>CM042050.1:114179722-115379722 GCA_023525745.1 Arctium lappa
ATTATAAACTAACAAGGCGTTTAAAACCTATCAAAAATCAAATACCACGTTAAAAAAATCGTACATGCATTAGGCCATGGCATGCAACAGATTTAACGTAACGTCAGATACAAGGCTTGAACCTTAACGACTGTTGTGACAAACTTTTTAAAACACTGAAGAAGAAAATTATTAAAAGCTTTCTGTTGTTTTAGTTTTTTTTTTAAATTAAAAATTAATGTCAAAAAACAAAAACTATCAACATTTTTTTAAAGATTTTTCTTTTATAAATTTCCTAATGTGGGACCCTTGTAAACTTATTTCTTATCGAATTTTTATGATAAATTATTTATGTACACGTATAAATAATGACTTATTAAGTGCTTCACATATGCCTAATTGATATGTACCCATAATAATCGAATTTACTATAAGATATTTCAGTCCAATTGGATCCAAAGCTTGTTTCATAAAAAAATTAGGCTATGTTTGACAAACTAGTTGATAAGTTAGCTTATGACTGATAAGCTAACTTATTTATAATTATTAGTTAGTATATAATAATGAATATTAATAGGGTATAATTGGAATAATCACAAAAAACTTCTCATAAGCTATTCCAAGTAGCTTATCAAAAAGCTAGCTTATGTCCATCCAAACATGTACCTAAGTACTATGTGTGGACTCTTTTTTAGGCTTGTTAATCTTTGGGGAAACTTGAGTTCTTCATTGACTAGTCAAATCTCAAGTTTAACCTGGCTCGGTTTTAATTAACTCACATATATAGTTCTTTATACTAAATTCGAACTTGATTACTTACATTCAACGAGTCTTTTTGATACAGAATTTTTTTTTTTGGAAGGTTTGAATATCTCTAAATTCACCATAACTATAATTGATAAACAAAGTTTGACTCGATCAATCTCAAATTACTTGATAAAAAAACTCGATACATTTAACAATTTTAAAATTCTTATGTATATTATTTATTTTAAATATTACTAAACTGAAATCTGTGTAATCACAACCTACGATGTCTTTCGTTTTTTGAAGAGTGAATCATGGTGTTAGAGTATCTCCAACAACTTCTCCAAAATGAAGAAGTAAAAAGTGAAAATCTCTAAAAAAAATCACCTTCATCTCCAACAGATTCTCCATTTTGGAGATTACACAATTAATTATAATATTAAAATATTCAATACAACTCATAAAATATTAATTTTTTTCTCCTAAACATTTATTTTAAACCAATCTCATTGGTAGAATGAATAAAAAATAATTTCTTTCTCATGTGTAATCATTTTTGGAGATATCTCCAAATTTGAAGATTTTCATCTTCTCTCTCATGTTTTCTCCATTTTGAAAAAGGTTTTGGGAAAACTGTTGGAGCAAAAAAAAACCCCAAAATCTCCATTTTAGAGAAGCTGTTGGAGATGCTCTTAGATTTTAAAACTAGATCTCGTATAAAATAATCATGATATTCAAAAATGAATTTTGTAATATACGTCTGAAAAGTCCCAATCATTTGTAAACTTGCTAATTTATACAAATCATACCAACCAAGCAATTGAGATATTTATGGAAATGATGAGGGTCCATTTATTATGATCATGATATTTGTGAAAGATTATCAGAGTTCATTCATTATAATAAAATGTTTTACATTAGAATACAATCGATATATTTAGAGAGTGTTTGGTTTGATGGAACGGTTTTGATAGTTTTAGGGGCCGTTTACAAAATGTTTACCCGATAAGTGCTTACCGGGTAATTTACTATAACGGATGAATATGACAAAAGAATAGGATCTTACCCGGTAAGAGCGAGGATAACGATGAAGAGTCTTACCTGGTAAGAGAGAATGACAACTCTTACCCGGGTAAGCACTTACCGGGTAAATTGTTGTATAAGATACCATCGTGATGATTAAAATATTACCCGGTAAAACAAGTTAGTGTGTCGAGTTTTATTGGTAAGCGCTTACCGGGTAAGCATTTGGGTAAACAACCCCTTATTGCGCGTTTGGTTTGCGGGATTGGAATGAAATGGATTGGATTTCAAATAAGGATTTGGATTTGGGGGAATTTGAAATCCCGGCCCATTGCAAAGGAATTCTAAATACATCATTTAAAGGATTTTAAAAAGATCAAAGGATTTCAAATGCGGTCAACAAATTCCATTTCTGCAAACCAAACAAAGGATTGGAATAGATTTGAAATCCATTCCAATCCCGCAAACCAAACGCATCCTTAGGGTCCGTTTGGTTTGCGGGATTGGAATGGATTTGGATTTCAAATCCATTCCAATCCTTTGTTTGGTTTGGAGGAAAGGAATTTGTTGATCGGATTTGAAATTCTTTGACCTCTTTAAAATTCTTAAGTTGATGGATTTGAAAATCTTTTGCAATGAGATGGGATTGCAAATCCCCCCAAATCCAAATCCCTCCAAATCCAAACCCTTACTTGAAATCCAATCCATTCCCGCAAACCAAATGCACCCTTAGATTTCGTGGAAGGATTTGGAATCAAAGTGGTTTGGATTTGGAATGATTTGAAATTTCTTGTGTGTTGGTGTGTGGATTTGAAATGGGATTGAATTCCATTTTTTATAAATAGATTATAAAAACAAATTATAAATAATTAAAAAAAATTACCTTTTTCTTTATTGATTATTTTAAAATAAATGTTTTCAACATATTTTAAAACATTATTACACACATATCCTACAAAATCCAACGAAATACCAACAACCAAACATGTGATTGAAATAAAATGTAAATGCAAATTCTATCCAATCCTACAAACCAACGAAACTTTATACAACCAGGATATTCATTATCTTAGATGAACTGTTAAAATTAATCTGTATGATTTATAGTAATTAAGAGCTTTACAAATGTTTTAAACTCTACATCTTAATTCATAATCCATATTTATAAAGCAAATATCTATGATCCAATTTTCCCAATAAACAACAAAGATAAACATTAAAATAGTCAGAAATTTCTACATAATTAAAATAATATTCAATATTAAGTTTTAATAAAAGTATAATATAATTTTTTAATTTCTAAATTGGTTCAAGAGAGTTAAACGTGGAACAAAAGTTACAGCATACGAGGTTGTGGTCAGTTGATTTTAAATTAATACCATAATTAATCAATGCAAATATTAATGTTGGAGATTTTCGACATCTTGATTAGATTAAATGTATCTAAATGTTTTATTAGACTGCTTTATCAGAATTTAAGTTTATAGGGCTAAAGAATAAAACGTATATCAGAAAGTGTTACAATAAGTTTATAGGATATTTTTGAACGTTTTAACATGTTTGTTGCAACGTGTTAATATGTAACACCCCAAATTGTGTTAAAGTAAAATCCAAGGGCCAAGTATATTATTTCATGTAAGTTACGTAGTCTAGGGGAGTAATATGTTAACCTATCAAAATCATGGACTAAATTGAAAATGGATTATATACGTTGAAAATGAATACGTTCGTTGAGGTTGCGAATCATGAGGGCGAAAACGGTTGGAACCTCCTTGTTAATTGTATTAGGGAACATTTTGATGAATCACACCCCATTTCTGCTCTCCCTCGAATTCGAACAAGAACCTAGAAGAAAATATAGGGATTTCTATTAAAAAAAATGATGTACAACACATGCATAGGCAGGGTCCTTCTATGTTTGGCTGATACAAAATGGTTAATGTATGCATCATGTGGTACCTCTGATCTTGATTAAAACACGGTTAGCAAGTGTAATTAACATCCATCATGTCAGTTTATGTATGAAATATTGACTGTTAATATTCATGTTGCATGTGTGAAAGTTTAGTGTATGACATATATAATTGTTTATGAATTTGATGTATGCTACTTATGCTTATGCTCGGTATGTGATGTGTAACACCCTAAAAATAGGGATAACAAAAATCCGAAAAACAACGGACATGAGGTATACTAAAAATTGTCAAAGCAAGAGCCTCCTTAAATGGAGAAAAAATACACAAACCTGTTTAAATACAGTTGTAATTAAACGGACGATAAATAACAACCAACTAATCTAATTTCCATAACTAGAAAAGAGATTACAAATAAGGGTGTCATTTATAAACCCAAAGGTTCTCCTACCAAAAGTAAGTCCAAATGCAATATCCCTCAATCTCTCACCCCAAGCATCTATGCCGTCTTAGAACCAGCGCCGCTATAACCTGAGATACATATCGACACCAAGCAAGTGTTAGGCCAAAAAGCCTAGTGAGTTGAACAATAATAAGCATGCATGAGCAGTTACAATTCTTATCAGCAGTTAACCAGAGTTCAACAATGTGGAGTCAATAGGGGAGACCCATAGCACCAATCAGTTCCACCCAAAGAGACAATGTACCTTAGTGCCAACTACTAAGAGTGACACCCAAAGGCCCGGCACACCCGAGGACTACAACCATGGCATTACCCCGAATGGCGGAGGTCTAGGCACATACCCACACGGTGGCGCCCAAGACTACATCCTCCTAGTGTCTACCGACTTGGTTCGTCCAACATAATATATATATAGGAGGTCTTTAGGTATATATCTACCAATGCATTTCGATACCAACCATGGGTACTATGCTACCATCCTCACATAAGTCCAATGTGAGACTCAAATTCCAACATATTAAATGTTCAATAATTAAATCGCCAAGAAAGCATTCCAAGTAGAATTTATCATCTACTATACCACATATAATCCATATCATGCCAAAATGCCAACAATGTACATTCATGGAACAAGTCCCAAATATCCGACCAATAGAGCAAATCATGGTAAATACTCATAAAAGATAACCCAAAATACCCATTGTTGGTGTACATAATGAAGACCCCAAATACTTTCACAAAATAAAGTAAATCATGGGATGATACTTGTTAAAACATATTTCTCATATAGTCTCATGGAAACACCATCAAATACTTAAACCCGTAAAGATGAACATTTTGAGCAAATATGTGATAATAACAACAAATAAACAATTATGATGTGTATCCAGTTTTAACAAAAGTTTAGTAAACTCACCTTGCTAAATTTAGACTAAATCTAGATTTTACCCACTTAGAGATTTCCTTGAAGAAACTTGGTTTTTCAAACCAAATCTTCCAAAACCTAGATCCACAAGGTTCCAACCATAAATATGCATAATCAAACACAAAGAATCATTTCCCAAACCATATACATGAATACCTCAACTAATACCGAAACCCTAACTTCCATAACCGAAGAGAATAGAATATTACCTTAACCCAAGCTTGAATCCACCAATCAAAACACCTCTAGTTCACCAACATGCTTACAAACCTTCAATCTATGAAAGGGAGAACAAAGGGTGGATGAAACCCTAGAAAACTTTGGTGAAGAAGATGAATAGGGAGAGATGATAAGCTTACCACCACCAAATACTCTAGTATACTTCAATAGACTTCCAATCTCTTTCCATAACCTTGAAAAGCTCTCAAAAACGAAACCGTAGCAACTTGAATCACCCAAATCGGAGCTACGATGAGAAAGATATGAAGAAATGAAGTTTGGGGCTGAAAATCGCGATTTTAACACCCTGAAACACCCGGGCGATTGTGCCAGGCTATAGTGACCATGTCACAATCTCCGGGCACAATCGCTGAGATTGTACCGAGAGTTCTCGGGCTCCGGCGACCTTGACAGGCGATTGTGACACTGTCACAATCGCCGGGCACTATAGCCTCGCGCGTACTGAAACTGTTTTGGCCATAACTTCTTCGTTATAGCTCCGTTTTCGCTCCGGAAAGAACCGTTGGTCTCGTAATTGAATCCTTTATCCATCAAGACTATAAAACCAAGGATTCAAGCCCAAAATCAAATATATTATTTTTCCTTAATATATCGGTTTCTGTATTAACATGAAATGATACCTTTCGAAAAATCGGGGTGTTACATGATGAAACTACAAATACCATCTCGAATGGTTTCCATTGATAAAACAAAGTTATTGCTTACTTGAAATCATGGACTCACTGAGCATTAAACTAATTGATATGTGTCTCAAAACAAGGAAAACTGAATGCAGTAAGGGCAACGATTTGATGTTGAGCCTTGCACTAGATATTGTTGTGCACTATGGTTATGTCACGTTGCCTGAACTATGTCCTAGCAGAAGCATAAAAAGAGGAAAAGGAAGAGGAGCGAACAACCACTATAACATCGTTAGATGAACTTTAGTTGCGCCCTTTTGTGAACGATGAGATTCATTTAGGTTTTAGTTTTGAGCATGCCATTCGATTTTCAGTTTTTCAATTGTTTAAGTTGTTTTATATATGAATGATTTAAGTCTTTTACTACGACGTGATGATATGTTTATGATATTTTATCCTGTTAAGTCATGATATGTCGTCACAACCCTATTGAAAAGTAATATTTTACATGATACATGAAATACAAGTACCTATAACCTTAATTTTTTTGAACTAGATCGTTTCAAAACACTCAAGACTGTTTTTTTCCCAAAAATCAAAATTAATATATTATAAACACAATGTTGTATTTATCACACATAATCAAGATTCTAAATGGCGTGAGGTGTGGAGCGATGACGTGCTCAAGCCTTAAGCCTTACATGCCAGTATGCCACGACGATGACACGGTGTTTGGTATAACATAAGGCGACAAATTTGTATGTCATATATACATATATATATATACACCTATGAGAAGTTGAGGTTAACGTAAAAAGCGTGAGAAATGGTTATCAACCGTTTGATGAGAAATGAATGCACATTAGGATGAGATGAACCTAGATAAGATGCAACGAGATTCACCAGATCAATTCTCTTCTAAGCCGCAATTCATGGGAAATCATTTAATTAAAAGTGATCAACGGTTCAGATCTACTTCTCACGTTTCTCACGTTAACCTTAACTTCTCACATGATCTTTCGACTATGTATATGTTCTATTTACTATTCAACAATGTAATGATATTTAAACTTCTACATTCATATTAAAAGAAGAAAAATCACATATATTAACTAGCATTATATAAAGAGTTTGTGATGAAATATTTAAAATTGAACTTGGAAGGATTTTACAACTTCATTTTATGAGTCCATGACATGTATGAATCCATGAAATTGTGAGTGATATGATTAGTTAAGTTTGTAAAACTGTGAAATCTAAAGTTAAAAGCATAAAAACACAAAAGTTACAAAAAAGAAGAAAATTAAATTTTAAATCTTTTTGGAAAAAGTTGCGCCTTACAAAAAACGTGTGTTGTGGCGCGCCTCAAAGCGCCATAGCATGAACCCTACCTTATACAAACGCCACATGGCTTGTCATAATAAAGGAGATGCGACTTAGCCATGGCGGGCCATGACATGGGCACCTTTTTTAGCACTGCACACAATACAAGTCTTTAATGCATCGAAAGGATAAATTCAGGATTCGAGTTTTATCTTACAGTTTATATTACACGCACATTATACAAGATACAAGTTATTAATGCATAAAAAACAATTTCTTTTTTGAAACTTGATGACACACACCAAATGGGCATTATTAGGGTCCTTTTTTGGCTACAAGTTGTACATGGATGTGGGACACATTGGTGTACCAAGATGGTGCACCATAAATGATGGTCCAAATCTCTAGTATCAAACCACCATGAGCCATTTTGGACCCAAGTGAATATTATATTTTTGTAATGGTGGTTGTTGTTTCCATAAAGAGAGACAAAGCAAGAAACAAAACACACATACAAACACACTTTTAATGTGTGTGAAGGAAATTTGAAAAGTGTTGGCATTAAACAATGGGAAGAGTATTATTTTTCATAGGCCCACCTTCCAATAAACAATGTGGTCCAAATATTGGGTAAGGTGGCATCTAAAAGGATTTTATGTTTTGTTTTTTTTAACATAATTTCAAAAAAATATTAAATATTGTTTTATTTATCTTTAAAAAGTTAGATAACAACACATAAAAAAATTAATGAAAAAAATTAATGAAAAAAATTAAAAACAATCTTGTTTTCACTATAACAAAATTAGATTTATGGGACATTAACATTGTGTAAAATTGTGTAAGGGGTTGTTTGTTTTTTTA
This sequence comes from Arctium lappa, assembly GCA_023525745.1. NCBI lineage: Eukaryota > Viridiplantae > Streptophyta > Magnoliopsida > Asterales > Asteraceae > Arctium > Arctium lappa. The sequence goes on from CM042050.1 coordinate 114,187,817, forward strand.
AAAAAACCTCTTAATGGCTCTTAAGTCTGAATCGTTCAGACCTTTTTACACGCCACCTCTTATTAATCTTAACTAAAATAAGACTTTAGACTTTAGACCTCTTAAAAAACAAACGGCACCTAAGTGTCCATATAAACTGGTTTATAGGATATAAGTTTACAGGACCAAACGTTAAAGTGTCATATATAAAGGTGTTGCAATATGTTTATAGAACGCTTTTAGACGTCTTAACAAGTTTTTATAACACTTATAAAATAGAATATCGTATTAGCTATTTTATTTGACACTATTTGAAAAAATGTTTTATAGAAATATGTGTTTATAGGACACTTCTCAAAAGTGTCCTATAAAATAGCTAATATGACGTTTTACTTTAAAAATATTCTAATTTTTTTTGTTAAAATGTCCAAAAGCGTCCAATAAACCTATTGCAACACCTTTGGATAAGACACTTTAACGTTTTAACCTATAAACTTATGTCCTATATAGCAATCTATTAGGACACTTAAACAATGTTGGTGTCCTTTAAACCCAATGTTATCTCGAGCTTGACTCGATATCAAACATAAAAGAAAGCTCATTTAACTTAAATGACTCATGCTTTATAACACCAATGTTCGACTCAGCTCGTTCGAAAACTCGATCAAAATTTTCAAGTTGAGCCGAGCCAAGCCATTCTAACATACACTTTTTCGAGTCAGACATGCTCATTTCATAAATCATACAATAAAAATATAAAAAATGTCGAGTTCAAGCAAATAAACAAGTTATTCGATTGCAAGTTCTAGCCCTTATAGGACCATCGAGCTCGATAATTCAAAAAATATTCAAGCTCGAACTCGAGTCCTACTTTGAAAAATTATTCGAGCTTGAGCATGGTAATATTTTTTCGAGCCTAACTTGAATAAACTGCTACTTGACCCCTGGTTTTGTTCTTGAACTTATTTAGATAACTTAAAACTTTGAGTTTGAATCTCATACTTAATAATCACTAGTTGGATTACTAGGGTTGTTTAGTGGACCATCAATTTATCATAGCAGATGAATAACCGACATATTTATCTTTAATTTCTGTTGATCGTATAAAAAAATAATTGAGTTGAATTAAATTGAAAAGAAATTGTTTGAGATTGATTTTGGGTGCATTGATGTTTCGAAAAGATGTCACTACAGTTATAAATTTGTTTGAGCATGGAATCAATATGGGGTGGACAATCGAACTTGTTGGCGGTTTCTAAGCCATTAGGGTTACACGGTGTTTAGATAAATTGGATTACCTGTTTTTTTGTATTACTTTGCAATTGGATCTAGTGACATAAAACACGTAAGGCGTGATGCTTGATGGAAATCTATATCGTGAATATGAGCCAAAAATACAAAGAGCTTGTTTCATTCACGTAAATGTGGTCCTTTTGCTCGTTTATCTGTATCAAATGGACAGATACATAACAATATATCAATTCTCAGCTTGATCATTTTTTCTTATTCGTTTTCAAGTGAGATGGGCCAATAGGGACTTGATGTTGATTAATGTATTTGGATTTGGAATTATTGAAGAGGTTCTTTTCAGGATTCGAAAACCGATAACAACAACCGATAACAACGTATAATCGACCTGACAAAGATTGACACGACACGCTAACCTGACACGAAATAAACGGGTTTGTGTAATACATTTCAACCCGTTTATGTAAACGGGTTGACACGACACGACACAAAAATTAAACGGGTATGATCAGGGTCAAAATTTTCAACTCGAAAATGATTCGAATAACCGTTTATCTGTATATCTATGCTAAAATAGAAAATATTGAAAATTTTTTGCTCCAACAACTATGCTATATCATATGCTAAAATAGAGAAAAAAAAGATAGAGAATGTAAAAATCTCCAAATTTAGAGAAATCTCTAAAACTCCATATTGAAGAGAGAGAAATAATATTTAATTTTTTTCTACCAATAGGAGACATTGAAGTTGTGTTTAGGAGAGATAAATAATTTTTAATTAATATAATTGATGATAAAATTGCTAAAATAGAGTAGCTGTTGGAATTGGATGTAATTTGTTTTAGAGATTTTAACTTTTTTATACTCTAATTAGAAAATTATAGCATAACTGTTGAAGATGCTCTCAGACAGTGTCCCAAATCAATTCGATTGTAAGATCGTTTTCGAATTTGTTGTAAACATATCCAACTTTTTACTGCTACTCACATTAATACCAATTAAAATTTGTACCAAACATAAAAACACCACCTCTTACTTTTATATCTACTCATCATAATCCAAAATAAACACTCTCAATATAATTAACATTATGCTATCAATATTAAAGTTTTAGCATTCATACTTTTATTTGATAATTAATTTGGATTCATACTTCAATTTTATAAATTCACCGTAATATTTTTATTTATTATTTTTGTCCCAAAATAAATGACCATAATAAAAAAACACAATTATAAAAATATATAATTGTCAAATACTAAGAATTATACATTTTAATTACATAAATTATAATTTACCTTAATAATCATTGATATTTGTATTTAAATCTATACTATATTATAAAGATGACATAAAAAACTCTTAAAAACAAGTCTTAAAGATTAATGTACCGCTATTTAATGCTAATTACTTAAAAAACAGCCATAAAAGCTGTATGTACTACATTTAATGCTATTCATTAATTTTCAATCATTATCTCTAACCATTTTAACTCCCCTAAAATCATTTCCCACTTTAACTCCCATAAAATAACTCTGAGCATATTTTAGATATATAAAAAATCTAAAATATAATTAAAACTGTATGTACTACATTAAACAGAAGTTGAGGCTTATGTGTATCACGATTCCCTTAAACAGATTTGTCATCTGTTCCTTGGGTACAACGGCGTAATCAGTAGTACAGTCGGAGATGACCACTTGTCTGGGAAAGTTGCAGGAATAATTGTATTTGTCTTCAATACGTTTGATTTGGAGGTTACAGAAATCGAAACAGTGCATGGCGCGGGTTAACTCACCCGAGAGCTCGAGATTTCGGCGCTGCATTCGTGTTCGCAGGTCGCGCCCACACACAAATTCTGCGATTTTAGCTTACGAAATTATCAATCGGCACCCCCTGCACGCGGGTAGGTGTTGGAGTAAAACCATTCAAGGAACTTGTAAACTCCTCTCACTTCCATGATTATAAACCACTAAATCTTTTACTCCTTCCTATGTGGGACACTTTCCCACATCCACTTGGTTTTTACTAAGTTCATCCAACTATTCAACTTTGAGTATCAATATCTCATTCACACACACTCTGTTTTGGACACATTATATATCATTTCGAAACTCTCATATAAGATAACACAAATCCACTAAGAGTTAGTTATATATAATACATATATATGTATTTAAATGTGTTCAAAATTAGTAAAAAACATATGTTTTTACTAAATTTTTCAACAAAAGGTAATTTACTCTTAAATTAATTTTTAAAAAACAAATTAAAAAATATTATATATTATTTATCCATAAATTACATATTTTTAAGGTAAGGAAATACTAGTATAAAAGTCCAAAAAAGTGGGGTCAGATGATGACAGAAGACGGGCAGGTGGTGGGGCAGGACGGGCAGCGGTGGACACGGTGAGGACCATTTAAGTTTTATGAAAACAAGGAAAGTAGTTGGGATGTTATGTAATCATCATCCATCATCTTTTTCTTGTTTTCCTTTTAACTCACGTATGGTGCAATTTTACTATTTATCATTCATTTTATTTTCAATTTTTTTTCTTAATTACAAAAGTAAAAATAAAATGATTGGTGAATAAAAGTGTTGCATGGGTTGCATTATGTAAAATGGTTATATTTAAACGCCCCTATATATATATATATATATTTGAAAGTTCAGTTTACAAATTTGTTTTCATTGTGAATTTGGGGACAGAGGACATTGTGACACGTGTCCAGATTTGTTTTCAATCATCATAAATGATGAACATAATTTTTTTACAACATTCATAATAGATGTTATACTATTATTGATGAATGATATATCGTTTTTATGATAAACTAAAAGCATACTCGTGCAATTCAGCGAGATACATCACGATTTTAATATTTCTTTTTATTTTTTGTTTTTTTATCGATTTACAATACGATTTTGGATGGTTTTTAGAGAGTGATAATGTTTTTTTTTATAAATTTGTTTAATTTAGTCTTAATAATATAATGTTTTTTATATAAAAAAAATTTAGTAGTTTGTTAAAATTCATTAATTATCTTATATATTTTAAATTTTTTATATTTAAATTGAGATATTTATCCTGTTTTGATTATATTTATCAGAATTCAAAGGGTTTGGAGATTAGAGATAAGGATTTTAGGGGATAAGGATGAAATTTATTAATAAGGGTTAAAAGCATTTAAAAGTAATACATACTGCTTTATTAGTTATTTTTTAAGAGATTTTAAGTAGGTTAACTTTAAATAATAGTACATAATGCTTAATGGTAATTTAGGCTTAATAATATAATGTTTTTTATATAAAAAAATTAAGTAGTTTGTTAAAATTAATTAATTATCTTATATATTAAAAAAAATTATATTTAAATTGAGATGTTTATCATGTTTTGATTATGTTTATCAGAGTTTAAAGGGTTTGGGGATTAGAGATAAGGATTTTGGGGGACAAAGATGAAATTTATTAATAAGGGTTAAAAACATTTAAAATTAGTACATATTGTTTCATTAGTTGTTTTTTAAGAGATTTTAAGTAGATTAACATTAAATAATAGTACATAATGCTTAATGGGTAATTTAGGTTTAATAATATAATGTTTTTTATATAAAAAAATTAAGTAGTTTGTTAAAATTAATTAATTATCTTATATATTTAAAAAAATTTATATTTAAATTGAGATGTTTATCCTGTTTTGATTATGTTTATCAGGATTCAAATTTCATAATTTTAGGGTTTGGGGATTAGAGATAAGGATTTTGGGGATAGGAATGAAATTTATTAATTAGGGTTAAAAGCATTTAAAAGTAGTACATATTGCTTCATTAATTGTTTTTTAATTGAGTGATAATGGTTTTTTATATATAAATTTGTTTAATTTAGGTTAACAATATAATGTTTTTTATATAAAAAAAATTAAGTAGCTTATTAAAATTTATTAATTATCTTATATATTTTAAATTTTTTATATTTAAATTGAGATGTTTATCCTGTTTTGATTATGTTTATCAGAATTCAAATTTCTTAACTTTAGGATTTGGGGATTAGAGATAAGGATTTTGGGGGATAAGGATGAAATTTATTAATTATGGTTAAAAACATTTAAAAGCAGTACATATTACTTCATTAATTGTTTTTTAAAAGATTTTAAGTAGATTAGCATTAAATAATAGTACATAATGCTTAATACATCACGATTTTAATGTTTATTTTTATTTTTTGTTTTTTATTGATTTACAGTACGATTTTGGATGGTTTTTATTGAGTGATAATGGTTTTTTAGATATAAATTTGTTTAATTTAGGCTTAACAATATAATGTTTTTATATAAAAAAAAATTTAAGTAGTTTGTTAAAATTAATTAATTATCTTATATATTTTATATTTTTTATATTTAAATTGTGATGTTTATCCTGTTTTGATTATGTTTATCAGAATTCAAATTTCATAATTTTAGGGTTTGAGGATTAGAGATAAGGATTTTGGGGGATAAGGATGAAATATATTAATTAGGGTTAAAAGGTTTACAGGTAGTACATTAGGCTTTAGTAGTTATTTTTAAGAGATTTTAAGTAGATAGTTTTAAATGATAGTTCATAAAGCTTAATGAGTTGTAATTAAGAGTTTTTTATGTCATCTTTATAATATAGTATAGATATTTTGTGAATGTCTGGGATACATTACATGTTCTCTTTTGTCCCTCGGTTCACAACAGAACTTAAGTTTACAATTGACCTTGCGTACATATATATATATATATAGGGGTAGGTTTGGTTAAAAACATTAAATATTTTAAAACTCAAGAACTAACTATTTTATGAGTATTATTGAATATATTTACAGAAAAAATGATTCTTGAATATCTAAAATATTTAAGGTTGAACACTCACTCATCTATACAAACTTACACACAATCAACATTAATAATAATAAAAAATCACCCTAACTTTTGTATATGAAAGATATTAATTAAAATTTGAAAATTAAAATAAAGCTTGATTAATAAGATTAGCAAGGAATAAAACAATTAACATTTTGTAATGAAATAATAATATATGAATTAAATTAAACACATTTAGTGAATTATAAGATATATATGGTGCGGAAAGTCACGTGGAATTGGCAGTGTTTTAGTTATAAAGACCGAAAGGTGAATGGTGAGAGTAGCCGGCCACCCACGTAACTTGTGCATGCCCCCTTAATCACCCCATAGCCCCCACCTTCCCTAGGGTAGGGTCCCATACACCATGCATTTTTTGACCTATTTCTTTTCGTTTTTAATATTTCTTAAACATATAATATTATACTAGGCATATACCCGCGCGATACAGCGGAATGTAAGTAAAGAACGAACAATTAATGCTATTTCTTTATATACATTTCATCAATAATCAACCATGACCTAAGAATCACAACTTATGAAACCTAAACCCATAAAGATATTCAATAATTAGTTTATATTACAATTATTGACGAAAAAAATTATAACGATATTATTTATAATAAGAATGAAACGTATTTTACGATTATGTATTTTTAACGTGCTAACGGTGGAAAAAAAAATAAAACGTATGGACAGAAAAATAAATTATTTCATAGATATTCATGATATTTAATAGTACGGTTAAATTAAAAAATATTCAATATTAGACTCGTTTTGAAGATATTGAGGAGACGCTTATAATGATATAATTTGTAGAAAAATGAACGTATTTTTTCATTACATTTTTGTTAATATATAATTATTTGTGTTAATATGATAATGGTGTAAAATAAAAAATGAAAAAAATAAGGGATATAAAGTAAATTAAATAAGTAATTATAAGGGTGATAAATGTAACATTGTAAGGGTGGTAAATGTAATTGTACAAAAGTTTGTACAATAACCGTTTTAGTTTTTTCATTATATAGTATAGATTCTTATATTTAATAGTACGGTTAAATTAAAAAATATTCAATTTTGGGCTCGTTTTGAAGGTATTGACGAGACGATTATAATGGTATAATTTATAAAAAAAAGAACGTATTTTTTCATTGCATTTTTGTTCATATACGACTATTTGTGTTAATATGATAACGGTGTAAAATGACAATGAAAAAGTAAAGGATATACAGTAAATTAAATAAATAATTGTAAGAGTGGTAAATGTAACATTGTAAGGGTAGTAAATGTTATTGTACAAAAGATTAAGGGTGGTAAATGTTATTGTACAAAAGATTGTACAATAATCGTATAACCGTTTTAGAATTTTCATTATATAGCTAGGCATATACCCGCACAATGCAGCGGAATGTAAGTAAAAAACGAACAATTAATGTTACTTTCTTATAGATATGTCATCAACAATCAATCATAACCTAAGAATCACAATTTATAAAACCCTAAACCTATAAAGATATTTAATAATTAATTTATATTACAATTATTGATGAAAAAAATTATAATGATATAATTTATAATAAGAATGAAACGTATTTTACGATTATGTATTTTTAATGTGCTAATGGTAGAAAAATAAATAAAACGTATGGATAGAAAACAAATTAATTTGTAGATATTCATGATATTTAATAGTACGATTAAATTAAAAAATATTCAATATTGGGCTCGTTTTGAAGGTCAGACGAGACGATTATAATGGTATAATTTGTAAAAAAATGAACGTATTTTTCATCGCATTTTTGTTCATATACGATTATTTGTGTTAATATGATAATGGTGTAAAATGAAAAATGAAAAAGTAAGGATATAAAGTAAATTAAATAAATAATTGTAAGGATGGTAAATGTTATTGTACAAAAGATTGTACAATAACCGTTTTATTAGTACAGATAATTCATATATATTCTGATATTTAATAGTATGGTAAAATTAAAAAATATTCAATATTGGGCTCGTTTTGAAGGTATTGACGAGACGATTATAATGGTATAATTTGTAAAAAAAGGAACGTATTTTTTCCATTGCATTTTTGTTCATATACGATTATTTGTGTTAATATGATAACGGTGTAAAATGTAAAATGAAAAAGTAAGGGATATAAAATAAATTAAATAAGTAATTGTAAGAGTGGTAAATGTAACATTATAAGGGTAGTAAATGTTATTGTACAAAAGATTAAGGGTGATAAATGTAATTGTACAATAGTTTGTACAATAACCGTTTTAGAACTTTCATTATATAGTATATATATATATATATATATATATATATATATATATATATAGGGTGCGTTTCTTTTACAAACCAATCAATTTGTACAAACTATGCAAACCAATCTTAGTCGTTCATCAAGTCTAATGAATATATGATTTTATTGTGTTTCCTAATTTAAAATCATGATTATAATGAATAAACTTAACATTTTCCATATATATCACAATCATTATTAATGAATAATAATCATTATCCATAAATATATCTATTGTTTCCTAATATAGTGGTTTGCATATTTTGTACAAATTGTTTGTTTGCAAAAGAAACGCACCACATATATATATATATATATATATATATATATATATATATATATATATATATATATTGGGGTGGGTTCAAATGAAAACTCATCTTTCATTGTGTACATGAGGACAAATCTTAACCATTGATCAAAACTTAAAAACTAATCAATGGTTAATACATAATAAAGTTAATTGAGAAGTGATTAAGGACAAAATTGTAATTTTGAATCAACGCTTACCTTCTTTGACTTTTTATTTTTATTTTTAATTAAAAAAAATTATCCTCTTAAAATTTAAAATAATTTATCTTAAAAATTACTAATATTTTAATCAAACAAATTATATCAAAAAAACGAGAATTGCGTGCTCTTCGATATGACATCTATCTCGATATATTTTTGTCAGGATCTGAATTCTTAACAAGAATAAACACTCAGAAACAATATTAAAGGAGTTTGCGGAATAACACTTTAATATTCAAAGATCAATGAAACAGTGAATCAGAATCTCAACTTGTAAACTTTATTGAATAATTCAAAGCTACAAGATTTCACACACAACCTCAATATTGATGAACAAGCTCAATAATACGAATTCTACTTCTCTATAATTAGGATTATAAACTTTGAGGTTGATTCTCTCTATGAAAGCAAAAACTCAGAATATTGTCTAACTTGATTATCTAAACTATTCACAATAACTCTATACATATACTAAAGATAAAAGATAATTACAAATTATAAAAGATTTTCAGTATAATCTTCCAAAGTTATCTCCAAGCCTTCCAATAATATCTTCAATCAATACAGCTGTCATCCTTGCCATGCGAAATCTTCATCTAATAAGCAGCACTAACATCATGAGCAGCATTAATATCATTCAGCAGTATTAACTTTGACCTGGCAGTACTAACTCCAGCAATACTAACTACTAGCAGTACTAACTCTTCAAGCAGTACTAACTATTGAAGTAGCAGTACTAACTTGTCCAGCAGTATTAAATCTACTAGCAGTAGTAAGAATATTGTACTGGCAGTAGTAACCAGTTGTGCTGGCAGCATTAACCATACTTGTGCAATTCTGTAATTCCCAACAATCTCCCCCTAACTTGACTTTTAGAAAGAGAAGTCAAGTTCTTCAATTTTAGTCTTTAAGATGCTTTCAACACTACAACTTATTGCCCAAATTCGGATCAGACCCAGACTTTGATTGATTGTTCTTCTGACCACAATTATGCCCATTTCTGATTCCTTTGAACACACTAACTTTGCTTTCAGCATCCCATTCAACTTCCCCTTGATGTGATCATATATTTTGTCCACCAGGTAGTATTCATGATAACATTTATCTATTGTAATCATGTATACACCACAATTTTCAAATAATATCTAGTGATCAATCTGCTTGAACCCATACTCATGATGTAGATCTTTAATCCTGTACATCACCTTCTCTGGTTCAAACATCATACAAAGATATTCCATAACTACTTTGAGTAGGTTGTCTTCAGTACCTTTCAAAACATGTTCATAAAGCTTCATGCCCACTTTGTGCATTTCTTCTAGATCTGCTCTTGAACAACTTCTGATTACTTTTCCCCAAGTGGCATATACTTCAAATATATCACCAACTCTTTTCATCCTGAAGTAATCCTTTCTACTTTCCCTTAAGATATCCCAGAAGATGATCTCTGGAGCCTTCATAGAAATTGGAACAGCCTGAACTGGTTCTATTATAGTCATGTAAAGACCCACATGCTCATCAGATTGCTTATTGGACTGCTCAGGGTTCTGCACAGATTCTGCTGAAGGTGTATAATACAATATTCAGGATTTTTTCGTTTTAACCGTTTTTTACGTGAAATTATATATATGTGTTATATTCATTATGAATATGTATGCACGTCCTCGGGTGTCCACATTAACGTTCATTCATTATCCATGATGAATAATACAGTATTCAGGATGAATAATACACGAATTCATGATTCATGTATTATTTATCATGAATCGTGTATTATTCATCCTAAACGATACATTATTCATGATGAATAATATATGAATGACCCGTAAAGGTGTTGACGCATGGTGCACTCACTTTTATTTCCCAATTCACAACCGAAATTTAGTTTAATTCATTATGAATATGTAGCGCATCCTCGGATGTCCCACATTCAGTATGAATAACAAATGTGAACGTTCATTCATTATTCATGATGAATAATATAATATTCAGGATGAATTACACAACATTCATGACGAATAATACATGAATTTATGAATCGTGAATTATTCACCCTGAATGTTGTATTATTCATCCTGAATGATACATTATTCGTGATGAATAACACACGAATGACCTGTGAAGATGTGGAGACGTGTCACCCTCTCTTTTGTTCCCCGATTCACAACAGAATTACTCGATAGGTTCTCGATTCGTTTTGATGGGTGTTTGGTTACGGTGCTGAAGAAACGTGATGTCTTACGACGTTAAAGAAAGTGTTGAAGAAGGGGATGTCGAGTTACATACTTATGGTGTCGAGACGTTGTACAAACTTGAACGTACATAAATATTCATAATGAATATAACACATATATAACATTTCATGTAAAAAACGGTTAAAACGACAAAAAAAAACTATATCGAGATGGATGTCATATCGAAGAGCACGAAATTCTCGGTCTTTTGATGTAATTTATTTGATTAAAATATTATTAATTTTTAAGATAATTTATTTTAAACTTTAATTGGGTAAATAGTTTTTAATTAAAAAATAAAATAAAAAGTCCAATATGGTAGGCGTGTGTTTAAATTTTCTTCCATTTTTACCCCTAAGCATTTTAAAATAAAAAACTCTATTTAATATGAGTTGTTGGATCAAAAGAGATCGAGTGGTTGAGATTTGTCCTTACATACACAATGAAAAATGAGTTTTCATTTGAACTTTCCTCTCTCTCTCTCTCTCTCTCTCTCTCTCTCTCTATATATATATATATATATAGACTTGGGATCATGTGAGACCAACCTGTTTTCGTGAGACCCGTGAGACCAAGATTTTACACTTGAAACTTCACATCAAACACTGTGAAGGTAAAAACCTTCACAGCAAAACATTGTGAAGGTTCGGATTTTTTTACCTTCATAGTGTTTTGCTGTGAAGTTTCAAATGTAAAATCTTGGTCTCACGGGTCTCACGAAAACAGGTTGGTCTCACGTGAACCCAACCCTATATATATATATATATATTGGTGTCAGGGTTAGTTTGTGCATACCTTGACTTATCCCAGAGGTCTTGGAGAATAACCAGTATAATTCTTAGTGGACTCAAACCAGTGACATCTAAGAAGGATTCTCTTAGTGATACAGGGAGAATTCGAGAGCTATCAAGATGTTTCTTCTATCTTTGGAAAAGAAGAAAACAAACTCAAAGAAGACTCGGAATTTGACATCGAAAAAGGAGCAAACAGCCCCTACCGATAGTTACATCGAGACCTAAGTCCCAGTACAAGTCTCGATGATCACTGGACCAGAAACTACCGAGAGTTTCACCAAGACTTAAGTCTCGGGACAACTCTCTAAAATATATTTCCCTATTTTTAATTATTTAAACGTAAGATAGTTATTGTTAGCTTTATTTATTATTAGGATCATTATTTAGTTTCCTTTTATTGCTTATTTAAATAGTTTCCTAGTTGGTTTATAATTCGGATAGATTTAATTTCCTTAGTTAAGCCTAGTTATAAATAGGATTAATCTCTTTATTGTTTTCAATTGAATTATCAAGTTTAATAAAAGTTCTCTTAGAGAGTTACCCAACAATGTTTTCAACTGCCTATTCCTGAGGAACCGTAAGAAAAAGACGAAGACTTGCCCAACAATGTCAAAGGTAAGCCCTTCCTCGTTATGACGGAATCACAACAAGGAATCTTTACCGAGACTAAAGTGTCCAAACCAGATCTCGGACCAACCATCAAAGAAATCGAAAACGAGCCAATAGAAGACACTCTCGAACAGTGGCGGAGCCACATAGAAAGGTATGGGGTCTCTTGACCCCAGTCAAAAATTAAAACAAACTATATTTAGCTTTGAAAAAAAATTAACTTTTACAAAAGACTTAGTTTCATACTTAAAGAACCCATTCAATTTTTACAAGACCCCATACATTCAAACTTTTTCCATCAAAACCAAAAGAAATATATTAATCTCAATGTCTGGTGTATTGTTTTATTCCAATGTTTAGTTCTCCTGTATTGTTTTATTAAATCAATCTGAATAACTTGTTATTTTAACTCTAATAAAAAATGGTTTATTATATATTAATTATTTTTATATGCTCAAAGTCTCAAACCAATCCACAGACAAAATAGATAAGATTATGGGATAATTTGTGATTCGATTTGGCCGAAATAGTAAAAGAATAACTGAAATCGAACCGTTTAACTAGAAACCATTTTGGTTTGGGTGGGTCATTCGGTTTCGAAAAATTTCAACTCTCCTAAGTCTGACCCCAGTCACCTAAATTTCTAGATCCACCACTGCTCTCGAAACGCCGCCATTGGAGAAACTCGAACCAGTGACATTTGAGAAGGATTCTCTAAGTCTTATTGTGAGTTGAGTTAAACCCACAAGAATATATATATATAGGCGAATGATCATGTGAGATTTGAGAAGTTGAGTTTAACTTGAAAAGCGTGAGAAGTAGATCTGAACCGCTGATCATTTTTAATCTCATGCCCTCTCATGAATTGTGCCTTAGAATAGAATTGATCCAGTGCATCTTATCTCGATGCATCTCATCCTAATGTGTGTCCATTTCTTATCCAACGGTTGATAACCAATTCTCATGTTTCTCAAGTTAACCTTACTTCTCATCGGAATCCAACCTATATATATATATAGGGAGAGGTACATTTAAGAAATGGTAAATGTATAAGAAATAGAGAAGTAATCTTAGTCATTCATCTGGTCAACATTTGCGGCTTTGATCGTAAAACACCGGATAATTCCTTGCATGGTCTATAGAAGGTAGAGGGGTAGTTTCGTAAAATACGCGGGATGAGTTCATATATGAACCTATATGATTCACATATGAACTATACATTCATATATGAATCAATTAATTAGTTCATATATGAATCTGTTAATTAGTTCAACTGATTCATATATGAACTTACAGTTAATTAGTTCATATGTGAATCAGTTAATTAGTTTATATATGAATCACAAAGGTTCATATATGAATCAGTTAAAAGGATTCATATGTGAATTACATTGATTCACATATGAACATATAGTTCATATGTGAATTATACATGTTCATATATGAACATAACTCTAGTATTTTCTAAAAATTACGAAAGTGTCCTTCAATTTTTGGAATAGCCGTAACTTTTGACCTGTCAAAACCGAAATATTTGACCAATCAAATCCGATCTTGACCGTATTATTGGCTAGGATTACTTATCTATTTCTCATATATTTACCATTTCTCAAATGAACCTAAGGCTATATATATATATATATATGTATATATGATTGGGTTCCGATGATAAGTTGATGTTATCGTGAGAAGCGTGAGATGCACGAATCACTTCTCTTCTAAGGCGCAATTCATGAGAGAACATTATATTAAAAGTGATCAACGGTTCAGATCCACTTCTTACACTTCTCACATTAACCTCAACTTCTCACACGATTCTTCACCTATATATATATATATATATATATATATATATATATAGAGAGAGAGAGAGAGAGAGAGAGAGAGAGAGAGAGAGGTAAATGGTAATATTTTTCTATTTCAATAATAAAACCAAATTGCTCTTCATACGTCTTACGATCGTATAGTCCCACACGTGTCATACGCAAATTCAATGCATTTTATTACGTGTTTCGTTTCGTTCTAGGCATTTAATCATCTGTTATATATATATGTATCGAATATAATAAAGTCTCTGTTATTTTATTGAAATTATTTATCAAAAAGGAATCGAAATGTGACTTTTCGATAGTCAAATTCCGTGTTTTTTTAACATTCAAGTTTAATATAAAAAAAACTTAAAGTAATAAAAATCAATTATTTTTAGAATATATATATATATATATATACATTTATAGGGAAATTGACCCAAATGGCCAAATCACGAAGAGGGATTGACCTCTTAGCCAAATCTCTCCCCGGTTTACTGAAATAGCCCTAAGGACTCCATGGAGCCCTGGGGCGCAATTGCGCCCCAGGGCTCCATTGCGTCCCTGGGTACGTGTCAAGCCCAGGTGTTACTTATTACTGAAAAAAGTCATTTTTTTTACTGAAAAAAGTCATTTTTTTTACTGAAAACAAGTAGGGGCGCAATTGCGCCCTGGGCTCCATTGCGTCCCTGGGCTCCATGGAGTCCTTAGGGCTATTTCAGTAAACCGGGAGAGAGATTTGGCTAAGAGGCCAATCCCTCTTCGTGATTTGGCCATTTGGGTCAATTTCCCACATTTATATCACTATAATTTTATGAAAGATATGAATTGAATTGTATATGAAAAATGTGCATTTACTTGTAAATTCTTCTCATATCATTTCTTTTTTTAGGTAACTTTTTAAGAAATTAATAGGAAATAAAAAGAGAAAAAATATATATGGTATGAACATTTTATCAAAGTAGAAAAAGTTATCATAATTGTCGTTATATTATCGGAAATTGTCATTTCAGTTAGTAAATTTTATGACTTCTTTTAGTCGGTAAGATTTATCAAATAATGCTTTTGAAAAACTGAGTTTAACTTTTTTAAGAAATGTTCTTATGATCTTCATTTATTGAATTTTAGCTTGGAAATGATAAATTTCCTAAATCGAGAAATTATCCTAAGGCTAATTTGACAATAAAGTAGAATTTATGTATCTGATCAGGTGGGATTTTAATATTCACAAATTGGTTCAGAATTCATGTTTATGTATCAGTTTAAGCTTAGAATATGGTTTTAAACAATAAAGCTGCCAAAAAAGGTCGTGTAAATAAACAGTTAATAGATAAATTTTCTATAAATACGATTTTATATGTCTTCAGTTCATGTCTATATGTGAACGAGAATTCCAATACGATAAACAAAAGGGTTGAAATTTGATCATAGACTAGAGTTGACCTAAACTCAAAATATGGATTTTAATTCCTACCAACAATAGTATTTCATTAATAAAGATTTACGGTTTTCTTATAATGTTTAAATTATACAATTATATTCCATATTGACTGCCAAAATATGAATTGAATTTTATCTTTTGTTTGAATCTTTGCCAAGCTTTAACGTCTGACTTCTAGATGGTCTTGTTCGCTCGTGAATTTTGGAATTTGACTATCGATTTATTGCATCGATTGACCAAGGCACGTTCGTTATATCTCAAAATTGATAACTTTGATAGCAAAATAAGATAGTGATTAATTTTCAGTATTCTAAACTTTAGGTAGAGATAATAGAAGATTCTAATTACTGCTAAATTGAAGACTTTTACCTAGGGAATTTTTCCGGAAAATCCGTCTGAACTTTAACTACGGAACCATTGGTAGCTTACGGGTGATCAATCGATAATCATCCACGGAAATTTCCCTAATTGACTTTTGTGGGTAAAAAGTAATTTCTTTTGTAGTGAATAGCGAAAACGATAACTTGTTTTATTGATTACTTTTTAGTTTTTTAATATTCATCTGTTTAATGGTAAAGGGTAAGGGGTTGTTTGGCAGTCGCTGAATGGTTTTGTGCAGAAAGATTAAGTGGTCAGAATGATTATAAGGTTCTTATTATAGTGCAAAATGAAATACGGTTGTTTGCTAATTTTTCAGAATGAAATTAGGGCTCTGAATGGTTAAGGGAGGACCAAGATACAAAATCATTAAGAGGGTTTTGGAACCACTAAGTGGCAAACAATTATTTTTGCCAAACAAGATTTACCTCTTAACAATTCAGAGGTTGTCTATTAATGGAACCATTTGTTTACCTCTTAATAGTTTCATTAAGAGACAACATTTAAATCGTTAAGAGGTGAATCTTGTTTGACAAAAAAAAAAACGACATGTTAATGGTTCCAAAACACTCTGAATGATTTTGTATCTTAGGTCTCCCTTAACCATTCAGCGTTCTAATTTCATTTTGAACAATTACCAGACAACCATATTTCATTTTTCACTATATCATAAGAGTCTCTTAATTATTCTGAACATTTAATTATTATGTACCAAACCATTCAGCAAATGTCAATCAGTCTCTTAACGACTATTTGATGTCAACATTCACGGGTATAAAACGTACTTTTATAATATTTTTCGCATCATGTGAATGTAGTTCAGTAGTAGCAATCAACTTTACTACCAAATTGTCTTTCTTTTATCTGGTTTACCTTATTTTTCGTCAATTTCAATTTCATGATTAATTAGCACAATTTGACAAAAATAAATCGTAGAAGATAACATTTACCCTTTTCAAATAATAACTGTATTTTTTTTTTCGTTTCAAAAATTATTTGTCTAAACATGAAAATTATAAATGATTTAAGAATCATACCGTTTAAACATAAATAAGGGTTAAATTGATAATTTCACAAGAAAAAAAAAACATATTTTTAGTACCAAATATGTAATGTATGTGTTATTACAACAAAATTAGTTTCATAAGACGTCTAAAATGTCTAGGCATTCCAATAAAATGTTTTATAGGACTTAAGTTTACCCCACGTATATTAAGGTTTGAATGAAATGTGTTATTCGTGCATGTTGATATTTAGTTTTCTTTTGTTTTTGGCCGTGCGAGTATTGGGCCTAGTGTCCATGTTTTCGGACGTACGATATGGATAGTGTTACTAATATTTCATACTTCGAGTTATACAAATTGTGTCAATTTATAAAACGTATTTGTAATGAAGTATCCGTCTTTGAAAGTGCATGACTTTGAAAAGGAGTTGTTTCTATGTTTTAAGGTTCATTATTTTGAAAAGTTCTGATTTAAAGAGAAGTTCATCAATTTAAATGCTTTTACTTATGTAAAACTCTTGAGCTCTCTAGGCGTTAAGCTTAAACTTTTATTTATTTATTTATCTACATGTGCATCATTTCCTGTCGGGGGTTCGGTTCTAGCAGTGCTTTGAGGAGTTGGGTCTTAGCCTTGAGCTAGAGTAAGTTGTTGGTAAAGTCTTCCCCAGGTTGGAGTTAGTCTACGCATGGGTTTCTGTAGCGCCCGTCCTTTATAAGTCCGAATTTATAGATTGGTGGTATGTTTAGAAGTTAATCTTTATAATGTGGTTGTAGACGGAGTATTTATGGAAGTATTAAGAAATTCGAATAAGGGCTATTTCCAGATTTGGGGTCGGATCGGAGTTGAGTGATAGCAGAATTTGTGTTAACTGATTGCCGGAAAGACGCATTAATGCGCCTTGTAAGAATATCTTTATCACTATTAGGAATGGATCAGTGAAATCTGAGAGTTTTGGGGAAGATTAGCGTCGACCGTTAGCTTTGAGTTCGGAACCGTGCAGTTCGAAAGAACTGGTAGATGGGAAGTTGAGGTCGCTAATTTCCTGGAGGTAGTAATTGTCACCTAAGGTTGGGAGGCAACCGTAACCTTGGGAGTAAAGGTTACCTTGAAGTGTTGAGTGTTCGCTCGGTTGGGAGTAAATAGTGCCCAAGAAGGGTAGCTAATGTGGATGTCGGTATTAGGATCTCGTTAATGATTCTGGTATTTAGGTTTGAGACGATATTCTCTGCGATCAGTGTTCCATTGAGAAGATTAGATTTCGAGGACGAAATCATTCTAAGGTTGGGAGTATTGTAACACCCCGAAATTCCGTTTAGCCGTTTTGTGAAGTTGTATTGAGGAAATAGAGGTTTTTGGGGCTGTCTACAGGACGCACGGGTCGTGCGTCCTCCTTCAGAGAAAACGCACGGGTCGTGCGTATGACCCAGGGCTGAGGCATAGTGTGTAACACCCTAGAAACTGCGGAAATAAAATTTCGAAGAAACAATTCGGCAATAGACTAACTTGCGGAATAAGGTGTGACAATTTCATTACACAATCAACCCAACGGGTATAGAGTAGCCAATATTGAGGTAGATAACTGAAGTATAAAACGACATCCTATTAATCTACAAAATATCTAGATTAGGGACGGGTGTCGCTATACTTCCAAAATGAATCTTCAAAAGAATCTCTCACGACCCCAAGGTCGCTCCCTCAGTCCCGACGAGCCCCACTGCTAAGATAACCTGCCAACATGACAACCAAGAGCAAGCGTTAGGCTAACGCCTAGTGAGAACAAGCCAAATAAAAGAGAGTACTAAACCCAACTGGTGCCACGCGGTAGTATAGCCATGAGCTAAGTCAAGAAATCCAATAAACCATTAGTGATTAAACATGGTATAAGTAATACCCAAAAATCACATAACGAACTCAACCCCTCTAGATCTGTTGCTCAAAACATTCAAGTCAACCCCTCTGGATCTATCCTTGAGAGTTCCCAAAACAGGGGGAACTCAAGCACATAATGGGATTACACCTTACTGCACCATGAGACGCTGCCCAACCGTATAGGCCCACACCTTACTTATCATGGCAACCCGATGCCTATCCCGTGCTAAAACGTGAACCAAATGCCCAAAACAGGGGACATAGGAACACAGTGCCTATGGATCCATTGCACTACGACTCAAAGCCAAAGCATGTCATTTCAGAGCATACTCATATTAAATCAGTTATACAGACAATTCATATAAACAACGGTTCAATTCTATAAATCGTGATTCTTGAAAATGTGAGATCTTTAGAAGGTATCTCCCAACAAAATCAGTTACTTTGAAACCAGGTTTCCCACATTTAAATAATGCATTTATCACATAGAATTCGAAATACATACCGATTTAGGTTAAGGACACACCTCAGATTTCTTCCTGATTATAGTCTGCTTCTGACGATTGCTACCTATGACAACACCGATAATCGGTAAGCCAAAATAAAGACAACTTAATGACTAAAAACTCAGGAATAAGAACACAACAACTGCCAAACATAGCTACGGTCGAACAACCAACCCGGTCGAACAGGGTCCGGTCGAAGGGCACCCCGGTCGAAGGAACTACCCGGTCACACAACCACCCGGTCGAACGACCCCACCGGTCGAACGACCCTTCGGTCGAACGACGGTCCGATCGAACAACGGTCCGATCGAACGACGATCGTCTTGTTCATCAAGAACATCAAGAACAGATCGAATACAGAACCCAGATCCAAAATGAGAAAATACTCAGATCTCACAATGGAACGGTTTAAAACCTTCACAACGAGATTCTACGTGGCTAAAAGCATTCAGATCAAAGCATTAAGCTAGATTCGTACCTTGATTTGGAGAAAACCGAACAACCACTTTTCCTTGACTTCCTTCTCTCTCTCCCTGATCTTTGATAACAAGATTTGTGATATTATCAAAATATCTGAAATCTGAATTATATTTATATAACCCAAGTTACATTTTACCCCCTTGAACTTTGGGTAATAGTCAACTTTTCACCCAACCCCAAAATAGCGTGTGTTACATAGTGCCAGCGCACGGGTCGTGCGCCCTGTCAGAATGCTTTTGTGGTTTCTCTTAAATATCTAAGATTTGAGATATTTTCATAATATCTCAAATCTCAGTTCTCTCTCTCTCCTTTTTCTCTCTTTTCTCTTTCGATCTTCAAGGTCTTGTTTGGTTGCTAGTTTTCGGTGTTTCTAACAAGGGGTCGGTGTTTTAAGCTTCACCTCTACGTCGTGATCGTTATCTGGTTTTCCGGGTTTTATTCTGAAAACCTACCGGTGAGTTCCTACTACCATTTTACAAACTTTATACATGTCAAAACTCTTATTTGCGAAATCTGAAGTATTTCTACGGTATGATTTTATGTTCTAAACATTTTGATATAAATGAAGTTTTTGGTGAATCTCGGGGTTCCCGGTCAGATTTGACCAAAATGACGGGTTCCGCCTTATTGAAGTAAAATGATGTTTTACTTGCACATTATGTGGTCGTTTGAAAAGGATGACTATGAACTCATTTTAATGGTTTTCGTTCTTACCAGAAGTTGAACTGGAAATGATATTTTGGTTATAAAATGTGTTTATACCATATATTTATTTATGGTTGGTCACATAAGTTGTTGTGACGAGTCCTTACCATTACTAGTGGATCCCTAGGTTTTGGAGTAGACTGTTTTGTTAGGAGGTAATATTCCCCATTTTGTAACTATGGATCACATGTTTCCTCGGGGGCAACTTGGTACGGTTATGTGAGGCCGGATACTAGCCATGGTTCATGGTGATCCTAGTGAAGGAGTATACATTGGTTTCCCTTGGGAGCGCAATCTCACCTCGTAGCACGAACTCTGGGTTCATTGCTGAGGACTCCAAGTGTTTAGCTCATAACTCAGATTTGTGGTCTACTTTGTGTTACACCACTATCCTTGGTAAAATGGTCCTTTTATCACCGTTTAAGAGTTTTGGACCGAAGAGGCCCGGTTGTGGCGAAATGTTATATTTTATAAACTAAACCTTTATGAAAAGATTTCTTTATGATACTGATGTTTATATCTCTGATTTTGAATAAACTGTATGTTCTCACTAGGCTTTAAGCCTAACACTTTTTCTCAAATGATATGTATAACAGGTTTCCCTTAGCGGTGGGTTGCACAGGGTCTTTGAGAGTCGAGCGTGGACTCGAGGCATATTTTGAGATGTCTAGTATTTTGGTGTTGGGCATTGTTTAAGTCCCATCTTTTAGTGAATTCTGGTTCGTCAAGTGTTGTAGTCTAGACGGTTATGTTTAGATTAGTATTGTTGATAAATTCTATATCCGTATGAGTTTTGTATAGTCTTAAGGACTGACCCCTTTATGGGAAGTTAATATCATCACGGATGTCTCGTTGCCTTATTTCCAGGTTTTAATTTACTCTGGATTTTAGAGTGTTACAAGTTGGTATCAGAGCTCTAGTTTAAGCGAACTAGGCATGAATGTAAGATGTCTAGACTTAGACTGAGTTTGATAGGCATTGATTGTGAGATTGGGTAGAACTTCTAAGATGGATTAGTCTTAGAATCGACGGAGGTTATGTTAATCAAGCGTTGTGATGATGGTAACAAGAACCCTTATGTGTTATATGTTCATAATCTCACTTAGCTAATGTGATTATGAGGATATTTTACGCGAGTGTAATTGATTCGCTAATGTTGTGACAATTGGTAGACGTAGCGGTACGTTTCTTTCGTGCGTGTTTCAGTTAAACTCTTCCTTACCCTTTCTCGTGCTTGTGTTTATCTGCTCTACCTTAGTATGTTGACCGTTGGAGTAGTGCGAAAGTTTATAAGCGAGTAAGCTAAGGAATGATTGTTGTTTATAAGCAATGTCTCTTTGGAATTATAGTAAGTGCGTGAGACGCATTAAGTTAATCATCCTAAACCAGATTCGTTGGTGGAGTTAGGATTATATCTTGTTAGATTGATTCCATTTAGAGGAGATTGTAAGTTAATTTAATGGGATGGTTGCCCTTTGATGCCTGAGGCATCCGGTAGATTATAGAACGTCGGAATATTGTGAAGCGTAGTATTAAGATGTGAGTACCGACCGAATTCATGCATTTAATTTATTTCTAAAATAAGGTTGCCTAAATTGCTTTTCATGAGCGCCAACCATGAAGTAAATTACATTATAACGTTCTGGCAAGACATTTAGCACTCATCATATTTTAAACTATGAGCATACGCATGCTTACATTTGTTTTGTTGCACCTGATTTCAAATTATTATCAAAACTCTCTTTATTCAAGTCTAGTGTTTAAATGCTATTTTTTTTGGATGTCGAAATAATTGTGTTTTAACGCTTGTTGAGTTAATGGGCAAATAGTTGTGGAATTTTGACCTTGACATTGGAGCTCTTCCACGTATGTCAATGGTTTAAAGGAAAAGTTATCCCCATACTTTTGAGTCGGAGTTCTTGGAAATTTTGGTTTGTGTGAGTCTTGTTGAATTGCAGGGAGTATTGTTTTACGAATTCTTTTAACGCGTGCATATATTTTGAGATGCGTAAGTTAATTTTAAATTGTGTGCAATTTATGAGTTCCTTGGGAATTGTGTCTCATCAGAATATTGTCTGAATGGTCACCTTACCTTATATTGAAAAATAGAAATTTTGACACCACTTGATTGTTAGCGTAAATGAGTTTTATAAAATCCAGTTGGATTATGGTGTCTCATCTTACGACTTTTGCGTCGCGTAAATAATTTTGAGAGGCATGTGCGTGTGCATCATTATGTGTGTTAATCTCGGGGTTTTATTATCAAGTATCATATGTCGTGTACTATGTGCATTGGATTTAAGTATAACGTTGGTGTGAATGATTGCATAAACGATTTATGATATTTTTAAAAAAACAGGACTTTCGTTCTGATCGTATTCCATCATTAACTCTTACTGTTAAAATTTCCGCAAAGCATTTAGCGAATTAGCGGTATTTTTGTCGTTGTAGTTTCTATTCTGTCAAATGTGTTTATCTTTTCAACGTGAAGCTTCAAACTCGATTTGAAATTTTATTTACATCCCCGTTATTTTACCGCCCTTTGGGGAATGAATTATTGCATATGGGGTGAGTTAAAAATTCTTTCGTTGCAACGTCTCTTGGTTATATAGAGGGGAATTTTAAAGATAAAATCGTGATTTTCTTTTTGAGTTGTACAAACAATTGTTGCACGTATTGAAATACAAGAACCTATCTTCACGTTCATAGTATAAATTGTTGCGTATGTTTTACTCGGTATTTCTCAAGGTGCGAGTATTTTGTTAAGTTTTCGTATTCGGTAACTTGGATTGTTTTAACAGCATAAATTGCTCATGTCGAACTTGAATATTTCAACAAGTAGATGATCATCCTTGCCATATCCTTGCTCATGTCGAACTGGCCAGGTGCTATTATGAACGTACTGTACATGATCATCCTTACCATATTCGGCGCAATTCCCGTTTCTAGTGACTCCACTCACCTCGAATCATCAAATCTTAAAGTGCCTAATTGTGCAATCTCACATTCAATCACTTAAAATCACGCTAGTTTGAGTCTAGGTATTCAAAATCAACACCTAAATCTCTCAAACTTAAGCTCTGATACCAACTTGTAACACCCTCAAATTTGGAAAAAACGACTAATTAAAAACTTCCAAAAATACCTTAAAGGGTAATAAAATCCCTTACTATTAGTCCATAATTGAAACACATTTATAGGTTGAACCATCAACAAATAATTGAAGTCTTACATAAAGACTAACTAGAGTCGAGTGTTACTATAACCCAATAACAATCGCTATCTCCAAATATAACTACGGAAGACTTCATCAAGCTAATCACCTCTTCGAGCACACAACTAGCACTCATCGCTTCATAGTGTTGCTAGAATTAATCCCGAAATGAAACCTGATGCACATGCCAACAATTAAAAAGGTTAGGCTAACGCCTAGTGAGTTCAAGAGTTTTATATCATGATTATAAAAGAAAACGTAAAATGGAAATATTGTATCTTACAATCATGATCCTTTAAATGATTTACCTTAAAAATAAGAGAACAACTCATTTACCAACAATATGCATTTTATAGATGGACGCCTCAACGCCAAAACATTCTTTCATGAAATAATGCAATCCAACACTTACTCAAAACGAGAATAATGATAATGCTCAAATAATGAAGTTTGAGTAACTTTATAAAACAACAGGCTATTTAACCGGACCGAAATCCTAAAGACTCATTTATTTTCAAATATGCATTTCCAAGTTTAACTGCTGATAAGAACGAAAATCATAAAATGAGACTATATACTTTCCTTCAAGTACCCCGCAATTTAATTCACATGTAGTACTTTATTTTACTTTCATTCATGTACCTCGCAATTTAATGCACATGTAGTACTTTATTTTACTTCCATTCATGTACCTCGCAATTTAATGCACGTACTTTATTTTACTTCTATTCATGTACCTCGCAATTTAATGCACATGTAGTACTTTATTTTACTTTCATTCATGTACCTCGCAATTTAATGCACATGTAGTACATTATTTTACTTCCATTCATGTACCTCGCAATTTAATGCACATGTAGTACTTTATTTTACTTTCATTCATGTACCTCGCAATTTAATGCACACGCAGTACTTTATTTTACTTCCATTCATGAATGATGCATAAAACTCGACAAACACTTAAAAATGTATTTTTTGGACCAAAGATCTATTTATGCAAAGGAATCATCAAAACACATTCATTTATGACACCTTTATCGAAATGCCCAAACATCCCAAATGTGGGTGTTTTACAAAGTTTATAAAGTTAAACACTTCAAATAATTAAAAATTACCAACTAACCCAACATTTGATAATTTCATGTAAAACACATAAACACTTTAAAATGGACATTTTGGCATGTACAACGTTTTCATAAATCAACTTGAACTCACCTTGCTAGATTTAGGCTAAATCTAGATTTTACCCACTTAGAGTTTTCCTTGAAGAACTTGATTCTTCAAACCAAATCTTCCAAAACCTAGATCCACAAGGTTCCAACCATAAATATACATAATCAACCACAAAGAACCGTTTCCCAACCTTATACATGAATACCTCAACTGATACTGAAACCTTAACTTCCATAAATGAAGAGAATAGAAGATTACCTTAACCCAAGCTTGAATCCACCAAACAAAACACCTCTAGTTCACCAAAATGGTTACAAAACTCCAATCTACGAAAGGGAGAACAAAGAGTGGATGAAACCCTAGAAAACTTTGGTGAAGAAGATGAAGTGGGAGAGATGAGGAGTTTACCACCACAAAATACTCCTGTATACTCCAATAGACTTCCAATCTCTTGCTAGATCCTTGAAGATCTCTCAAAAACGAAATCATGGCAACTTGAATACCAAAAACGGAGTTGGGATGAAGAAGATATGAAGAAATAAAGTTTTAGGGATGAAAATCGGGTTTTAAGCTCGAACATGTCTCCGCATGGGTTATCGGGCGGGTTAGGTCGCGCCACAAGTCGCCCGAATGGGTTAACAGGGCTCCGGGCGAGTTACGGGTCGGCCTAAGTCGCGCCACAAGTCGCCCCGTGCACTGTTCTTTCGGTTTCTCCTCGTTCACTGTTTTGGCCATAACTTTTTCGTTATAGCTCCGATTTTGCTCCAGAAAAAACCGTTGGATTCGTAATTGAATCCTTCATCCATCTAGACTATAAAATATAGGAATCAAGTCTAAAATCATTTATCTTATTTTTCCTAATATATCGGTTTCTGCAATAACTTGAAAGTACCTTTCGAAAATCGGGGTGTTACACGTTCGATTAAAATTTTACTAACATTTTCCCCTTAGAACAATGCAATCATTCAGTTGCAAAAACTGATTATGTCAGGCTAGGGATGTTCATAATTTAGATTGAGTCCATTACGGATGTTCAAATTAAGTTCAAACATTTTTTGAAAATCTATCGTGAAAGAATTAAGAGACCTTCCTAATATATTCAGAAGTAGTTCACATTTACTTAGGGGCTGTTTGTTTACCTCTTCATGGTTCCATTAAGAGGCAACCTCTGAATCATTAAGAGGTAAATCTTGTTTGGCAAAAAAAAATGTTCGACTATTAATGGTTCAAAGCCCTCTGAATGTTTTGTATCCTGACCCTCCCTTAACCATTAAGAGTCATGATTTCATTTTGAATAATTAAAAAATAACCCTATTTCATTTTGCACTATATCATAAGAGTCTCTTAATCATTCTGACCACTTAATCATTCTGCACCAAACCATTCAGCAACTGCCAAACAGCCCCTTATTCAATTTTGTTTCTAAACCTGGTTTTATATTTTACAAATTGGTTTGATAATCTGTTTGTTAGCAACTTAATGAGTTTAACGGGACACACAACTTATTTGGTTAGCTATACATGATTGTTTGGTAGTGGCTTGATGATATAGATTTTGGCTTATTCAATAAGAAACTTAATGCAGAAAGTCAAGTTTTTTATTTCCAAACATGTCCTCCAATCAAAAAACACACATCTTCCTTCTATAAGAAAAAAACCCTTTCAAACAAAAAATTTACCAATCTATAAAGACAACCAATCAAACAACTCCTTTAAGGCTTCAACACTAAAATCATTTTAGATGCTTTTTCAAATTGTTTGAATGTTAAACTTTTTCTTTAAATGGTTTCTTACACATTTAAAGTAAATTTGACCATTTTTAGACATGTTTGAACTCTTTTTATTTTATGAAGATTCATTTGCTTTTTATAAATTTCATCATAATTCAAAGTTATGAACTCAAGTGTTTATCATTGATAATTTTTTACAAGATAGCTCTATTTTGATCTGTGTTCGAGTTTTTCTTGGCATTCTTCGCAATAGCCGAATTCTTAATGTTCTGGGGTAACAAAATAATATAAAGTTGTTTTTTTCATTTTTTGGGAATATTTCTCGTTTTTATTGCACATTGTACATTGGATTTTCATGAATGACTTTAGCGACACATATTCCAGTGTTCGATTGTGTTTGCTCTTTGGTTCGGTTTTTACTTATGCAATATATATATATATATATATATATATATATAGAGAGAGAGAGAGAGAGAGCAAGGATCATTTGTTAACCAACTATTTGTTATTAACTTTATGAACCATTTCCAATCAATAGAAATCCATCTTTGATTGTTGTTTTCTTTGTTTTAGTATTTAATGCTAAAGGGTATAATTGTCAATTCTTAATTAGCAAATATTTTATATTTCATTTAATTATTTAGGGGTTACAAAAATAAAGTCTCCTTGATTCTAACGTAGTTTATGATTTCAAAAAAAAATCCATTTTCAAAATAATGTTAAAATCATATGAACATTTTCATAACTGATTTCATACTTTTTTCAAAATCATAAAGTGGTTATTTTTAAAAACTTTATCCGGTATTAATTTTAATTCAAAAATTCTCATATAGTGTTAACCTTATACAAAATGATTTAGTTGTAATGTTAACTGTTTCGAAGGTGTGTTCAATAATGATGAACATTTTGTAGGTGTTCATGTATGTTCAACTAAATATTCATGACATTGTGTAAATATATGCAACAACATTTGGTATGATGTTTGGTGTTTTCATACGAAACTCTGTTGGCTATAATTATCAGTTAGAAATAGTTTGGGAACTAAATGAATTATGGGTATCAATTTTGATGGATTTTGAATTATGAATTTCATCAAACTCTATATTATGTTTATTTTTCATTACTCTTGTATTTTAGTTCACTGTTCATGAACCACGGTTGGGTGAAAGTTTACATCCAATATTTAAGCAGTGATGATGGTAGTTCATTGATTGCATGTATCGTGGTAACATCAGATCATACATACGACCATGAGATTTTCATCCAACCTGTTCATGTTTGTTCATTACTTCACCATTGGGCATATGAACAAAAACTTGTTAACGAGTCACATGAATAGTAAGATGGTGGTTCATTCATGTTCATATTTCTTCATATAAATATGATATTTAAAAGTAATATATTGTTCATATTTCTTCATATGAATATGATATTTAAAACTAATAATGTTCATATTTCTTCATATGAATATTATATTTAAAACTAATAATGTTCATATTTCTTCATATGAACATGCATGAACCGAGGGTTACGATTCTTTTGGAAGAATAATGTTCAAATACATGCAGATTCATGAACACTAATGAACCGGGGGTTACAATTCTTTTGAAAGGAACATTAATTAAAAGAGAATAAAGACATAATTTTCATTTATTGCTATAGTTCACTCCAAATTTTTCATTAATTGTGCATTTATTAAGGCTTTTAAAAGATATTCAATTTCAACCATTGATTTCCATGATCAAGGGCTTATAATGGTTCATAGAGTTAACACAAAAAAATGTTGTTAACAAATGAACCTGACCATATATATATATATATATATATATATATATATATATATATATATATATCATAATTTTTTGCATAAATCAACGGAAAATTTAGTTTATAAAGTATGTTGGGTTTCGTTTTCTAACTCTCACAGGCTAATCGTATCAGATATTGTCCAATTTGTCTATGTATGACTCATGGTTTTAAAACGCATCTGAAAATTTTGAAGAGGTATTGAGTCCCTTATACGGTAACATTTGTTCCCTTCCCCAATCGATGTGGGATCTTACAATCCATCCCCCTAAGAGCCCAACGTCTTCGTTGGTGTATCAGTCCAGTTCTCGACCCTCATACCAATTGTAACACCCCATATCATATATTGTTCACTTTGTCAACAACTGGACTCACGGTTTTAAAACACATTTGAAAGTGGAGGTATTCAGTCCCTTATAAGGCAACATTTGTTCATTTCCCCAATATTTGTGTCCTAATTGTTCTTGGCTTTGATACCAATTATAACTCCCCTAAGTTACCCATATCAGATATTGTTTGTTTTATTACACTTTGTTGATTCAATCTCTCTCAGTGATTTGATAACGACCCTCTTCTATACTTAGTGAAAATTACGTTTAATATGTATTAGTGTTTCACCATCAGCGATCAGACTGAGTCTGTTCAGTTATCGCTAATAGTATTTCTTATAAACATTTAATATGTATGTGTTTCACTATCAGTAATCAAACTGAGTCTGTTCAGTTGTCGCTGATGGTTCTGATGTAAACAGTAACGTAATCCCTGAAGACAAGTCTCGCGTCAACAGATGTTCATAGCTGAATCGAAGACGAAGCTGCTGAACAAAGAGAAGTCTACTAGTGACCTGATGCGGATATCAGTGAAGCAAAGACAACTCTACTTATACGCGAAGGAACACGAGGAAAGCTTCAGCGATCGCTGAACTCTTGATGTCTCTGAAGAAAGAGATATTCAGCGATCAAATGATCACTTAGCTTATACCTCAAGTTTCCTTTTGTCTAACATTGCACAACCTTGTACAATGTGTCAGAACGGACATGTCTCTGCCACAATTCGTACACAACTCTGTCTACTACACTGTTCATGATCCGGCCGAAAGCATGTCTCCCAAAGTCAGATTCCCAAAGCCAATCTGTGAACGCCACGTGTAAAGTGCCTTGCCATGCATTTAATGCATAGGGTATAAATAGGAAGATCACCTCTCCATCTGAAGTGTGCTCAATCCTTGAACCCCAAATAGAAACCTTTGTTTTCTATATTCTAAATCCCCCATTCTCTGAAATTCTTGTGCAACCATCTTAGTGTTTTCTTAAGTTTGTTTAGATTGAGTCTTACTTAATCTTATTCCGCAACAGACTTGTAAATTGTGTTTGATTTATCAATAAACAATTTATTAAATTTTAAATTATGTGTTTCTATTCAACCCCCCGCCCCCCCTTCTACAAACTTGTTAAGCACCTTAGGGACCAACACACTTGGATTCACGGTTTAAAAAGTGTCAGAAATTAGAGTTATCTAGTCCCTTATAAGGCAACATTTGTTCTCTTCTTCAATTGATGTAAGATCTTACACGTTTGATATCATAATTACATTGTAAAGCGTACATTTTAATAAAAAAAAATGTTTTCATACACTTACACCAACAATTAATATGCGATGATTCTATATTACATTGAATGATAAAAATAAATGTAACTTTTATTTTAAAATGACGAATTTTCTTAATTTTTTACTTTATACTATAAATTTTAAAACCTCTATTAACTACATAAAAATAAAAATAAAGTAGAACAACTGCATTTATCCAGCCCTTTCGTATGAGAACCATAAAAAAGTTTAAGGATAGTGAGAAACTGGTATATTCTTTGATACTATACACTATCAAAATATGTAGTCCGTCAGTAGCATATTCATCAAAATATATATATATATATATATATATATATATATATATACTATGTATGCAAGTATATACTCATTGATGCATACACTCACTGAAATTAATTAATGTATATGTATTAATGAATATACAAGCTCTCACAGTTTTTTTTGTAGTTTTCACAAGAGCATGGTCGAAATAAGAAAATGTGATAACTTCTATATCACATGTGATTTTAAACTAAAAATCACATGTTATTCACGATAGGTCAACGCTCTTAGGTTGTCAAGCCAAGCAAGCACACACCCTTGCGTTTACCGAACCTGAATTACATGTGAATTTTAGTCAAATATCACATATGATATAAGCATTCTCGTGGACTCTTATTTTGACCTCATTTGAACCCCTCTATGTGTGTGTGTAGGCGATGGATCGTGTGAGAATAAGAGTTAAGATGAGAAGCGTAAGAATGGATCTGGACCCTTGATAACTTTTAATCTCAAACCCACCATGAACCGCGTTTGATACTAGAATTGATCTGGTGCATCGCGGTGCATCTCATCCTATTGTGCATCCAAGGGTGAAGATCCCTTCTTATGCTTCTCACCATAACTTCCCTTCTCACCGGAAGTCCGGAACCCAACCCTATATATATATATATATATATATATATATATATATATATATATATATAAATAGAGAGAGAGAGAGAGGGGGGGGGGAGGGGGGAGGATCAAACAAGACATGGTTAAAATAAGAGAACAAGTAAACAGCTAAATCACATGTGATTTTACATACGATTACAAGAATATGGTAAATGCAATGGTGAGCGAGCTACTTGGCCTGCAACCTCATGTCATAGTAAAAGTCTATGATTTTACATGGGATTTTAGTGTAAAAGCATATATGATTCGACCGTTTCCATATTTTCTTATTTGGTTATTGTTCTCGTATCCACCTGAATATATATATATATATATATATATATAGGGTTGGGTTCCGGTAAAATTAAAATTAAGGTCAAATGCAAACCACCTCTATTTGTACAAACTTACAAACTAATCTTAGCCGTCCATATAGTCTAATAAATATCTAATTTTATTTTGTTTCCTTAACCAATGTTATGATCATAATAAATGAATCTTATCATCTTCCATATATGTCTCAATCGTATTTAATAAATCATGATTATTATCCATAAACATCTCAATTATTTTCTAATATAATGGTTTCTATGGTTTGTACAAATGTTTTGGTTTGCATTATAATCCATTTATATATATATATATATATATATATAGAGAGAGAGAGAGAGAGAGAGAGAGAGGAAAGTTCAAATGAAAACTCATTTTTCATTGTGCACGTGAGGACAAATCTCAGCCACTCGATCTCTTTTGATCCAACAACTCATATTAAATAGAGTTTTTAATTTTAAAATGCTTAGGGGTAAAAATGGAGGAAATTTAAACACACGTCTACCATATTTAACTTTTTATTTTATTTTTTAATTAAATACTTTTTACCCAATTAAAGTTTAAAATAAATTATCTTAAAAATTACTAATATTTTAATCAAACAAATACTATAAAAAAAATGAGAATTTCGTACTTTTCGATATGACATCCATCTCGATATAGTTTTTTTTGTCGTTTTAACCGTTTTTTACGTAAAATGTTATATATGTGTTATATTCATTATGAATATTTATGTACGTTCAAGTTTGTACAACGCCTCGACACCGTAAGTATGTAACTCGACATCACCTTCTTCAACGTCGTAAGGCATCATGTTTCTTCAGCACCGTAACCCAACACCCATCAAGACGAATCGAGAACCTATCGAGTAATTATGTTGCGAATCGAGGAACAAAAGAGAGCGCGTCACGTCTCCACATCTTCACAGGTCATTCATGTGTTATTCATCATGAATAATGTATCAATCATGATGAATAATACAACATTCAGGGTGAATAATTCACGGTTAATGAATTCGTGTATTATTCGTCATGAATGTTGTGTAATTCATCCTGAATACTATATTATTCAGTATGAATAATGAATGAACGTTCACATTTGTTATTCATACTGAATGTGGGACATTCAGGGATGCACATACATATTCATAATGAATTAAATCAAATTTCGGTTGTAAACTGGGAAACAAAAGAGAGTGTGTCATGTGTCTACACCTTCACGGGTCATTCATATATTATTCATCATGAATAATGTATCATTCAGGATGAATAATACACGATTTATGATAAATAATACATGAATCATGGATTCGTGTATTATTCATCCTGAATATTGTATTATTCATCATAAATACTGTATTATTCATCATAAATAGTGAATCAACGTTCACATTTGTTATTCATACTGAATGTGAACATTCGAGGACGTCCATGCATATTCATAATGAATATAACACATATATAGAATTTCACGTAAAAAACGGTTAAAACGAAAAAAACTTGAATATTGTATTATCCATCCTGCATACGGTATTATTCATCATGAATAGTGAATGAACGTTCACCTTTGTTATTCATACTGAATGTGGACACCCGAAGACGTGCATGCATATTCATAATGAATATAACACGTATATAGAATTTCACGTAAAAAACGGTTAAAACGAAGAAAAAAAAACTATATTGAGATGGATGTCATATCAAAGAGCACGAAATTCTCGTTTTTTTATGTAATTTGTTTGATTCAAATATTAGTAATTTTTAAGATAAATTATTTTAAAGTTTAAGGGAGTAAATTTTTTTTAATTTAAAATAAAAAGTGAAAGAAGGTAGGCGTTGATTCATAATTACAAATTTGTTCTTAATCACTTCCCAATTAACCTGATTATGTATTAACCATTTATTAGTTTTCAAAGTTTTGATCAATGGTTAAAATTTGTCCTCATGTGCACAATAAAAGATGAGTTTTCATTTGAACCAACCCATATATATATAGTGTTTGGTTCATTTGAGAAATGATAAATATATGAGAAATAGAGAAGTAATCCTAGCCATTCATATGGTCAAGATCGGATTTGACTAGTCAAATATTGCGGCTTTGACTGGTCAAAAGTTGCGACTATCCCAAAAATAGAAGAACAATTTCGTAAATTTTACAAAACACACGGGTCATGTTCATATATGAACATGTATAATTCACATATGAACTATATGTTCATATATGAACCAGTCCAATTCACAACTGAACTCTTTTAACCGATTCATATATGAACCTTTGTGATTCATATATGAATCTGTATGAATCACAAAGATTCATATATGAACCTTTGTGAATCACAAAGATTCATATATGAACTCATCTCGTGTATTTTACGAAATTACCCCTCTACCTTCTATAGACCACATAAGGAATTATCCGGTGCTTCGCGGTCAAAGCCGCAAATGTTGACCAGATGAATGACTAAGATTACTTCTTTATTTCTCATATATTTATCATTTCTCAAATGAACCTCTCCCTATATATATATATATATATATATATATATATATATATATATATATATATATAGAGAGAGAGAGAGAGAGAGAGAGAGAGAGAGAGAGAGAGAGATCCCACATTATGATTGATACAAAATTGAGAACAGAAAGTCATGATCAAAGGGCCTACTTGTTAATGACTATAACAAGTGTCATAAATGCTACTAGACAGCGTTTATGATGGCTGTGGCTGTCACTAACGGTCAAAAGAAAAGTTGACTAAGTTTTTCCCTTAATCTCATGCTTATCTTTAATTCTGGGATTTAATAATTATGTTTTAATATTTTTTTAATTTCCTAAGTGTCCCAAAAGATGGACACTTCTTTAGCCACATATATATCTATATATATATATACTTTTTTTATGAAATTTGATATTTAAATATTATTTTTAGTTGTTGTAAGTTGAAAGCGTACCATACAGAATATAAATTATGAAAGTATCTCGTGTCGACAAGGACTTGTATCTAACTTTTTGGATATTATGGCATTCAATGTATTCATCAAAAAAGTGAGTTAGAATACAAAAGTAATATGATTATAATATAAAACAAATCAAGTTTTACTAACGGATTTTTTCACTGGTAATTTCTAATGGAT
Source organism: Arctium lappa (assembly GCA_023525745.1). Classification (NCBI taxonomy): domain Eukaryota; kingdom Viridiplantae; phylum Streptophyta; class Magnoliopsida; order Asterales; family Asteraceae; genus Arctium; species Arctium lappa. Next base: position 114,222,491 of record CM042050.1, read on the forward strand.
TGACAATCATCTGCAAGAATGTAAAAAAACTCAACGTCACTTTTGTAACTAAGTGCAACTTCAGTGTCATGTTGTAAGCACTGTTCTAAAAAACTCGCCGCACAGCCGCCATGGCGCGCCATGGCCCCAAAGCTTGTGTCTCATGCCACGTTAAGCCTGTGGCACGCCATGACCTAATGCACAGTTTTTGTAATGCGATATTTTGTTTTTCTTTATGTTTTTAATGTTTTATTTGCATGTTTTTAATATATATACCTTAACATAATATATTTTGACAGGAAAACAATACCATAAAAAACACCGCACTTACATACCTTCACTAACCTTCTATACCTATACATACATTAACACCATAATATCCCATCATAACGACACTTAAAAGCATCCTATAAAACTTGTTAAAACACATAGCTAAAAGCATCTTATAAATCTACTGTAACACTTTTAGATAAACGTTTTCTGATTTAAATATATAAATTTAAGTTCGATAAAATAATTTATTAGGACGTTCAAGACATTTTAAGGATACTATAAAATCAATTTTTGTTATAATGCTATGTAACACAATTTCATGACATTTCAAATTTTTGCAACAAAATATGCTTTTTCCTTGATATTTGAAACTTTTAAAATATTAATTGTGTTTACCAAAATTTCTAAACTTGTATGGAAAATATAAATCCATATATGGAGTTTGTACTTAATTAATTATTTTTCTTATATAATGTACTTAATTATTTATTATTATTATTATATATACTTAAAGGAATTTAATAATATTAGATAACTTAATGCCAAGTAACTAAAAAAAAAATAGGGCTCAATATTTAAGTGTATATTACTTACTTTATTTAACCTTATTCCACTAAAATTAAGGAAATAAATGAATTTTTAATTGTAAAATGAAAACAGTATTTGATTATTACGTTACAAAACATAGTGCTATGACATAAATTGATTATTTAATGGTAAAATAAGTTACTTGTTTACTTATATAATATTTTTTTTATAATTATCAAAATTTGTAGAAAAAAATATATAAATATAACCTCATACTAAATATAATGTGCTCAAATATGATGTTTTATCTATACTATATTATAAAAATGGTATAAAAAACTCTTAAAAACAAGTCTTAAAACTTAATGTACCGCTATTTAATGTTAATTACTTAAAAAACAATCATTAAATCTGTATGTACTATATTTAATGTTATTTATTATTTTTCAATCATTATCTCTAACCATTTTAACTCTCCTAAAATCATTTCCCAATTTAACTCTCCTAAAATAACTTTCAGCATAATTAAATATATACAATAAAAAAATAAAAAAAAATAAAGTTGTATGTACTACATTTAATGTTATTTATTAATTTTCAATCATTATCTCTAACCATTTTAACTCTCCTAAAATCATTTCTCAATTTAACTCCTCTAAAATAACTTTCAGCATAATTAAATATATAATTAAAAAATAAAAAATAAAATTAAACATTAAAATCGTGATTTATTTAACGGCATTGCACGAGTACACTTCTAGTTATAATTAATTATCTCTTTCTCATTGCTTAAGATATTATTCAAACGATTTGGATGAGTTTCCAGATTTTTAATTTAGGTTCTATCAGAATCTAATTTTTATATATATATATATATATATATATATATATATATATATTTATATATATATATATATATCCATTATAAGTTCTAACGAGAACTCAATAAAATGGACAACAACAAAACCTTGAGAGCCAGAGCATAATGTGTTATTTTATATAATTTTTTTTCATCTAATGTTATGGTTTATGATAATGATTAACGTATATTTGTTTCACAATATGTTTTTTTCACATGCATGTGGTTCACAATTTGAAGTTTTTTGACGTGTCTGTAAAACAAAAAATACATTAAAAAGTATCATATTGCAGACTGAAAATATATGAAGCAAACGCATAGTGAAACAAACAAATATATATATATATATATATATATATATATATATATATATATATATATAGTGTTTGGTTCATTTGAGAAATGGTAAATATATGAGAAATAGAGAAGTGATCTTAGCCATTCATATGGTCAAGATTGGATTTAATTGGTCAAAAGTTACGGCTTTGACTGGTGGTCAAAAATTACGGCTCTTCCAAAAATATTAAGAGTATTTACGTAACTTTGACAAAAACACGCGCGTGTTCATATATATGAAGGCATGCAGTCATACATGAATGCATGCGTTCATATATGAATGTTCGTAATTTTAAATAAACACTGACTGCATGCCTTCATATATGAATGTATGCCTTCATATATGAATGCATGCAAAAAAAAAAATAGTGACATTCATATATGAACGCCTGTTTTTTGCATGCCTTCATATATGAATGCATGCGTTCATATATGAATGTTCATAATTTTTACATAAACACTGACTGCATGCCTTCATATATGAATGCATGCGTTCATATATGAATGCATGCAAAAAAAAGAGTGACATTCATATATGAACGTCTGTTTTTTACATGCCTTCATATATGAATGCATGCGTTCATATATGAATACGTACAAAAAAATAGTGACATTCTACTAACATTCATATATGAACTTCTGTTTTTTGCATGCATTCATATATGAACACACACGGCTAAAAAAAAGAAAAAAAAAGTGATATCCATATCTGAACGCATGCGTTCATATATGAATGCGTTTGGATAATTTACAAAAATACCCTTCGAATAATAAAAAATGTGAGGAACACGGGAGTGGACCATGGGAGCAATTATCCCTTAATTCTCGGTCAAAGCCGCCGATCTTGACCGAATTAATGGTTTAAGATCACTTCTCTATTTCTCATATATTTAGTGTTTCTCAAATGAACCTTTCCCTATATATATATATAATATATAATATATATTAATACATTAAATACTAATCTTAAATGGAAAAAATCATGTGAAACAATATCTTAAGTTAAAAGTTATCACGGTTATCACAATTCACGAGGTTTTCATTTTATGAAGCCCATATATATAAGAAGGTTACTTTGTTAACCTTCCAAGTTGTATTAACTTTTCGAACCCCTCTCAACCAATAGGAATCCACTTTCTCAAATGAATGATCATAGATGTTCGGTCGTGATATATAGGTCCATTAATGTTCATATACGTTCACATTCTCAAATAAACACTAATGGAGGATTGTTAACGTATACATGTTCATATTTGTCCCCTTACAAATTCTTTCACTTTTTTCCCATCCCATTCATACTAAGTACTAACTTTGTTAACCTAATTTAACCAATAGGAAGCCATTGTTAGTCTTGGTTTAATATATATGTACAATAAATATAGAGGGAGGTTGAGGAAATCGGATTCACTTGTCGTTTTCGATTCATGTAAGGATGAACATCCCGTTAATTAAGCCACACTTATCTTGGGGAAGATATTAAATATGAGAAAAGGTTGATAATTTCCCAAAATACCTCTATCATATATGTTCAATATCATTACTTAATAAAAGGCTAAAAAATAAGAATTAATATTGAGTTGGTTTTATCAAAACATGTCTAGCCCAGTGGTAAGGTAACATCTTTGAGGGGTCAGTGGATGGTATCCCTGACTACTAGGGTTCGAACCCTGTGGTAAGCATGTGGCGATAACCAGATCATGAGCCTAGTGTACCCTTAATTGGGTCGGGTCGTGGTCGACGGGGATTAGTCGGGTGGCACCCTTAAGTGGGAGCCCGGATACCCCGGGAACGTGTGTGTGTGTTATCTGTCGTTCAAAAAAAATATTGAGTTGGTTTTAATATCTCAACCCTTCATCTCAAGATCAATGGTTAAGATTTTGGTTCACAAAACAGTACAAAAAATACGGTTAACAAATGAATCCCACCATATATATATATATATATATATATATATAATAGACGAATGATCGTGTGAGGAAAAGAGTTAAGATGAGAAGCGTAAAAAATGATTTGGACCCTTGATCCCTTTTAATCTCACATGGCCCATGAATTGCACTTCTCATGGGAATTGATCTTGTGCATGTCATTAGTGTTGGTCTTCAATTATGATTGATCCAAAGGTCTAGATCCCTTCTTCCGCTCCTCACCATAACTTCCCTTCTCTCTAGAATCCAACCTATATATATATATATATATATATATATAGGGTGCATTTCTTTTGCAAACCAAGCAATTTGTACAAACTATGCAAACCACTATATTATGAAACAATAGATATATTTATGGATAATGATTATGATTCATTAATAACGATTGTGATATATATGGAAAATGTTAAGTTTATTCATTATAATCATGATTTTAAATTAGGAAATGTTAAGTTTATTCATTATAATCATGATTTTAAATTAGAAAACATAATAAAATCATATATTCATTAGACTTGATGAACGACTAAGATTGGTTTGCATAGTTTGTACAAATTGTTTGGTTTGCAAAAGAAACGTACCCTATATATATACACGTGTGAGAAGTGGATATGAATGGTTGATCTCTTTTAATCTCAAGCCCTCCCATGAATTGCGGCTTAGAAGGATATTGATCTGGTGCATCTCATCCTAATGTGCGTCCATTTCTCATCCAACGGTCGATAACCACTCCTCACGCTTCTCACCGTTAACTCAACTTCTCAACGGAACCCAACCCTATATATACTTTATATATATATATATATATATATATATATATATATATATATATATATATATATAGGGGACGTATTTTTTGCAAACCAGTAAGATTGTGCAAACTTTGTGAACCAATCTTAGCCCCGTTCATCAAGTCTAATGAATATATGATTTTATTATGTTTCCTAATTTAAAATCATGATTATAATGAATAAACTTAACATTTCCTAATTTAAAATCATGATTATAATGAATAAATTTAACATTTTCAATATATATCACAATCATTATTAATGAATCATAATCATTATCCATAAATATATCTATTGTTTCCTAAAATAGTGGTTTGCATAGTTTGTACAAATTGCTTGGTTTGCAAAAGAAACGCACCATATATATATATATATATATATATATATATATATATATATATATATATATATATATATATATCCTTAGGTTCATTTGAGAAATGGTAAATGTATGAGAAATAGAGAAATGATCTTAGTCCTTTATCTGGTCAACATTTGTGACTTTGACCGTGAATCACCGGATAATTCCTAGTGTGGTATTTAGAAGATAGAGGGATAGTTTTGTAAAATATACGGGACGAGTTCATATATGAATTTGTGTGATTCACATATGAACTCTTTTAACTGATTCATATATGAACTATACGTTCATATATGAATTAGTTAATTAGTTCATATGTGAATTTGTTAATTTGTTCAACTGATTCATATATGAACGTACAGTTAATTAGTTCATATGTAAATTAGTTAATTAGTTCATCTATGAATCAGTTAAAAAAGTTCATATGTGAATTACACCTGTTCACATATGAACATATAGTTCATATGTGAATCATACAGGTTCATATATGAATACGTCCCGTGTATTTGTAAAAATTACAAAACTATCATTCTATTTTTTGAATAGCCGCAACTTTTGACCAGTCAAACCCTCAATTGTTGACCAGTCAAAGACGCAATATTTGGCCAATCAACTCTGATATTGATTGAAGGAAAGGCTAGGATTAATTCTTTATTTCTCATACATTTATCATTTCTCAAATGAACCTCTCCATATATATATATATAGAGAGAGAGAGAGAGAGAGAGAGAGAGACTTGTGATAATGTGTGACCAACCTGTTTTCTTAAGACTCGTGAGATCACATAAATAACATTGAACCTTCACAACGAGACACAGTGAAGGTAAACTTTCATAGTGTTTTTGTTGTAAAGTTTTGGTGGTTTTTTGTACCTTCATAGTGTTTTGTTGTGAAAATTCAAAGTTGGTTTTACGGGAACTAACCATATATATATATATATATATATATAATATTATGTTATTGGTGAAGGCCTCTATTTGTGTTCCTTGTTTTCCCCAATTCTGATAATATATTTTTCAATGTTTTGGTTTCCCATAATTTAATTCTATTACACGTTCTTAATGCTATTCTTGACTTCTTTCTAAAAAATATTTTATTAATTAAAATTTATTTAGAATGCAAGTATAGAAAGTGGTTTATGGGTGAGAATTGATACCTTTATTTAATAAAAGATTTTATACTTTATATTTAATATTTACTGATAAAAACACCTAAAATTTATTCTATTTACATCGAAATCATGCAATTATTTAATATATCATGTTCATTTATACATATATATGTATAGAAATAATATTATTTGAATTATTAATCAATTAATTCCATTAATGGAGGGCCAAGACAAAAGGAAAAACATTTAGTGCTCAAGGGTCAATTTGAAGGAAGAAAAAACTTTTGTATTTTTATTATATAATTGGAAATTTATGTTTTAAATTATTATTATTATTTATTATAATTAATGTTAATATTTTTGTTTAATTTAAATACGTCTAGATTCGGTTGCACGGTTACCAAAAATCGTACAATTAATGAATTCGTTATTTTTTTAATTAATTTATTTTCCCAAACAACAATTCTCAACAATAAAGAATTTTGACCCATTATTTTAGGTCAAATCACTTTAATATTAGCTGGTTTTCTAATAAATAGGATACAGTTTACTATTTTTAATCCAGAAATTAAGCAAATCTTGACTCCAAAAATCGAAACACAAATCATCTATTCTTCTTTTCTTTCAATTATATTACTAAATAAAACACGTATATTTATCTAATTAACCTTAAAACTATATTGTTTTTTAAGATTGAAAAACTAATAAATAAATAAAAACATCGATATATTCACATTGTAAACCAAAAACCGATTATTCAAAAAATAATATAATATGTTTGACAAACTAGTTGATAAACTATATATTAGTTAAAAGCTAGTTGTTAACTGGTAAGATAACTGTCAATTTTTTTTAATAAAATTTTTAACTTTTTAAAAAAATTTGACAATTTAATTAATCACATTTAATATAAAACTAGTTGATAAATTATACAATCACATAAAATCAACTAAAATAAAAATATACGCATAATTTATGTCAAATATATGGCGTATAATTAGAAAAAGAAAATCGAAAACCCACAAATAAATCATTTATAGCGTTTTGAAAAAATAAATCTATATCTTATCAACCATAATTTTTTTAATAACTTCAAAAATAAGACCACTTACGGTCATAAAGTAGTTTCAGAAAACGAACCAAATATAATCGATTCTAATCAAGTGCGGTTTGTTTCGTTGATTTTGTCGGTTTGATGCCGATAAATCGACGAACAGGTCCCACTCATGAATTTCACCATCTTTGAAAGAAATGACCCTTTTGTCCTTTTTCATAAAATAAAAATTGGAGAAAAAAAAAAAAAAAAAAAAAGACAATTACATTACATCACCCCTTTTGAATTCATTCAAAATCAAAACAACCCTCTTGAATATCATCAAAGACGCCATCACGAAATCTGCATGTGTACGTCCACTTCCTTTGCTTAAATGCTCTTCTCAAGCCTCACACGTCCCTATCTCTCTCCCCTCCTTTAATATAAATATATATATATATATATATATATATATATATATATAAAGAGATGAGTGTTCAAATGCAACTCATTTACATGATATAACTCATTCAACCCCTTCACCACTCATTTTATTTTCACTTTTATAATTAAGAAAAAAGAAAAAATTGAAAATAACATGAGTGATGGATAAAAAGATTGAATGGATCGCACCATATAAAATAGTTGCATAATAATCTACCCCTTTCTCTATCTATAAATAGATGTGTATATATATACACAACCCCACCATCCCCCTACCTCCTCCCTCTTGTTTTTTTTGATGATAACTAGAGGCCACCCTCTTAATCTCTTTATACCAAACCAAAAACACATCACATTACAGAAGATAAAGAATCTCTCTCCCTCTCTCTCTCTCTCTCTCTCTCTATATATATATATATATATATATACATCTTTCTCTCTATATATAAACACATCAAGTTCTTGTTTTTAGACCGAACCCACGTCCGGTTTTCGAATGGCGATCCAAACCCAATTGTATTCGGAGAATCTTGGCTTTCCGTTTGCCGCCGGTGACGACGGTGGTGGCGGCGGCGGTGGCGGGATTAATTCATCCCAAGATTGGATGGAAAACGCTTGTGGGCTCAACGATTTCTATCTTTTTAATCTTCAACAACAACAACAAGTTCAAAAGAATCAAGATTTCTGTTCGGAAAACGGGTTTTCGATCAATGCCAACGTCGTCAACGACAACAACAACGAAAAGAATTTATCGATGCATTCGCGATCTTTATCGGCGTATATTCAAAATCAAAATCAAGAAATCGAAGGGTTCATTAGCTTACAGGTAAATTTAAACGAAATACCAATCTTTGAATTATTCATTTCAATATCTTCTTCTTCAAATAATTCATTTATTAATTAATTAACCACCTTGGGTTATGGTCATAACAGCATCTCCTCAAAATTTCTTCAAAATAAAGAATCAAAAAGTTAAATCTCAAAAAAAAAAAACTTACATCCATCTTGAACAAACTTTCTATTTTAAAGAATCCATCATTAATTATAATATTAAAACATTTCATTTATTTATTAAAATATTATTTTCTTTCTCTATATATTTGTTTTCAAAGTTTCTATTGGTCCTCTCACTTGGTAATTATTTTTTGGTAATCTCCATATTTGGAGAAAAAAAACCTTCTCTCTCATACTTTCTTCATTTTGGAGATAGTTTTTGGCAAGCTGTTGGAACACAATTTAGACCCAAAATCCCTATTTTCTCCAAAATGGATCAAGAAGCCGTTGGAGATGCTCTAACCCACTGGTTAATTAAGACCCAAGGGATGTAGTGAAAATCTCACCTTCCCTGGGTTCAAATAATCCAGACACTGCCAAATCCCTTATGACCATGGACGTTCACAGGGATTGATTATTCAGTGCGCGTAAGCTGGCCTGAAAACCCACTGTTACACACGTTTATTTGATTTGATCATTAATTTGTTTGTTTTACAGAATGAGAGATTGCGGTTCGCGTTACAAACCCATCGAAAGCATCAAGTTCTAACGATCTTGAAGAAATACGAATCGAGATCGGAAGCTCTACTGAAACAAAAAGACGAAGAGATCAAAAGGGCGATCACGAGACGAATGGAGCTCGAGGAATTGCTACGAAGGACGGATATCGAACGACAAACGTGGCAGATCGCGGCGAAAGAAAAAGAAGCGATGGTGATGAATCTAAACAACACGATCGTGCAAGTTCGAGAGAAATGGATCAAACAACAACAACAAGATCATAATCATAATCATGTGGTGGTTGAAGATGAAGGTTCATGCTGCCATGGAAATGATGACGTAAGCATGAAGAACAAAAACATATGCAAGAGTTGTTTTAGTGAAGATTCATGTGTTGTGATGATTCCATGTAGACATTTGTGTTGTTGTAGATCATGTGATGCTTTCTTGCATTCATGTCCTGTTTGCAAAATGGTGAAGAAAGCTACCATACAACTAGAAATGATTTCAGATTCCAATTTGTAAATTGTTTTTTTTTTTTTAATTTTATATAATTTTCAATATATGGAAAAAAGAAAAAAGAAGAAATTTAATTAATTATAAATTCATTTTTAGGAAATTATTTGACCATATTAAGATTATGTTAAAGTAGAGATTTTGGAGTTTTTGTTGTTGTAACTGTTGCTGTTAAAGTATATACTAAAATACAGGAAAAAGAAGAGTAATTGGTGGAAATATTCAAAATTGGAAAAATCTTTAGAACTTATTAAGAAAATATATAATTTTTTTTGTTTGAAGATAAGTGTTTATATTTCTATTTTATTTTGTTTAGAAATAAGTGTCTATTTTTAAAATTAATTTTTTTCTGTTTTACTCTTAAGGATGTTTGTTTGGTTTCTGTTAAGTTATATATGGATGAAGTTGTCTATATGGATTAAGTCCATTTAACTGTTAACAAACAAACCCTTAATTATTAAAGGGCAAATTACATAAAAAGGTAACGTGCTTTCAAAACATTTGTTTTGGTACCTAAGATGTGAAGTTTCAAACATTTAAGTATTTGAGTAACCGGCGTAAACATTAATCGATTACCATGCTGATGTGGCGAATGTTGTGACATCCAACTCAACATTATTTGCTGATGTGGGTAGTGACTTGGATGTTTAATCTAAAAATCAGTTTTTAATTTATTCCCGGTATTGATATTTCAATTTTATAGATATATAATTTACAAATAATTATAATATATAAATTTAATAAAATAAATAAATTTAAAATTAATTTTAGATTAAAAATTCATGTCAGCAAATAATATTAAGTTGGATGTCACATCACTTGTCATATCAACATGGTAACCGATTAATACTTAAACCGTTTACTTAGGTAGTTGAATGTTTGAAACTTTACATCTTAGGTACCAAAACGAATGTTTTGAAAAAAAACGTTATCCAAAATAGGAATCAAGACAAAGTACGTTACATTTTCATGCAATTTGCCCATTATTAAATGAGGAAAGTTTCTCTCTCTATTATTAAAGGTAAAATTGTCATTTAGTTATTTAAAAAGTGTAATAACTAGATAAACCTAAAACAGTGTGTCTCGCACTTCTTCCTCCTGCCCTCTATTTACATAGCAAAAACACGCAAAGGCGGCTCGGGCATAATTGGTGTGGACTTTATTATGGACATTTATTTTGGGAATTCGAAAATATTAATTTTAAATGATTCCATCAATAAAATTAAATATATTGTAAAATAGTATTTTTAATAATATAATTAACATTATAATAGTTGTTATAGTGGATATAATTTCTTTTTGGAAATTTTTTGTTTTAGATAATTTATTTAAAAAAAGATTATAATATAACTGAAAATATGTTGTTATTATCGTTTATCTTTTATTTAAGAAATTAAAAACAACAGATATGATAAATAATTAAATATACTCAGAGTATCTTCTGTTTTTTCCTCTTTTACGAGGAAAATTTACTTCTCATTTTGCGTAACATAAATATATTTTTCTGTTTATTAAATCAGGAAATTAAAGTAAATAAAAAGTTACATCGAAGGAAATGAGACCGATATAAAATGAAAAGCAATTGGAAACTTCTATAAGGTAATTAGGTTATGTTATCAGCTAGTTTTTCAAAATGTTATTATAAATGACTTTTTAATAAGTTAGTTTATGGTCATCCAAACATGTACAAAAAAAAACTAGCTTATTTTTTATCAAACAATGTCTTAGTCATTTCTTTACGTTTATTGGAAGAAAGAAAAAAAAAACTTTATTTGGTAAGACATAAATTAATTTTAATAAGTTTTAGAGTTTTACTACAACGACACTAGTTTTGTGGGGCTTGTTCAACAGGTAATAAGGTTTGGATTTTTAGGATTTTTCTCAGAGGTCATTGGTTCGAGTACTGGTTGTACTGCAAGTCGTTGAGATTTTCTTGAATGTTTTTAGGGCCCCTGGATTAGTTGATGTGCACGCAAATTAACCTAGATACTCACGGTTAAAAATAAAGAAGCTAACTTTTTGGCTAATTTAACCACAAGGGTTGTGGCGTAATGGTTAAGACCCCTGAGGGATGTGGTGGAATATCTCATCTGGCCAAGGTTCGAATCCAGACGTACACAACAATTGTGGCCACTGAGCTTTAATCAGGACTTGATGTCTTACGGTCATAATTTATCAAGGGATTAGTCTAGGCATAGCTTAGGACACCTTTTCAAAAAAAACATTTTGGCTAATTTTTCAAATATGACCAAACAGTCTTTGCAAAAGACGTCTTGGATCGAAAATTCGAAATCAAGCAAAACGACTAGACCTTTGCTTTCAAACTGAACCCTCAAATATAGCATGTATTCCAAGTTTACACACCGTGGTGTTGCCATTGATGGACTTGTAAGTTGTAACGGATGAGCCAAAAAGGAGTCGCGTTTTTATGCCAACTACTTTTTGTATATTTTTTTTAAATTTTATAAATAGTATCCGATAAAAATAGCTTAAGACACTTTTCCAAAAAAAAAAAATAGCAATCCACCTTTAAAAAGAAAATAAGGTGACGATTGGTTCGTTGGACTCTGATATTGAAACAGACAATTGTTTGTCAATTACTGAATGGTTTGGTGCAGAATGATTAAGTGGTCAGAATGATTAAGAGACTCTTATGATATAGTGCAAAATGAAATATAATTGTTTGGCAATTGTTCAGAATGAAATCGGGACGCTTAATGGTTAAGGGAGGTACAGGATACAAAATCATTCAGAGGATTTTGAAACCATTAAGAAACAGACTTTTTTTTTTGTCAAACAGGATTCACCTCTTAATGTAACCATTAAGAGGTAAACAAACAGCCCCTTATTGCAATCAATTCCATCCCACATGACGGTCATCACCACCGCCGCCCACCATCACTATCTCCACCACTATCACCACTGTCATCACCACCACCGTCGTTATCTTCGCACCACCACCATCATCACCGTGGTCGCCGCCGCTGCCATGACCACCACCACCAATTAATGTTATTATTAATTTTAGTATTGTATAGTATTTATAGCTTGTAGCATTTTTGTCATTTATTATTTATTTTATTACAATTCCAAGGCTATATTATGCTCAAAACTAAATAAATTTTATTCCAGTTCGTTTGATAAATTCCTGTTCCGACACATCATGTGAACCAAATTTTTTTAATACAATTTAAGCCAAATTTATGATATAGCTGCATAAGGACAAGGTACAAACATTTAATGCACGAGGTACTATTGCAATATTTCAAATAATACACTCCAATAAACAACTTTCTAATGCTGATAAAATAGGTGTATAATCCCCCTAATCTCAAATATTACCAAAATTAGTACAAACTAAACCCGAATAACTGACTAACGATAATCCCAAGCCCAAGTGCAATAGCCACCAACGACGAAATCCACGTCAGTTTCTCGGTAATTCTCGGGATCCGATCTTTCAACGCCTGGCTACACGACCCGATAAAAACCGTATAGCTTCCCATCGCGATAACTGTTCCCACCAAAAACATTCCCAAAAACGCCGCACCAGCCATCCGAGACGGAAGGGCGAGGGCCGGCAAGACCATCATAAGTGCATCGGGTTGTAACCCGTGGATTATTCCGGTCGCAAAAGTTGCGAACCCGATTTTCTTCTTTTTGCCTACAGTGGGGTCCGCTATCGAAGCCTCGTAAACGCTGACATCACACTCGCCGTTCTCCAGGGCGACGCACGGAGCCGGGACTTCCGAGGCTTCACGGATTCCCATTGCCCCAATGACGAGAAGGGTAAAACCGACAACTCGTGTGCCCCATGTTCTTATAATCTCGATATGGAGCCGGTCTTTTAACAGCAAGAAAAGCAAACCGAAAATTACCTGTCCTGCATCGTGCCCGCATCCCCAGAGGGCTCCGACCATAGCACTCTCGACTCGAGACCGGCCGATGGAGAGCGGTGCCAGAGCGGCAAGGTGGTCCGGTCCAGATAACGTGTGCAAGCAACCGGCAAAGAAACCGGTCCACGCACTGCTCAGCAACTCACTTCGGACAAATGGGCCCGAGCCGGTTTTGGTAGCGGTTTGAAACGAGGCAAATGCCGGTGAGACGAAAACCGGTTGAACCACAAAAACAAGGAGAGCCGAAAGCAGAATTACCGTGCCAGCAGCGGCTGCCTGAAAAAACCGATCAATAAGAAATGAACCCGTGATTTACTTTAAAATGAGAACAAAAATATAATGAGATTAGATCTCTGCTACATTGAAAACACGTTAAACCGCCAAGATACATCACTGGTGAACAACAAACCATAAAACCAAAGCAGACGAACACAGTATATCCATCTCGAAAGTAGGGTATGTGGGGTAAGGGGTGCTATTACCTCTTTCTTTCTCAATTAGTTATCCTACTTTGACTTTGATTGTCAAACAAACTAGTTTTTTTTTTGGAAAGGGTATCCTGGGCCTATGGCCCAGACTAATCCCTGGCAATTAGGGCCTTTGGCCCAGCTGCTAATACGTGCAGCCCTAAATTTATCCTCAGTGGCCACAATTGCTGCTAGTGGGGCTCGAACCCGGGTTGAGCGCTATGAACTCCCCAAGCCTTTACCACCACACCACAGCCCTTGTGGTTCAAACAAACAAACTAGTTACGGGTCCTACTTTGACTTTTAACGTCGAACAAACTAGTTTCGAGTCAAAATTGATGACTTATGAGCATATTTAATTTTTGAAAATCCATAATTATACAAAAGGCACAATGATTGTTATAAATACAAAACTAATTGAAGTGAAGAAAATATTATTCCCTCCGTTCCAAAATAAGAGTCCACATTTCTATTTTAATTTGTACTGAAATTAAGTGTCCACTTTTTTTCCGAAAGGGCCTAATTTTCAATTCTACCCTTAACTATGATAGATGAAGAAATTCATTACTTCCTCTATTATTAAGGGTTAAATTGTAATTTAGTTAAATTAAAAAGTATAATAATTACGCATTCCTAAAAATGTATCTTTTTCATCGTGAACATTTATTTTGGGACAGGGGGATGTGTAAGTATAGTTTGACAATTAGAGTCGAAGGACGACAACTAAGAGGGACCAAGGGGCAAGGGAGCCACGTAGGTATGCTATTTTTGTCTAGTAACGAAAATCCGTTCCTACGGCCTGGGAACGTGACCTAGTATTCTAGATTGTTTTGCTTACACTTTATATTATCGAGTGTTTGTATTTATCTACATGGCATCACTTGGGGTCGACTACCATTTCTCTCATATAAACTCTCGATGCAACTATTTAAAAATGTCTACAAGTAAGGCGGTGGCTTCCTGATCCTATAACCTTAAATTCTACGATATGATAAGACATATTAAGCAATTCTAGGTATGCAATTACACAACCTTGAGGGTCAGCAAAACTAGCAAATAAAGGCCAAGGCTTGGGGCTCCCCCCATTGGTCGCCAGTTTGAATCTCCTCAGGACCACTAGGGATTTTACTAGCCGATATCTTCAGGGCCCACGGGACTAGTTGAGGTGCGTGCAAAATGGCACGGTGACCCACGGTTACCTAAAAAAAGTGTGTAATTGCACAAACTTCCAACCTTGATAAGAAGTTTATGAATGCTTCCAAGTGTTATTTTGAACATATTTTGTATGCTTACATTACATCTTTAGCATTAATTTCCAAATATGCAACTTGTCAATGTAAATCTTTTCGATTAGAGATAAAAGACCAAATATACACCTCCTATATCAATGATCTTGTATACCTTCATATTCGTGGTCATTAATTTGAGATTATTGTCAGTCTGTCACAACTACACATAGTGTGTGGCCCGAATAACTACAGCCTCGTAATCTAATATGGAGATTCACCACGGGCGAGAAGCACCCTTGGCATCTATAAAGCTAATTCTAGGAGTAATGATCATGAGATAATTCCAACTCCCCCACCGGCAAAAGGGGGAGGGGTTGGTAAATGTGGGTGTTTGGGCCAACTTGCACGTACCTCGAGTAATCCCATGGAGCCCCTGAAGATAACAATCAAGAAAATCCCCGGTAGGCATGAGGAGGCTCGAACTGGTGACATATTAGGAGAAGCACCAAGACCTAGCCTTTATTTGCCAATTCAACTTTTTTTTTTTTTTTTGGGGGGGGGGGGGGGGATGTTGGGGGTTGCTTCGTACACAAAATGAAATGACATTTTGCTAATGTATTATTTGGCAAGTATGATATGAAGCCAGAATTTGCACATTATGTTTGCAGATACCGAGACACATAAAGCATTTCATTGCTACTCATAAATAAACCAAGTGAACCCAGCGTATCCCACTTACAGGTAGGGTATGGGGGATAGGTTGACCTTTCCTCTAACCCAAGGGGTAGAGAGGTTGTTTTCGTGAGAACCCCGAAAACAACCTTTGACTATTAAATTACTATCCATGAAAGTAATAAATTGAAGTGCCATAATAGCAACAAACATACTTTCTATGTCCTCCATCCCATGAAGATTAGAAAATTTTCCATTCTAGGTCCCAAAATTGCAACATATTCCTTTTTGGGAAGTTTGTCAACTTAGAATTACCATAACGAACAAGATTCCCTTATCTTGTACTTAATAATGGGCGTTTTATACTATTTTGAGTTGAATACTTTCCTAAACCATGTGTCAATGCCAACCATTTAGGTCCACAAGATCCCTTAAGATTTTTTCGATTATGCAACATAAGTGCCGATAAAAATTGAGCAGACTGATCATGATCCATCAAAAAGAAGAGAAGCAAGAAAGAAAATGACGGAAAATAAAAAAACAAATCTCATGGTTTTAACTTGTTTGAGGATTCAACTCAAAAGATGCAGTAACATTAGACATTCTCCACCTCAAACTTTTGAATGAATCGACCCTGAGCCTTTACGAGATAAATCTTCAAGGGATAAAAGGATGTGTGTTTGCCATTTCAAATGGCAGCACTACTAAAAACAAAAGGATACTTTGAAATAGAAATATGTATACGCAAAAAAGAAATTAAAAAACTAAGCTTGTTAATAAAAGCAATTGTGCTAAAGATATCGAGTTCTTAAGGTTGATCGCTATCAATTTTATAGGACACCTACTCGACAATATGAACAATCTATCTTCAAATCCAGATATTTTCAACAATGGGTATATTTGGAACTTCCGGTTATCGTTCATGCCATTAGCCATTTACAGCACCCAAAACCAAATTATGGTTCTTTTGTGTATTTGCAGGGATGTTATATGTGCATATCAACTTCACAAGCCGGTTCTAACAGAATTTTACGCTAAACTAAATTCAAATAAGGAAAAAGGACTCAAAAACAGAGGGTGGACCATGAATCCTCCGGCTCACTCTCAATTAACAACATTTAGGGCCTGGCTGGTTTGACGGAATGTTTTCGAGGGATTTGGATTTTTGGCAGGTTTTGGAATTTTCAGTGTGTTGGTTTGTAGGATTTGGAATTGAACTGAATCCCATCCTTTTATAAATCTTGTTTTGTTTGTAGGATTTGGAATGAAATTTAAGTTTTTGTAAATGTTTTGTTTGTTTTATGAATAATTTGTTTGTTTGGAGACGACGGAGAGATTAGGGCAGATTTGATGAAAGAGGCAGGGTAAGTTATGTGATGGAAACAATTGAAATCCATGGGATTTGGATTTGAAATGACAGGCATCTCCAAGGGATTTGAAAGATTTCAAAACCGTCAGTTGTGGGATTTCAAATCCAAACTTTCCTTCAAACCAAACAGAGAAATGGAATGGAATTCAATTCCAAATCCCACAAACCAAACGGGCACTTAGGGAATTTACATGCATAAAGACAAGATAATTAAACTTTCAACACTAATCATCCTTCTAAATCTTAATTCTTTATATTTCGTATGCAACTCTTTTGCTAATACTACTTCTCAAACTAAATAACGCCACCAATGCTTTCAACCTTTTGCAATTTTTAGGGTCTAATGTGAATATGTAATTAGCATTTCTTAATCTACAAACCAATATGGTTCTTATTGATTATTGAGGTTAAAAAGGGTATCATTCATTTGATACCCAAAAAGTCAAATGCTGACTTCTTTATCCTCAAAGCTATCTAAATTACCATTTAAATTGAGATAATTTCAACTCCCAATACTAATTACCCTTTCAAATTATAATTATTTATCCTTCATATGCAACTCTGTTACCAATAATTCTTTAACACAGTCACATAGATTTGCACAAACCCTAGAATTTGGGATAAGATTTAGAACAATATCATGGAATAGAAGAAAACTCCAGATGCTATTCCAAATTTCCAATCACTATCGATTTAGTAAAATCATGGAGAATCAAAATACCCTAGAAGCAACTTTTAACACGAATCAGGATTTGAATCTAAATAGCCAATGAAATTCTGTTCGAATTCAAACATTTTAAAAAAGCATATATAAACCCTAAATACATAACTCAAACAATCGAACAGATTCAAAACCGTAAACAACAATTCGAGTTCACAATCATCATAATACAAAAGATTAGGTTCATAATCACTAATTACCTTCTGTTTATGAGAAAATGCCTGCGATAATTGCTGGAGAAATTGGTGTTTAGGTATTACAGAACCCTTACTTTCAGAAAAGCTCAAATCCGTTTCTAGGGTTTTCACAACCGGCGATGAAGAATCAAATGACGAGTTTTGTTCATGTTTGCAAGAGATTGAGTTGATTCGGAGGGTGTAGTGAGATGGATTGAATAGTTTAGTGGAATGAAATCGGGCGAGTTGGGGAAGAAATGGACGTGGTTTTAGGTACAATTGCTTTGAAGGGATGTGGTAGTTAGGGTTGTAGATAAGCTTTTCCATGGTGGTGGTGGTGGTGGTGGTGGCGCCGCCGTGGAAGCCGTTATCTGAATCTCTCCCTCCGCCGTGGTCTCACTGTGTGTGTGTGTGAGAGAGAGAGAAGTTGCTCCACCGTGTTAACAGAGAAATGGTGGATTTTTTCAGGATAGAAATCTTGACTGTTCGCCAATTAGTGGAGACGTGACGTGGTACCACCAACTACTTTTCAATTATTCACATGTGAAATATGAAAATTATATTTGGTAATTTAATGTTTTTCTAATTAATTAATTAAATGCTTAAAATATTTTTCTCAATTTTTAATTTTGTTGTTACAAGTTCATGTTATCGGTATCTTGCAATGTATCTTAATGTTAAACCAAATGAACCTTGTAAATCTGGTATAGGTAGAGTTTGATAAAATGATTAGGGTCATAGACCCTGGTATGCAAAGTTTGAAATTTTCATAAATCCCACACTGTTTATGACTCATATGTCTTGAGTCTCGTCTTTAACATCTCAGGCTCTCAGGCTGAGGATTTGACCTCTCGTATCTCGAGTCGTCAATTGTTGTAACTGGTTTATGCCTCTTGAACCATCACTTGCTCTTTCTCATTGTTGCAACTTTGTGTCACCCCTCTCTCTTTCTCATCGCAACGTGCTTTGCTGCAATTCCTCTCTCTCTCTCTCCCTATGAATTGTTGATGCTCTATCCCTCGGCCACATCGTTGCTTATCATCGTTCCTCGTTTTTGTTGTTTGACCATTGTTGATACTTTGTCACCCCGTTTTATTCTAATTTTATTTAATCTATTTTTTGGAGTCTATCTCCCCCCAACCCAACCCAACCCACTCCCCCTGTACTTTTTTGTCTTGAAAGTGTTGATTTACTTCTTTGTTTCGTGTTTACTTGTATGAAGTAATTCACTAAACCAATTGTTTATAGGTAGTTTGTAAGTTTTAAGAATTTAGGTCTTAATTGTTCTTAACCTCATAAACAACCGCTTTTCTATGTGATATGTATCTCAGTTCATTTTTCTAGTCAACTTTAGGATTGCAACTTACTACTTGACAAGGATGTATGGGTGCATTCTAGTAGCTTTGGAGATTATAACTAAAGGCTAAGAGCCAGCTTTGCAAGCAAATATAGATCCAGTTACCACCTTCGCTTTGGGCTCCTTGTCATTTGATTTGGGGGAATCAACCTTAAAGAAGGGAGCCTAGGAGCGTTATACTCATCATCATCCCACCGATCCCACCAACCCTTTCTTTCTTAAGGCCATTAGTTGGAGTGTTAATTTGACAATTATGTTTAGACAGTTATACATAAATTTGGATTATTGTAGTACTTTTAGATTGTTAAGTACCAAGCACAAATACTTTAATTTGTTTCAAATTTTACTTTGATGATACTTTGAAACAAAGACTTGCATTTATGTCAGAGACGTCGTCAGTCTGGGAGGCAGAAAGAAGACTACACGAGTGGTTCGGGATGGAATCTCTTTGACTTTTTGTCGTTTTGGTGCCATAACTTCGACTCCACCCCAGAAATAGTAATAGGGGGAGTTGCTACTTCATCGGGAGGTACTTTATTTATAGTTTTTTTAGGTTACGCAATAGAAGGGGGTTGTAGGGCTTGAGCCCCGTCATTGCTAAATGCTCCGCCACGAAGCAGACTCTCTTGAATATGACAGATAGTCACGCTTCTCTTGAGATCGAGATCATCTTCCTAATACCGTCAGCTTGGAGCTCTGGCTAACAATGAAACTAAAGTTTCACACTGGACCATTCGTCCATCAGCTAAAAGTTCCAACTCTATGTTGATAAGAAAAAAGAAAATCCCCCAAGAAAAGGACTTTCAACTATTCCAAAATAAAGGGGTTAGTTAACTTTCTCTCCTGCCTTCTGAACTAAAGCGAACTTTTTCCTTCCTCATGTGTTGAGACATAATAATGAACAAAACAAATAGAATTTGTTATGTATCACAATTTCAGCACTACATCAGATCTTTTTCTAAAACTGTATGTCATTTTAATTGTCGATATTTATTTTGAGGCAGGCGTTGTACATATCAAATCAATTGATAGGTCAGAGGGTAGCTAATTTGATGTGTTTTTTAAATTTTGGATACGTTTTATGTCCAATAAACGGGTAAGATTTGACATCAACACAAATATATGTCTAAAAATAAAGGAAATTAACCAAAATAGCATATCTCTCCAACCAAATTTTCTTTTTAGCCACTTTTCAATTGATTTCTCATTTTAGCTCGAGTTTACGCAAATGTCTTATGCATTTGGGTAAACTCGATTTTCAAATTAAAAAAAAAAACTTTACGCAAATTTGCATAAGGATCTCCATTTACATAAATAATTTGCGTAAATAATTTTTTTTAATTTGGAAATAAGCTATACGTAAATGCATAAGTCATTGGAACTTTGGTTCTAAAAGTGGCTAAAAAGTGAAGTTGATTGCAGAGATTGGTTGTTTTGGTCAATTTCAAACAATTATATATATATATATATATTGGTAACCGTGGATTTCCGGGCCAGCTTACGCGCACCGACTAATCCCCGGGTGACCACGAATGGCCTGGAGTCATCGCAGGTGAACCTCCATCGCCACAAGAGCTTTGACAACGCCTGGATTTGAACCCTGGGTAGATGATATCTTCCACTACATCCCCCAAAGGCTTTACCAGTGCGTCACAACCCAAGTGGTTAACAATTATATTTTGTCAAAACTAAATCCATAACCGAGGTACCGAGGAACAACTGGAGATTCGATCTCATAGAGTTCCATTCCTATTCTTAACCCATGACTAATATGAGCTCAAACCTTCCTTTGTAACTCCTGGAAGTTCTTCGTAGTGGCTCCATTTCATGCCTCATATCATAAAGAACCTAAAAGTGGCTCTGTTTCATTATATTCCATCCATGTCCCAAATCCATTTATTTAATAATCTTTTGGTGAGACGATTACATTTAAATTTAATAATCATCTATTTTTATCCCACGGTTATAACAGTTTTATATTTTTATTGTTCTTTTTTTTATTGTTATCTCATGAACCTTCCTATGTTTTATTGTTCTTTTTCTTTTTGTTTATCTATTGAACTTCTATATCTAATCGTAAACTGTCGGGGTTAATATTAATCGGGTTGGGTTCCGGTCGGAAGTTGAGTTAATGATGAGAAGCGTGAGAAGTGGTTATCAACTGTTGGATGAGAAATTGACGCGCATTAGGATGAGATGCACTAGATCAATTCCCTTATAAGTCGCAATTAATGGGAGGACTTGAGATTAAAAGAGATTAAGAGCATCTCAAACAGTATTCCTATCTTGTTTGCTATAATAGAGAATCAAAAAGAAAAATCTCTAAAAAATATTACATTCAACTCCAACAGATTTACTATTTTAGAAATTTTAAAACAACTTATATTATTATAATATTCTCTAATTTATCATCCCAATACATTTTTTTTAAACTTAATATAAAACGATAAAAATTGAATCTTATTGGTAGGATTGAATAAAATAATCAATTTTCTCTCCAACCTTCAAGTTTTAAGGAATTCTCTAAACTTAGAAAAAATTTCAAGTTTTCTCTATTTTAGCAAATAAGATAGCAAAACCGTTGGAGAGGTTTAGATAACAAAAACCCATTTTTTTCTATTTTAGCAAAGTTGTTGGAGATGCTCTAACGGTTCAGATCCACTTTTAACGTTTCTCACCATTAACTCAACTTCTCACAATCTTTCACCGATAATAATCAACATTTTATTTTATCGTTATTTAATTTTACATGGTAATAAATGTATTTCTATTTTGGTTATTATATCTTATTACTGATTTCAACAAAGTTTTATAAATATACTTTTTTGAGTGAATTACGCCGGTGGTCATTGTGGTTTCTCCAAATTTTGGATCTGGTCCCTAATGTAAACTATCTACGGTGGTAGTCCCTAATTTTTTAATTAACTTTCATTCAAGGTCCCTCTTTCTTTAACGGTGTTAGTTGACTTCCATTGAGTTATTTAAAGTAAGGGCAAATCAGTCTTTTAATTAAAAAAATATAATTCCCTAATTTTAAGTAAAACAATACTTCTCTTTAGCCCATTGTTCCTAATGTTGTGTTCTTGAAAGGAAATTGTATCCAATAATTTAAAGACATGAAGTAAAATTTCTATAACACAAAAACTGGATCTGGATGTAATGTTGACCACTAGGCGTGACCCCATTGGCACACAATAGTTCCTTTGAAGACTGAAGAATTTTGCACCTTATCAATATTCTCAATGTAGTGATGCAAATTCATCTCCTAGGTTGTCGTTTTGCCCAACTCACCTATACCTCCTACAATTGACAACACAAAAGATATGTTGGATCCTAATAACCAATGTTTTAAAACCCAGTTTTTTGGTTGACCCAGTGTGGTGATCGGGTCACGGTTCAACCACCGAGTCAACCAAATACATTAAAACACACACAAGCATAAGCTTTTCATCAATCCAAATACATCAAAACGAAACATAACGATCAACCCAAATCATGGATCTTGAAACATAACAGTTCAACAGTTTTTTTGATAAAATCGTCCGGTTTACTCTGGGCCATAAATTGCCATAAACCCGGTCGCAATTGACCCTCCCTCTTCCCCGGGACGCGGTTCAACCGACGGGGTCGACCTGATTTTTAAAAAATTGTTTCTAACCAATTTAACAGAACTGACCATTCTTTCGGGGAACTGCAATACTGGATTTTCATTTCTAAATAGGCAAATCGAGCCAAAGATGTTAACCAGTAATGGCAGGAATCAAAATGAACCATAGGTATTAATTCTCCAAAAATAAAAGCAGTTGTGAACCATGCTCCCTGAAAATGTTGCATATCTTCCAGTCTTGTAAGCAGACCAATTGTCTTTGATTGCCAAAAGTTTCTTTGCTGTCTCAAGGGCAAGAATTTCATTTTTAATTGGGTATGCATGATCATAAGCAATCAAGGTCCTGTCAATAGCATTACATTATTTCATTTCTTTTAACATGTAATGGCAGCTATCATGAGGATGCAACAAAAGATAATAGACATTGTGGACATAGTAATCAACATAACTGCACCCACATACGTCTTCAATTATAAGCCTTACAAGAAATCGAGTTAGTTGTAGTCGATCGATTGGGAAAACGAAGGTAAAAGAAATCGAATTAGTTGTAGTCGATCGATTGGCAAAACGATAGGTAAAAGAAATCGAATTAGGTGTAGGCGATCGATTGGGAAAACGATAGGGACCAATCTTTCAAGTTCGTGTTTCTGTCGTTCGCTTAGGAGAGCCGAGAGGGACGATCTATGAAGAGCGACATAAGTGAAAATCCATATCTTGAAGATGATCACGTTGAAGTCTGATTAGAGGGACGATAGGTGAAAACAAGAATTAGGGAAGATCACGTTGATATCTTGAAGATATCAAGTTGATTTTTTAATTAAAATTAGGGAATTATATTTTTTAATTAAAAGACTGATTTGCCCTTGCTTTAAATAACTTAATGGAAGTTAACTAATACCGTTAGAGAAGAGTGACCTTGAGTGAAAGTTAATTAAAAAGTTAGGAACTACCACCGTAGATAGTTTACATTAGGAACCACATCCAAAATTTGGATAAACCATATGGACCACTGGTGTAATTCACTCTATTTTTTTTATCTACTATATTTATGCATGATAAGATATAATAATAGGAGTATATAAGACCCATCTCTCCAATTTTTTTAATCTACGAAAATGCGGACCATGTGCCGCCACGCCACTTTTTTAAGAAAACTTTGAATTTTATAAAACTTTTCTAATACCATTCTATTATTAGAAACTCTCCGTAAGAACATCTCCAACAGCTATGCTAAATTTTTTTTCTAAAATAGAATAAAAAAATCAAAATTTCTAAAACTTTTTGCATCCAACTCCAACAGCTATGCTGTTTCTCTCTCTTCTCTAAAAATTTAGAGATTTCTCTAAATTTAGAGATTTTTGTAATCTCTCTCTTCATTTTTCTAGTTTAGCATAAGGGATAGCATAACTGTTGGAGCAATAAAAATGCTAAAATCCCACTTTTTTCTATTTTAACATAGCTATTGGAGATGCTCTAAGGTATCAATCCAATATCTATACTATATTATAAAAGTTCTATTACCGTTCTTGAAAAAAGTAATTATTGAAAAACGATTTTGGAAAGTTAAGTTTTACATTTATCACTCTTACAATTAATTATTTAATTTACTTTCTATCCCTTGTTTTTTCATCTTTCATTTTACACCCTTATTATTTTAACATAAATAATCGTATATAAATAAAAATGCAATGAAAAAATACGTTTCTTTTTTTACAAATTATGCCATTATAATCGTCTCGTCAATACCTTCAAAACGAGCTCAATATTGAATATTTTTAAATTTAACCGTAATATTAAATATCATGAATATCTACGAATTAAATCTCTACTACTATATAAAAAAACTAATACAGTTATTGTACAAACTTTTGTATAATAACACTTATCACCCTAAGCTTTTATACAATAACACTTATTACCTTAAGCTTTTATATAATAACACTTATCACCCTTGTAATGTTACATTTGTCACCCTTACAATTACTTATTTAATTCATTTTATATCCCTTATTTTTTCATTTTTCATTTTACACCATTATTATATTAACACAAATAATCGTATATGAACAAAAATGCAATGAAAAAATACGTTTCTTTTTCTACAAATTATACTATTATAATCGTCTCGTCAATATCTTCAAAACGAGCCCAATATTGAATATTTTTTAATTTAACCGTACTATTAAATATCATGAATATGTACGAACTAATTTGTTTTCTATTCATACGTTTTATTTTTTTCCACCGTTAACACATTAAAAATACATAATCATAAAATCCGTTTCATTTTTATTATAAATTATATCATTATAATTTTTTCTGTCAATAATTGTAATATAAACTAACTATTGAATATATTTATGGGTTTAGGGTTTCATAAATTGTGATTCATAGGTCATGGTTGGATTGTTGATGACATGTTTATAAGGAAGTAACATTAATTGTTCGTTATTTACTTACATTCCGCTGCATCGCGCGGGTATATGCCTAGTATGTATAGACAAGGATATACTCGTTTTATGAAAATGTAAAAATGTTTATTAACCTTTAAATTATTTAACTCATAATTAAAATCCGATACAAGTAATCCGAGGACGTTAATATACTAGCCGAGTAAATCCGATGATTATTCACTAAGGTTGGTTCAAGGCTGAGAAATTGCTACCATTCCTGATGCAAAACTTTTCCATTGCGCTCTCCTTTTATGATCGTGTCTTTTTGGTCATTCCTTGAAATTTCCATTTATGTGAGGGATTGTTGGATATTTTAAATGGAATTTCAGTTTTCTGTTTTTCTGTTTTTAAATTTAGTTGACAGTTTTTTATGGTTGAAAAACTACCCCAACTTCTTATCCATATTCACCTATATATACCTTAGAGCCTCTTGAATTTGGGTGAAGTTTTTCATGCTTTTCTACCATATTTGGTTTGTGTGTTTTGGTTTTTCTTTGAGTCACAACACTAAAGGGGAGTAGCACATTATCGAGTTCGATCGACTTCAAACATCGGTGCCGCGATTGACGAAGGTACGCATACGTTGTTGTATCCTGGGAGACATATCGTCGTTTAACTCCGTCGGCAAATACGGGACGATTTTGTCTTAAGGAGAGAGATCTTAATCTCGACTCAACGTTTTACTTTTACGTTTCTTATAATTCGTATGTGTTTCGTTGTTTGTTTTTATATGTGTGTTGGGTCATCTGAAGATTTGAAGATGACCTCCTGATCTTCCATCTTATATCATCCTACTTAGAATATGTTTAAGGTTCTTTTAGCAGCTTGGTTTCTATACAAATGTTCGGTGAAGTCGAAGATCAGCCGAAGAAGACAAAGTAGGAGTACATCTCTCAAAGCGGATTGAAGATATTCTCCTAAGCCTAAAGCCAAGCATGCCTAAGTGATCAACACCATCAGCCAGGATGGTGTCAATCACACATCTTCGGGAAAATCCGAAGACCTCACATCTTCGGGAAAATCCGAAGACCTCACATCTTCGGGAAAATCCGAAGATCTCTCAAGCCTTCGGCAGCCGATGACCTCTCCCTAGAAGCTGAAGATGTTCTCATATCTTCAGGAGCCGAAGATGCTTGAAGATTTCCTTCTAACACATTATACTTACCTGACAAAGTATATTGTGATATCTTGCATTGACGTGGACCTCATCTGGAGATCAGATAAAGTAAGTTTTGTCTACTACACCATGTTAAGGAAAGGTCTTTACCATCCTTCTACAGGTCAACACTTCAAGCCAAAACACCTCAAGACAAAAGGTACATCATGTACCTTGTACCTTGCTGAAGACCTGTGTCCATCCTTGCTGAAGACCTGTGTCCATCCTTTGCTCAACAGGTGTCCCTTGCATTTAATGCATAAGGCACTATAAATATGGAGGATGGTTCAACATGCAAGCAAACCAGCTCTCAAGCATTCAAGCTCTCTAAGTGCACTGACATTCTCTCTCTAAGAAGTTCTTATTGTTTTCTAAGTGTTTTACAATTGTTCTTCATTTCTCTTAGTGTAAGATTGTTTGAATAGATTTCATCTATTCTCTTCCGCAACAATCAAAAGTTTTCTATGTGTAATTCTTGATTTCAAATCAATAAGAATTAAAGTAAGTGAAAAACTGTGTGTATTGTATTCAACCCCCCCTTCTACAATACTTTGCTTATTTATTTACTGCTATTTGGGACCAACATTGTGTTTTATTATCAAAGTCTTCACATGTTATTCTATATATGAGAAGTGAAAACATCTAACAACCAGGCCCGATCCTGACATTTTTTAGGCCCTGGGCGAGATGTAAAAATGGGCCCTCAATAACTACGAAATTATTTTCAATATATTGTTTATATCATCAAAAATAACATTGAATTCAAAAAATACTAATAATTCATATAAAACCGATTTTCTCGGTATTCCTAGCGCAAGATCAATCAACAATCTTTTGTAAATTAATATTATCTACCATATCAATTTTACATAATACCGTCAATCAGTTTCACCATCAAAGACATCTTATGATATACCTTTAAAATATAGACTGAAATCATTTGACGTAAATCAACATAAATCGGTAGATATTTCACATATTACCTGATGTTAATGTTTTTCATCATCATTTTAAACTTTTAGAGAATGAAACAACTTTTTAAAAACCATCAATCTTAGAATCAAAAGTCCATTTTGGTTATAGTTTGAAATCTTAATCTTGTTTTAAAGATAATAGAGTGCTTAAGATTCATGCACCAAATATTAGATAATAAAGAGTCAATAATGTATGAAAAAATAAGTATATTTGAAATCCTAAATATAGATATATGTTGGGTCGTCTCATATAGTTTGGTAATTGTTTTCAAAATGTAGGAGTTTTCTTAGTTAATAACAAGAAATCTACTATATTTTAACATAATAATAAAATTCATGCAGATATAATAAGGAAAAGAGTATGTAAAAGATGAGTAATGAAGTATATATCAAGGATTATACGCAAAAATAATTTTTAGATATTAATACTAGATTAAAAAAAACTTAGGGAAACAATAAGCAATATTCTAAAATAAAAGACTAAATAACTTTTTACAAATTTTCTTGTCCAATGTTATTAATTAATACATGTTTAGGCCCTTAATATAATGTTAAATTCTTTTTGGGTCCTATTATATACTGTTTTTTTGTCTTTTTTATTTATAATTTTTTTAACTACCTGTATATAGTATATACCAAAAAAATGGGCCCCTATTTTGTTTGGGTCCTGGACGTACGCCCGACCCGCCCTCCCCCAGGGACGGCCCTGCTAACAACCAGAACCAGAACCACTCGCATCGGTTCCGGTTCTGGAACCGACAGTTCCGATTCCAAAAGCGGGTACCCAGTTCCGCTGCTCACCCCTACCCTCGGGTCCTCCACTTGTTTTACAAGTTCAATCAAATGTTATATTTAAGCCAACTTTGTAAAATAGTAAAAAGTTAAGGGGCCAAATATGCACAAATCTCATAAATCCGATATTTTCTTGTAACCGTTGTATAAAAAGTCCACCACGTTTGCTTTTGATCCATATCTTCAATTTTTTGCAAAATTGACTTTTCTTCTCTCCCAATATTTCTCTCTCAGGGTTTCCATCGTCCCCAAAATAATTCCGACCTAAAATTCCGGCCGATCAAACCGCCATGGCGTCGTCAAAGATCATCGTTCTCAAGAGCTCCGACGGTGAAACCTTCGAGGTTGAAGAGGCGGTGGCGTTGGAATCACAAACGATCAAACACATGATCGAAGACGATTGTGCCGACACCAGCATCCCTCTCCCAAACGTCACAAGCAAGATCCTATCGAAGGTGATCGAGTACTGTAAGAAGCACGTGGAGACACCGAAGGCCGATGATAAGGCAGCTGAGGAGGATCTGAAATCGTTTGATTCCGAGTTTGTTAAAGTGGATCAAGGGACGCTATTTGATCTCATATTGGTTCGGTTCTTTTTTTATTGAAATTTTATTGATTATTGTTTGTTTGGTTCTGCTTTTGATTGATCTGTGTTTATTTGTTTGTTTTAATTGGTTGATTATTTTTTGAAAGATATCTAGGGTTTGCTTTGTGATGTTTAGGATTCCTTTGTGTTGGTCAAATACATGAAGATAGATCCACGAAATTGAGATTGAAAATAGATGGAAGATGAGACTGGAGCCTTAATTTTATGTGTATAAACATGTATTATAGCTAGTTTTATTAGTTGTTAGCTTTTCCTTTCGGATGAATATGATTATGGGATGCATGCTAAGGGTACTAACCTAACATGGACACTTTTAGATACATATTTTATTCTGATTTTTTACTTTGATCTTAGATTGTATTGGAGCTTGAATTGGTAGGCCTCTGTATATGATTGCTGTTCATTTATTGTCAAATTTTGTGTTTGTTTGCTGCTTTTTATTGGAGATGGCATTGAGATGGGCGTTAGGCAGCATGACATTTGTAAGCTTATATGATGTGGCTGAATTTTGTTTTCGGAGCTCTTATTATACATCTTGCTTGTGCTGTTTAATGTTTACTGTTCCAAGAGTTTCTGGATATATTGTTCAATGTGTTGTAATTGATCTTTTGAGACCCTAAAGTTATTCTTATCATTGTTACGAGTCACATGCTGCCATACCAGTGTCCAGAAGACACCAGTTCTCCAGTTTTAACTTCCTTGATAATTAATTTGCTTATCTGATTTCTGGGAATATGCTTAGATTTTTGTGTGCTTCTTCAGCGAGTTTAACATGTATGTGAGTTATATTTTTTCAACTTGGAAGATTGTCATTCTGGTATGACTCTAGGAAAAGACATGAGAAAACGCCCTAGTAATGCCTTGTGCCCTTGGAAAAGGCTACTGCTTGTTCTACAGTAGAGATGGGCACAGATTGGTCCTAAAAAATCTGATTTGGTACGCTAGGACCGGTTCATTTAGTCACCTCTTCGCTACAGAATATCTCAAGTCTCAACATCTTTCATCGAATGTCTATCCTATCATTTTGTCATGAAATTGTTTTGGTGGCTCATTCAGAGTAATTAGATTGGGCTTCTTCAAAAATATCTTGACCTGGTGCCTTATTTGGTGAGAGAATAATGCAAACGTTATAAACACAGTTGTAGTGTGTCATAGAGAGACTTTTATCGCATGTTTATTTCATTATATGGGTATAGTATCATTTTAGTGTCTCATTTAGAGTAACTAGCATTGGACTTCCACAATAGTATCTTGAGTAGTCACTCTATTTGTAAATCAAACCAAACGAGCCCAGTATATCTCACCCGGAAGTGGGGTAAAGGGGTGGGTGGGGGGGTTAAGCATAGTTGTTAAAGGCGCAAGGCGCACTTAGGCGCAAAGTGGTCCTGGGGTCTAGGCGCGAGGCGCGGGCCTCACGAATGCAAGGCGCATTGAATAGGCAGCCTTAACAAGCTGCTGTATGGCTGTGTGTGTGGCTGTATGTGTATGTTTTTTCTTCCAAAGTCCAAACGAAGGCAGCCTTAACAGAATTACAGCATGTATGTTTTTTTTTTAAAAGGCAACCTTAACTGCTGTTGTATGTTACTATGTATATGTTTTTTACACAAAATAGGCAGCCTTAACAAGTTGCTGTATGGCTGTGTGTGTGTGGTTGTGTGTGTATGATTTTTCTTCCAAACGAAGGCAGCCTTAACGAGCTGTTGTATGTGTGTTATGTTTTTTTTAAAAGGCAGCCTTAACAGCTGATATATGTTACTGTGTATATGTTTTTTTACAAAAAATAGGCAGCCTTAACAAGCTGCTGTGTGGCTGTGTGTGTTCACTTGCAAGAAAAAAAAGGTTAAAAGTACAAGTTAAACAAAAGACAGAAGTTAAAAAGTATTGTGACTGTGTGTGTGGCTGTCTATCTACTTACAAGCAAAAAAAGTTTAGAAGTTGAGGGAGAAGAATAGATATGGATTGTGTTTATAGGGAGAATTATGTAGTTACTCTTTTTATAGGAGATAAGAATGGAATAGATCATAATATCATATAGACTTATCACTTGCCTCATAACTCCTTTTTGTAAAGTCTAGGAGGTTAAAACTTAAAAGGCATCATTAATATTATAGTTGACTTGATTATTAAGTTTTTTCTGCAGAATTCTAAGAGGCAAAACAAGTAAGTTTAAAAAAAAAAAGATCTATATTCGTGAAGCGCCCCTAAGCCCAAACTGCGCCTAAGGCCAAGGCGCTGCGCCTTGGTGTGCCTCTGCAATGTGCCTCGCCTTGACTTCTAAAAAGCCCCGAGCCTTTCGCCTTATGCGCCTCAGCGCCTAGGCGTGCCTCAGGCGCGCTTTTCACAACTATGGGGTTAAGACGAGATTGTAGTGGGGTAATGGGGGGTAAGATCTACCGAGACTTACCCTCTAGCCTAAAGAGCAGAGCGTCTGTTTTCCGTGACTACCTAGAGAAAAACGTGTGAAAAGGAGAGACGTATATGCCAAAATTTCAAAAGGTAGATATGAGTAAGCAATAACAACCGATAAGTCCCCTTATTTGTCTCAGAGAAAAATAAAGATAAGTCTACCTGTACTAGTCATTTTGTGGTGTTTTCTCAGTTGGGTAAATTATAAGTGACCAAGAGAATAGCCATTGCTTACTCTTGTTTAACATGCTTTTGGTTTCTGGTTGGAACTTTTAATCTGCCCTTGACAAGTGAATTTTGTTTGAAATGTTATCTTGAACCCATAGGATACCCAATTCACTAATATGCTCTGTTTGATTGCCTACACTTTCACCTGTAGCTTACTCTCGTTTTCTTTTCTTTTTGATTTGTGTTTTACAAGCTTGGGGGTCTTTAAGGAAACAATCTCTCTACCCCTATTAGGGAAGACTGTATACATCCTACCCACCTATACCCTACCTTGTGTGGGATTTATTCGTAATAAAACGGGATTAATTGTATGTTCGATTTGTGTTGTGGTAGATGATGATTTTGTTGGTTGAATGTTTTAGGCTGCAAACTATCTGAACATCAAGAGCCTGCTGGATTTGACTTGTCAAACGGTGGCGGACATGATCAAGGGCAAGACACCTGAAGAGATACGCAAGACGTTCAACATCAAGAATGACTTCACCCCGGAGGAGGAAGAGGAGGTTCGCAGGGAGAACGCATGGGCATTTGAGTAGAACTGCCGAGAATTGTGTTTATAATGAATGAACGAACGAAACTATTACTATAACATGTGTTTTTAGGGGATTTTCTTGCTTTTCTTAGAAACCCAACCTTGATTGAAAAATTGTCGTCGAATCTGTTGTGGTGAATGATGCTGCTGCTGCTGCTGTTCTTTATGTTGTATCCTGAGAAGATTATCATCTTGTGTTGGTCATTAAATCTTTTCCCCCTGCCTTTTGCCTTCTGTTTCAATAGCTGGAAAGCCTTTGTTGTGTGTCATATGGTGAAATTAGTATCAGTGTGAAAATGGTAAGATGTACAAAAGGTTTAGGGGCTGGTTACTAAATGCTTACCGGGTAAGCTTAGGGGTGTAAACGAGCCAAGTCGAGTCGAGTAGTAGGTTAATCGAGCCGGGCTCAAAAAATTAATACCGGGGCTCGAGCTCGATTAACTTTTCAATGTTGGGCTCGAGTTTGAGCTTGAATATTTTTTGAGTTATTGAGCTCGATGCTCGTTTATGGGTTCAAACTCGCGATCGATTAACTCGTTTATCGGCTTGAGCTCGATAATTTTTATATTTTTATTGTATGATTAATAAATATATGAGCATGTTTGGCTCGTAAAAAGGGTATGCTCGAATGACTCGGCTTGGCTCGGCTCGACTCAATAAGTTGAATCGAGTTTTCGAACGAGCCGAGTCGAACATTGGTGCTATAAAGCTCGACTCGATAAGTTAAACGAGTTCTGTTTTGTGTTCGAGATCGACTCGAGCTCGAGTAGAAGCTCAACTCGTTTACACCCCTAGGTAAGCTTATTAGGTAAGCGCATACAGATATCTCTAACCTTACTGACTGAGCATGACAAATACCAAGAATCTTATCCGGTAAGAGGTATACCTGGTAAGAGAGGAAAAATACTCTAAATTGGTAAACGTTTACTGTGTTTAAGACGTTTACTAACAATCCATTTTGATGGCCGAGAATGAAACATGATAAGTTAAGTGAGGGTAATATCTCCGGTCGATAAGCGCTTACCCAGAAAGTTTTGGTAAATGGCTCTTTACTTTTATCATAAGTTGTTTTCGTAAAGACCTCTAATCTTTTGTACATCTTACCCTTTTCTGACACCGGCAAACCTTTCACGAGTTAAGACTCATCATTCTAGCGTATATGTGTTCTATGGTACAACCTCTCTATCATTTGAGACAGATGAAATGTTTGCACACATCTTACCTCTAAACCCTACTTTTAGACGAAATATATTGAGTTTATTTGGTTTGATTTGTATATGTGTCGTATGGTAATTGAGATTTCAAAGACCTAAATGTATATTTTCGATGCTTATCTATAAGCATATGTTATGTATTTAAAAAAAAAAAAAATATTGACTCTAGAAATCTTGTATCTGTTAAAAGTGATTATATGGTATTAGATAACTAGAAATTGCAGTAGTTAATTTTGATGGTGTTGAATGTTTGAGAAGTCCTCTTTATTTAAGAAAGCATTAGAAGGATGGGTTTTGTTCGGTGTAGTTTTCACAATAAGGTTTTGGGTTATTTAAGACAACGTGATTTACCTTCTTCATGATGATTGTGAGACCAGTACAGTGTGGAACTCTGATAGTGTAGAACCTTTTTTCCATAATATCTTATCTAGATACTAGAAATCTTAGGAAAACAAGGAAACAGTAATTGGAAGGGAAAAAAATCCAAAACTTTGAAATAAATAAATAGGAAATCAACCAAAAATGCCTGTTTTACCCCCAAAAAGATGGAAATTCAATTCCACTTGGAAAACTGTCTTCTTTTATTTATTTATTTTGCCCATAATAAATAAAGACTTTCGTTGTCTATTTGTTTTGACGAATCTTTGATAATTTATTGGTTAGTACTTAATCATAAAATACAAAGTCAAAATACTTTCAAACCACTTGGTCAAAGCCGATACTCTAAAAGGCTCGTCTCGGTAGCTGTCGTGACTCAAAGTTCGTGTCTCACGGCACATTAAGCTTGTAGCCCCAGATGGGTAATGCGTGATTTTCTGGTTATAGATATTCCATAATTATCTCCTCCACTCTACGAAATTATATAATTTAATACATATGGTTTGAAAAAAAGTAAAATAATGAAAAAAAATGCCAAAAGAACCAATTTACCCTCATAATTAACTGACAATTTGGATGACCGTTAGTGTGAGGGACCAAATCCAGTAATAATTGCATAGGCAAAGAGTTCTTTTGTAATAAATGTAGATAAAGAATAGTTCCGTAAAAAATGACAAACCTCAAGGAACAAAATCATAATTTCCTTCTATTTTATTTATGTTAGGTTAATGATCAGACAAATATATAATTTTTTTCCATTTTAAATAATACTCTATAAAGAATCTATACTATATTATAAAGATGATATAAAAAACTCTTAAAAACAAGTCTTAAAGCTTAATGTACCGCTATTTAATGTTAATTACTTAAAAAACAACCATAAAAGCTGTATGTACTACATTTAATGTTATTCATTAATTTTCAATCATTATATCTAATCATTTTAACTCTCCTAAAATCATTTCCCACTTTAACTCCCATAAAATAACTCTCAGCATATTTTAGATATAAAAAATCTAAAATATAATTAAAAAATCTTACCGAATATTTTATAAAAAAAATTATATTATTAAACCAAAATAAATTACATTATATTATTAAGTCTAAATTAAACAAATTTATATAAAAAAATCATTATCACTCTCTCACAACCATCCAAAATCGTAATGTAAATCGACAAAAAACAGAAAATAAAATGAAACATTAAAATCGTGATGTATCTAGCTGCATTGCGCGGGTACACTTCTAGTATTTGATTTATATACCAAAATTTGATTGCTTGTAAAATATTTAAAATACCTATAACGAATGTAAGTAAAATATGTACTCTCTCACAACCATCCAAAATCGTAATGTAAATCGACAAAAAACAGAAAATAAAATGAAACATTAAAATCGTGATGTATCTAGCTGCATTGCGCGGGTACACTTCTAGTATTTGATTTATATACCAAAATTTGATTGCTTGTAAAATATTTAAAATACCTATAACGAATGTAAGTAAAATATGTCTTTCCTTTCATTTAATCTATAGATTGTTTGACCATTTCCTACTTATTCAGTGACGTTCATTATTATGTCTTTCCTTTCATTTAATCAGTAAATTAGATGATGAAAAAAGTTATTAAAAAACATTGTTCTAAAAACTTGTGACACAACTGCCATGGTGCGCCATTACACAAGACTTGTGTCTCACGACACGTTAAGTTCGTGACACGACATGATCTAATGTGCAGTTTTCATAAGGATGAAAATAACAATAAATGACAAACCATAGGAATGAAAATCATAATTTCTAAACTACAAGGATGAAAATCATAATTTCTAAACTACAAAGACGAACATCATAAATTTTTAACAAACCATATGGGCCGAAAATTGTAGTTTACTATAATCAAGAAAAATGAAAAACTAATTTAAAAAAACAATAAAATAGAGTAAAAAGGGTAAAATTAGGGGTGACACTTTTGTACCGAACCAAACCAACCAACTAACATGTGTATCAACCGTACCAATTAAATCGGTACTGATTATAATCGGCTAACAGTACCGTACCAAGTGTCTGAACTTGGTTGGTACACGGTTTTGAATGTTGTGTATCACGGTAGTACCGCAATTGTTAAATGGCTTGGTGCAGAATGATTAAAAGACTCTTACGATATAGTACGAAATGAAATATGGTTGTTTTCTAATTGTTCTGAATGAAAGTAGGCTCTTAATGGTTAAGGCAAGATCAAGATACAAAATCATTCAGAGGTTCGACCTTTGCAAACAAACAGTCCGGCCAACCCAAGTAATCCCTCATAACATCATTCAGTACCACAAAAGGCTCAAAATATGACTAAGTCTCTATGGAACAATTAAAAGACAACTTTTTTTGCCAAACAAAATTTACCTTTTAACGATTCAAATGTTACCTCTTAATGGATTAAGAGGTAAACAAACATCCCCCTAAGTTCACCCCCGGGTAAAAAAAAAATGGTCAATTTAGTAAATTAAGAGGGAAAAGGGTAAAGTGGTCAATTTTATTCTCAAACTTAACGACGAGTCTAAACTAAAGAGGATAAAGAAGGGCTTTTATAGGATGTGACAGGACCTACCATGTGAAAATAGACCATCAAGACTTGACCTCTCTGACATCGACACGTGTATACTATTATTATTAGGGAAATTGACCCAAATGGGCCAATGGAGGGGTTGGATTGGCCTCCTAGCCATATCTCTACCGAATTTATTGAAATGTCCAAAAGGTCTCCATTTGCTACCAAGGGCTCCATTTACGTCCAAGGGCTCCATTTGCGTCCCTAGACACGTGTGCAGCTGTTATTGGCTCGAAATAGGTTTTTCCATGTATATTGGTTGGTTTGTTATTTATTCACGTTTTTAGCAAATGGAGCCCTTGGGCGCAAATGGAGACCTTGGTATTAAATGGAGATATTTTGGACATTTCAATAAATTCGGTAGATATATGGCTAGGAGGTCAATCCAACCCCTTCATTGGTCCATTTGGATCAATTTCCCTTATTATTATTATTATTATTATCTTCTTTTGTGAAAGCAAATTTTGTCGTTTAGTGTGCAGCCTAAAGCAAATATGTCAGCCATGTAAGGTCGTGGTCAAGGTCTTCGCACAAAAACATTGACCCCCTTCTATCATCTTCCATTTTTCGAGAACTTAAATTTCTATTAAATAAATATAATTTTAATTTTAATTCTCTTTTAAATTAAATGACAATTTTTTATTTCTTAATTAAATAGGCAATTGCATGAAAAAATAATCTACTTTTGATATGATTCTTATTTTGGGTAACGTAGTTTCAAAACCCTTATTTTGGTACCTGAGACAAGAAATCTCAAACATTTAAATACCTATATCTATAAATTGAGGGGTATTTTTGTCTTTTTATTATTTTTTAAAATTTTCATTAAAAAAATTATTATTACATTTATATTAAACGTTTCTTGTTACAAATGTTTAAAGCACTAGGCATCAAAATATCAAGTGTGCTTTCTTTTTCCTCCCCCGCCCTCTGCATTTGACCTTTCCCATACCCAACTCCAAGTTTCCTCTCTTTTCCACAGTGCCTAATCATCTTCATCAGCATATCTCAAAACTTCTAAAACTAATTTTATATGGGCTTGGAAAATAGGAAAGCATGAGTTTAGTTCTAGGGAAATGAGAAAGCATGTGCTTCTAAGAAAATGGAAGCGCGATGGAGTGGTTTACCTTTGAGTTTGTTGGTGTAAAAGAACAATAAAGATGCTAATAAAGAAATACAATGAGAGATATCTCTATATCTTGAAGAAAGGAATAGAGCTCTGTATCTTGGTTGTGCTTGTAAATGAAAGAACAAGCCAACCTTATATTTTAAATATTTCAAAATGGGAAAGAGGAGGGGAAGAAGGGCGGATCATTTGGGGAAGTAGAGGAAACCCTTGGGTTTAGGGACAAGTTGAATGTGAGAAAGCAAAAGCTACGGTTTATATTTGGGAAATTGACCGAAATGGGCCAAATCGGAAGAGGGATTGGCCTCTTAGCCATCTCTTTCCCTAACTTGCAAAAATGTCCAAAGGGACGCACCATGAGTCCAAAGGGACGCACTATGAGTCCTAGGACGCACTATAAGTCCCTACACATAGTCTTAATGAAAACAAGTAATTTCTCCTAGGGGCTCATGGTGCGCCCTAGGACTCATGGTGCGTCCCTTTGGACATTTTTGCAAGTCAGAGAGAGGGATGGCTAAGAGGTCAATCTTTCTCCCGGTTTGGCCCATTTCGGTCAATTTCCCTTTATATTTTGATGCTTTAATACTTGTACTAGTGCTTTGGACGTTTGTACAAGAAAAGTTTAATATAAATATAATATAATATTTTTTTAATGAATTTTTTTAAAGAATAATAAAAAGACAAAAATACCCCTCAATTTATAGATAAAGGTGCTTAAATGTTTGGGATTTCTTGTTTCAGGTACCAAAATAAGGGTTTTGAAACTACGTTACCCAAAATAGGAATCATATCAAAGTAGATTACTTTTTAATGCAATTTGCCCTAATTAAATTGTTAAAGAGTTTTATTATGAGTATATCCATGTAATATAATGTAGGCAGAAGGATCGTAACTTTTATTCTCATCAGAATCCAATTCGTGCAATGTATAGTATTATATATATATATATATATATATATATATATATATATATATATATATACTTAATTTTATAACTCATATAATCTACATCTTAACCGTTAGATTTATGATAAGCGGTTATTTCATTTTTATTTTTTAATTGAAATTATTGGACCCACATGTATTGTACCTATCGATCATTAATCCAAGTAACAACTTAATTACTTGTATGCACAAGTACATACCGACACGACTTGATGAAAGACTACCAGAATTATCCTCAGTTTTCCGTTTTTTTTATATTTTTCCCCTGAATCTAGCCATATATATATATGTATATATATATATATATGTATACATATATATCTATATATATATAGGGGTTGTTTAATTTGCAACCCTTAAAAAGGTTGCAAACCTTGCAACCCACATCTTAACCGTCGGATTCATGATTGGCGGTTACAATAGATATGGGACCCAACATTTTTAATTAAAAAAAAGAAAAATAAAAATAAAATAACCGTCGATCATGAATCCAACGGTTAAGATGTGGGTTGCAAAATATCCTTACACTATATATATATAATGTACACAGTTGAGTACTAGTGAAAAAGAAAGTAGTTACCTGAGAGTATCTCCAACAACTTTCTCAAAATGGAGAAAATATAAATTTTGAGCAACTTTTTTGCTCTAAGAGCTTCTTCAAAACCTTCTCCAAAATGGATAAGAAAATAGGAGAAGGTATATTTTTTTTCAAATTTGGAGATATTCTAAAAAATGATTACCAAGAGAAAAGATTATTTTTTATTATATCCTACTAATGAGAATCTTTGAAATGAAATATTTATATGAGAAAAAAAAATATATTGAACATTTTAATAATATAATCAATGATTTATCTCTAAAATGAGGAAACTATTGAAGATAGATGTAATTTTTTTTTTTGAAGATTTTGACTTTTAATTATCCATTTTAAAGAAAGAATTTCCATCCTTGGATCAAATGATAAATTGAAGATCAATCTAAAATACCTTTTAAGTTAAATAAATAAAATTAAATCATTTTTGATGGATGCCAACTATGTCTTGTAACTATTTTTTTTTACCAAGTTACTAAATTACCCCAATCATTATAAAATTACTAAAATACCCTTTAATCAAATAAAATAACACCTAAAATCACAGCATTCACTACTTAAACCAAATAAAATACACACCCAAATCCAAATGCTAGTAAAATAAATAAAAATAAAATAAACATCATCATATATCTCTAGATCAAACAAACCAAAATAAAACTCAAATTAAAAAATAAATTTAAAAAAAAAGCAGGAAATAATTAAATTAATTAGATATTAGTTAGTAGGGTTGCTCCTGAATGAACCCAATGCTTTGATGGCTGCAGCCCTCAAAATGTACTGATGATATGCTGCTGCTACCATTGCTCCCACAAATGGTCCTACCCAAAAGATCCACTGCAACCCAAGCATTAATCAGTTGTACAGTACAAGTGACCAATGCATCAACTAAAACATTACATCTACTGTTCTAAGTTATTTGTACAGTACAAGTAACCAATGCACAACCTACTCAATTGGATGGCTATACAAAATAAAAACTGTCTAAAATAGTCACTTTTGAACTCTAAATTCACTTTATCGTCAAAATTTCATAAGTAGCAATTAGCAGCAACTTATGAAATCTACTATATATGAATATGAATATATTCATAAAATAATAATTTTGCATGTAATACTTAAGGTTTTTTTTAAACCTCTTAATGACTCTTAAGTTTGAATCGTTCATACCTTTTTACACATCATCTCTTATTAATCATAACTAAAATAAGACTTCAGACTTTAAATCTGTTAAAAAACAAACGGCACCTTAGTAATTTATGAAATCCACTATAAATATAAATATTCATAAAATAGCAATTTCACAGGTTACTAAGGTGCTACTTACAAAAATATTGATGTGGAAGTGTTGCTTGTTAAAGTGTTACTATATGAATATTAAATTCATGAAAATTAGATTTCGTAAGTTGTTAAAATGCAAGTGAACATGAAAACAGTTAAATAAATTGGAGAGTCACGAATGACTATTTTGGACAATATCCAAAAAAAAAAAGTAATGCTCTTTCCATTCCAAAATAAATGTTTATTTTTTTTATTCGTTTTTGTTCTAAAATAAATGTCCACCTTAATAAATAGACAACTAAATTTTCAAATCTACCCTTAATTAATGTATAAACATTCAAGAGTTAATAAGTTAAATACATTAATTAAAAGTAAAGTTATTATTTAATTAACTGAAAATTGTACTCATCCGTCTCAAAATAAGTGTCCACAATTGACTTGACACATAGTTTTAGTCATCCATAATTATTACACTTTTTTTGTTACCAAATGACATATTTACCCTTATTTAATGTTTCTCTCTTTTCACAACTCTTATATATTTGTGTATTAATTAAGGATAAATATGATAATTTAGTTATCTAATTTTGAAAGTGGATACTTATTTTGAGATAAACATAAATATAAAAAGGAATAACTTGCAATTCACTTCTCATTTTAAAGTAAAGAGAAAGGACAAAAAGCTCAAAAAGTTATTTGTTAGTTTGAGAAAAAGAAGACTACCCTAGTTTCCATTCTTCAAAGCAATATATAGTGAAACCACATGAATCAAAAAGCAATGAATTTACTCTATAGTTTTTGGCAATTTCAAATCTCAAATAATGTAAAAATGGATAGCACAAGAGTTGCACAAAATACATCAATTTGTAAGAAAGTTTATTTTAATTCATATTTAATGTATTTAAATATTTTTTAATTAGTCTAATAAAGTTTCAAAGTTTTCTGTTTCGTACACATTTTATCATGTAAAAAGGTTGATCTTGTAAAACACTTTATGCGGAAAAATGACACAAATAGTCATTTCAGCCGACCGAATTTACTTCTAAGTCATTTCCCTCCCATGCTTTCAAAAAAAGTCAATACCTTCGCAAGTAACCAAATTTTGTAACCGAACCGTTTACTAAACGGGTCAGAAAATCCCAACCCGATTCGACCCGACTAACCCATTTAACATTTATAAACTAAAATTTAAAAATCGAAAATTCACAAAAAAAATACAAATACAAAATTCAAATGAAAGCATTACAAATCCAAATTTTATAGTTCAAACTTATAAATTCCAAGCAAATCTAAAACATTAAAAATAATACTTATATAATATAATAATATATATATATATATATATATGTATATATATTACACAAACCCGTTTATTTCGAGTCATTTTCGAGTTGAAATTTTTGACCCTGACCTTACCCGTTTAATTTTCGTGTCGTGTCAACCTGTTTACTTAAACAGGTTGAAATGTATTACACAAACCCGTTTATTTCGTGTCGGGTTAGCGTGTCGCGTCAGCTTGTGGATCCACACTAACTTATAGATTTGGTCCCGTACTTGTCGACATGTTTAGAATTTTTTCTATGACACCTCCACAAGTTGAGGAATGGTTACTTGCGGAGTTAATGACTTTTTTTTAAACTTGTAAGAGAAATGACAAAAGGGTAAATTTGGTGGGCTGAAATAGCTATTTCTATTACATATTAATTACTACATTTTATGCATATGGTACAAGTGATTAAAGCATGGGGAATCTTACCTGATCATCCCAAACTTTTTCATTGTTGTAGATGACAGCAGCACCAAAGCTTCTAGCAGGGTTGATACCAGTTCCAGTAACGGGAATTGTAGCCAAATGAACCATAAAGACAGCAAACCCAATTGGTAGTGGAGCCAAAACCTACATTCAACCCAATCATAAATAAAACTGGAAAAATATCTGAAGCCCCATTAGATTACTTTTTTAAAACAGTTCTATAAAAGAAAAAGAAAAAGAAAAAGAAAAAAAAACTTCCAACAACTACAAAAAATATCGATTTTATAGGCCGTAAAAAATATTCTTATGAACTGTTTTTATAGGATCCGAGTACCAAACAATTATACGTCCTATAAAAAGTGTTACAATAGGATGGTATGATGTATTTACACATCCTAACAAGTTTTTTAGAACATTCTTGAAATAAAATGTTTTGTTAGTTTTTTGGAGCATGTTCAAATAAGAAGACTAAGGGGTTGTTTGGCAATTTGCTGAATGGTTTGGTGCAGAATGATTAAGAGACTCCTATAATTTAGTGCAAAATGAAATATGATTGTTTGGTAATTGTTCAGAATGAAATCAGGGCATTTAATGGTTAAGGGAGACCCATGATACAAAATCATTCAGATGGTTTTGGAACCATTAAGAGGCAGACTTATTTTTTGCCAAACAGGATTCACCTCTTAGCGATTCAGAGGTTGTTTCTTAATGGAACCATTAAGAGGTAAACAAACAACCCTAAAGCCCCTAAATATCATGAAAAGATAAGAAGAGAAGGTTCATATGTGAATAATGGAAATAATCCATTTGAAGATACATATGAACCCGTATGAACGCTTTGTGACGTAGGTTCACATATGTGCATCTTCAAATAATTTTTTTTTAGGGCTTTTGCAATAATTAAGCTATGAACCTTTCTTTTTCTTAACTTCTCACGATATTTTGTTTTCTTAATTAAATCTCCCACAAGTTTTTTTATACGACAATTTCAAGAAATGTATTATAAACACGTCCTTTTATTAGACATTTGTGTTTTTATAAGTTTGCCAAATAATACCTTATAAAAAAAAACTTACAAGACTTTTTTATTTCAAAATTGTCCTAACAACTTGTTATGATAACTACAAACGTCTTATCAACTTATTGTAACACATTTATATAGAACATATAATTATTTAGTTTTATAATTTAATTCTTATTAAATATAAAACCGATTTTGTTGAAATAAACATATATTATAGAAAAATGTTCCAACTCAAAAAAAGAAAAAAACTATATATCACAATGTACATAAAGGAAAGCAAAAGGTACAAGTAGGTAAAGCATGCTTACAGGAATGTGAGAGTCACGTGCACTCCTCTTGGGGTCAGTAGCAGAGAAAACAGTGTAGACAAGTACAAAGGTGCCGATGATTTCAGCACCGAGTGCAGTACCCTTGTTGTACCCAGGTGCAACCGAGTTGGCTCCACCACCCAGTGAGTTGAATGCCGATTTCATGAACGATTTCACCAAACCCACACCACAGATCGCACCCAAACACTGAGCCACCATGTACGCTACGGCCCTTATTAACGACACCTTTCGAGCCAGAAACAACCCGAATGTCACCGCAGGGTTTATGTGACCACCTGAGAATTCAAACAAATCGTAAAAAAAAAATGTCTAAGGTGACGTTTGTTTTTTTAAGAGGTCTGAAAAGTCTAATTAATAAGACTAGAAGCGTGTTCACACAATACAGCAAGATACGTCACGATTTTAATGTTTCATTTTATTTGATTTACAGTACGATTTTGGATGGTTTTGAGAAAGTGATAATGTTTTTTTTATTTATAAATTTGTTTAATTTAGCCTTAATAATATAATGTTTTTTATATAAAAAAAATTAAGTATTTTGTTAGATTTCAATGATTATCTTATATATTTTAATGACATCTAGAAAAAATAACCAACTACATATTTAATAATATAATTAAAACATATTTATAGTAGTATAATATATTAATTAATAGTGATAAATGAAAATGTCTGCATAAAAGGAAGGTCCTGGTGGGTGTTAGAAGTCTCCAGTAGTAACATGCATCTTGTGCTTTGATACTTGTAAATTAAGAGATTTTTAAAATTTTGCATAAAATGATGGTACATTGTGCCTAAAATTTTTTATGTAAGAGTTTTTTATCCGTGATTTATAATATAGTATAGATATGGTGCTGAAGTCTGAAATTTGAATTAATAAGATTGTTTGTTTTTGTAACATTTGGAGGTGTTTTGAGAGACATGAGAGCATATGAACTAAGGGAGTGATAAGAGGTTTTAAGAAGGTTGGTCACCACTTCTTATTTCAGATGTATCTAAGAGTTAAGATGTTCTGAAAACTATGAAAAAAAACAGTCTTCATCTAAAAAGGTCTGAACGATTCAGACTTAATAGTTATTAACAGCTTTAAAAAAAACACCTAAATGTTCTAATAATTTTTTAACAAAATTTCATGATACTTTTATAATAAAGTATTCTAATAGGTTTTTTATTGCAAATTTTCAAAAATTATGTTTTCTATGTAAAAAATCAATAAAACGTTTTGAGTAAACTACTATTTTCATCCCTGTGGTTTGTTGTTTATAATTACTTTTGTCCCTAATCTTTAAAAATTGGTTTTTTAGTCATTGTGAGTTGCAACTCCTTTCGCTTTTAGTTCATGTGAATTTTAGTTTAAGGGACTAAAAAGGAAAGAAATTGTAAACCACAGTGACAAAAACAACTTTTAAAGTCAGGGACGAAAATGGTTATAAACAATAAACCGCAAGGATGAAAA
This sequence comes from Arctium lappa, assembly GCA_023525745.1. Classification (NCBI taxonomy): domain Eukaryota; kingdom Viridiplantae; phylum Streptophyta; class Magnoliopsida; order Asterales; family Asteraceae; genus Arctium; species Arctium lappa. The sequence goes on from CM042050.1 coordinate 114,267,484, forward strand.
TCGTAATTTACTCAAACGTTTTTATTTGAGAACTCGTTACAACAAAATTGGGTTTAGAGTACGCCTAAAATGTCTAAACTTCTTAATAAAATATTGACTTAAGTTTAAAGTAGCAAACTATAAAAATAACGTAAAGTATTACAATGGGTTTATGGAAGTCTTCACAAGATTTTAACAAGCTTTTAAGATAAAATGTCTTATTATTAATTTTATATAACAAATTTTTAAATAGTGTTGTATAAATTAGTTAATACTGACACTTTCGGGTTTTTACGAGGCCTAAAATGTCTAAGCTTCGTAATAGAATATTTTATAAGACTTGTTTACGGGACCAACCTAAAAACTATATAAAAATGCTACTTACAATAGGTTTATGGGTTTTTAAGAAGATTTTAATTAATATTTTATAAGACAATTTTGAGAAAGTTTTATAAACCAACCTTTTTATAGATTTCCCTTTTTTTTTTTAAATAATGTCTTATAAAATAACTAAACAATTTATTTTACAAGCGTTCTTAATGAAATTTGTTGCATTTCTAAAAATTATTTTACAAATATTATTAAAACTTGTTTAAACGCCTAAAAGTATCCTACAATCCTACTGTCATATTTTTCACACGTAACGATTTTTTGTTTGGTCCTGAAGACATTTTAGACGTCTTATAGAACTAACTTTGTAGTAATTAGGGGTGTAAACGAGTCGGGTCGAGTCGAGTAGTAGGTTAATCGAGCCGGACTAAAAAATTAATACTAGGCTCAAGCTCGACTCGAGCTCGATTAACTTTTTCAATGTAGGGCTCGAGCTCAAATATTTTTTGAATTATCGACCTCAACTTGCGATCGGTTAACTCGTTTATCGGCTTGAGCTTGATAATTTTAATATTTTTATTGTATGATTGATAAATATATGAACATGTTTGGCTCGAAAAAGGGTATGCTCGATTGGCTAGGCTCGGCTAAAAAAATTTGATCGAGTTTTTGAATAAGCCGAGTCGAACATTAGTGTTATAAAGCTCGGTCCGTTTAGTTAAACAAGTTCAATTTTGTGTTCGAGATCGGCTTGAGCTCGAGCTCGAGTAACTCGTTAAAAGCTCAACTCGTTTACACTCTTTTTAGTAATTGTACTAATTTTTTTTTTGTTGAAGATACTAAAAAAAAACATTCTATAAACTTATTATTATGCTTTTAAAATATGAGCCATAATTTTTTATCTCATATAAAGTCGATTTTGTTACATTAAAAAGAAAATAAATGTATTTCTTTTTTTTTTTGCTTACCGGAGATACCGGCGGTGCAGTAAACGAGGATGAAGATCATGCCACCAAAGGCCCACGCGATGCCGAGAAGGCCAACGCCGCCGCACGGATCGCTTTGGTTTTTGTAGCCGATGACGGTGGCGACGGTGATGTACAGGAAGAGGAGTGTGGCGACGAACTCCGCGATGAGAGCTCTGTAAAACGACCACAGCTTCAGCTCCGCCATGTCAACCACCGGCGCCGGCGGTGGATCCACGTAGTCTTTTCTCGCCGTTTCTCCGACCTCACTCACTTCCTTAGACATGCTTTCTTTCTTTCTCTCTCTAGAAATTGACTGTTTCTCTCTCTAGAAACCACCTACTCGAGCTGGAGTTGTTTTTTTTGTTTTTGGAGGTTTTTGAGTCCAATGGAGAAGATGGTGAGTTGTCTTTATAAGAGTGGAGGGTGAAAAAGGTAGGGGTGAATGGTGGGATTTATTGAAAGTTGAAGGACTTGTCTTGTAAAATTTGAAAGATACTTATTATATTTGCAATAGCACCTTTGTAGTTTGCATGATTTATGGGAATTTCAAGTAGTTTTTGTTATCACTTTTGATTTTCACATAGATCAAGGGATGTTTCACGGTTATTGAATTGTTTTGTACAAAATGATTACGAGATATTTATGATATAGTTTAAAGTGAAATAGAGTTGTTTTGTAATTGTGATTAATTGTTAAGGGAGGTCCATGATACAAAATCATTCAGAGGGTTTTAGAACCATTAAAAGACATATTTTTTTTATCAAACAAGATTCACATTTTAACGATTCAGAGGTTGTCTTTTAATTGAACCATTAAGAGGTAAACAAACAACCCCTAATATATAAAAGATTTGATCAAAACAAAACGGATCAGAACATATAAAATATAAGTAATGAGATGTATGCAAATAATAGATAACAAATAAGTTGTAGCCCAGTGGTAAGGTAACATCCTGGGGGGGTCAGTGAATGGTATCCCTGACTACCCAGGTTCGAACCCCGTGGTGAGCATCCTGTGACATCCATGATCATGAGTCTGCCACATAGTGGTATCCTTAATTGGGCTGGGTCGTGATCGACGGGGATTAGTCGGGTGACATTCTTAAGCGGGAGCCCGGATACCCCGAGAATGTGTGTGTGTGTTAACTTGTCGTTTAAAAAAAAAGATAACAAATAAGTTGGACGTTGAGTCGATATTTAGAGCTATCTCCTTAAGACAAAATCGTCTTATATTTGTCGATGAACTAGATGACGATATGTCTTATATGACATAACAACCAAAAAACTGAAATTTCTATTTAATTAAATAAAATACCCAACAGATTTAACTAATTGCAAAAACAGTCCCTTTAAAGTTAAATCTCTATATCAACCCCGTAGACAAATTTAGTTAGAAAAATCTTGATTTTGTATGAATACTTATGATACGAAAAAGGTGTTGTGTCTATTATAGCAATCAAATTAAAAGAAAATGAAACGAGTTATACATATGATTTCATTCTAGTTGCTCAATCAAAGTATACCCGTATGTTGATAAGACTTGCCAACTATATGTTGATGCACAAAATGACAATCGATCTTAGTGCATTTTTATGTGTTCATGGAAGTCTTTGTGAGCAATGTAGATGGCTCTTCGATTGTCACATCAGATGACGATATACAACTTTAAAACTAGATCAAGCAATGAAAAAATGTTTGTTGTGCCATGATATTGGAGAAGTGTCAAGAAAGGAACAATTGCCTAGCGATAGATCTACGATCAAACATGTCGTCATCCTAATCCCAATCAATATCAGAATAAACTTAGAGCTCTAGAGAAGAGGTAGATAATTGTAGCCCATAAAATAAAGTACCCTTTAGATACCCAAAGAGGACATATGTATAGTTATCTGCGGAAGAAAATATAGACAGTTTTTCTAAAACAATTACTGAAGAAGAACATAGCCAAATTTTTATATCTAACAGTAAGAAAGTATAAAACTCATCCCCAAACAACATAGAGTTACAAGAAAGAAGGTAACAATAATGCGAAGTCTAACATATGCATTTTAAATCGATCATAGATATTGTAGACACCAAAACTCACCAGAAGTACACATGTTCTTTATAATTTCTTGTACATAGTAAAAGACATAGTTCATGAAAGTAATATAACTTATGGTACATGGTAAAATACATATCTCATGGAAATAATAATTGTACTTTGTAAAAGTTTATTGAAATGCATGGGATAGAAAGCGTACTTCTTCTATCACGTGAATATTATATCTTCTGCCATATAATAAATATTCCTTTTGGGTTAAATAAACGAAACAGTTCATCTGTGACATTGATTGTTAACGTCACATTCTGCTTTGTAAAGTTACATTTTAGAATTACATATTTTGAAACCTGTAATCATTACAACATATTGATGATATTGGGAATTTTTTTTTATATGTACAAATGTCACTTTTAAATATCAATTCAAATTTATTTTTATGTTAATTATTCATTGTTATGAGATATCTGTGATATTGATCATAATTTATTAGTTATGTTGATTTAATCATTGTTCTTTTTTTTGTTAATTATAAGTTAATCAAATATTATGTCTTTTAACAAAAGCGACGTTCTGGATTTGACATTCAAAAATAGCATTCCTACCCTTAATTAGTACCAACTTTAAGTTGAACTGAACTATGATTCATGATGTGCCAATGGTGGCAATCGAGCCACAACTGCATGTCCATGTTGTTGAGTTGTGGATGACGAAATTGACGTTCATGAAACATATTTACAAATGAGAAGGGGGTTTGTTAATTATTAAAAAAAGGAAAAGGGAAAATGAACAACATGCCCTCGTGCGAGGGGCACGTGATGGCAGTTAACACGAGGAAAACAAACGACATCTCCAATAGGGACGAATCTCGTAATAAAATGTAGCAATCAGAGACAAATTTGTAATAAATGAAGTCAATAGACAAGAATAAAAATATCTACATAAAATAGGGACTAAAACTATAATTTACTCTAATTTATATTTTCCGTCAAAAAGTGTTATTCCAAGTCCAAGCGCTAGCTGTAGAAGCTAGTCGTCAGAAGCGAACTTTCGGGCCCGGGAGGATCCAAAAAGGTGAGCACCCCTTTAAGTAGTTCAAATCATTTTATCGATATGAGTGTTCTATACAGTGATCATCTCTTCTCTTAGCATGCACAGTTTGTTCACGCCTTAGACACATCTATCTTTCTTAGTTTCACGCTGGCCTAATGAATTGAATATGAATAAAGGTCAGTTTTTTAGGCATGATTCATTAAGTGAAAGACACTAACCGAATAGTTAGAAATGCAGCCAACCAAAGATCATATAGCCTAACTGACTTGAAGTTGAATCAGCTATGACCCAACGATTACGTGACGACTTACATGTGATTTCCATTGCAAAATGTACAAGTGATTAAAAAGAAGTGGTTATGTATTTAGACATTGTAGCTCTGAAAATGGCTTGTGAAAAACAGAAGGGGTTAAGTATCCAACAGTGAAGACTTGAGGGACCAATTTAGGAAAGTAGTAAAAGTTGTGGGGCAAAGAGTACACCAGAGACCATGTGAAGATGCTATTATCCTCTGCGGGCACGTCTTTTATCCAACCCGTATACTATCCACCTAAAATGCGGAAATCGACTAAAATAACAAATCTTTTCAATCAAATTCAATTTTTTACTTGGTTTTGTAATTGATTTATGATTTTAATCAAAGTTTAGATAAATGTCTTATATATATATTTTTTGAAATGCAGCCTTCGAAAGTTTTCACCCACTGGGCTACGCTTTCAGGAGGTATCGGGCTCCCACTTAAGGGTGCCACCCACTAATCCCACCCTCGCTCCAGACTCGGCCCAAAGGGCCCAACCTGAAGCGGATGTCTCAAGTTGATCACCACGAGGCTCGAACCCAGGTAGTAAGGCTTTCACCCCTTACCCTCCCAGGATGTTACCGACCACTTAGTATACACTAAGATAGTCTTAGGTAGCAGCACTTGTGGCCACTGAGGATAAACTCAGGGCTGCACGCTTTAGCAGCTGGGCCAAAGGCCCTAATTGCCAGGGATTAGTCTGTGCCATAGACCCAGGATACCCTTTCCAAAAAAAAAAAAAAAATAGTCTTAGGTTTATTTAAGAAATGATAAATATATGAGAAATAGAGAAGTAATCATAGGCATTCATACGATCAAGATCAAATTTGACTGGTCAAATATTTCGGCTTTGACTGTTCAAAAGTTGCGGCTATTCCAAAAATAGAATGACACTTTCGTAATTTTTACAAAATACACGTTGCGGCTTTGACTGGTCAAAAGTTGTTGTGTTCAGTTGTGTTCATATATGAACTAATTAACAGATTCACATATGAACTAATTAACTGTAAGTTCATATATGAATCAGTTGAACTAATTAACTGATTCATATATGAACTAATTAACTGATTCTCATATGAACTAATTAACTGATTCACATATGAACGTATAGTTCATATGTGAATCATATAGGTTCATATATGAACTCATCCCGCGTATTTTACGAAACTAATCCTCTACATTCTCTAGACCATGGAAGGAATTATCCAGTGCTTCGCGGTCAAAGCCGTAAGTGTTGACCAAATGAATGACTAAGATTAATTCTCTATTTCTCATGCATTTACCATTTATCAAATAAACCTCATCCAACTAAGATATATGTATAAACTCAATTTTCTGATATAAAAAAAATTATTTGAGTAAATTCAAATAATGATCCATATTTACATAAATAATTTGCATATAGACACACCTAGTGACCTAGATTAGGTGAGTTTAAATCAACTCTTTTCATATTTGAACTTTTTCTTTTATCTTTGAATATATTTATATTAACTTTTTTTATATATATTTTCAATATCATAATTTGATAGAAATGGGTTCAAATAGCAACACCTTTGTTTAAATATTGTCTAAAGATTTTTTGTGAAATAGTCATGTTTATTCTTTATAAGAGTTTACTCTTTAGAAGCGAGCAAATCCGTTCGATTTATAAAGATTTAACATTATATCTGTAGTATTTTCTCTTGGGATACAAGACATGTCAGTTTATGACTTAGGGGTCGTTTACCAAACGTTTACTTGAAATATGCTTATCGGGTCACTTAATCAGATAACTATAACAAGGACCGAAAAATTTATCCGGTAATAGCGATAACAAGGACCGAGAGTCTTACCCTGTAACTGAGAGTGGTGACTTTTACCTGCTTATCGGATAAATTGTTGCATATGATGCTGTTTTGATGTATTTGAATCTTACTTAATAAGGTAAGTAAGAATGTTGATTATTACCAATAAGCGCTTAACGGGTAAATATATGGGTAAGTATTTAGATAAACGACCCTTTAGTCAGATCCATAGTTTTTACTACAAGAGCATAGTTTTTGTAAGACATGTTATATCAACATTCTAAATATACTAGGCATATACCCGCACGATGCAGCGGAATGTAAGTAAAGAACGGACAATTAATGATACTTCCTTATAGACATGTCATCAACAATCAACCATGACATAATAATCACAATTTATCAAACCCTAAACCCATAAAGATATTCAATAATTAGTTTATATTACAATTATTGACGAAAAAAATTATAATGATATAATTTATAATAAGAATGATACGTATTTTACGATTATGTATTTTTAATGTGCTAACGATGGAAAAAAAATAAAACGCATGAATATAAAAAAAATTAATTCGTAGATATTCATGATATTCAATAGTACGGTTAAATTAAAAAAATATTCAATATTGAGCTCGTTTTGAAGGTATTGACGAGACGATTATAATGATATAATTTGTAGAAAAAGAAACGTATTTTTTCATTGCATTTTTGTTCATATACGATTATTTGTGTTAATATGATAATGGTGTAAAATGAAAAATGAAAAATGAAAAAGTAAGGGATATAAAGTAAATTAAATAAGTAATTGTAAGGGTGTTAAATGTAACATTGTAAGGTTGGTAAATGTTATTGTACAAGTACAATAACCGTTTTAGAATTTTTATATAGTAGTATAGATTATGTTAGATTTTTTAAATTACATTTTAGATTTTTTATATTTAAAATTTAATTTTTATTCTATATTTAATTATGCTGAGAGTGATTTTAGGGGAGTTAAAGTGGGAAATGATTTTAGGAGAGTTAAAATGGTTAGAGATAATGATTGAAAGTTAATAAATAACATTAAATGTAATACATACAGCTTTAATGGTTGTTTTTTAAGAGATTTTAAGTAATTAACATTAAATAGCGGTACATTAAGTTTTAAGACTTGTTTTTAAAAGTTTTTTATGTCTGTTTTATAATATAGTATAAATATTTCAAACTTGATTCACAATATTTCATTAAATTTTCTGTTATCGAAGATAATTAATAACATTTAACAAATAGTCAAACACAATTTATGGAGGTAGCAAGGACGTTCCAATCTTTTTGGAGATCCTGTTACACCTAAACCTTTCGATTACAATGTAAAGTGAGATAACAAATATACATATACACAAATTACCGAGGAGAATGATACAGTATATTATTTTTGTTTTCTGATAGAAATTAGTGAGACACTAAGATGGGTTGTAGTTTTACATTCGTTGATTACGTACTCTAAACAACGTAAAATTAGGCCTCAAAATTTTGGGGGTCTATTTAAAATCACACATTTAACATGCTAAAGAACGACCCTAGGAGGTAGATGCAAGAATTGCAGATGATTACTAAGAACATCTCCAATGATCCTCCGTAACACCAAATTTTCCGAAGATAGAGCCCCAATTGCACGACGAAAGGAAACTCCAAATGCCGTTTTTCGAAGAGAACGACAACATTGCTGTGTGACTGTTCACCGGCAAAAACGAATAGTCGCACCCCATTCAACTTTTTCTACTTATTTTAATTGGGTATGAAAAAACAAGTTTTCATACCCAAATAGGCAAAAAGACAAGAGAACAAGATTAAATCGTCTTTAATATAACTAATTTTTTAATTTAAACAAATCAAATCATAAAACGATATCTTATTTTATATATATATATATAGAGAGAGAGAGAGAGAGAGAGAGGTGAGTTCATATGAGAACAATATTTATTTAAGAAAACACGAGAATAGTCGAGTACTTATAAAATCATATATGATTCACGCAACTTTGCACGCGTGCGTCCCTTTTTTCAGGGGAATGTAAGATCACATATAATTTTGTACATGATTTTTTTGTTTTCTTATTTTCTTAAATAGTTAACGTTCTCGTTTAAAACATTTCTCTATATATACATATATATATATATATATATATGTATATAAAATTATTGTTTTTACTTTTTTTAATAGGAAAAAAAGAGTAGACAAAGAGAATAAAATGACCCTTGATTTAACTTTGTTAACGGATTTATTTTAACGGTCTTAGTCAGAGAAAGCATGACCTAAGACAAATTGAATGCCACATGAACCAAAACCATAATAAACACACCATAGGGACTCTAGTCAGAAAAAAAATCTAACACACGGAGACCAAATCCATAATTCACCCAAAAAAAACAACAACATAACACCCAATAAGCAAACAGAGTCCCCTACTTTTACAAACCCAAAAAATCGTATAAACTTATAAACCAATTTTCACAATGTTATTTCATATGTGAAACTTTAGAACTTTTTATGAAACAACAATGTATAAACACCGTAAAAACGGGTTTGAAAGCATTTAGCTTCTAATCAATTGTATGCTCTTTATGTTTCAGATAAATGAGAAACAAAAATTTATCCTTTCAAATGTGGTTTTTGAAACTTTAATTGACCCTTAACTTTGCATTCCATTTTTATCAAACAACAAACTGCTCATTGTGGTATGATTCAAAAAAATCTATAACTCTTTTTCATACCTTATGTCCATTTGCTTTCTGATCTGTCATTGTATTTGTGCCCGAAAACGCCATCCGTCTCGATGTTTTCGTAGTTCATTTTCGATCTCCGTTCTGAATCGCGATCACGAGCACATTTTCGTTGCTCCTTACACCATATAGAAGCTGAAATCGTTGGTTACCAGTAATCTCCGCAAGAACAAACTCCGTCTCTGAAGTGATGAAACCGATTCGAATCTCTTAAGATTATAATCCGACTATAAACACTCGATATAAACTTCATAGCAGTATGACAATCGCCGCAAACTCTAAGGTTCTTATAGATTCGTATAGGTGTTCCCTGTGGCAATTCCAGAAGCCCGAAAGCCACAGCTAACTTCTCGCTATGGTAAGCAAGACCAAGTTCTTTACCTTCTTCATCGATATTATGCAACGCGAAATTCATATCCGGGACGTAACCAGCTTCTCGAATCAACATCATAACCTCGTCAATCTTTGAATAGATCGCGTTCCACTTTTCATGGCTTCGATCTTCGGACATAAAGCTGTGAACTTTACTATTGATTTCCATCCAACTGTAGCCCGGTTCCTTGTTTACACCTCTCGATTTCATTAGCCTTCGGATTCTTGCAGCATCATCCCATTTACCCGCCGAAGAATACAAGTTTGATAGCATGATGTACGGAACGGCATCTTGAGGTTCTAATTCGAAAAGGGTGTTTGCCGCTTTTTCTGCAAGCTCGATTTTTCCGTGAATCCTGCAAGCGGAAAGCAATGCTTTCCATACGGTTGCATCAGGTTCGATAACCATTTCGTTTAGTAGCTCCTCGGCTTCGTGTATCTTTCCTGATCGACCTAAAAGGTCGATCATACAAGCGTAGTGATCTGGACCGGGCTTTATATGGTAAACATTGGCCATCGAGTTGAAGTAATGACGGGCTTGATCCACAAGTCCAGCGTGACTACAAGCAAATAGCAAGCCGATGAATGTTATGAAGTCGGGTTTTATTCCACTTTCGATCATCTCATTGTAAAACACCAATGATTCCTTTGATTTACCGTTTTTAGCATAGCCGATGATTAATGCAGTCCAGGTTATTACGTTCTTGATATCCATCGAAGCAAAAACTTTGTTTGCATCTTCGATGCATCCACAGTTGGTGTACAAAGTCACAAGAGAGTTATTAACTGATAAAGATGAAGGAAAACCCGATTTGATGAAGTCAACATGAACTTGTTGTCCGAAATCAAGAACCGTGAGTTCTGCACACGAACTCAAGATGCTTGCGGTGACAATCTGGTCCGGTTTGATCCCAGAAATTCTCATTTTACAGAATAATTTAAGAGCTTCCTCGTGGGCTCCATTGTGAGTGTAACCCGTGACCAACGAAGTCCACGAAACCACGTCTTTTTCCTCCATATTATTGAACACCTCGAACGCACACCACAAATCGCCTCTTTTGGCATACATGTCCACAAGAGCATTGCTTACAAGAACGTATTCCCCAAACCCGGTTTTGATAGCCAAGCAATGGACGGATTTTGAAGCTTTAGCATCGTTTAAGGAAGCAAAGCAGTTTAGCACAGATGGGTAAGTGAAATCATCGATTTTCATGTTCTTGGTGTGCATTTTCTTGAATAAAAGAAGCGCTTCACGTTTGAAACCTTGCCTCACACACCCAACTATCATAGAGTTCCAAGAAACAACATCGTCGACTTCCATAGTCTCTAACGCAATCCTAGCATCATTTAAACTCCCACATTTTGCGTACATGTCTACTAACGCACTTTCTACAAACACATTAGCAGCAAAACCACCCTTCACAATGCAACCATGAACCTGTACTCCAAACCTAATAGCCAAGATTTCCCCACAAGCGGTCAAAACACTGGGAAACGTATACTGGTTAGCCTCAACTCCTTCGGCCCTCATATCCCGAAAGCACTCAATGGCACCAAGTTGATCCTGATTCCGTGAGTACCCAGTAATCATCGCAGTCCAAGTAACATGATTCTTGCCGTAAGACATCATCTTGAACAAACATTTAGCTGTGGAGACCTGCTTGCATTGTGCATACATGTCAACAAGTCCAGTCACCACAAAAACATTTGCATCGAACTGAGTTTTAATCGCATACCCGTGAACCTGCTCCCCTCTGGACAACAACTCATTTGTCGAACACATCCTAAGAATACTCCCTAAAGTAAATTGGCTTGGTTTGTACCCTTCATTCTGCATTTCACAAAACAGCCTTATCGATTCAAATTCTAACCCCGATTTACAATAACCAGAAATTAGTGAAGACCATGTAATGGAACTCCTTTTTGGAGTATTGACAAATAACTTATGTGCCTCGATCACCTTCCCTGAATTTGCATAACCAGCAATCATGGTATTCCAAGTAAACTCATCTTTCTCAGGCATTTCATCGAATAGGTGTTGTGCTTCATTGACCCGGCCTGATTTCCACAACTCATTCAGCTTCTGATTCAAGTTGTAAACTGATGTTGTTACGGGTATCACAGAATTAGCAACTTTGTGAAAGTTCTTCGAAAATTCTACACAACCTTGTCGAAGATAACAAGCTTTGTGTGAAGTAAACATGTAAAGTAGTTTATATTTGAACATAGCACACCACCCAAAATCAAATACTTTTGTTCATTGCATATTGCTGTCTGGTTGAAATTGAGGAATTAGAGGCAACTTTCATCAAACACTTGGTGTGCATTGTTTCAGAACCCATTAAAGAATCAAACTAACGTTCAAAAAAATCAAAACTTTATCATCCAATCGGATTGAAAAGTTGAACAAATGCCAAATATCTCAATCTAACACCAATTGATCAACTCTTCATGATCCAATAGAGTAACAGACTTCAACTGGAAAGAACTTGAAACCGTAGGGGAATGAATTTTCAGATTCTGATTCGTTTGTACATAAAAATGTGGGTTGAAATAAAGAGTAAATTACATTTTTAGTCCCTGTGGTTTGTTGAATTTTTTTTATTTTCGTCCTTATGGTTTTGATATTACGATTATAATCCGGTTTTGATATTACGATTATAATCCCTATGGTTTGTTATTCATTACCTTTTTCGTATTTATGATTTAAATTTTATTGTTCTTTTTCATCCCTATGGTATACTAGAAGCGAACTCGTGCAATGCATCGAGATACATCACGATTTTAATGTTTCATTTTATTTTTTTGTCAATTTACAGTACGATTTTGAATGCTTTTGAGAAAGTGATATTTTTTTTTTATAAATTTGTTTAATTTAGGCTTAATAATATAATGTTTTTTTATATAAAAAAATTAAGTATTTTATTAGAATTTAATGATTATCTTATATATTTTAATAACATCTAGAAAAAATAACGAATTGCATATTTAATAATATAATTAAAACAAAATTATAGTAATATAATATATTAATTAATAGTGATAAATGAAAATGTCTGCATAAAAGGAAGGCCATGCACATACCAAATTGGTGGGTGTTAGAAACTTGCAATAGTAATATGTATCTTGTGCTTTGATACTTGTAAATTAAGATATTTTTAAAATCTTGCATAAAATGATGATACCTTATGCCTAATAATTTGTATTTAAGAGTTTTTTATTCGTGCTTTATAATATAGTATAGATGATTCATTTTTATTTTAGTCTTTCATACTTAAAAATAGTGTTTTCACCTCAGGGATCGAAATATAAATGAATTGCAAACCATTGGGGGACGAAAACAAAATTTCAAAACCATAGGGATGAAATCCGTAATTTTTAATAAACCATAGAAACAAAAAATGTAATTTAGGCTATGTTTGGCAAAAAAAAAAAAAAAAAAAACTAGCAGCTAGCTTTTTTTCCTGGTAGGATGACCATAAGCTAGTTTATTGAAAACTATTAATAGTAGCGTTTTAAAAAGTTAGTTTATCAGCTACTAGCTAGCTTATAAACTAGTTTGTCAAACAATGTCTTACTCTAAAATAAATTTAGACTAATTTACAATTTGGTCCCTCTATTTTAAAGAAAATTACGGTTGGATTCCTATAATTTATTTTATTATATTGATGATCATGATAGTTTGCAATTCGTTTCGAAAGGTGTTATATCAAATTTGGTGTTTTCTTTGTTCATGGTGCAAAAAATAAAAATGGTGTCGATAGAATCTTGTCCAAAAAACATGATTTGATGAGGTCATTGAAGATGGTCTTAGCACACCAAATTATACACCAAACCTGTTTTTCACACAAAATTCTCGTCAATTAACACATTAGAATTTCCACTAAAATGGTTATATGAACAATAAACACCAAATTTAATGTAACAATATTCATTTACAGTATTTTTGTTGTTGGTTTTGGTGTTGAAAATGAAGTATACTTAGAATATTACAGTTAATGTTAAAACTATTGTAATTGATTGGAGATAAAAAACCGTTTGCACCAAAAACAATACATTATTAATGTAAAAGGTGTTTTTTTTGAATTAAGGGTGTCTAGACCAGTTTACGCGTATCTTGACTAATTCCAAGGGCAGCCAGAAAAATCCTAGTAACTTTGTAGGACTTCGACCGGTGACCTCCAAAGAAGATGCCCAAATGCCAAGCCTTATTGCCATTTGAGATGATGTTGATGGTTAGATAGAGATGATCATCTTATCACACTTTATATTACACCAAACTCATTTTATACATTGTTTCCTTTTATAAACATATCATATTTTGATGTTATTAATAGTAAAATATCAAATTTGACATAACCCTCTTTATTTACATATATATTTTTAACAAATTTGTTAATATGCCTTTTTTTTGTACGGCAACTTGGGCTATGTCCACACACACACGCACCCGCAGTATACGGGCATCCAATTGGGCAACACCGACTAATCCGCGGCGACCCGGTCCAGCCCAAATCGACTGGACCCGCCCAGGTACGACTAAGTCCGGTCAAAACCGAACCCGCATACCCATAGACTGGTATGCCCGTAAACCTGGACCCGAAGGCCGACCCAAGGTCTGGGTATCGCCGAAGTGTATCCCCTAGGATTCGAACCCTGGTAGATAGGCATACCATGCACTATCCCCAGGGCCTTACCACTAAGCTAGCACCTCTTTGATATTTGTTAATATGCTTTATAAATCACTTTAAGAAAGTTCTAAAATTTTACATCGGTTAAAGTTTAATAAATATTTATTAATCAACATGTAAGCATTAAATTATCTATATTACTGTATTTATTTTTTATATTAATAAGATATGTTTATTTCACCATTAAATTTAAAATATTTCATTAAAAGTTAAAATGCCTATAACAATTTAAGTGAAAAAAAATTACAAGAGCTCGGTTAGTAGAGTTTTGCTCTTGCAATTGGGTCGTTGCAAATACAGGTTGGATGTCCAAGGGGCTGTTTATTTACCTCTTAATGGTTCCATTAAGAGTCAACCTCTGAATCACTAAGAGGTAAATCTTGTTTGGCAAAAAAAATGGTTGTCTCTTAATGGTTCCAAAATCCTCTTAATGATTTTGTATCCTGAACCTCCCTTAACCATTAAGAGCCCTGATTTCATTATGAACAATTAGCAAACAACCATATTTCATTTTACACTACATCATAAAAACCTCTTAATCATTCAGACCACTTAATCATTTTGTACTAAACCATTCAGCAACTGTCAAACAACCCCTAATTGTCTATAAGGTAATGAACTAATGATATTATCTTGTACCTGAACCAATGACTCACATTTTCTAATTAATGAGGAAGAGGACTAAACATGACACTGAAAGATTCTACTGAGACAAGATGGATTGTCAAGAACGTAGAGAAAGTAGGATGGACAATGTAACACCCGTAATTTTCGGCCTGCAGAGGTCTCAGGACGTTTTGGATTGGTGAGCGGAAGGAGTGTGTCCGGAAAACATTATCTAAGTCCCTTGGTGTATCGAGAGCTTTCCGGTGCGGAAAAAGGAATGATTCGGGGTCCCGCACGGTTTAGGCGACAGTGCTCGCGACTGTGACATGTGTCACAATCACGGGGTGATAACGCCAATTTCGGCGTTATTTTAGATCCATTTTTCGAGTAATTATGTTTGTTTCTCCAAACAAACGAAGCGTCTTTTCACATTTATTCGCAAGTTTTTCAGGTATCTATCTTTCGGGAGTAAATTGAGAAAATGAGTCCAAAAGAAGCTAATTATAGACGAGAATGGCACACCCGATGAGTTTAATGGCAAAGCAAAGTTCGTGCAAGTCAAATCTTGGGTCAAGGCTCGGAAAAGGCATCAAAGTGAAATTTTGGAGAAAAAGTGTTCACCGAGACTTTTGCCGATAGTTAAGTCTCGGTGTAACTAGCATTAAAATCTGATTTTGGAGAAAAGTGTCTGCCGAGACTTTGACCGAGACTTTAGTCTCGGTACAACTAGCACCAGTGCATATCTTTTAAGAATCAGAGTTCACTGAGACTTTCACCGAGAGTTAAGTCTCGGTGAAAGTAGCAATGACATGCTGAAATCGTTTTTAAGCTCTATCTCTTAGGGTTTTGAGATATTCTTCATTCTAATCTGAATTTGGCGATGGGAGGAAGCAAGAGGGAGACCTAGGGGCGATTTTCACACGAAGAAAACACCAAATTAACGCGGGGAAATCATCCGGGAACACAAGATTAACGAAGATCAAAGCATTGTTCGTGGGTATTACGATTCAACAAAAGGGAGTTTGTTCATTCTTAGATCTTTTGTTCAAGAGACCATGTTTTCTATGATTTTTCTTCCTATTGCTTTGAGTTTTAACACCCCCAACATGAACTAATCTTTAGATGTTGGGGGTTGGATGAACTTTGGTTTTTAAGCATATGAACACGAAATCTTGTGACTTTTATCAGTTTTTCTAATTAATGAAGCATATGAATTTGGTCTTAATGCTTTTGTGAGCCTGATCAACTTACAAATTGATTTATTTGTTATGGATTAGATTCAAGAGAACTAGCTTATAACTTGAATTGGATTTGTATGCCTAAGGTGAGAATTTGGATAGAGATATACCAAGTAAACCTTAGTACCTATTTTACAATCTTGTTCGTAATGAATTTCTAAATTCATAGGTTGAGATCGAGAGATGAAACTTATCTTTTTTAGAGATAACTCTGTTGTTGCTCGAGAGAGAATAACAGTTATTTTGGTGATTGTGTATTCATTTAATTGGATTAGTCTGATAAAAATCATAAGTGGAGTGTTCTTTGTGAAAACCATTGGAATTCCAACCCTCAACTGCTTTCTTCTCGAAAAAGTTTCCAACTTTGTTCTTGCTTTTACTCTAGAGTTTATTTTTATTAATTTAGTTATTATTTAATCATCACCAATTCATCAATTGGATCGTCCAGTAAATAGTGATTATAGTCATTGTGATACTCAGTTCCTAGTTCCCTTGGTTCGATACTCGTACTTCCAAGTACATATTACTTGATTCGACCCGTACACTTGCGGTTAGATTAGGGGGTGTAAACCCGCCTATCAAGTTTTTGGCCCCGTTGCCGGGGAACTAGTTTGCACTGATAGCACTACCAGCTATAAGCGCTATTGCATTGGACATTTTATTTTGCTTTATTTTATTTTCCACACATTCCGTGATCCCCTCTTTTCCCTGTTTCAGATTTAAAAAAATTATATAATGGGAGAGGAAGCACAGCAAGAGTGCCGATGAGGTCGTTTGCAAACCCGAATATGGCAGCTATCAACAGAGGCATTCAAGCCCCTGTAGTAGAAGCAAACAACTTTGAGATAAAGTATGGCACGATCCAGATGTTGCAACAAAAACAGTTTGGTGGAGCACCAACAGAAGACCCTCATGCACATCTTCGTACATTCGAAAAAATCTGTAACACCTTTAAGATCAACGGAGTGTCAGACGATGCAGTTAAACTAAGGTTGTTCAACTTTTCACTGAAGGGAAGGGCGCAAATTTGGGAAGAGAGCCTACCCAATGGTCAGATTACCACTTGGGCCGACATGACTGCAGCGTTCCTACAGAAATTCTTTCCACCGGGGAGGACGGCTCAATTAATGGCAGAAATAACCCACTTTGCTCAATGGGACCAGGAGACACTCTATGAGGCATGGGAAAGGTATAAGGACATGCTCAAAAAGTGTCCACATCACGGGTTACACGGTTGGGTTATAATTCAGACTTTCTTTGGTGGACTTCATCCGCAGTACAAGAATGATATTACTGCAGCAGCGGGTGGTGCCTTGATGAATAAGACCTATGAAGAGGCAGTTGAGCTGATTGAAAACTTGGCTGAACACAGTTATGCCACTCCACGATCCGATACCATACGTGTAGCTAAGGTTCAGGAATCTGATGAGCTAAAGGCGATAAAAGCTCAACTGGCCGCCATCACAAACCAGCTGAAAGGAGCTTCCATCCAACCTGCACTTAATTATGATGGAGACATTCCTGATTTGTTCCCCAATTCTAATGAACCTGAGCAGGTTCAATTCTTACAAAATCGGAACAATCACCCTCGGAATGATCCATTCTCTAATACCTACAATGAAGGATGGAAGAGGCATCCCAACCTCTCATGGAACCAACCACAAAATCAACCAAGAGAGACTATGGGACAGCAGCAACAACAGTATGGTAACAATTCTAATTTGTCTTCTTCCTCTCATGCTAATAATGTTTATCGTCCCCCAGGTTACATTCAGAGAAGGCAGGAGGAAGGACAAGTTGGAGATAAGAAGCCTGGATTAGAAGATGTTTTGATGAAGTTGTTGGGTCATCTGAAGATTTGAAGATGACCTCCTGATCTTCCATCTTATATCATCCTACTTAGAATATGTTTAAGGTTCTTTTAGCAGCTTGGTTTCTATACAAATGTTCGGTGAAGTCGAAGATCAGCCGAAGAAGACAAAGAAGGAGTACATCTCTCAAAGCGGATTGAAGATAGTCTCCTCAGCCTAAAGCCAAGCATGCCCAAATGATCAACACCATCAGCCAGGATGGTGTCAATCACATGTCTCTCAGGAGTATGAAGGTGTCCTCACATCTTCAGGAGTGGAAGACCTCTCAGGTCTTCGGCAGCCGATGATCTCATCTCTCCTTAGAGTATGAAGATGTTCTCACATCTTCAAGGAGCAGCCGAAGATTTCTCAAGTCTTCGGTAGCCAATCATCTCTCCTTAGAGTATGAAGGTGTTCTCACATCTTCAAGGAGCAGCCGAAGATCTCTCAAGTCTTCGGTAGCCAATGATCTCTCCTTAGAGTATGAAGGTGTTCTCACATCTTCAGGAGCCGAAGATCTTTCAAGTCTTCGGCAGTCTATGCTTAAGGATTTCTTTCAAACACATTATACTTTTCTGACAAAGTATATTGTGATATCTTGCATTGACGTGGACCTCATCTGGAGATCAGATCAAGTATGTTTTGTCTACTACACAATTTTAAGGAAAGGTCTCTACCATCCTTCTGCAGGTCAACACTTGAAGCCAAAACACCTCAAGACAAAAGGTACATCCTGTACCTTGTACCTTGCTGAAGACCTGTGTCCATCCTTACTGAAGACCTGTGTTCATCCTTTGCTCAACAGGTGTCCCATGCATTTAATGCATGAGGCACTATAAATATGGAGGATGGTTCAACATGCAAGATCACCAGCTCTCAAGCATTCAAGCTCTCTAAGTGCACTGACATTCTCTCTAAGAAGTTCTTATTGTTTTCTAAGTGTTTTACAATTGTTCTTCATTTCTCTTAGTGTAAGATTGTTTGAATAGATTTCATCTATTCTCTTCCGCAACAATCAAAAGTTTTCTATGTGTAATTCTTGATTTAAAATCAATAAGAATTAAAGTAAGTAAAAATCTGTGTGTATTGTATTCAACCCCCCCTTCTACAATACTTTTCTTCTTTACTATCTGCTATTTGGGACCAACAAGTGGTATCAGAGCGATTTAGTTTAACTCAATAAACTAGATCCGTGATGGCAGCCTCTTCTTCTTCTTTAAAAAATGATTCTTCTCAAAACTTCAATGCTGGTTCATACGACAATGGCTTTATAGCCAAACCACCAAGGTTTAACCCCAATAACTTTTTCTTGTGGAAAAGTCGTATGATACTCTTCCTAGAAGGAGTTGACAGCAGATATCCAACTATTTTACGTGAAGGTCCCTTTATGCCTAGAGTTTGGGACCGATATAATGCAGACAAGGGAAAAGCTGATGAGGACTCTTCTGAAGAAGAAAGGACTCCAGCTACTGGGAGATACATTCTAAAGGACCCCAGTAAATACAATGATGAAGACAGACGTCTTATAGCTCTTGATACTAAAGTCAGAGCCATCATTGCCCTCTCTCTGCCTGATGAGGTCTATCATTCTCTCGTTAATCTTTCTACTGCAAAAGAAATGTGGTCCACTCTGTGTGTTCTTTATGAAGGTACGTCTGAGGTGAAAAAGAGCAAAAAGATTGCCCTTGTAAGAAAGTATGAACTCTTCTCTCATGAGAAGGGTGAGTCTCTCTCAGACTACTACAATCGCTTTAACAGTCTTCTCAATGATCTTAAACTTGTGGGTCGCATATATGACAATGAGGAAGTCTTGTGCAAGTTCATGGACTGTCTTCCTGAGTTTTGGGAAAGCATCTGTACTTGTATCAAGTCTACCAAGGATCTTGACTCTATGCCTCTCACTGCCTTGTATGACACCCTCTTCAACTATGAGCAGTCTAAACTGCTTAGGAAGTCATTCACAAAAGACATCAAAGGCTCTTCTCTAGCCCTTGTCGGTGAATCTTCCAAAAGTACTGTGTGTGTCCCTAGGATCACCTATCCTTCTGACTCTGACAACGATAGTCAAGAGGACCCCAATGACCCTTCAGAAGCCTACCTCAGTGAGGCTGGTGATGAAGGAGAGGAGACCTCTGTGACTCAGCTGTCAGATGGTGTTGCCATGCTGGCTGGCTTTTCTAAAGACAAACCTCACTTCCCTTCTAGAAAACCCAGGTTTTCTAGAAAACCCTCCTCTACCTTTTCAAAAAATGTTTCCTCTGACAAATCAAATGAGGAATGTTACAG
Source organism: Arctium lappa (assembly GCA_023525745.1). Lineage (NCBI taxonomy): Eukaryota > Viridiplantae > Streptophyta > Magnoliopsida > Asterales > Asteraceae > Arctium > Arctium lappa. Next base: position 114,287,747 of record CM042050.1, read on the forward strand.
GTATGGGAGGAAGGGACACTTTGCTTCTGAATGCAGAAGCAGGTCCTCTGATAAGTCTAGACTGCCCTCCTCCAACCGTACATCCTCTAGGTTTGTCAGAACCAAGTCTGATTCTCTTCAACCCTTTTTTCAAAAATCAAAAACTTCTGCTCCTTCAAACTCTGACCGTGCTGAAAAGTACAAGGCCAAATACAAGAGAGAGAAGGAAAGGAATGCTCTTCTAGCCAACAAAGGAAAAGGTCTTCTTGCCGAATCTCATGATTGGGCAGATGAACCAACTTCCGAAAGTGATAAGGAAATGGCCAATCTCTGCTTTATGGCTAAAATAGATGATGCTGATGATGGTGAAACTTCTTCCACCTCCATGGCTCTTGTGTCTGCTGAGTGCTCTACCTCATCCACTCAGGTACATCCATTTTTCTCTCTCTCTGATGCTGAGAAAATTGAAGCCTTTGACTCTTTGACCATTGACTTCTATGAAGCCAAGGATGCAAAGAAAAAGGCAAATGCTCAGATAAAATCTCTTTCTTCTCAACTGCAAATCTGTCTTTCTCAACTAAAACACTTTGATAAAATCAAGGTTGAGCTTGAAGATTTGAAAACTATAAATTTTACTCTTGCTAAAGAGAAAAATAAACTTCTTAAAAAGTTTAAAAAGGAGCAAGAAACTGTGAAAAAGTGGACAAGCTCGTCCAAAAATTTAGAAAGGATTTTTCAGGATCAAATATCCTGTGATGACAAGTCTGGACTAGGCTTCGGGAAATATGACCTTGAACCTCCTTCTGACACTCATGCTCCTTTCTCTCTTCCCTCATTCTATGAATCCTCTGAAGAGAACTATGACAACTCTGAACCTTTGGACTCTTCTGATCCCTCTAAAGATCTCAAATTTGGAATGTTCATCAAAGCTAAAAGCATTGATTCACCCAATGAGAGTGAGGAAACCCAAGACTCAAATGACCCTTCTAAACCAATTATTGAGTCTATGTGTTCCTTAAAAATAAACGAGTCTTCCTCTTCTGAACCCAAACCTTCCTTTCCTAAGCCTTCTTCAAACAAAATCCCTTTCTCCAAAAAAGGAAAATCTGTTGCCAATCTTCCTCCCCAAAAGAAACTTCCCAAGAAAAACTCAAAGAAACCATCTTCTCTTCCAATCCCCAGAGCTGTGATGTTAAATAAGCTAAATTCCAAGACACCCTCTTCTATTCCTTCAACTGACTCTGGCAAAGGTATCTTGGGTCCTAAGCCTCTTGACTTTCCTCTAACCTCCAAGCCCATGAAAGTCAATGTGACCAGTCATCACAAGGAATCTGGTCAAAGCTCCAAAAAGGTTTTTACATATAGAAAATGTTATAACTGTGGTAATACCTCTCACCTTGCTAAGAATTGTCCTCTTGAGAGAATTGATAAAAATGTTTCCAATGATACTTCTTCTCCTTCTAACTCAAAAGGACCCATTTCCAAATGGGTATCAAAGAACTGATTTTCTTGTGATTGCAGGGTCTAGGGCACCAACAAATCTGGTATCTTGACAGCGGGTGCTCAAGACATATGACCGGCAACAAATCTCTCCTTGTTGACTTCGTGCCTACCAAAGGTCCTTCTGTCACCTTTGGTGATAACTCTAAAGGAAGGACTAAAGGTTATGGAACACTCTCAAATGGTTCCATCACCTTTAATAAAGTAGCCTATGTTGAAGGCTTGATGCACAATCTCCTAAGCATAAGCCAACTGTGTGATCTGGGGTACAAGGTTTAGTTAGTGCAATGGATCCATAGGCACGGTGTTCCTCTGTCCCCGTTTGGGAAGTTGGTTCACCATTTGGCACGGAATAGGCATCGGGCTCCATGGTAAGTAGGGTGTGGGCCTATACGGTCGGGCAGCGTCCCATGGACAGTAAGGTGTAATTCCATTGTGCCCGAGTTGCCCGGTTTTGGGGACTCTCAAGAATAGACCTGGAGTGGTTGACTTGATGTTTTCGGGCAATAGACTTGGAGTAGTTGAGCTCGGTGGATGTTTTATGCGTAACCCACATGTTTTGATTTACTACATAATTATGTGACCTACTTGTGTTCCGTCACGTACAATGTAATCGGGTCTTTCCGGTCACCAATAGGTGGGGTTTTGGTTATGGAGTTTTATAATCCGTGTTTTCGGAGACATTTGAATATGGGTATTTATCTATGTTTAAGGTTTTGGATTATTGAGATTCATTCGTGTTATTGGGAGGTTTTGGAAGTTGGAGTTCTCTACGTTTCAGTGTTGGATCATTAAAATGTCAGTTATGTTTTACGTGCGCTTTGGGTTTTGGCTTTATTTAAAAAGGCATTTGTTTTATGATTTTTAATCACGAAAAGGGTGAATAATGAAAGGAATTTGTTTTAAGATTTAATGCAGTTCGTTTTCGGTTGCTTTCAAATCAAATGTATTGCATTTTGGAAATCGTGACTTTATATATCATTCTTAAAGTAAATGTTTTATTTATCTCTAATGAAAACTCTTGAGCTCACTAGGCGTTAAGCCTAACCTTTTTATTTGTAGGCATGTGCATCAGGTTCCAGTTGGGGTTTGGTTCTTGCAGTGCTTTGAAGAGTTGAGCATTAGACTTGCACGAGAGTAAGTAGATTTGGTGAAATCTTCCACAGTTGGAGATAGTGACTATCATTGGGTCTTAGTAACACCCGTCCTTATTATAGACTGTATGTGTGTATTGAGGTTAAATCTTAATTTGTGATTATAGACGAATCATGAATTGATGTATTTAGAAAATTTTAAATTAATTGTTATTTCCAGATTTGAGATGTAATTAGCATAATCTATTTTAAATGTAGATTTTACATTTAAATCTATATTAATAAGATGTAATATAAAATATTTTTTCTTCCGTATTTTTTTATATTACATCTCATAATGATTTTTCCATATTTTATTTTATAAAATCTTTTTCCATATTTTATTTTATAAAATATTTTTACATAATGAGATGTAATATAAACTATTTTTTCTTCCGCATTTTTTTTGCTAATATAAAATATATTTTATTTTATAAAATCTACACGTATTTTATATTAGCATAATATAAAATCTACACGTATTTTTTTTCCACGAGCATTAAAAGAAAAAAAAAGAAGGTTGATATGAATTAAAAATAAAAAATAACGAGATACACTAATAAATTATCGTATTCTTTAAAATAAAATATTCCGCAATACTTTCCAAATTAACCAAGTGTCAAGAAAATAAAATAGAAACGATGTAAATATAAAAATATTCTTCCATATTTTTAATATATTTACATTTAAATGTAAAATCGAAAATGAAAATAAAAGATTTTAAAATATTATCTACATTCACTATAAATATATATAGCTTCTCTATGTATCATCCGAGTACAAGAAGAAGACGAACGGTCGGGTGTCAATGGCGAAACATGCAACTGAACAAAAGGTATTTCACTATATTTTTGTTTATTTGAAAAACTACTTTTTTATATTTTATTTTATTTACTGAGGATTTGTTTATATTTTTCAAAACCCACAATCATATTTTTCGAAGTAGGGGAATAAGATATATATACATATCTTTATTTTTATCGACTAATACTATAAGGTCTTGAAGTCAATATTCAGATAAATTTTCAAGTGGTACTGAGTGAATTTGAACTATACCAGTTGAGTTGTCGTCAATGTTCTAAAAAACTCGCCGCACAGCCCCCATGACACCAAGGCTTGTGTGTCACACCACGTTAAGCTCATGGCACGCCATGGCCTAATGCGCAATTATCGAAATGAAATATTTGATTTTTCTTTACGTTTTTAACATATAACCTAATTTAACTTGCTTATTACTATTGATTCATTGACTAACACTATAAAACATACAGTTTTTTTTATATAATATTATAAATGAATTAGAAATTTGACGCCATAAGTCACGCATTGAAAACGCCATGGCTTCGCCGTGACTCCTAAGGCTTGAGGCTTGGCCTCGCCGCCACGCCACGCCTCACGCCATTTAGAACCTTGGTTGCCGTTTACAAAAGATAGAAATCATTTATTTTCTTTGTCATATTTGATGTGGGTTGAATGTTGTTAAGTGTTAATTAATCTATATATTTATACGTTCAAAGTGATTGTCAAGTGTTGTCGAGGAGGTTTCAGAAAAATTGCAAAATCTGTAAAAACGTATGTTCATATTTATAATTATTTCAATAATTGTGATATGTTATGAGACATGTCGTTTGAGTTTTAAATAATATAATACAAAACTATTACCAATATTATTGCACAAACCCATAACTACAAACGATTAAGAATATATGTAAGTTAACCACTTATGAAAATATATTCGTTTTTCACATTGTATTTCATTAACTGTTAACAGAGAAATTACGTTTCATTTTAACTCGTTCAATATTCTAACAAAAAATTTATCCTCCCGTGCAATGCACGGGCCCAACACTAGTATTATAAAACACGGATAAAAAAACTCTTAAATACAAATTATTAGACATAAGGTACCATCATTTTATGCAAGATTTTAAAATTTTCTTAATTTACAAGTATAAAAGCACAAGATACATATTACTTCTACAGGCTTCTAACACCCACCAATTTGGTATGTGCAGACCTTCCTTTTATACAGACCTTTCCATGTATGCTATTAATTACTATAATTTTATTTTAATTATATTATTAAATATGTAATTGATTATTTTTTCTAGATGTCATTAATGTATATAAAATAATCATTGAATTCTAACAAAAGACTTAATTTTTATATAAAAAATGTTATATTATTAAGCATAAATTAAACAAATTTATATAAAAAAACATTATCATTTTCTCAAAACCATCCAAAATCGTACTGTAAATCGACAAAAAAATAAAATTAAACATTAAAATCGTAATGTATTACGCGAGTATGCTTCTAGAATTATATAGGAAAAGAAAATCCAATGTATGAAGATTATTACAATCATACATTTGATGTTTCAAGCCATCCAAATTACATTAAAATTCTTCCAATATTTAATTTACAAATTTCTTTTATTTTAGCATTCAAAATTTTCCTTTTATTTTAACCAAAAATCATAAATAAATAAAAAGAAACCACATGATTGTTTTTAACACCACTGGTGTCTGATTCAGTTTGCATGTACCTTCGAGTCCTCGACTAATTTCATAGAGCCTTGAAGACCAAAATTGACTAGTTTTTATTTACCATTTAAAATGGCCCTCAAGATTTGTTTATTTGAAAATGAGCTCCTAATTCTTATCTCAAAAAGTTCTATCTTGAAATCTTAAAACTAAACTAAACCAAATAAATTCAATAGAGCTCATTTGAATGTAGGTTCTAAGACTGTGGCGGATCCTGATACTTTTTCACATGGGGGTACAAAATAATTGATATAAAATAAAACAAAAAATATTAATTACAAAAAGTATGGTTTAATAAAAAATGACATATAAATGGTTTTTGCAACACACAAAAGTGGGGTTTTTTCTTCTTTTATGTTTTTTTTTTTTTGAACGGCAAATAAATTCTATTAAACAAATAACCATAACCAAGAATACACCGGTTCAACCAACCAACACAGAAAAGGACCAACGCAACCGATAAACAAGATCAAAACAGAAGCATACTAAGAATATAGCGCGACCACTATGAACAGGCAACAGCAGACGATAGCATGTTTACGAGGAGAAAACAGCACCACAGAGTTGCGCCCACACAGCAAGCCAGGAACAGAAACTGAAGTTGATGCTAAATACGTTCCAGCGCGTCTGAATCACGTCTGAAAACGTCTAAATCACGTCTGAATCTCACCTGAACGATCTGGAAAGCAGCAGCTCCTGTTTGCGAGCAGTAAATAAGCAGCCATTCAGATCAGCCACAGAACACCTCTGTGATCAAAGTTTCACAACTTCGATCTTCCCCAGCCATTCAGATCAGCCAAACAGCTCCTGTCTGCGAACAGTAAACAAACCCCACTGTTGCTAAGATCGTCTAATTTTTTTCTCACAGCACCCAGAATCATACATGTCGATTGTGATTGAAGCTTCACGCCTCACCCATTCGAAAACTTAAAAAGAAAGAGTCAACGAGATTCGGTGCACCTTTAACAACCCTAAAAAAATTTCCATTCCATCAGGACGATAGAGCAGGGAAACGAGTGCTCCTTAACCTGTTACTAAATCCACTCATGTGCATACCTTAGAAACTAATCACCACTGATCGGTCAATTGTCATAGCAATAGAGGTTTGGGTGTAATCTATATATGTGAAGGAGGACCCGTCTACCAATGAGATACACGTGCGATTTATGACCGTGCGTGGGGGCCGGGGGGTCGAGAGGGTGGTGAATACGTTTTTATTTATGCCTTAGAAACTAACTAACCACAAAACGGTTAGCCCATGAACAAATATAATTTGATTCTTCGACTACGGGTAAGCCTACAAAGATCTGCAACTTGACCAAAAAAATGGCAGAATCAATCCTCAAGCTATATATATGCCATTCCAGTGAAAAGAAATTGAGAAGAAAATTATAGAAATAAAAGATGGAAGTGAATCACCTTCAATCATAATATGTTTACAGACTTTATTCTTATGGTGAAATCATGAACAGTCTGAATCACTTGCACTTTAGTTTTCATGATATCAATTAGAAAAAGAAATGCTATTCATACAAAAATATGGCTAACAAATAGTTATTTGCAATACTAATAAGGTAAATGCAATTTGTTGTCTCTACACACCGAGGAAAAGCTTCATACGTCATAACCCTCGGACTGCACTCCTAGTGGGATATATCGGGTACGTTTGATTTGGATGTTTAAAGCAATCGAAAAGCAGAGGGAGAGAGTTGAGATTAATCGGAATTCCTAGAGGCCAAAAGTCGAAAGAGGAACCAAAATGATATATGTTACATAAGACTAGAGCACATCAAATCGCACACACTCGGCCTGTCGGCCACGAGGCGTATGAAACTTGCCTTTTCCCCAAGTGGATCATTGTATATGGCAAAGCACCAGACCATGTGCCACTGCAACCACCTTGATTACCATGTATTAAAGAAGTTCATACTTGAAAGACATATTATCTTGATTCAGAGCTTCCTAGGTGTGTCTATCAGTCAAGTTTCCCAAATTTACCATGTTTGTTGGCTAACTGTAACATCCCAGGCCAACCGTACCAGATATTGTCCGCTTTGTCCACACACCCGGACTGACGGTTTTAAAATGCGTCTGTTAGAGGAGGTATCCAGTCCCTTATAAAGCAACCCCTTTGGGAGCCCAGCGTCCTCGCTGGCACACTAGTTCGGCTCCCTACTCTGATACCATCTGTAACATCCCAGGCCAACCGTACCAAATATTGTCCGCTTTGTCCACACACCGGACTCACGGTTTTAAAATGCGTCTAGTAGAGGAGGTATCCAGTCCCTTATAAAACAACTTTTGTTCCCCTCCCCAACCAATGTGGGATCTTACACTAACTTAACAAGTATTCTTCCATGTCTACTAGCAAAAACCTAAACTCCAAAGTTCTCTTGGTATGCGGACAGATTGGACAAGACAACTAGATGGGAAGAAACTAGACTGGACGGGTCATTGAGTTGTGGAAGGTTTTAGGGGTTTTAATTTGACATGTAGTTTGTGATTTATTGATCTCTTCTATTTGATTTTTCTTCCACCTATTGCGGTGGGACCCACTCAGTCCCATCTTATCAATGTTCCGCCAAACCTAGAACAACAAGTTTTCCTTCTATTGTGTGTAATCCTATCTTGTGTACTCCTATCTTGTGTACCAAACACACCCTTATCAAACTCCCAACCAGATAACAGGGTTTCACTGCATCTTAAACTACAGAACACCTGAATATCATTCTCACCATGAATTACATGTCTATACATAAAGATAACCTAATCCAACACCCCCTGCAACAACATTTACTTCAACCGTTGACTTCACAAAGAAATGACATGAATGAATTCTTGAACTAATGAACTTTAAGTCCCTCCAGAGTCCAGCATACCAATTCTAATCACAAGCTAAATGTCACAAACATCGATCATTTGGCCTAATATACATAACTCACATATAATTAGAAATCACCATGTTTATAAGGTGAGAAACTAACAATTTACCATGCCAAAAGAGTATAATATTCGTCTGAGATGAGTTAGGGATACAATCATGATATCCGGCTTCAAACAAATGTTTAGAAGTTGAATACATCAAGAAATGTAGCACTACTTATTAATCAACTCAACAAGTCATCAAGTAATTGTATGCATTTCTAACGATATCAATTCACATATGCACTTTTATGAGGTAAAAAATAAAGGAAAAGATCATATACTGTTCTTAATGATCTGCCTCCTAGCTAAAAACCTCGCAATCGGCGGCGTGAGAGCAATGGTGATCGGAACCCTAACCGGAAACAAAGCCTTATTACAAAGAACCGCCAACGCCAATGCTCCACCACTCGACGCCGCTAGCTCAGCCGTCCGATTCCTCGGCTTCGCCACCTCACCGTCACCGATCATTTCCGGATCCGATTGAGGAGATCCAGTAGTTTCAAGTTCTAATTCTTCCTTCGGACCGCTCATACCTACTTTTTCGAGGACGGATTCGAGTTGCTTGAAACGAACTTTTTCCAGAGCTGATTCGACGTCGATGTTGTTCTTGATGGCGACATATAATCCGGTGATGCTTGCGGCGGAGACGGAACAGTGTACAACTAACGCTACTTTGCCGTACTTTTTGAGTAGCTCACGAAATCGACCTCCGGCCATTGGCGATCGAGAAATCACGATGAAATGCGACTGAATCAGGGTTTTCGATAGGGGTTTTAGTTTCGAGGAAGAAGACGGGTTGTCGGAAGCTTCCACATGGATCTAACGTTTATTGGGCCGGGCTTCCATTAAATGGTAAAAAGCCCAAAAGTATATTTAAAGCAGGGACGGACCCAAAAAAAAATTTATACGGTGGCACCACATAATATAGACAAAAAAATTTACAAAAAACACGGTTTTATCGACGTGTCTTCATCTTTTTATCGATGTTAAACATTGTTTGATGTGTTTTTTTGGCCTAATTCCACCATTTCGAGGAATTTTTTAAAGTTTTTTGCTTAATTTCGACGAATTTTTAACATTTTTATTGATTTCGAGGGATTTTTTTCTGTTTTTTTTGATGGATGTCAGGAGTTTTATTCGGTTTTTTGGTTGATTTCAAAAGTCTTTTTTTGGTTGATTACAATTTACGGTTGCACCATCTTGAAGTTTTCAAAATAACACGGTAGCACCTTCCAAAACGATACGGTTGCACCTTTCACAAACCTAAAAATCTCACCCTTCGTCGGAGAAAAGATACGGTGGCACGTGCCACCCATGCCACCATGGTAGCTCCGTCCATGATTTAAAGTAAACCTTTCACAATTCTTTTTATCTGATTATTCAGTTAACTATATATGACTGTTTGGTAGTGACTTAATGATATAGAAAGTGGCTTATTCAGTAAGATTTCAAGGGGAGCTTTATACAGAAAGTCAAGTTTTTTTTTCCAAACCAGTCTCTCTCATTAAAAACACGTTCATTCCATCTATGAAAAAACTCTCTTAAATAAAAAACCTTCTAAATCTATACAGACATATTAATCCACACAGACAACTTTATCCATACAAAACTTAATGGAAAATCAACCAAACAGCCCCTTACTCTCGTTTGTTCAGTTTTTGTTTTATTTTTTAATCCAGTCTAGTCTTGTTTTGTTTAAGTAATAAATGCATCATGTATATTGTATGGTATGCATACATGATTAGATAGAATTGAATATGACAAGAGAAAGGAACTGGTCATGACAAGTTGTTTGTCTGGTGTTTGGTATGCCCAGGATTGGAAAGGATACGACTAGTTAAGTTGTTCGTAATTTTTTTTTTTTTTTTTTGATGATTTTATGTATATCATATAAGACGAAGGATCGTATGAGAATAAGAGTTAAGGTGAGAAGGTAAGAAGAGATCTGGACCATTAATCACTTTTAATCTCAAACTCATCAATGAATCACGCTTGATATAAAAATTGATCTGATATATCTCGGTGCATATCATCTCGGTGTATTTCATTCTAATGTAGTAATGTGCATCAAAAGGTGGAAATTTCTTCTTACCCTTCTCATCAGAACCTAACCCATCATATAACAGCTATAAATAACACGAATCAAGTAATATTTAAATAATTTAATTAATAAACACTTTCATACAATTTTCATATACACAAATACATACTACATATATAATATACAATCCGGTTCTTACAGAGGAAAGACTATATTTTATTCGATTTTGAACCTAGTAATCCTTTAAGCTTAAACTGATCTAAAACACAAAATAAAATCCATTTAACTTAACGAGTCGAGTTCCTTAACACCAATGTTTGAATTGGGAAGCTCGATTAAATTTTTGAGTCGAGTCATATAATCATATAATCAATGAAAGAATGTACGTATTCTTTTTATCACAAAATATAAAAAAAGTTATTGAGTCGAGCAAATAAATGAATTAATCGATCACGCGTTTGATCTCATAAACGAGTTTATAAACCTTGAATTTTTAAGCATATATATGTAACCCAACATTGTTAAACGATTATGGAGTTTGTGCTTGAATATTGAAAAAAAAATATTCAAGTCAGAACAGTTGACTAGTTGAACACTATTTTGAAAATTATATTATTCGACCTCGAGTCTGACATAATTTTCTCGAATCAAGACCAAACAAACTGATACTCAACTCGACTCATAAACACCCAGAGGGTTCTACATGGTCTGATTTGATCAGTCAAACTAGCAACTTAATCTGATCTGATCAGTCAAACTAGCAACAAATCCGATCTAGTTATTTTGTTCTTATTTAACGATGTATTGAGTAAACTATTTCTTAAGTCAAATACTGTAATTTTTTTTAATAGAATAGTAGAATATGAAATATGTTTAACTCTCAAGCTAAGTGTCCTTTTTTGATACAAAATTCAAGTTTAGTGGTTAATTGGGAAAACAAAAAGTTAACGTGTCTCAAATTATAAAAATAGAAAGTTCAGGGGGCGTTAGTGTAAATCCACCACCAAGCTCAAAGGTAAAGTAAAACCACCGTAAAATTCGGTCAGTCGGATCAACAGAAAGTGCAAATCTATCGGTGACGGAGAAGATGATCGTTTGCATCGCCGTCGTTGGCCATCAGGTTTATCTGATTTTTCTGAATTCGATTAAGTTCTATATTGATTTTATTGAATTTGATTGTATATTGTGTGCGATTTGATTAAATTCTGTTGGTATCGTGGAATACAGAACAATCCGTTGTACATACAGAGCTTCACTGAGGCAGATGATGCGCTCAAGCTTCATCATATAGTTCATTGCTCTCTTGATGTTGTTGACGAAAGAGGTATTTGTGATGATTATGATGATAATACTTACTTCATATTGTATCATTTGATTTTGTGCAAATTATAGTTTTTAGGGTTTCAAATCTGAAATTAGGAAAAGCTTCTTGATTTGATGTATTAGAATGTTTGATTCAGATTTAGATCGGAAGTTCTGTCTTTGCATTAGAATAGCCATCAGGATGCCAATATTATGATTCTCAAGATGTTAATATATGTTCTCTCTTTTCAAACTAGGCATTCTTTTTAATTTGGAAATGTAAATGTTAAAGATATAGGATTGCTTCTAAATCATGTTGATATTGCTAAATGTTCTTCACCTTTTGGGGTGGTTTATCAAGAAAAAATAGCTTTTGTGGTGATATAGATTGGAAACAAATGAAACAATGTTATGGAGTTATTTTGAAGGAAATGTGTTGCTTTTTTAAAAGGATTAATGGACTATCCTTAATTTGTTAACTTGATCATCTTCCCTTTGGAGTTGGGTTGTCTTTTCATGTTTTGGCAAATTATGTATGGCGGTAATGAGGAAAACAATAAAACATATTTGGAAATTGAATGATGTCATGGTCAGAAATGAAAGGGTTACATATGGAACACTATGTTAGCATTTTATCCTTCCAAGTTGGTATATTTCCTTAGGAATTGTTGCAACTCTCATGCGAGGAGAAATGTGTCTTCATCAGTAAGTGTTAACTATGTAATCGAGATGACTATATCTGTATGTATTTCATCTAATTTTCTTGATGTATATAGAGCTTAGTAAGGGGATCTCTGTTAATGTTTACCATCGTTGTCTAATGTTATATGATCTTCGCATGAACTTGCTTATCAAATTTATGTTGTTGTGTTGTAAATGTTGACTAGTTTTTTTCTGCACGACTATTCAACTATGAGTACATGCTTATTGTTTTATGTGGATGCTTGATGTTATTAAGGGTGGAAAATGATCATGGCCCATGGGATGTATTACCATTATCTGTTATCATGATCATGATCATCATTCTATTTCTTCATGTGCCACCTGCAAGGGAATGCGGTGACCAATTATGGTGTCCATGGTAACTGTAAATATGGAGATCTAAGAACACCAAAAGTAAATATGCAAGGGTCCTTAGAAGTCATTACCTCCAAGATACATGTATAGGCTGAAAATTACAAAATTATGGGTTTCCCATAACCAGACCTCACCTGGATAGAATGATATGCATCAAAAATTTTGTAAGTGAAATTACAAACATCATATATACTTGCAAAAGCATCAAGAAAGAAAAATACCGTCTTGTGAGGCTTGTTTTAAGTATGCTATAAGAATGTTGTTTGAATGGGAGTCAATCGTCATATATAATTTTTGACCCAAGATGAGCATGGCGTGCTTAATTGAGGCAATGAGTCAATGGTCTAAGCTATGATACCAACCTCAGTTATGGGGAATGTGTTAGACCCTTTTTTGGTAATTCTTCAGTTGAATTTTTTTAAGATCTGTGAGCAATGTTTTCTCATGTCTGTTTTGCAGTGAACAACCCAAAAAAATCGGGACCAATGCTAAATGAGACATTTCTTGGTCTTCTATATCCAACTGAAAATTACAAAGTGTGAGCATCTTTCAGATTTATATTATTCTTGTTTTTCAATTTATTCATTATAAGCAATTTTTGTCTCCAGCAATTCTTTTTGGTCACTTAGCTCTTGTACAAGTGATTACACTGTATGATACTTTACGGCTGGAATTATGTTCCTTCTATTCCAATCATAGTCAGTAACCATCATTGTAGCTACATGTACATGAACTTAACTCAGATTCCATGTTGTGGGCAGGTATGGTTATCTAACTAACACAAAGGTAAAGTTTATATTAGTCACAACAGACCTTGACGTCCGCGATGCTGATGTAAGAAATGTGAGTACATATTTTAATTGATGAAGTTTCTGTATATTGTTTTATCAGCATGCTGAGATATAATTCTCACCCATTGGGGAGTTGGGACATGCAAGACAAGCCAGATTTCGTGAGACCAGCTTAGAGCCCTTGAATGAGTTTTCTTTATCTGGCCAAACCTTCACAACAAAAAACACCGAATCTTCACAGGATCGAACCTTCACATGAAAAGCATGAAACACACACTGAACCTTCACGGGTAGCACACACGGAACCTTCACAGTACGTCTCACAGTCTCACGAAAAGTGGCTGGTCTAGAGGGAACCCAACCCTCCATTGGAAATGTTCTAAAGATTCCCTTCGTAGGTGGGTGGGTGGGATCTATTGTCACCGCACTTGTATACCTTTTTTTAAAGGGCAAATAAACTCACTCCCATGTCTCCAAGTAGACTTTAATTCACAACTTAAGGATTATAGAGCACAATTGGTACCATTGAGCCAAAGGCCACTTGTATTACATTTTTATCAACTAGGACAACCATTATGGCATAAAATAAACTGACCAGATTGGGCTAAAAAAGATGCACTGGAATTGTGCATGTTACTGGTAACCGTCTCATTACTGTATCTTGGTTGTATATAAATATATCAATACAACCAAAATACAGGTTACAACTTTTATAGTGGCAGGAAGTTTGTTTTGAGGTTATCACTTCATGTCATAAGTATTCACGGAAACAACTGCTCTAGTCCTCCTTGGTGTAGAGGTGAGGTCTTCGTACATCTGACCCTTCCCTCACCCCACTTCAGGTGGGATATATTGGGTTCGTTTGGTTTGTTACTTCCCTTCATAGTACAAGTATTGTTGAAAAAAGCATCAATCGGGTGTGGTTTACTGAGTCCTTCAAAAAATGGGATGGAACACATGTACAAGTCAATAAGGTTTGGCAGAACAACCAAGACTATAACAAAATATGGCAACTATCCACCATATGCACTAAGTTAAGCACCAAAGGACCTTTCACCTAGCGGTATCCGGGTCAAAGCCAACTTCTCGGGAAGTCAACGGTTCAAATCTCACCAAAGGCGAGGAGGGTGCTTGAGTTCATTTGCCATATATAAATATTATATACTTCAATAAAAGAAAAAAGAAAAAAAGGAAACCATACAGTACTATAGCAGTAATACCATTAAAAAAGAAAAGAGGCTATAGTTACAAAATCATGTCTGTATATTCATGATGAAGTATGCTCCCTCCGTGTCCGTCCCAAAATTAATGTCAACAATAAAAAAGACAGTTTTAGAATTGTGTAATTATTACACTTTTAGTTAACTGAATAACAAGTTTACTCTTGATAATAGAGCGAGAAATTTTCTCCATCTCATAATTAAGGGTAGAATTGGAAAGTATACACACTTTTGAAATTGAACACTTTCGGAACAAACTAAAATAGAAAAGTGGACACTTATTTTGGGGAGGGGGGAGTATAAACATCGGAATTGATGCGATTCTTTTGAAGGAAGAAGCCCTTCAAGTGATGAAATGGAATCAGTTACTCCTTTTCAGGCTATCTATAAACCAAACCAAACTAACCCAATATATCCCGCACAGAACTAGGAATGGGGGCCCTACTCCCAAGGGTAGAAAAATTACGAGGATACAAGTGAGGAAAGTAGCAGAGGAGTTTGTGCAAATAAGCAACAAGTACAGTAGTAAATTAAAACTATACTGGATTCTATTAGCTAAATTTCTATTGCAACAGTTTTTCAGGAGGTTCCACTCAGCATACTTAGACGCAGTCTCGAACCCGTTTCATGTTCCTGGTAAAAAAATCACTTCCAAGACGTTTGCTGAACGGGTCAGCACTATCGTTAAGTCATTTAGCTTCAATACAACTGGATGATCCAACATTCATTCAAATCGAAACGAAGCTGTTAACGTTCATTCGAATCTGAATCGTATTTCACAATTTAGGTCATATTTTCATCAAGACCTTTTGTTTTGATTTTTTTTGCATGTTTTTTTCTGTTCATTATTGAATCTGATTCCCAGCTCTTAATTGCTCTATGGGAAAATCTGTGGTATCTTGTTTCATTATAGTTATCTGCTACTTTCTCCATCCCATAAAACGTGAAACAATTTCTTTCTCAAATACTCCATGAAAATTGCAACATTTATTTGATCAATCTCCACTTATTGTTGTAATTGGATTGTATGTGAAAAATGGCAAACAGTTAGGATGGAATGATTTTGAAGGATTTGGAATTGAATCTAGGATTAACCGGATTTTATTGAAATCCCACAAACACATGATTTTGAAATCCTATAGGGTGGTTGGTATTTCACGTAATTTTGTATATAATAATGTTTTAAAATATTTGTAATAATCAATTAATAAGAAATAATTTTTATAATTATTTAAATTTGTTTTTATAAATTGTTTAAATTTGTTTTTTATAAATTATTTAAAAGGGATGAAATTCAATTCCATTCCAAATCCAAATCTTTCCACGAAATCTTAAGTCCTAAAAACTAGGTGTGTTCATCTAAACCGTCCACACCGCACCGCAAAGCGCGGTTTAGAACGTCCACGGTGCGGTTTGCATTTTTACCAAACCGCACTATGCGGTGCGGTTTGCAGTTTTGAGTTATCAAACCGCGGTTCAAACCGCACCGCACATTATATATATGTATATATTTTTAATTTTGTATATTAAACACATATATGAATATATTAGAATAATTGCAATATTTATATAATATGTATTTTAGAATCAGATGTATTGAATATTTTTATTTGTAGGGACTACGATCACATTATCGTTGATTTTAAAATGAAGTTTTGATCTTATAATTATTGAATTGTATGTGTAAAATGCGTAAGGTACAAACCACATAAACCGTAGCGGTTTGGTGCGGTTTGGAAAAATGCTCAAACCGCACCGCAAACACCCCTACTAAAAACCATTCCATCAAACCAGATGCTCTATTATCAAAGGTAAAAATGCCATTTAGTTATTCAAAAGGTGTAATAATTATGTAATCCTAAAACTGTATACCATTTTTATTGTGAACATTTATTTTGGGATTCGATTCTGAACCAAAGGCACCAAACCACCACCTACTGGTTCCCAGCAACACAATAATTTGTAAAAATGGAATGAAACCATACATAAGTTTCAAAAAGATGTGAAGGGGTAAAAACGTAATTTCACATCAGCCCGACCGCATGATCGTAGCCGAAACATCCGACCTTTCGACAAAGATAATGTCCAAGAATACAGTTTTAACATGTTCGAAAAACACTAAATTAATTAAAATTCGTCATCATCTTCCTCGGCTATATGTTTCGCAAGTTCTTGCTCCTGCTGTTGTCTCTCTCTCCTCTTTTCCGCACTTTCTTTCTCCTTGTGCGAATTTGGTGGGAACCGAAGGGCACGTACCGCCTCGTTATGCATATTCAAGCAAAACGCGATCCGAGAATTGAACGCGAGCTGAGGTTCGTTTGTTGAATAAATGTCGCCCGTTTCCTTAGACACCATCCATCCGTTTGCGTGATCGAGTGTGGCATCGATGGCGCCGTCACGGATTGCTTTCGACACGATGCTCTCGGCATCGGCAACGGGGTTCGGGGAGTCGAGTCTAAGCTTCGTTGCCACGTCAACAAGCGAGATACGGGAGTAGGAGATGCTGATGTTGCGGAGTCCGGTTCTTATGACGTTGTGGCGTAGTCTCACGATCAAATTGTTGGTTCGGTCGGAGGTGAAAGTGGTGGAAAATTTCTCGGCAACGGTTTTGAATAGCTCAAGATCTCCGATTCTAACAGCCTGAAAAAGAATAAGAAATGATCAATGAAGATCTTAACGTAATCCAAGAATGATCATGATCTTTTTTCTTTTTCTGGAAGGGTGTCCTAGGCTATGCCTTCCGCACGAAATCAGCCCTGATAAACTCAGTGGCCACAATTGTTGTGTACGCCTGGATTCGAACCCTGCGCATATGGGATATTTCACCACATTCCCAAGGGCCTTAACCACTACGCCAGAACAACCCGAACCCTTGTTCTGTCTTATGTATGTGTCCCAGTCATACAGTATGATATATTATTTATCTAATAAATAATATCATGAGACAAATTAAATCTCACAATTAATTTAATCTCATTAAATTAATATCAAATCAAATTTAATAATTAATCACTTTAATTATAGATCATCTCATTCTATACAAGTCATTTTTACAAACTTACCTTCTAATGTTTTCACAAGATCTTATTTATTGGAACGAAAAGAAAAGAAGAATCAAGATTAGTAAATAGTAAGCGGCTGGAAAAAGAAAATAGGCACAAATAAGGGAAATTAACCGGAATTGCTGAGTGAAAAAGTAAAAAAAAAAATCTGACATGCTCCGCAAGTGCAGGGGCCAAAACTGTAAAATATTTTAAACACGTCCGTTGCAGACGTAAACTTGCAGACATAGACAAAATTACGGATTTGGTCGCCGTACTTGCGAACTATGTTCAAAAACTTCTTTTTTTTTTTACTTTTTCACCCCTTTGCAATTTGCGGAGCTGTCATTTGCGGAGGTAGGGACATTTTGGTAAAGCAGGGAGAGAAATGACTAGGAGACCATTACAAGAGAAATGACTATTTGGGTCACTTTCCCCACAAATAAACATATAAAAATCAAGGAAACACACATCCCTTCATCTATTCATATGACTCTGATATCTTATCTGTCAGCTCCCTATACCCCCGGGTCCCACTCTCAACCTCTCTATATCCTTTCCTCCTATCCGTACTAGCTACATGGCCCTTCTCATACCAAATGAGAACCAAAAAAATAAAACCAAATGAGTCTCCTATTTCCCACCCGGAGATGGGGTCGGGAGGAATAAGATGTACGTAGACCTGACCTCTACCGTAAAGAGTAAAGCGGTTGTTTTCGTGAAAGGAAGAAAAACATATATGCTAAAACATGAAAGGCTAACACAAGAGTGAACAACGACAATAAAACTAGAAGAAATTAAGCGTCAAGAATATAAATAGAAGCAAGTACAGGGAAAATAGACTCGTTCATGAGTCCATCACTAGCAGAGCATTCTATATCGAAAAAGATACCCTATCCGTCCCAAAATAAGTGTCCACATTTCTATTTTAGTTTGTCCCAAAATAAGTGTCCACTTCTAAAAAATAAGTGCATAATTTCCCACTCTACCTTAATTATGCAATGGAGAAATTAATTACTCCATCTACGATCAAGGGTAGAACTGTCATTTAGTTCATTAAAATCATTAAAAGTGTAATAATTACACTTTTCTAAAACTGTGTGCCTTTTTCATTGTGAATGCTTATTTTGGGATGGAGGGAGTAATTGAAGTTGAGTTAACTCACATTTGTCAGCTCGAAGTAAGGTCTCAAGGCCTTCTCCATGCCTTTCTGCATAAAGACGGTTCGTTCAGGTATCTCTCCAAGAAGCAGACGAACAATCACGGCCCACTTATTGCATTGAACCCGGAAACCAAGAGCAGCCACAGGGGCTTTTCTGGCAGCTTGAAGAAGGGATTCCTTTGCATCGGTGTATTCCAGCTGAATCGTCCTAATCTTGCCAAGGTAGAAAAGGTAGCGGCAAAACTGAAACAGAGAAAACGGAAAAGAGCGAAAAAGGAGTGCACGTTAAATCAACATGCACCCGCGATGAATTTTTCACAATACATACATATATATATCGATAACAATCATAGGTAATGGAAGAGAATCTTGACCATCGTCTAATATTGGTAGAATTACCAAGGCCTTTTGCTAGAAAAATTGAGATACTAAATCCCACGTAAAATACTAAAATGTATACTAGTATCAGTGTTTTTTGTTACATAAATTTAAAGAAACAGAACACTCAGGGTGCGTGTGGTACACGGACGGGACTGGACAAGAGTGGACGTGCGATTGTTAGGTAGGGGGGGGGGGTGAAAGAATCGTGGGAGCTTTTAAGGTTCTAATTAAACATGGACAGTTTAGTAATTCACCAAGTTTGTCCCATCTCCCTGATTTTTGTTACACCTATTTTGGTGGAACAAAAAAAAATGCACTTTTGTCCCACCAAGTCCTATACTGTCACACCAATAGTGGTCCCAGTCTAATTGTCATACCAAACGTGGAACAACTTTTTGTTTTTAACTGTACTCTCCTGCGTACCAAACACACCCTAAAGAACAAAATACGGAGAAAAAAATCCAAGTGCCCATAAAAGTTCCAAAAGCTCACCACTTGTCACAAGTATTGGTCATTAACATCAATGCAATGAAACATAAATCACATGATACTTCATAAGGATCACAACTATAATATGAATTAAGAACAGGCAATTATCTTAATTTAGGTTCGTAACTGTCAAGTCTGTTACCGTAGTTGATTTGAGAAAGAAATAGAAAACCGTTATACTAAGAATCTCCAATTAACACCTCATAAGAATCGCCAAATAAAGTGGTTAAGAACAATATCGAACCTTTTATCTCAGATGGGTTGAGGGTGGAAAAGCACGTTAGAAATTTGGAAAAGAAAGTAGACAAAGAAATTAAGGCCGTGAAAATGAATAGCATCCTACCACACTCTCGTATGTAAGGCTTTGAAAAAACAGATTAATCTAAAATCAAATGAAGAATCACCTGCTGATTTGAATGAGCTTCAAAACGCGGTGCCTTCGATCTCAGCTTCTCGGCTTGATCATACAAATTGTAATGGAGGTAATTGCGAAGTAGCAGATTGAGGAGTGTTTCCTGCATATCATCCATCAAAAACTGATAAACACCAGAATGCCCAACAACTACTCACAACCAGAAATTAAGAAACAAACCTGCCCCAACTCATCATGACGCAATGTTGCAACCCGGTGCAAAGCAAGGAGATTACTGCATTTAAATGGTGATGCTCTTAATCAAGACGGAGAATGGACACAGGACACATAATAATTGATTGCATACTACTTGAGACTAACTTGTTCCTCCCTCCCATACTTCATTAAGACATCGAAAATAACATATGCATATAGACGGGTCATTTAGGGATATGACCTTGAATGAGTTTTTAATTAAATTCATGACCTCCTCACCTATTAAAGGAAAATTGGCTATATATTCATGAGAAGGTCATGAATTTAATTAAAATCTCATTTAAGGTTATATGCATTAAAAATCTCGCATGTAGACGAGTTATTCTCCTAAATAACCCATCCTGAGACAAAACAAAACAAAGAACCACTTCGTTACACACCCACGAATTTCGGAGAGATTGCCGGTAAGTTCATAACTAAGAGAGTAATAGAAGTAGAGTCTGGATGCTAGAACATCAACTGTTCTCCTGTTCAAGTTTTTCAAACGGGTAATGCTTCCTGAGGAACAAGCCTTAGCCTGCATAATAAAAGAGAGAGAGACAAATAAGATGATCTAATTCTAATCAACAGCACAAACATCGCCTAGGAGCATGCAATTACAAGTGACCAAATCGTTCATGCTCACCTCACTGTATTTTTTCTGATCAATCAAGAATATCAGCACAAGCAAGTAGCAATAGATCTCGAGCTCTGGGGAGAGCTTTACAGTAGCTTGAGTTGCAGATGATGCAGTGTCAACTTCCATATCATGCTGATCATCCTTTACAAAACATAAAAAAGCATGTAAAGCACATAGTTAGGCTAAGATTCACGATTCTTATTTGCCAGCCTGGAAGCTTGTATTGGACAACAATTCACAACTTAAAGTTTTGAACTTCCTTGCCTCATAGAGGATATAGACAAAAGACATCATTCAGGTGAAGTCAAACTAAATAAGAACATATTCTTGTCAGTTTGACCATAAAAACCATGTCAAAGGAACAATTTGTCTTAAATTTAAAGCTACAGACTTAATCATCAGCAAATAATATGCAAGTAGATAGAATAGACACCGCCTCTTTCATGTTATATTGATTTCTTGTCACTGAAAAAAAGAGACAAGGTTCCAACAAAGAGAGTTGAGCCCAAACAACGCAGGCTCAGTATGACGGTATGTTTAGCTGTTCTAAATAAGGCCTCGGTTTTTTTGGAAGGGTGTCCTAGGTTATGCCTAGACTAATCCCGGTAAATTATGACTGCGAGAAATCAGCCCTGATAAACTCGGTGGCCATAATTGTTGTGTACGCAGTACGCCTGGATTCGAACCCTGGGCAGATGGGAGGTTGGTCATCATCATTTGTGTTTGACTCACAGAGCTCACATTTGACTTGGCTAGGCTTGTAAAATGATAATAATACACACATCAAGACATTCAAGGTTCAAGACATCAAATACATATTTGGATTGGCTAGGCTTGTCAAATGATGATAATACATAGTTACATACATTATGAGTGTAACACTTTGCAAGCAGGTATTGCCCAAGAGTAATGTTTTCTTACATTTAAAAGAACAGTGGAGGGCGGACGAGAATGTGACCTTACAATTTACATATCAAGAAGAAGGACCTTTAGCACTACAGTATCAACTAGATCCCTAGAGTAATGTGCAATCACAATAAAAAAACAATGATGCAGGTATGACTCCAGGTAATTAGGACTTCCATTCTCCACTCAACAATTAGTTTCCTTATTCCATGATCATTAAATCTACCCTTCTCCATCCGTTTTATGTGATTTTTGGCTCTACATTTGAAATATGTTAAAACATTATTTGATGAAAGAGATGCTTATCTATAAGCCTCTATTTATGTCTTTCTTACATTAGATAATCCTCTGCTCTTTCCAAGTTTTCTACTTAATTAACACTGAAATAGATGGCTAAATAGGATGCAAGTCCAGTGACCATTGAAATTCACAAAGCCCTCAAGCTACTAACCTTTGGAAGATATGAAACTAAACGAGAGTGTGCTTCGGATCCAGGTGCAAGAGCAAAATTAAGAAACGAAGAGACCGCAGAAGCCTTTAACTTCCTCCTTAACGCAATTGTTAGCCTAATAGCCCTCAAAATCCGACGAACTTCACGAGCATAAGCTCCCGTCTCAATCAGTGCAGCAATTTCCTTCAAATCTAAAAGCCAATTTCACATGATTTCAACGAACAAATCCGAAATTTCAATTCTAAACAGCAAATAAACAAATAAAATTACTTGCATTTGTTCCTAAGGCAAATACACACATTTTTTTTAAAATTAATTGCACATCAACAAATATTCAAACTCAAAATTCACCGATACACAAACTTATGATCAAACAAAACAAAAAAAGGATCAAATTTCATAGATTCTTACGCTGTAAAACAGAAGGAGCCATAGATGAAACCGAATTAGAAGGAGCTGCTGGGACCTGTTGCTCTTTCATCTCAACATCTTGCGTCATCTTTCCTGTAAAATTGCAATCGAATCATAAATACAGATCCAAAAATCACAAAAAATATGAGATTTTCGAGTTCAATCTTAAACCTAAATTTACCAAATGTGAACTATCGATTGCAATGCTTGATTGGAGAACTTTGGATCGATCAATCGAGTGATCAGCAGGGGATATCATATACTAGGGCTTCTTTAGGAACAAGTTAAGTATTTAGTCACATTTTAAGAAAGTGCGCTTTGAGCCCTTTGATTACAAAAAAAGGACAACTTCAATCCTCCAATTATGGAAAGTTGCCATGTTTCGCCCAAAACATCTAGCTTTTGTTCAATTTAAACCCTCAATTTTGTTTCATGTTTCTATCATCGATCCGTCTTAATTTTATTTTTGTGGTTATGTGTTGTTTTGAAATTGTGAAAAGTCATCGTAATTTTATTTTTATGGTTTTGTACATACGATATAATTATTTCATAACTTTGGATAAATATCATACTAATATGGAAAGTTGTAGTATACATGCGATATTCATGATGAATGTATACATCAGTTCATGTATAAATCAATCAAAAATAAATATAACAAGATAATTTATCTATTTTACTAAAAGGGTAATTTGTTTATGCTACCAATTGAGATATGTTTCTTTTAATAGGATCTAATATGACGATTGTATTAGATATCTTACAACTATAATCCCACTTTTTCCATATATTTAAAAAATACTCGTGTTCAAACTTCTTTGTGCTTCTAGCCGTGGATCACATAAATATAAAGCAAGCCAAAATAACCTAGCATATTCTACCCAGACGTGGAGTTCATAAGGGATGAAATATACACAGATCTAACATCAACTTCAAAAAGTAAAACCATTGAGTTTATGTCAAAAATGCCATTTTTCGTGAGAAAGGTGAGAAAAATAACTTTCACTTAGGCTATGTTTGGCAAACTAGCTGATAAGTTTAGCTATTCAAAACGTTACTATGAGTAGCTTTTCAATAAGCTAGTTTATGATCATTCAAACATGTACAAAAAAAAACTAGCTTATAAGCTAGCTTTTTTTTTTACCAAACAATGCCTTAATATAAGTAGATTTCACATAATATATAAAGGTACCCTTATACTGTGTAAAGATTTGTGAAGGTGCCCGCCTACACAGAAATCGGTGAAGATACATATCCAAGTCCCATCGTGTTCACGACATTCACACAATATGAAGATACTTTCACCACTTCTTACCAAAAATATTCTCACAAGAAAAACATAATCTAAGATTAAAAAAAAAAAAAAAAACTTGCACACCCTTGGTGTAACTTTTCTTTAAGGAAAGAAGACAATAGGTAGGTTCAAAGTGAACATAGGTGAAACTGCATTAAGGAATTGTACTACATGCATTGAAGATTATACATCCTTAAAATGAATAAAGTATCAAACTTTCTTCTTCTACACACCTTAAGAATCCATACACTTTAAGATGTACAACCAGAAACAATTGAAAATTTTCGATACATCCTCTAGATGCTGTCGGGAAATTTGGCCTCGTAGTCTTGTGGAACCTGCATCGAGGTTTATAAACATTCGGTCAACTAGAATCAAATCGGTTGATTAAAAGAGCCTAAAGATCACAATGTTTTATATTTCACAATGACTCGTTGTAAAATCCGTGTGGTTTGATTACAGGATTCAAATTACCAGCACGCCAAGCCCCGTTCTCGTAGGTTGTTTTTAGCAAATTACCATTTTATAGAAAGTTTGTTGAAAATTTTGTTGGGATATTAAATGCATTTAAATATTATAATAATATATAATGCTAGAATCTCCAAAATGGAGAAACTGTTGAAATTGAATTTGAATGTATTTTGTTGTAGAGATTTTGAGTTTTACTCCTATTTTGGAGAAACTGTTGGAGATGCTCTTATACGGAAAGAGGGAACATGAATTGAGAGACGGGCGTAATCAAAATGAGAACCACAAAAAGGTTGAGAACCATGAGAACCATTGATCACGTATTGATTCACATTGTGAAGATCCACTGTTGTTTCACAAATAGATATTAAAAATAATCACATTGTAAAACAACAAAAGTATTTTCACAGGCATTGTTTCACAAACACGTGAAAACTGGTTCTTCTCACGGTTCTCAACCCTTTTGTGACTCTCATTTGATTAGTACCCTAAGAGATATAATACCATAAATGTGGCGGTAATCATTTTTCCGGCAAACCATCTCCCGTGAAGAGCGCGCTGAGCAGCTTCTGCAGATTGAGTGT
This sequence comes from Arctium lappa, assembly GCA_023525745.1. Classification (NCBI taxonomy): domain Eukaryota; kingdom Viridiplantae; phylum Streptophyta; class Magnoliopsida; order Asterales; family Asteraceae; genus Arctium; species Arctium lappa. The sequence goes on from CM042050.1 coordinate 114,312,696, forward strand.
TCTCGAATCGCAAATACACAAATCCCGCACTGTTCCTGTTAATCCAAGACAATTATCAACTTCAGGTTGCAAGACGGTAGCAAAGAAGCCAAACATATGGAGAAATCGTGAAGGGGCTCGTTCATTTAGGGACCCTTTACCAAGCGTTTACGAAAGAATCACCACCCTCAGGTACCTTACTGGGTAACATTCCCGGCCATCAAAATGGATTGTTGGTAAACGCCCTTACCGCGTAAAGTATTTACCCTCACTTATCGGGTAAGATTCTCGGTCCTTGTCAAACTCACTCGTTAAGGTAAGTGACACTCGGTAAGCATTTGGTAAACGACCCTTAGAAACCGTAAATATTTTGTCTAGTTTATAACCTAACAAATAGCTTTTCAGCAAACAACTAGTTTGCCAAACATAGCCCAAATGTGATAATTATACATGTAACACTATTGCAGCTTGGTTGTTTACGGTTGGGTTTTAACCATAAACTGAATATGACAACCAAACATTCCCGGGGTTTTCCTTGGTTCATTTGTTTTTTTTTTCACTTTAGATTTCTGGTTAACGTTTACATGTTCATTTTTTGGTTTTTTGGCTCACCCCTAATAAACCAAAAAAAAAAAACGAGCTGAGTATATCCCACCCGAAGGTGGGGTCTGGGAGGGATATAAGATATACACAGGCCCACTTCAATTTTTGACACTCGAAATTAAAAGAAACTTACTTCTCGATATAAATATGTCTTAGCTTTCCATGTTTTGAGCATTCTGATTGAACGTCCTCCTTGATATCTAGATCAAAATCTGGTTCGTCCTATTAAGAAAGAGAAGTGTGTAAACGATTTTATAATCAATGCCAGAAAGTTACTTGTTGATTCACACTGCAAACCTCCAATTCAGGATCAAACATGTTCTTCAACAATAGACATTCACTAGGAACACCAACACTCTCTGCAGATGGAACAATAACAGGTGGAACAGAAAGAGCTGCACCGGGGATTGATGCAAGGGCTGAAAACGGAGCCTGTTGAAGAGGAACAACTCCAGGCACACCACCAAGAATAGGTGCGGTTGGTAGTGATCCAACAACACTGCAAAATGGAAATCGTTACACACAACCATCACGGTATAATTAGGCCATGTTTGGCAAACTAGCTGATAAGTAGTCACATTTGGTAAAAACTAGCTTATAAGTTGGATGACAATGTAAAATAACCGAAAATCCAAATGGTTTTTGGTCATTTATGTAAAATAGGGGGCATAATTGGAAAGCAAAACAAAACCCTGGAGTTTATTGAAACGCCATCTGAAGTAGCTTTCACAAAGCTAGCTTATCACTTACCAAACGGGGCTGTTTTTCAATAGCTGAAAATAAGCTAGCCTATGGTTGCCAAACATGGTCATAACATGATAACACAAAACTATAGTTGAAAATGGTACTGCACCTTGTTGTGGTTCCACTACGATCCAACTTCTGCATGAGAAGTGCTCGAGAACGTGCATTCAAAGACTGAAAATTAACAGATAAAAGTTGAAAAGATAAGCTGGACCTGATAATGGTATTTACAAATCTAAATGAGTAACTAAGCAAGAGTCAACGTCTATTTGTGAAAGGGCAAAATGCATCAAAATGCAACGAATTCGTTTTCCCAAATAATGTAACGAAGTCTCAAATTATCTATTTAATTTAACAAACTTCCAAATTTTCCTATTTTTTTAACCCATTTTAACCGCTTACGTGGATCTCAAGTTTATTGTCCACTTAGCCGTAACCCTTTCGTAAACATTTCGCAAACCTTTCAGAGACGGGTAACCGTGTCATCAAATGCTACAAGAATAGCAAGTTACCGATCATAATGGGTACAAAATAGAATTTTTTTTAAACTCTGTTACATTGATTCAGAATAAAATTGTTTGTTACACTACATAGAAACTAAACAAAAGTTTGTTGCATTTTGCCCTTTGTGAAACTGCATGATATTAGCAATTTTCTTTGTTCGAGAAGACATCTTGTCAAGTTCAATGAGACAAGGAATGGTTACTTACCAGGCCACCGCCATCATCATCATCGAAATCACCCGGATTTACACCCATTTCTTGCATTCCAGATTGATCAGTAATAGCAGAAACCTGCATTAATAGATATCATATTACAAACCAGATCCAGAAAAAACTACCACCATACAAAACATAATGTGCATTGTCACCCTCTTATGTCACTTAGAAACATGTTCAAACATCTTAAAATAAAGAGCAAAATGAAACAAAGTTTGGTTTAGGTCCCTATTTAGTGTAAGTGTGTAACGAAGAATTTTTTATCTCAATCGATGTAACGAAGTTTCAATAAGTACCTATTTTGTACCCATTTTGACCGATAACTTGTTGATTTTGTACAAATTTGATGATGTGGATACCCGTTTATGAAATGTTCACGACAAGATTATGGCGTAGTGGATGATAAAGTTGACATTCAGGCCATCAAATATTACAGAAGCAGCATGTTATCGGTCAAAATAGGTAAAAAAAAAATAGAAATTTTGAAATTTTGTTACATTAAATAGGAACATTTAAAAATATGCTACATTGATAGAGAAAAAACATTCTAAAAAATTAGGAAAAAAAGACAAACTTTGTGGCATGTTGATGCATTTTGCCCTAAAATAAATAAATAAACTAAAAACCACATTTTCTGAACTCCATAGCATACATCCAGGAGTGTAAGAAACTATTATAGCGACAAATAAACCTTATATTTGATGGTAAACAAATAAACGATTCACCTAATGGAATCCAACATGAAAACATGATCATAACCATGGAAATCCGATTCTTATATATACATTATACACAATCCCATGCCAAGATAATTGCTCAACATGTAATTTCATGAATAAGGAATCATACCTTCATCATTCTACCTGCAATCTCCAACTGTCCATTTAAACTTTGTGCTGCTCTGGCGTCTTCAAGACGTGCAAACTGAATAGGAACAAAAACACCTAAGCTTGCAACTAAGCGTAAATTTAATAAAAACATCTGCTTCAGATTGACCAGATTGTCTGCCTTTCTGGAAATAATTAAGATGATGTACCAGTAGCTGTAAGATCGTGTCAGAACCATCTTAAGCAACAAACTGATATATTGAGGCCAATAACACAAAGATTAATTACATGTTGAACTAAGCTCACCTGAATAAAACCAAAACCTTTACAATTCCCGGTCTCATCAGTAGGTAGCTGCACCAGCTCTACAGTGCCAAATGATTCAAATACCTGAACAGTATACAAAGCTAAATTGTAAATCCAATCATCAGAAAAAAAAAAGATGCACATCAGAGTTTCAATTTTGAAAAATTCAATTTAAATCATTCGACTATCCAGTAACATTTATACACAGGCATCATCTGTAGGAAAAATATTTCACAGAAGATGGTCACTTTTGCAAAACAATCTACAATTTATGTCCACAACAAATTATCAGTGGTGTCAAACCTGACGAAGTTGATCTTCCTTCATATTGTAATGCAAATTGCCAACATACAATTTTCTAGCTCCCCCTGCATATGCGCCTGTACCACCTGCAACTCCAGCAGCACCTGCAGTGGACTGTACAAGATTTTTTTCGGCTTCTGATGGTTTGACCATCACTGGTTGACCAAGAAGAGGCTGACCAGAGAGTGCTATTGCCATAGGGACAGACATTGCATCATAAAATTCAACGTACCTGAAAATATTTAGATTAGAAGATGCATAATCTTTCACTAGAGCAATAACATTGAATATACGCAAGTTCCAACGTTTCAGTTGCTTGTTCCTAGTTCGTGTTTAGGGGATAACATGGTTTAGAAGATTTAATATATGCTTAGAGTTAAAACATTCTTTAGTGAAATGAGAGTGAAGCTGGAATAAAGGGAACAATATTCTTGTTATTCTTAGTTTGGAGATAGCTAACTTCAATGGTGCGATCAAGTTTCAAGGATGAAAAACATATGCAAATAAGGCTTCCATTTTCAGTCATCACATGTTCAGTATGCCACTTGCTCATAAGTCTTCAATGATTAGACCTTTGCAGCAAAATATCTTAGATATTTCTAATTTCTCGGGTGTTTGGATTTATGCAATCGGGAGAATGGTTTCAGACCTTGTAACTTGATGTCTAGCGAAATGTAATGTTGCCTACTAGTTGAATCCGCAATTATGAGAATCCTCTTGCAACATTAACTATGTCCTAAAACTGGGAAAAATAGATATTACTGCAAAGCAGAAAAGCATACCCAACTCCTTTAGAACGTCTTGAGTTACGGTCCATAATAAGACGTACATCTCGAACCTGAAATCACAATTAATCTTATTAGCAATATTCATAAAGAAAGGAGAGAAACAAGAACTGACAACATTGACAGCATGACTCATTGTTTATATAAATCAACAAAATGAAGGGAAACCGCTATTTCTTTTTAATGTTTTTGACAATTCAACTAATTGGGTTGTATGAAGAAAAAGATTTCCCCAAGGGAGTTGGCTCTCCTTCCACATGAATGCATAGCATTCCATGGTATGACATATGACAGTATGTGGCGGGGAAGATAAATACTATCCATAACATATAGTACGCACGACTAAAAGACAGTACGGAGTTTTCCATTTTGGTTCTCTCACCGAAAAAACCTATATTGTATTATACTCAAAGACTAGTACGAGGTTAACCATAGATATGGCTGGAAGGAGAAGCGGACCACTCAGGACTGGGTCGGGCTCAACTCATAAATTTACAAGTGATGCACAAACCTGCATTGACTCTAGAATTAACAAACAATCCTAACCTCTTTTCATTAATTGACTTGTTAGTCTCCCGAGTTTCAAGTATTTTGAGTAGAGCGCAAGATATACTACATTGCTCAAGATCTTTTAAGCTTGTTTTATGCTCGAGAAACGAGGTTTGTACAAGATTACTACGTTAATGATCAAGTCTCATACATCACCAATCTAGAACTTAATTTTCTATTTGCAATTTAAAAAGTAAATATTTATTTATTTTCAGGTTCAAATAATGTTATATAGAAACCTGGAGCTCTATATCTGGCTCAATTATGTTGAGTCAAGCCAAGTATGTTTCAAGAATTCAAGTTCTTTTCCCGGTGAAGAGACATAGGGTTAACAAAGATAAACCCTTACCAAAAAAAAGGACCTTAGAAAGGGTGTTGAAAGATGCTATACATATGCACAACAGCACAAGCAGCAAAAGTTACACCTCACAATTTCTGATGTTTCCATTTTCTAGTAAAAGCTTCTTCTAGTTGTATATGTTATATTCATAACACAATAATATTATTTACAGTTCAATCAGTACAAAACTCCTTTCATTAAAATATTTACATTTTTGTAGAAGTGTTCATGTTTTATGAGCATTTAAATTGCACTGAGAATTGAGTGCTATGATGCAATGAAACAGAAATGTATTTCTTAAACATGGGATGACCTTATGACTTGATGAGCCATCATAGAAGTGAAACAACTGTTAATTAAATACTGTTCAACTGAGATTCCTGTCCTACAACTTAAATATATGAAACATACGCTCAAAGACTGATAGAGAGCAGCAATTACAATAAGAAGAGAAATAGTACCAAATGCAATACAATAAAGAAAGGAGGTTCTAGAATTGACCTTGCCAGCCCTTGAGAAAAACTCATAAACATCTCTTTCATCAGCCTTCAGAGATATCTGAACATTTTGTAGAATGTGAATTGAGACACATAAGAATTGATGGTGGGGGGCAGCGCAGTTATTTAATATGAATAAATTAGTAGCCATCATAACAAAGGACAAAAGTCAACAGCATGTTAAATTACCTGATATGCGAAGACAGTCCGCTGATCTCGTTCTGGATCAACCTCTGGCTCTACCGCTCCTTCCTTTTTATCTTTATACCTCCTGCAGAGAATCAACATTTGCAAGTCATCATCTAAATTCATCTCTAGTGTGATGCTAACGAAATCCACTACTTGCAAGCTTTCCCTTACAATGACTAAAGCATTTATAATGTAAGGATAGAATCGAACAAAGAGAACACTCCATAAATGCAAGAACTATTCTTCAATATGTGTAACCGAAGGCCAAAACCACATATTAAGTTCTTCAGAACATGAAGTTTTAATGTTAAGAGTGTGAAATTGCAGCTGCTGAAGTAACGAAAATCTTTGTTTGCATATTCAAAAGAACCGACCTGGAGAAGAAAGTAACAATTAAAAGCAGCAGAGATTTCCATACCAAACTATGTAATCCAAATTCAGGGGGCAATGAAGGATAGGTTTTGTACCTTTTCTAATGAACCTAAGCTTACTTGAACATCAGTCGATATAAATGGCAGATTGACATGATACTACTAGTAAATCGGAGGGTTTGAACCTGCTAACAGCTTTCATTTCATGATTAGACATTTCCAAAGAACAGCAAGAGACTTGCATTACACAGAAATACATTAAAAAAACTAAAGCCACAAGCATATCCTAATTTCCATACAACAATGATGAAAGAACAACCGGTATGAAGCATGTCATTATTGACACCTACTTATAAGTTGACAAATGAAACTCTTTTAGCATAAACAGTGCTTTACTCAAAAGTAACACAAGTAGCACCTTCATAATTTATAAGGCCAAAGGCAAAACATTGCTTCTGGAATCTATGGTGTTCAAATCCGTAAAGAAAATAATTGATTGACAATTTTGTTGCTATATAGAATAATTGTAACTTGGTTGATTTGTTTATCTTCTAGTCAGGGAAATAAAAGAGTTGAACAAGCAAATCTAAAGCACCTATGATCCGCTATCATAATTCATATATAGGGACAGTTGATGTATTGGTATACATCATTACTCCAATAGGGGAATATATAGGTAAACAACAGAAGGGAGCAGGAAAAGAAAGATGAAGAAAAATCAAAGATCTTTCATAGTTTGACACCATAGGCATTCAATAACAACATACATGATTAAGGCAACTCAACGTTTAAACATAGCAAGGTGGAGTATGTGCCACTTAGACAGTGTAAGATTTCCCTCAAACAACTATTGGTGGTATTAGACCTGAAATGTAATAATATTATCATATATAACACATGGCAATACAATATCCTGCAAAAGATAAATGGCTCTTGTAGACATGTGAACTGATATCCACAAGCAAAGCCTCTGTAAAGCAAAGCCCACTACTCCCACAACAGCATTTCTGCAACAGAACAGATATAAATAAGATGATGCTAGTCGAAAGGTGGAGGATAATGAAAATCATAACATGACATCATCACCCTGCCAAAAGGACCACCAACTTGAAACCCAAATCTTGGAATTTCAAGCTTTTATATGGATTCCAAAAAGCCTAGGAGGGAGCGTTTAGACCCATAACCTGAGTCCCTGAGCCTGGCTTAGAAGCCAGAACGACCATCTGAGGATTGCTCTAGCACATCTGCGAGTTCCCAGAATCTAGTGTTCAATATTCTATTCTCAAAACAAAATGTTCAATATTCATAATTCTAAGAAACTAAAATATCACGAGTAACTATGTTACCAGTGAAAGAATCTACGTTGGCACTAGCAGAAATACCATTAAGCAACCGAGCAATGATAGAAGGCAGTCGGGTAAACACCAAAGGTACGTAAAAGGAAAAACAGAGATTGGGGGTCTGTGCTCATGAAATACAACTCAACTTTTGTAGAAGAGTCGTTCCCTGGGCGAGTTCCCTATCTTGGCTCTGCTACATTGGATAATATGGCATTACACTCATTAGCTTCTACAACTTGTGCCAGTGGCAAACAATCTTATATACATCATTGTGCAGATCAAACACCATTTAAACACAAAGTGCACATCAACACTCAGGAACTAGAAGTTTGTTCCAATAGATCTTGAGGATGACACTGAAAGAAATAGCAATCTTGGATGGCACTTTTGGGGCCCAACACCAACAAAGTTCAAACAGAAAATGCACTTCATTATGTTTCTACATAGTTATAGACTTTAACTCAAATCACTTGCAAGGCCAACCAACTGAAGGTTGAAGCATGTTTTCCATGGGTAATCTATTTTGCATGCTGTTAACATGGGCCATAGATAAAGCTAAATATTTTACCCTTGTAGCCCCTCTTAGTACAAAGAAGCCACATCGTTACTGTTGGCTTACTCACATCATTAAACAACCAACTGAAACCGGTAAGCTAAAGCAAACTACCTTCCCGTTCCGTCTTGAAAAACCAGGACGAGTTCTGGAGAAATTTATTTGTTCAATTTGCAGTTCCAAAGAGCTAGACAGAGACAAAATTTACTCACATGCCATAGATGCATTACAAGACAAAGTCGCATGTGCCTATTTATTGTCAGGTGCTATAACTCTCCCTAAAAGATATAATAAATACCTCCTACCATTTTACATGTCTAGCCGCATGAACAGAAAGGCTACAGAAAGTAAATTAAGAACAAATAGGTACCAGAAACAAGCATTCCACCTCCACCCACCCTGGAAACCCACACCAAGAAAAATGTCCAAAAGCATCATTCAGTATAGGAATTGTGCCTAGAACTCTAACGAAAAATTTTACACTCTAATCCTGTCATACACTTTCACAACTACTTGACTTTGCACACTATAAGTACAATGCATTTGGATCACAACGCTACACAGAGGAATAACGGTTTTTGGTGGCACAAATTGCATAGCAAACGAACGATGATTAAGTGCATGTCAATTTAAACAGTCGATTAGGCACTAAAGCCAGTAAACAGGAAATCAATGAAAAGCACTTATGCAATCATAACGAATCAAAGACATGAGCACATGGAATAAGATCATAAACATGAAAAGTACCTGCTTTCTCGCTCAGGTTCTCTAACTTCCTTTTCTCTTTCTCGCTCTCTTTCTCTTTCTTTAAACTCCCTATCACGACTCTTCTCCCTATCCCGTTCACTTCCGTGTCTTTCTGACCTGCTTCCACTTCGATGCGGCCGCTCCTGTTCTTTCTCTTGCTCTCTGTCCTCCCTCTCTTTCTCAAATTCACGTCCATGTTCCCTCCTTCCTCTCACACGTTCCCTCTCCCTGTCTACACCTCTGTCTCTGTCTCTATCTTTATCTCTACCCTTACCATTCCTCTCTTCCCTGCTCTTATCCTTATCCCTGTCTTTAGTTTCCCGATTACTCCTTTGTCTGTCTCTATCACTCCTATCCCCATCTTTTGGAGATGAACGGTGGTGCGAGGAGCCCCTTTCTCTCTCACGATCACGCGACTCCTCACCAGACTTTGCACGTTTTGACCTACGATCATCATTATTCTTCTCACTTCGATGTCTGGAGCTCGGTCTCCGGTCTCTATCTTCCTTTTTACCAGTTTCTTCACCGCCATTAGCTCTTTCCTCCGACTTTGGTGGTTCAGAATTTTCCACCATTTTTTCCAAGTAATCATATTCATCAAAATCCATTATTGTCAGCTAATGTCCCCAACACTCTGTAAAAAAGAAACCCACAATGCACTTAAGATCTTCCAATAATAAGGAGAGTAAGTAAGCTAAATAAAATATTGCAATATTCACTTTAAGATGGTTAATAACTTAATCAAAAAATCAACTTGTTCATGAGCTTTGACATTACAATCAATATTGCCTTTTAACTGCAGTTGCTATTACTTCATAAGTAGAATATTAAATTTTTCCACAAAGAAACTTTTCTATAGCCGACATACAAATAAAAAATGGGAAACGGTCTTCTAAAATGTCCTCTGCATTATCCAAAATAACAAAACACGTAGCACCCAACTGCTAATAAAAGCCTAAAAACACTTTGACGGCCTACTATAGACAATTCTAACCCGTTTCACCAACGTAAAGAACTAGACCAAACCAAACCCATCCAATATGTCCCATGGGATGTAGGGTCTGGGGGTGGGATGCAAACGACCTGTCATCTGATGTTTTCATGAAGACACACAGCTTGTGAAAAAGTGTTTGCACAAAGTTTTGGTGAAAAACCAAGTGCTTCAAGAAGTTTGTCAAAGAAAGAGTAGGGAAGAAGTTGAAGAACAGGAATGAGCTTGGGACCAAAAAGTAAAAAAAAAAATAGAGCTTTTGAAAAAAAAAACAAGATTATTATACCAAAGGGCCTTTGGACCTAGCGGTATCGTAGCCTTTGGCCTCCTAGGAGGTCAGGGGTTCAAACCTCACCAAAGGTGAGGATGGTGTGTGAGTTTATTTGTTGCATTTGCCATATATAAATATTATATACTTCAAAAAAAAACAATAAAACTCAAGGCAGTGAATTCCTAAGCATTATTACTCGTCACTTTTAGACTCAAAATCATATACACAAAGAGGTTAAGTTCAGTTAATATTCCGCCTCATAATTCATATGCAGATACAGCCTCCAGTTTGCATCCCTCATTCCTTTGTGAAAACTATACTGAAAAGGAATCTCCATCACAACATGCAAAATACTTACTCTTTTACACCAAATCTAATACACAATAATACAACATGAAATTGGTTCAAATCCAACACACACACACATTTTCTCATTTCGAGTACTTATTGCAAGCAAGTAATCAATTGTAATAAATTCCTACCCGAAATTAAACCTCCTTCCAACTTCCATATCAAATAAAAACAAACGAATTAGCAAACAATCAATCTATATAACTAGAAAACAAACCAATCCTACTCAAACCACCACATCAACCAGAAGCAGAGAAAACACATTCGCAAAACACAAAACAAATAAACACCTTTAAAAAAAATTCCTCGTTACGAATTCCAATGCAGATTAATCTCATTTTTCTTAGCCCTAAATCAGACGAACATTTTAACAGTGATCTTAAATATAAACATGGAAGCAATCTACAACAAATACAAATTAGGGTTTTTGGATGAAATAGCGGTGAGTTTGGTTTACCTGAATTGACAAGCGCCGGAGAAGAAAGGAGACTGCGGATTGAAATCTACTTTCGGGTTGTTTGAAACAGTCGAAGTATTTTCCCTAAGGCCGACACTGCAAAAATGAGAGAAAAAAATCGAAGCGAATTTAAGATGCATTTCTTCTGGCTGAAAGTGGTGGAATATGGGCCGGGCTGAAAGGATTGTGATATTGAATTGGGCCTAAATGTTTAGCCCACCAAATTTAGGGCTTTATTATTATTATTTTTTTCTAATTTGATTATTTAGGATTTAGGTTAGAGATGGTTAAAAACGGGTTGCGGGTTAGATTGGGTCAGTTTTCAAATTGGTCCTTAAAAATTCGGGCCAGTTAGTTTCGTTCTCGAAAAGAGCTAAAATGCTATATTGTTTTGCTTTTATTTATTGATTGCACTGCAAAGCCCTCCCCCTTCCAATACTGCCTAACGGGCTGTATTGGAGAGATCCAACGATGAACAGTTGCCCAAAAGAAAAATAAATAGATAGAGTCAACGGTACGACAGACAACGCTGCCTACACGCGAATTTGCTTCCGAAGTTGAGATTAGGCTACTCCAAAGTAGTAGTGGAGAGTGAAAAAAAAGTCATTTTTACTCCCGTGATATGAGTTACTACTCCCCCGCTATTCACGCATGAAGATTGTCGTATGTATGCTCGACATAAATCTTTGGACTGATATTATGTCTTGTAACTGGTCTTGGTCCCGATCCCAACTATAAATCTTATGATTGATCTTAGGCCTTGTAACTAGTCCTGGTCTCGACCATAAATCTTAGAAGTTAGGAATCATCTTAGGCCTTGTAATGGGTTTTGGTTCCATAAGGTTGGTCCCAAATGTGAGTGTCTGTTTTTTAAAAAATAAAATTTAATTATTTTACATAAAATGTTGTGCATGCTTTTATAATTATAACTTTTGAAAGATAAACATTGGAATACGCTTTAAATGATACATTTAAATAGACAAATGTTTGAAGAACTTTAAAAAATAACAAAAACTCTAAAATCTTGAAGAAAAAAAACTTTAAGATTTTGTAAAAGAAAATCATGAAAAACTTGTATTATAATTTATAAGAACTTAAAAACTTTGAAAATTTGGTCATATGCATAATTGATACTGGACCAAAATTCCATAAAACTTGTAACTGGTCCCTACCCCAATTAGTTATAGGTTGGGTCGGACCCAATTTGATCTTTAATTTAAGTCTGTAACACCCGGGAATTTCAGTAAGAATTATTTCTCCTATGGTTTCTGATATTTCATCTGTGTGATTTGACCCCTAGACCGTATTTATCGAGTTTATGTCGATTAGCCTGTAACACCCGTAAATTCTTAAGGTAAGTGTTATGTCTCCCTTAATGTGTTGATTTCGCTTATGTGTGAATGTGTGTCTTTGTGTACATTTTATGATCTTGAATTATGTTAAAATGACATGTATTGAATTACCTTTGTTAATCGTTCAAACCTCGCCCTCACTATCGAATCTGGTTAAGTTTTGGACTGTTTTGGGATGCCAGCGATTGTGCCTGGCGATTGTGCCATTGGCACTGTTGCTGGAGGCACTATCGCCAGAGATGTACCGTGGGCTGTTGGATGCCAGCGATTGTGCCACGCGATTGTGCCTTGGCACTATCGCCAAAGGCACTATCATCGGGCTTGTACCGTAGGGGTGGCGACCTCCGCGATTGTGACAAGCGATAGTGCCCATGGCACTATCGCCGGGCATTATCGCCCGCGTGGTCTGGTTGATTTAAAAACACTTTGGCAGTCTTATTTCTCACATTAACACTTTACAAAAATGGGAGAGCTCTTCTTGGAGGCGATTTTTAGGGTTTCATCACCTACCTCATTCATTTCTAGGGTTTTGGGTTGTTGGGAGCATTAAGTGGTCATCAAGCTTCATCCAAGTGTCCCCATTGAAGTGTTCTTCAAGATTCTTATTTCTTACCTTCAAGTCTCATCTTCTCCAACTTCTAGGGTTTCCATATTTTTTAGGTTTTGGGTTCAAAACCTAGATTGTGAGTTTACTAACCCTTTGTTAAAACTAGATACACATCATAATCTCCTATTTGTTACTTTATCTCTATATGTTCAAATGTTTGAGGATTTCTTCATGAAAATAGTTGGAAGATGTATATATATGGGTGATTTGTCATGATTATTGTTATATGTATCATTATTTGGGATTTGTCTCATAGATACATAAGGTGGGTACCTTGATATGTTAAATGTATGCATATATGGGTATTATGATGATTCTAGTTGGAACACCATTTTGGTGATATGTTTATATGCATGATGAGCATGATTTACATTGGGTCTTTTGTTAGACATCACGAGGATAAGGTGGTAATATTATACCCGTAGTTGGTATTGAATTATGTGGGTTGAAATATACCTAAAGGACCCCTTATAAATGTTATGTGGACGAACCAAGTCAGTACACTAGGAGGATATAGTCTTGGGCGCCACTGTGATGGTACGTGCCTAGACCTCCGCCATTCGGGGAATTTTCTTAGCGATAGTCTTCGGGTGTGCCGGGCCTTTGGGGTGTTCCTTGTTAAGGGCATCAAGGTATATCGACTCTTGGGTGGGACTTGATTGGTGCTATGGGTCTCCCCTATTGAGTCCACATTTGTTGAACTATGGTTAACTGCTGATAAGAAATGTGACTGTTCATGCATGCTTATTATTGTTCAACTCACTAGGCTTTTTGGCCTAACACTTGTTTGGTGTCGATGTGTATCTCAGGTTCTAGCGGCGGCGGTCCTAAGCAGGTTTAGTTGATTTAGGGTGAGAGCTTGGGGAATTGCACATGGACGCGTTATACTTTTGGATATAGACCGTTTGGGTTTATAGATAACAACCATTTTTGTAATCTTTTTTCTAGACGTAGAAATTAGATTAGTTGGTTGTTGTTTATTGTCCGTTAAATTACAATTGTGATTAAACAGGTTATTTATACTTATATATTCCCATTTTTGGGAGGCTATTGCTATGGCAATTTTAGCATACCTCATGTCCGTTTTCCGGATTTTTGTTATCCCTATTTTTGGGGTGTTACATAGCCTTAGGCCCTTCGCGTGTCAGTAGCTTTCAGGGTTGAAAAAGGAAAATTTCGGGCTCAAACACCCTGGGAGCGACAACACCCGACGACTGTGACATATGTCACTATCGCAGAGGGCAAAGTCGTGGGATCAAGGTGATGATCGGTACATACGTGCCGACAGTGCCAGGGTCACTGTCGCCTGGGCATTCTTGCGGGCCAGGTGCCGAAGCACGGGGGAAGCGGGCGACTATGCTTGGCATAGTCGTCGTGTCAAGGTCGCCGACGGGTGACAATAGCATTAAAACCCTTTTTGAGAAGCTAAACTTGGTGGGACATCTAGTTCCCGACGAAAAGTCAAAGATAAAGGCTTATCATCAAGGGTTACCGGCCGAGATGCGAACGGCGGTAAGAAATGCTAAGTGTTCGACTTTGCAAGAATTTATCGAGGAGTCCTTACTCATTGAGGACGACATCAATTCGGAAAGGGATGAGAAGAGGCATGTTGGTGAGAAACGGAAGTGGGAGGGGCCATCTGGGCCCGTTCGTCAATTAAGACCCTTTGTAAGCGGGAAATCAGGTGATCAACGCCGTGAAGATCGGTGGTGCCACAAGTGCAGGTCAAAGCACTCGGGGTCGTGCGCTACAAGGACTCTCTCCGGTCCAGCTAGGTGTAGCAAGTGTGGTAAGAAAAACCACACAACTCGAGAGTGTTCCCTCCGTGGGGCGGTATGTTATGAATGCGGAGAGTCGGGGCACATGAAGCGAGAGTGTCCAAGATTGGTTAGAGGAGGTGGTGGAAATTCTGTGGGTTCGACGGCTAGGGTCGAGCAACCACTGAGGGCACCGAGTCGAGCCTTCCAGATGACTACAGAGGAGGCGAAGGAGACCGCGGATGTCGTTTCGGGTACGTTTCTAGTAAACTCCAAGCCTGCTCGTGTCTTGTTTGATTCGGGTGCTACGTGTTCTTTTGTGTCAAATGCTTTCTGTAAACGATTCACCATTCCTATTAGTGTTTTTCCCGATGCGTTAGTAGTAGAAATAGCTAATGGGGATCAAGTAATCATTCGTGACCGTTTCTGCGATTGCACTCTAGAGCGATGGAAATTCTTTCGAAGTAGATTTACTACCTATGGCTATAGGAGGGTTTGATGTAGTCATAGACATGGATTGGTTAGCGAGGCATAAAGCGGACATCTTTTGCTCCAAAAAGATAATCCAAGTACCATTGCCGGAAAATGGGGTGGCTACCATTTATGGAGAGAAAGGAAAGAGGAATAATCCTATTATCTCATCTCTTAGGGCTCGCAAGCTTTTAGCGAAGGGCTACCCTTCGTACTTGGCCTACGTTGTGGACGCAAAGAAAGAAAAGAAGTCGATGTGAGATGTGGAGGTAGTGCAAGATTATCCGGACGTCTTTCCGGAAGACTTACCCGGATTACCATCGGAACGACAAGTGGAGTTTCAGATTGACCTCACACCGGGAGCGGCTCCGATAGCTCGTGCTCCATATCGTTTGGCACCGACGGAAATGAACGAGATGATGACGCAACTTCAAGAGTTGTTGGAGAAGGGCTTCATTCGACCAAGTTCGCCACCTTAGGGAGCACCAGTTTTGTTCGTGAAGAAGAAAGATGGATCCCATGCGGATGTGCATAGATTATCGGGAGTTAAACAAAGTCACGGTGAAGAACAAATACCCTATACCTCGCATCGACGATCTTTTTGATCAACTCCAAGGGGCGGGATGTTTCTCGAAGATTGACATTCGGTCCGGTTATCATCAAGTGAGAGTGAAGAACGAAGATATTCTGAAGACGACTTTCCGAATGAGGTACATCATTATGAGTTCTTGGTGATGCCGCTTGGCTTAACCAACGCTCCGGCCGTATTCATGGATTTGATGAACCGTGTGTGTCACCCACTTTTGGATAAATCCGTGATCGTCTTCATTGACGATATTTAATATATTCAAGGGATGAGTCCGAACATGGAAGACACTTACGGGAAGTATTAAAAGTTCTAAGAAGGGAGAAACTGTTCGCGAAATTCTCGAAGTGCGAATTTTGGCTTCAAGAAGTGTAATTCTTGGGGCATGTGGTATCAAAAGACGGGGTAAAAGTGGATCCGGCAAAGATCGAGGCAATGATGAGTTGGGAACCCCCAACAAGTCCGACGGAGATCCGAAGCTTTCTGGGTTTAACGGGTTACTACCGGCGTTTCATTCAGAATTTCTCAAAGACGGCTACACCGCTCACTTCTCTTACAAGGAAAAACGTCAAGTTTCTTTGGACCGATGCTCAAGAGCAAGCGTTTCAGACGCTCAAGAGGAAGTTGTGCGAAGCCCCGATCTTGTCCTTACCCGATGGGTCGGAAGACTTTGTAGTGTATAGTGACGCTTCCAAGATGGGACTTGGGTGAGTACTAATGCAAAGGGGGAAAGTAATAGCCTACGCGTCGCGACAATTAAAGGATCATGAGAAGAACTATCTGACTCATGATTTGGAGTTGGCGGCGGTAGTTTTCGCATTGAAGTTGTGGCGACACTACTTGTATGGGACCAAGTGTACTCTTTTCACGGATCACAAGAGTCTCAAGTACATCTTCGACCAAAAGGAACTCAACATGCGACAAAGGAGATGGCTAGAGCTTTTGAAGGATTACGATTGTGACCTACTCTATCATCCTGGTAAGGCTAATGTGGTGGCGGATGCATTGAGCCGAAGGAATCATGGTGATGGTGTCAAAATGTCCCTTACAAGTATCGATGTGGTCACAAGTTTGTTGGAAAGCGTTAAGACATGTCAAGTGGAAGCACTTAAGGAAGATAACCTCAAGGTCGAAGTAATGGTGAAACAAAAGGAGCTGTTAACGGAAGACGGTCGTGGTCTCAAACTCTTTCAATGACGAATTTGGGTGCCGAAGTTGGGAGGAAACCGGAAGCTGCTTCTTGAAGAAGCGCATAACTCGAAATACTCTATACATCCCGGTAGCACCAAGATGTATAGAGATTTAAAGTTAATGTATTGGTGGTCGGTAATGAAGCTAGATGTGGCTAGTTATGTGGAGAAGGGTGTCACTTGTCTCCAAGTCAAGGCGGAACATCAAAGACCTTATGAAAGTTTGCAACCGTTGTCCATTCCCGAGTGGAAGTGGGACAACATCACTATGGATTTTGTGACAAAGTTACCAAGGACCTTGCGTGGCCACGACACAATTTGGGTGATCGTGGATCGGTTGACCAAGAGCGCGCACTTTCTTGCGATGCGGGAGACTTTGCCAATAGATAAATTGGCTAAATTGTACATCGACGAGGTGGTGTCAAGGCACGGAGTTCCACAATCTGTAGTATCGGATCGGGATAGCCGTTTCACTTCGAACTTTTGGGCTAGTTTGCAAAAGGAGTTGGTTACTCGACTGAATTTGAGCACGGCGTATCATCCTCAAATGAATGGTCAAAGCGAGAGGACGATCTAGACTCTAGAAGATATGCTGAGGTCGTGTGTAATAGACTTCGGGGGAAGTTGGGATTCACATCTACCTCTTGTAGAGTTCACGTACAACAGTTACCATTCTAGTATCGGGATGGCACCGTTCGAGGCTTTGTATGGACGGAAGTGCAGAACCCCCGTTTGTTGGTTAGAAGCGGGCGAAAAGCAATTCGTCGGGCCGGAAATCGTTCAAGAGACGACCGACAAGGTGAAAGAGACCCTGGAAAGGCTAAAGGCAGCACAAGACCGACAAAAGAGTTATGCGGACAAGAAGAGAAGGCCGATTGAGTTTCAAGTGGGTGACCGGGTCATGTTGAAGGTGTCTTCGTGGAAGGGGATCATACGTTTCGGGAAGTGTGGGAAGCTTAGTCCTCGTTTCCTTGGACCATTCGTTATTTTGGAAAAGATTGGTTTGCAAGCCTATCGGTTGGATTTACCGCCGAAAATGGATGGAATACATCCCACATTTCACGGGTGTTATCTTTGGAAGTGTCTAGCCGAAGAGGAAAGCGTGATTCCTTAGTCAGAAATTCGGGTGGACAATGGGAATCGTTGTGTGGAATAACCGGAATCGATTTTAGAATCGAAAGTGAAGAAGTTGAGGCATAAAGACGTGGTTATGGTGAAAGTCCAATGGAAGCACCATCGGGGTGCTAACATTACTTGGGAATCGGAAGATGATATGAAGAAGCGTTATCCTCACTTGTTTGCCTAGGGTAAGATTTCGAGGACGAAATCCCATTTAGGTGGGGAGGATTGTAACACCCGTAAATTCTTAAGGTAAGTCTTATGTCTCCCTTAATGCATTGATTTCGCTTATGTGCGAATGTGTGTCTTTGTGTACATTTTATGATCTTGAATTATGTTAAAATGACATGTATTGAATTACCTTTGTTAATCGTTCAAACCTCGCCCCCGCCATCGAATCTAGTTAAGTTTTGGACTGTTTTGGGATGCCAACGATTGTGCCTGGCGATTGTGCCATTGGCACTGTCGCCGGAGGCACTATCGCCAGAAATGTACCGTGGGCTGTTGGATGCCAGCGATTGTGCCACGCGATTGTGCCTTGGCACTATCGCCAAAGGCACTATCTCTGGGCTTGTACCGTGGAGGTGGGGACCTCCGCGATTGTGACAAGCGATAATGCCCATGGCACTATCGCCGGGCATTATCGCCCGTGTGGTATGTTTGATTTAAAAACACTTTGGCAGTCTTATTTCTCACATTAACACTTTACAAAAACGGGAGAGCTCTTCTTGGAGGCGATTTTTAGGGTTTCATCACCTACCTCATTCATTTCTAGGGTTTTGGGTTGTTGGGAGCATTAAGTGGTCATCAAGCTTCATCCAAGTGTCCCCATTGAAGTGTTCTTCAAGATTCTCATTTCTTACCTTCAAGTCTCATCTTCTCCAACTTCTAGGGTTTCCATATTTTCTAGGTTTTGGGTTCAAAACCTAGATTGTGAGTTTACTAACCCTTTGTTAAAACTAGATACACATCATAATCTCCTATTTGTTACTTTATCTCTATATGTTCAAATGTTTGAGGATTTCTTCATGAAAATAGTTGGAAGATGTATATATATGGGTGATTTGTCATTATTATTGTTATATGTATCATTATTTGGGATTTGTCTCATAGATACATAAGGTGGGTACCTTGATATGTTAAATGTATGCATATATGGGTATTATGATGATTCTAGTTGGAACACCATTTTGGTGATATGTTTATATGCATGATGAGCATGATTTACATTGGGTCTTTTGTTAGACATCACGAGGATAAGGTGGTAATATTATACTCGTAGTTGGTATTGAATTATGTGGGTTGAAATATACCTAAAGGACCCCTTATAAATGTTATGTGGACGAACCAAGTCAGTACACTAGGAGGATATAGTCTTGGGCGCCACTGTGATGGTATGTGCCTAGACCTCCGCCATTCGGGGAATTTTCTTAGCGATAGTCTTCGGGTGTGTCGGGCCTTTGGGGTGTTCCTTGTTAAGGGCATCAAGGTATATCGACTCTTGGGTGGGACTTGATTGGTGCTATGGGTCTCCCCTATTGACTCCACATTTGTTGAATTATGGTTAACTGCTGATAAGAAATGTGACTGTTCATGCATGCTTATTATTGTTCAACTCACTAGGCTTTTTGGCCTAACACTTGTTTGGTGTCGATGTGTATCTCAGGTTCTAGCGGCGGCGGTCCTAAGCAGGTTTAGTTGATTTAGGGTGAGAGCTTGGGGAATTGCACATGGACGCGTTATACTTTTGGATATAGACCGTTTGGGTTTATAGATAACAACCCTTTTTGTAATCTCTTTTCTAGACGTAGAAATTAGATTAGTTGGTTGTTGTTTATTGTCCGTTAAATTACAATTGTGATTAAACAGGTTATTTATACTTATATATTCCCCATTTTTGGGAGGCTCTTGCTATGGCAATTTTAGTATACCTCATGTCCGTTTTCCGGATTTTTGTTATCCCTATTTTTGGGGTGTTACATAGCCTTAGGCCCTTCGCGTGTCAGTAGCTTTCAGGGTTGAAAAAGGAAAATTTCGGGCGCAAACACCCTGGGAGCGATAATACCCGGCGAGTGTGACATATGTCACTATCGCAGAGGGCAAAGTCGTGGGATCAAGGTGATGATCGGTACATACGTGCCGACAGTGCCAGGGTCACTGTCGCCTGGGCATTCTTGCGGGCCAGGTGCCGAAGCACGGGGGAAGCGGGCGACTATGCTTGGCATAGTCGCCGTGTCAAGGTCGCCGACGGGTGACAATAGCATTAAAACCCTTTTGGCCTCTTTACTTCTCATTTAATTTCTTCATCGACCTCAAGCTCTCTCTCTCTCTCTCTCTCTCTGGATAATTTTTCTGCATTCATTGAGGATCTATGAGCATTCAAGTCACTAAATCTTTAGAAACTCAATAAAACTTTCTCCATCAAGCTAAGAGATTGAAAAGCAAGGCTAGGAGTTCCTCCCCACACTCTCGACTTCAAGAACAATTCCATCATTTCTATGGGGGTTTTATCAAAACCCAAGATTTGTGAGTTCATTCTAACCTTTTTAAACTTTATACATGTCAAACTATATTTTGAACCTCTAGTCATCTCCTTATTTACATTTTCATTATTTGCAAGGTTTTGACCTAATTTGAGTTTTTGGAGATTTCTAGGGGTTTTAACCATTTTAGAGTATGATGTTGAGATTCTTGATTTGAGATGAAAAATGTGACTAATTTACATATTTGTGACTAAATAGATGGAGGAAATTATTTTGGTATAAGTTAGGGTTTTCACTAACTGTGATGGTTTAGATTGAAAATAAAGGATTTTTTTGTGATCATTTTGGTAATGGAAGTTCTAAAGGTTTTGTAAAGCTTGGGAAACCACTTTTGGTGATGGTTTATGTTGAAAAATAGAAATGACCATTTATTTACCCTTGTATGGTCTCAAATGCATGGAAGTTGTTTTATGTGTGGAAGTCATCTTATGGAAACTCTATTGTGGAATCCATATGTGTCATTTATAGTAAAGGCACAAATGAAATTGTGACTAGTTGTAGACTACTACTATTGGATCCATAGGAATATGAGTCGGTTTATTTTATGATGTTTTCCCCATGTAACTAGTTGAGACATTGGGTCATTGGAGACAATTTGGTACGGTTATGTGGGACCGGTTACTAGCAATGGGTCGTAAATGTAATCCCAGTGAATGAGTATGACTAGGATCCTCGAGTGCCATCTTCCACATTTGAGTACGAGCCGACGTTGTTCGTGGCCATGGGTCCTAGTATTGAGATCACAACTCGGAAAGTGGCTTAGTTTTGTGTTTCGCCACGATCCTTGGAAATCGGGTCTCCCCGTCATCGAAAGATGTATTTGGACCGTAAGGTCCTTATGTGGTTATTGGTTACACTTTACCTTTCTCAAATTATTGAAAAGCTATTTATTTATATTTCAAACATTTCCAAGTTATTCCTATAGAATGTTTGTTCTCACTAGGCGTCAAGCCTAACACCTTTTCTCAAATGACATGTATAACATGTTTCCTTAGCGATGGGTCGCATTTGGTTTGAAGGAAGAGCGTTGGGCCATTGTGGGCATTTTTGGGATAGATACTTTTTGGAGACAAAGCGTACAGAAAGATAGACGTTTTGGGAATTTGGGTTGACAACCTATATAATCTAGATATATATTGTTTAGATTAGTATGTTGTCAATTTTAATGTTCATTTATAGAAATTGTAAACGCTATTATACATTCCCTATTTTGGATGGTTTCCATCATTTATAGATGTCATATTGCAAAAAATTTAAGGTTTAAATTTACTCCTATTTTTATGGTGTTACAAAGTTATATTTCGTAAACAAGTTGGTAAATTAATTGTTGGCTAATAAGTCAGTTATTATTTGATAAATTATTTGTATATGATAAAAACTAGATGATGAGTTAGTATCATATACTGTTAGAATCAATAAATTTTATTTTTTAAAAAGTTAACTTATGATTAATCAAATGAAACTTTTCAATAAGCTAGAAAAATAAGTGGATATAACGGCCCCTAAATCCACATCCCTACATTCGAACTTGTATTGGCCGTAGACCCGTAGTGAACTTTGTAATAGGCAGCAACACGGCGATGCCTACACTTTTATTCAACAAGTGGAGTGGTGACTCAACATCGCCTGCAATTTAATTATTTACACATTTGATCATTGAGACTCAAACCGGGTATCGGATAAACCGAAATCCGGTCAAAACAATTATATTCAGATAAACGAGCAATTTGTTATGATCTTTTTAATAAGCATAGACAACAAATTTATTGTTAGGGTTTGATATTTCTAACATTTTTGACTCAATAAGTTGTGTACAAAACCAAAAAATAACTCATACACTATGGATGACACTCGAAGAAACAAGTCGGATAAAAATGAATCAAGTACAACTTCGGTGGAAGTAATGATACATTATCGATGAAATTAAATAAATGAATCAGAATAACAATAAATAAATAAAAACATGCCAAAATTTCAACATTTAATGGGTTGATTGGTAGGGGTTCTTGTTGGTTAGCTCCTCTTTTGGAAAGGTGTCTCGGGCCATGTCCAAACTAATCTGGTAAATTGCAACCGTAAGACATGAGCCTTGATAAACCTCAGTGGTCATAATTGTTGTGGACATCTGGAATCAAACCTAGGGTATATGGGGATTCCACCACATCCCCTGAGCCTCAACAACTATGCCACATAGCCCACAACCCTTGTGGTTTGGTTAGCTCCTTCTTGTCGTTGTGGTCTTCTCGTTGTGTTGTTGCTATGTATTCTTTTAGTTAGAAGTGTTAAGGAGAAATCCCAACATTTGTTGGGAATGCCGCAAGCATCCAGTGCCCTCACCTTCGACTCGGGAGTACGTAACTGGCCGGGACTAACAGCCCGACCCGCTGGCTCCACGAAAGTGGTGCAACCCCTCATGTCCGCCTGTCGCTTAGTACGGGGCTTTGCGCTACCATGGTATAAGGAAATAAAGTAACGCCTTCACCATAAGCAATTGCTTTTGGTGTAGTGGTAAGCGCTTGATCCTAACAAGTTAAGCGTGCTCGGGCGAGAGCAATCCTAGGATGGGTGACCTCCTAGGAAACTCAAGCCTTGGGACCTAACAATTGGTATCAGAGCGAGGTCTCCCAGTGTGCAAATGCTGGGGGGGATTGTTAAGGAGAAATCCCAACATTTGCTGGGAATGCCGCAAGCATCCAGCGCCCTCACCTTCGACTCGGGAGTACGTAACTGGCCGGGACTAACAGCCCGACCCGCTGGCTCCATGAAAGTGGTGCAGCCCCTCATGTCCGCCTGTCGCTTAGTACGGGGCTTTGCGCTACCATGGTATAAGGAAATAAAGTAGCGCCTTCACCATAAGCAATTGCTTTTGGTGTAGTGGTAAGCGCTTGATCCTAACAAGTTAAGCGTGCTCGGGCGAGAGCAATCCTAGGATGGGTGACCTCCTGGGAAGCTCAAGCCTTGGGACCTAACAAGAAGGTTGTGGTTCTTTTTTCTATATCTTCCAGAATTTGGTTTAGTCCAATGTTATTACGATTCAAGGCATGTTTGTTCATTACTTAATGAGATGGCTTATTCATTAATCATTAAAAGGGGTTTGTTTTTCGCTTAACTTTTAAGCAATAGATGAAAATAATTAAATCTGGTAAAGAACTATATATTTGTTGTCCACATTAAACCAATTAATTATGCAATCAATCCACATGAAGTTTGTATACTCAATATGGCGCGATAAAATGACTCAACCTGGTTTAAATGCCATAAAAATAGACGAAGATGTTTTCTTTTACTTTTTAGAATCTCCTTTTGGTATTATGGTTATTCAGACCAACTTTGTGTAGCTCAACTAATCCCATGGGTAGGGGTACTAACGATTCGAGATTTTAACAAACTACTCAAACTTAGAGGTCGTTTACTAAACGCTTATCCGATAAGCGTTTACTAAACTTAGAGGTCGTTTACTAAACGCTTATCCGATAAGCGTTTACTAAACTTAGGGGCAAGAGTTGAAAATCTTACCTGGTAAGAGCGATAATAGGGATGAAGAGTCTTACCCCGTAAGTGAGGGTGAGGACTCTTTCCCGGTAAGTGAAGGTGACGACTCTTACCCGGTAAATGTTTACCGGGTAAATTGTTGCATACGATATCGTTTGAATTAAAGTGAGTTTTTTCCTTCCTCACCTGTTGAGACAGATAAGTTGACTTACACGCCCTATTCAATTGGGGGCTAATGCTCCTCACTTGAGGAGCACTCTCTCATCTGAGCTGGAGATTTTATATCGCCTTATCCCTAGTAGAGTTGATCGCTCCCCTTCGCTCGCTTTTTGATGTACTACAATCTTACTCGATAAATTAAGTTAGAGTGTTGACTTACCGATAAGTGCTTACTGGGTAAACGTTTAGTAAACGACCCCTTGATGATTCTCGAGCTCAAGTTGATTTCGAAAATAAAATACAACTCATTTGACTTAACGAGTCAAACTCTATAACACCAATGTTCGACTTAGGTAGTTCAAAAGGCTCGATTAAAATTTTAGAGTCGAGTCGTGCCAACTCGATCCATTTGAACATACACCTTTTTCGAGTCAAACTTGTTCATATGTTTATTGATTATACAATCAAAATATATAAATTATCGAGCTCGAGTTAATCGATCATTAGTTCAAGCCCATAAACGAACTTTTAAAACTTGAATTTTAGATAAAATGTATAATTCAAATTAGTTAAACGACCATCAAGCTTGAATATCAAAAAAAATATCAGCTCGAATTCGAACACTACTTTGAAAAAGTTATTTGAGCTCGAGCCTGATATTATATTCTCGAGCCAAGCTCGAACAACCCATTACTCGACTCGTTAACAACCCTACCCACAGGACCCAAAATTGACAACAGACAAATCCTCCGATAGCCCTAGAGAGAGTTGAACAGTTTTGTCATCTCTTCAAAACCACCTCATAGAACCAACCAAAAGCATAATCATTGCGAGTGTCAAACATAGAGGTGTCAACAAGTTGAGCTTTTAATAAGCTACTCGAACTCGAGCTTGAAATTGTCAACCAATAGTCGATTCAGTTTGTCCAAAAACTCGATTGATTTTTTTGAGTCGCCTTGAGCCGAACCGTTCAAGCATACAATTTTTTAAGCCAAACATGTTCATATGTTCATTTAAATCATATACTCGAATCATAAGAATTATCGAGAATGAGCCAATAAGCGAGCTAACCGATCTCTAGTTCGAGCTTGTAAACGAGAATCGAGCTCAAGTCCTATTGTGAAAAACTCATTCAAGCTCGAGTTAGACTCGAGCCGTGTAATAACTTTTTCAAGTCAAGCTCGAATAACATGCAACTTGACTCGACTTGTTAACACGCATAGTCAAACGCATGCTTTTAGGATCGTTACAATTAGTGGAGTAACGAGTAAACGATATCAGCTACAATAGTTTCTCTTGTTCATTAGCATCTAACTTTTTTTTTGTGTAAAAATTGTAAAAGTAGGAGGCTAAAGGGTAAAACCGTCAAATTCATATCAATAACCAACAACATACATAAAAATTGCAAATGAAATTTGGCTCAAAAGCTCATATCCATTCATAACAACAATGAGAAAACCTCAAATAAACTTAACTGCAAAAAGACAGATATGCCCCTGATAGAAAAGTTGATCAAAGCCCAGATTATTTGAGAACTTCAACAAACGTATGGTATTACTTTTGTTACCTTCTGGCTTTTGCACAAAAAAAAAGGAAGTGACACAAACTCGAAACAATTAACCTTCCAACGCAGACGCTCCGGAAATAATCTCAGTGAGTTCAGTAGTGATCGACGCTTGACGAGTCCTGGTAACACCAAATGGCCATGGAGAGATAAGCATACGTTATATTAATGTATCATAAAACAAATACCCTCTCCGACCCAGAATAAAGTGTCTACTTTACAACTATACCCTTAATTATGAGATGGAGAATTTCATTACTACCTCTATTGTTAACGGTAAAATTGTCATTTAGTTAATTAAAAATTGTTGTGCCTTTTTCATTGTGGACATTTGTTTTGGCACAGAGGGGTTATAAAACAAACTGTGATCTTCAAGAAAACATCCGCTCTACTATTTGGGATAAAGGTCAGGTATCCTAGACCCCACCTTCGGGTGGGATATATTGGGTTCGTTTTGTTTGGTTTGGTATAAAAGAAATATAAGACGACCACAATGTAAACAATTCAAAGACATGAACACAAGTCAATGGCATAATGACCATCAAAATAAATACTCCCTCGATTCTAAAACAAGTGAAGACCTTTCCAGGCTGTTTCCGTGAAGACCCTCGACTTGTATATTTTAAATAATTGAGAGAAACAAAAAGGCAGGCAGGCTACAAGTGAGAGTATGTGCAACATTCCCTTCCAAGACAATGTTTTCATTCCATTATTACTTTTTTGCCCTTCAGTAATCATCACAACATATAACCATTTATTTTGGTCCAGAAGATTCTTTACATATGAAAATAGTATTTGTGAGGTGTCACAACCTAAGTATTGTTTGTGGTATCGTAATCAGCCGATAAGCCCCTATTGTGTATACATGTATATGTTCATGGCAAAGACCTTTTACATGCAACAGTTCTAACTATCATACTTGGTTAAAGTATTTTAAGAGCCGGGGAACCAACCACTCATGAATTATTCACGATGAATGTCATGATATCGAAAATGCATGATATTCAAGAATATTTTAAGGTTAGTCATCATGAATGATTTATGAAATAGTTGGTTCCCATGTTCTCAAAATATTTACAGCCTGCCCCTATGAATGTATATATTTATACATACATATATACATAGGAATCAGTCTCAAGGATGTGATTACGGATGTGTGTGTGTGTGTGTGTGTGAGAGAGAGAGAGAGAGAGAGAGAGGACCTGTTGTAAGTAAGTGTGAGACGATCAAGCATATCACCAGCATTTCTGCTGGAGCTGTCCATGGCAGACATCCTAGCTCCTTGTTCACTGCATGCATTCTCCAAAACTCCGTTGAACATTACCTGAGCACATTAAACAACAGTGACAACATTAGGATAAGTAGTTAAATGAGAATGTGCCCTATTTCAATAAAAAATCAGTTTAAAAGCTGCTAGCACGCAATAAAAAGACCCGTCTATAACAGAGCATGAACCATAAATCTACTACGAAGTTCTAAAGAGAAAAAGATACCCCCTTCATCCCAGAAAGTAGTAAATTTTACATTCAAACACCTAACTTCTATTACTTCCCAACTTCAAAATTTATATCGATAAATGCAGAAAAAACTATGGCTCGTAAATTAATGACTCCACTTGTCCCAACAAAATTGCAACATTTACCTTTTGTGAAGCTCTCGATTACAATTATCTATTTTTCCATTGCTATCATTTACACGCAAAAAAGAGGTCATGTTGATCTGGTCTAAAAACACAACCTTTTTAGTTATTTATTTGAGCCTATTTTGGACATTTGGCAAATAGTCTAAACTCTTCATAAAACTATGATTTGGTCAATCGTCGCAATTTCCATTGGCTGGGGTGGAGAAAGTATGAAACAAATTCAAATGACTGAAATTCTGGCGTCCCATCTGGAGTCGACTTTCAGACAGAAGGTATTTTAAGTTCTACCAGCAAGTCCCAGTAAGGGCAAAGTCATTGTTTGATTTACATTGCACAATCTTACAAACTACTCCCTCTCTCCCAAAATAAGCGTCCACATTCCACAATAGCCTACCATCCAAGTCTACCCTTAATTATGAGATGGAAAAATTCATTCTTCCCTCTATTATTAAGAGTAGAATTGTCATTGAGTCGATGAAAGTGTAATAATTATACATTTCTAAAACTGCGAGCCTTTTTCATTGTTAACACTTTTGGGATGAAGGCAGTACTTTATTTAAATTGTTAAAAATGCAAGGACTTACACATGAAAACTGGAATTCAGAAAGATTCTGAAGTACTTCTGACTTCGTTTCACCGCCTTCAATTTCATAAGAATCCAGACTGCCGATCTTTCCTCCAGCTTCGGATTCTCTTTCCACAACCTTCAAGAAAACGATGCCTAGTTATAAGCATGTAGTGACAAACCTTAAAGATTCAAAGCACATTACCTCAGGGGACAACACAGTTGAGGTTGTAGGCAGAAATGAGACAACCGATTGAAACTTGTTGAATACTATCCTCAATGCATCATATTCCACATTCTTTAAGATGTCGTCTGCAATTACAGATACCTGCAAAGAGAATAATTCTTTAAGGTCATGGCATGCATCTTGCTATTGCGGTCCACAAAACGAAATGATGTGCTCGTATCTGTATTTGGATCATTTGTACCACATGCAGATATGGATATATTCATTTTTGTCAGAGACGGATTCGAATCAAATCCGATTTGGATGGTGTATGCATTTAGACGTGCGGTGTTTGATGAGAATTTATAATTTAACGTCAGTGATGATAACACATTATTGTGTAGCAATAGCATGCTATGTAAGTTATATTTAATTGTTAAGAGCAACTTTTAGTTAACAAAGAATTGAGTAAGCATACCTATTTTTCAATGATATTACTATTTAATAACAAAAAGTATCAACTATAAACCAAACAAAACCAAAAGTATCCAGTATATGATATCCCACTCGAAAGTAGGCCGGGGTAGGATATACACAGACCATTCCTCCACCCAAGAGATAGAGAGGCCATTTCCGTAGAGACCCCGGCTTGCGAAAAAGATTTAAGAGAAATGAGAGAAATAAAAGATTTGGTAAATTAATCAAAAGTGTAGAAGATTTTGAAAACGAACCGAATAGCATGAGATGCAGGGAAATAAAACTAGAACAAGGGTGTGTGCAAACAGGCAATAAAAGAATGTCATATATATAATATATATTATGAAGAACATTTCAACATTGGATATTTTCAGGTATGGATAACAGAAAATGGATATGAATTAGGTACATATGTGGATTTTCGGATATCCATTTACAGCCTACTCTTGTGCACCAGCAAGATGCCAAGCTTACTAAGTTGTTTCATATGTGCAAGTATATAAACAGGGCTACCTGGGTGTAGTTCAGAAAATTCTTTTGTAATTCAGTCATAGACAACTCAATGTGATTCTTAGAGTCACGGATGAGTTGGGCCTTTGCCTTTTCTCCCAAGACCACATATTTACATTCTGTATCAGGACCTGCATGTATGCAAAAATATAAATGAAGCTTGACATCCGATAATATTGAAAATTTAGGCAACTGATTTTTCTTTCTTATGTATGTGTACCAGAATTGATCTTGTGAAGAGCCCTGCTTATCTTCACTGATGTAGAATTAATACCACCACAAAGACCCTTGTCGGAAGAAATAGTGACGATGACATTCTTCTTGACACTCACACCTAGTAAAACAATAGGAAATGAGTAATGTCAACAATTAGGCAACAAAATATCTGTGGGATACTTGCATCTTTAAAAAAACAGAACTATTTTAGTGTCATGTTGTTCAAAGTTCAAGGTTCAAACCATACCTTGAATGAATATAGTAGTACATTTCATTTTTTAGTAATACCTCAACTTTGATCTCCTTATTGTGCAACATCGTTTAACTTCAATTTAATGACTCAAAAGGCTCCTAGGAGAAACGTGGGCAAATTGCATGAAAATGCAACGTACTTTACGAACCTTCATTTTGGTACCTCGGATGTGATATCTCAAACATTTAGAGCAAGTACGTTACACAAATTAGGAATCACACCAGAGTATTTACATTTAAAGCAATTCTCAGATGTAAACCAGGTGCATATATGTTTGAGATGTCATATCTAAGGTACAAAAATGAAGGTTTTGAAAGTACGTCACACGAATTAGGAATCAGACCAAAGTAAGTTGCATTTTCATGCAATTTGCCCAAAAAAAATACTACATCCCAGACTAAATGTAACAATTTCCATTTTGCCACGTCCCAAAATAAGAGCAGCAATTTCATACAGGCAAAGTTCCATTGCAGTATTACTTATTATCCCCTTAGTAACTATTGCAAGTTATTATTGACACTGACTGGTCCAAAAAACTCCATCAAACTACACCTACTCTAGCATTGCATTTATTCTAGGACAGTTTGAGCAATTAAAAACTCCATAGTATTAATAACTAAATCATCATATATAAACATTATTCAGAGTATGAAAATTTGCAGATTAGCATTAGCATTTCCATTTGCATACAGCACTAACTGCAGATCCTATAATGTAAAATTCAACTAGAAAGTCTTTTTTTCTCTAATCATTGTTTTGTGAAAATTTATCAACCATGTATACATAAAAGTGGAAGCAGGCAACAAGGTTGAAGCGACCGGATGCAAAAAAAAAATAGATAGGATGATAAAAACATACTAGGGGTGTCGCCAAGCAGAGCAGTAAATGGTTGCCATAGCCCACGAGAATTCTCAGCTCTAACTTGAATTGCTCTCAGCTTCGAAGCTGCAACCATCTTCATGGCCTTTGTAATCTTCTGAATATTCTTAACACTCTTCATACGGTTTCTAACTGCCCAAACAATATTTAGCACCATGAACAGTGAAGAAGAGAACTATAATAACAAAAAAGCTAGATGGCATAGAAGTCCTAAAATAGTGACGATCAATGGTAGCAGAACAAGATGATATTATGTCATTACCAATTTGAGTTGAAATGGAACGCACTCCAAGGCCCACCTGCTCCCTGCAAACACCAGTCAAACATGCAATAATCATTAACCACACATTTAGTTCTGCATACAATTGGCTGATGAACATTGATTGATAGAAGAATCAAAGGTTTATACTCTCTATAAGAGGCTTACACCCTTTCGAGAGGTCAGACATCTCCCAAAGAGACTCACCCAATTGATTACAAAACCGAACGCCCTTCCCTCTAACCCCCTCCCCTATTTATATACCCCTTTTACGTATTGGCTTCTCTTATATTGTTCTCAAACAAGGTGGAATCAATCAATTTTTGGATAGACAAATAACGGAATAAATGAAGGAATTCTGGATGGAGTTGGAAATGGGATGATCATCTTGGGGGGTCCTTTTGTCGACCGATGCTCCTATTACACTCGTAGTCTCTGAAGAATGAGAACCAACTATGTAGCATCTACAGCGGGAACTCAAGTACTGTGTATGTCATCAGTCTGATCCTTCGCTGGATATACACATGATTTTTCAACTTTTTGTATTAATTGGTCATATTCAAAGCACACATCCCCGTCTAATGATGCCCAAATTAACCACTTTAAATAGTGAATATGAATATTATTAAGACTTTGAGACAAAAGAATCCACTACATGAATGAAAGATTTGCCAGTGCCATAACATTCAACTCAAATGAGCCATGATTCAAAGTTCACAACACTTTAACCTTTATCTAATATCCATGCACCAAATGAATCAAGTCAATCCACAAAAAAGATTGAATGTAATCATTTCATTAAGCATGCTTTACTAACAACCTTAATTGAATTCATTACCTACACACTTGTTTATATCCAATCAAATATAGTAATAATAGGTATTTACATAGTCTTAAATCCATTGATATTTCTAATTTAGCTGCTAATCTCTTCAAACAATATGGTTTTGATAATATATGCATCTTATACATTACCACTTCTGTATGGAAAATCCTTATGAATAAAGTAAATAAAGCCCTGGTAACCAATAAATAAATGCTTGAGGAGGCTGCACATGGTGCTCACAGTGTGAGGAGGCTTGTCAATCTGTCGCTGACAACTACAACATCAAGATTGCATCCGTCACAGTGAGCAGACCACCTACTTCACCGCTTTTTCATTTGTCTTACGAGTTATGTATTATCTGCACTTGCTTAATCCTCAAAAGGCAGTATTGAAATCAAATATGAAAGGCTTTTCACAAATTATGAAACGTTGCATTAATCGGTTTAATGAAAAAATACATCTTTTTCCAAGGAAAAGGTAAAAATGTGTTTTAACAATTAACAAAATAAAAACTGTTACTCTTTTATGTTATTTTTTTGTTTACCTTTTCATTTTCTTTGCTGCAGCACTTCCAAACAAACTTGGTTAATATTTCAAAATTGCTAAAACATGTTTCAGACCATGAAAGCTCTATGTTCATCAACTACAGTAGGTTAGTATAAACCATATGGAAGGTTGGTGATGTAAATGCAATTGCCTACTCCTGTAGGTTAGAAAGACAATAAGAGAGAAAATTCGTGTGGATTCAGAGAAATGAATATCTACATTTCCTTAAAAACGGTCCAAGAATCTAAATTGGGACCATATCAAACTCAAAAAAAAGGTAGAACCTGGCATAGAGGACCTAACAACATTAACAGGGTTTGCAGGTATATTGAATTGCACCTGCCTCGATGTGTCTATTTAACATGTGTGTAGTCTTAATCACCCAAACATAAAATACTCCAATTCCAACAAACTTACAAAACCAATGCGATTTGCAGTAGTAGCACTGATTTTCAATATCGATATTGCTATAAATTAGAGAAAAAAAAACTGAAAAGTACATCAATTTTGAATACATTAGAAAACCGACACCAATTTTGAATCGGAGATATCATATATATTAGACTTGACCACAAACATCCCGTTTACATCCACGAAGGGTGCAATATAGTATAATATAACGTGATTCAAATCAGATATGAAACATCTAGCCACAAAAATTAAACATTAACAGCAGAACGGCAAAAGTTGAACATAACAGATTAAAAATCCAACTAGAAATGAAAATACATCGATCGCAGAAAACAATTTCAAACAGATCAAGAAAATGGATACGAGATCGTACTCAGCAGGAGCAAGGGTGGATCGAATCGCATTGATAGGTCTTGGAGAAGAAACTAGAGGTCCGAAACGCCTCCCTTCTCTTCTGAGTGCAGCCATCGCCATCGGAGTTGAAGTTTTGTGTTCCTGAAAAAGCAAAAGAGAGTTTGGGTGATTTTCGATCGATTTGGTTGAAGTTAGGGTTCCGAAATCTTTTGAAGTAGCGTTGGTACTGATTATGATCCGATCCTTCGGGTGAAAAATAATTGGATCCGATTATAAAGGCCTGCCCAACCACAAATTTGTATGTGGGCTTCTAGTGGCCCATTAGCATTTATTAATAATAAATATCCGGGTAAAATTGTTTCTCTCGCTTGGTTAGTAAAGTCGAGTTTTTGGCCTTGTCTTGCAGGTTAGGGATGCTCACAGGTTGGGTTGGCCGGGTTGAACGCACTTGAACAACCCAACCTAACGTTTACGGTTTGAAAAATCTCAACCAAACTCAACCCAATCAAAAATGCAACCCAACCCAACCCAAACCGTGCGGGTTGGATTGGGTTAGTCAGGTTGAAACTTTAATACATCATTTTACAATCTAACCAAGTGATTCCATTTAAAATAACTAAAATCAAAATGAAAATATAAAAATAAGTTTGTAGAAGGGGGGTTGAATACAAACACAGAAATTAAAGTTTAATAAATTGTTTATTGATAAATCAAAATACAATTTACAAGTTTGTTGCGGAATAAGATTAAGACAGACTTAATCTAAACAAACTTAAGAAACACTAAGATGATTGCACAAGAAATTCAGAGAATGGGAGATTAAGAGATATAGAAAACAAGGGTTTCTATATGGGGTTCAAGGATTGAGCACTCTCACAGATGGAGGGGTGAACTTCCTATTTATACCCTATGCATTAAATGCATGGCAGGGCACTTTACACGTGGCGTTCACAGATTGACTTTGGGAGTCTGACTTTTGGGAGACATGCTTTCGGTCGGGTCATGAACAGTGTAGTTGACATAGTGGTTGTACGTATGGTGGCAGAGACATGTCCGTTCTGACACATAGTACTAGTTTGTGCAAGGATAGACAAAAGGAAACTTGAGACATAAGCTTTGTGATCTTTTGATCGCTGAATATCTCTTCTTTCAGAGATAAAGAGGTTCAGCTATCGCTGAAGCTTTTCCTCATGTTCCTTCGCGTATATGTAGAGTTGTCTTTGCTTCACTGATATCCGCATCAGATCACTAGTAGACTTCTCTTTGTTCAGCAGCTTCGTCTTCGATTCAGCTATGAACATATGTTGACGCGAGACTTGTCTTCAGGGATTACGTTACTGTTTACATCAGAAACTATCAGTGATAACTGAACAGACTCAGTCTGATCACTGATAGTGAAACACTAATACATAGAAATGTTTATGAGAGAGACTATCAGCGATAACTGAACAGACTCAGTCTGATCGCTGATGGTGAAACACTAATACATATTAAAACGTAATTTTCACTAAGTATAGAAGAGGGTCTTTATCAAATCACTGAGAGAGTTTGGATCAACAATCTCCCCCTATTTGATAATGACAAAGTAACTAAAGAAAATTACTTTATGATTCAAAATATAGGAATAAAAAGGACTCATAGCATGCATGTCCCAATTACTATTTTGAGGGATCTTTTACAGTACTGATAGGGTTAAGTACATCACTGCAATTTTCATTTAATTCAGGGATAGAATTACAAGATATGAAAATCATAAGTACAAGTGAATAACTAACTACTATAAGTATAACTAATAGATTACAGAAAAGGAAACTAATCTATCAGCTATTAAAAGAAGACTTAGGAGGATTGATCATATACTCAGGTATTTCTTCTCCTTTCTGTCTTCGTTCCAAAGATTCTTGGCTGATAATTTTTTTGATTTTCTCAGCAGCAGGGGAGAAGTCACACCATAAGCATAAGAGATCCTTGAGATGATTCAGAGGACAGATAGGAATCTCAGAGACTCTTTGAAATCTGAGTTCCTCATTATCATCTCTGAAGAACACTCCATAAGGATCGTCAATTACTTGACCACCTTGGAAAGGACCACCAGGAGGCAGAGATAGATCCAGAACTGAAAGATCGGGAGGAGGACCAAACAGTGCATCTCTTGAAAATTTGATAGAAGTTTCATTCCTGATGATGGCGATGTCTTCAGAGGAGGAGGACCCAGTTCTTTTCTTGAGTTTCAAAGATTTGGGAGGAAGAGGAGATGGCAGCTTCAGTACAAAAGTGACTCTATTTATGAGGGCTTCAAGAAGTCCTTCAACGTAGCCTCTGTATGTAGATTTGAATTTCTTCAGCGCATCCCAGAACTCTAACCATTCCGTAAATCCGAAGCTCTCAAGTTTGGATACGTACATAGCTTTTTGGGTTCCATCCTCTCTGGTAATCTCCATGGTCACTGAGAGTTGATCCTTCTTCTTGCGACCAGAGATAGTCACGGCTGATATCGGAAGAAGATCATAACGATAATCCATCTTTTGTTTGCACCATTCGATAGACCTATCGTTGATCTCTTGTTCTTTGGAGCGTTCCACTTCAATTTATTTCAGCAGTGCAGCTTGAACTTCCACAGGCTTGCTTTTCAGATTTTTGTCCTTGACTAGAGAAGATTGAATCTTTAAAGCGAGCTAGGCATCTTGTAAGCATTCAGCGATCAGCTTCTCAACTTTGGCAGATTCTTCTCTTTCGGCTTCAGTGAGGAAGTCGAGCTCTGTGGATGTTTGAAGAGGGACTTTCAGTCGTTGTCTTTCTAGTTGAGCGATCATTTCAACTCTTTTCTTCACCACTTCCTCTGACCAATGAGATGGTTGAGAGGGCCTTCCTGGATGGACCAGGGAATATTCTTCTTCTTCATCATCAATCTCATCGATAGAGATTGGGGTTATTTCTTCAGCGATAGTAGCTGGAATTATTTGTAGTTCAGAACCCTTAAGCAGGGGTGAGAACTGTATGGATAGAAAATGAAGGAAAGAAGAGATAAGTGTATATTTTTAGAAAAAGAGAGATAAAGGCTAGAAGGAAATAGGGGTTTGGAAAGAGTAGGAGAGTGGTAAAATTGAAATACATACCTGAGAAGGATGCTCCCCCTCAGATTGTGATCTAGTCCTCAAGCATTCTTCAGCGATTGGTTGCTTGTCTTTGCTTTGTGAAGGAGCGCTTGAAGATGTATCACCTTTCACCTCTGCTTTGACAACCCCTTGTGAAGTTGTCCCTGATGCGATGTTCGGCTTGGAGAACCACATAGATTAGTCTTCTTCATCGTCGTCGTCATTGGAGGGTTGATCCTTTTCTTGATCATCAAGATCTAGATCATCTTCCTCTTCATCGTCTTCTTCCTCATCATCTTCAAAGAGAAGAGAATGAATAGATGAGGATTCTTTTACCTTCTCCCCCTCAGATTGAGAGGGAGGTTTCTTTGGAGTCTTAGCTTCCCCAGCAGCAGCGATAGACGTTTCTTCAGCTTTCTCCCCCACTTTGTCATTATCAGCGGTAAAGGGTTGCTCAGCTGCCGGAGTTGCTGTTGAACCTTTCAGCACTTGTACGTCAGCCTCCAGACGCTTGACCCGGTCTTCAACCGCAGGGATGTCGCACATGGCATCATGGATGAATTCCACAGCGATGTTGAGGTTGGTCCGATCATCTTCAGTGAAGGAGGGAGGCAGCGCTGGAGCTGGTGCATTCACCTTTTGTAGAATTTGCTGAAGAAGGGACGTGCAGAGGTCAACCTTTGAAGAGAGACCCCGAACTTCAGTGGTAAGAGACTCAAATCGCCCCTGAAAGAGTTGAGAGGACTCTTTGAGTTGGACGACTTGTTCTTCAACAGCTGAAAGTTGGGAGTTCTCAGCTTTAGATGAGCAGGTCGCGGTCAACCTCTTCAGCTCCTCACCAGCCTGATTGACGGCACTGGTGGTGTCGTTGATGGTGTTGGTGAGGGTGTCCACCTTTTCTCCCAGACTGTTGACATGCGTGTCAACAGACGCCAAACTAGGACCTGACGTATCAAACATTTTGTAGAACTGCATAGATTCCACAAAAGTTTGATGTTCAGGTCCTATAGGTAAAGAAGAGGTAGCGGGTTCAGAGACCAAATGAGTAGAAAAGGGAAGAGTTTTGGGGATAGAAGTAGGGATGGGGTTAATCTCAGCGAATGAGATAGTAGGTGGGGTCACTGATGATGTGACAACGATCGAAATCGCTGACACGGCAGGTTGAGTGACTGCTGGAGTTGTGGAGGAAAGACCCACAAATGCATCTAAGGTAGCTTGTTGAGAAGCTCCCTCAGGTATAGT
Source organism: Arctium lappa (assembly GCA_023525745.1). NCBI lineage: Eukaryota > Viridiplantae > Streptophyta > Magnoliopsida > Asterales > Asteraceae > Arctium > Arctium lappa. The sequence goes on from CM042050.1 coordinate 114,349,899, forward strand.
ACTAGAGGGTGTACTTTCCTTGGTCTTTTTGGCTTTTTTGGAAGGACCAATAGGACTAGCGGATGGTCGTTTAGAAGTAGTGGTAGCGACAGGGTTAGCAGACGAAGGAACCGTCTGCGTGGTCGCTGAAGATGAAGAATGGAGAGAGAGAGACGAGAGCGAAGGAGAGAGATACTTACCTCGTCGGCGAGTGGCTTTACCTCCAGTGATCGTTGACCTACCCTGGCAAAAGTGCCATCATCTTTGGTGGGATAGGTGTTGGGATAGAGGAACTTGATGTACGCACATATGAAACGTACGTACGAGATCTTGGGATCTCGTTCAGGCTTCTCTAATCTCGACCTCAGGTCTTCAAAGATTGTTGTAGCGTAGTCAAAGTTTTGACCAGCGATAACGGAGTAGGCCATCTGCAGTTGTGTTTTGCTGGCTTGATCCAGCGGACCACTCTTCCCGCTCATGCACTGAATTATGTGCGAGAAGATAAAGTTCAGTTGAGAGGGCATCTGAGCTTTGAGGATCTTGGTGAGCTTCTTGTTGGGAATAGAATATCTCGGTTTGTTTTCCCAACAATAGCCCATTGCGTCCAGAAATGATATCAGCTCATCATCAGTGGGGAGTGCGTCGAACCCACTCTTTGGTTTGTCAGGGAATCTTAAAGATTTCCTGAGGCTAAGAGCGGTCATGCTCCCTGGCCCCAAGTCCGTGCTGAAAGAGATAGCAGGGACTCGTTCACCTTTCTTGTTGGTGAGTTCAGTTGCATCAGCAGTGAACCAGAACTGCTGGAGTAGAGTCTTGGAAGGCTTAGGATCCATAGTGATCGCGTAAGCTAGGCACGACTGTTTGAGGAATTCAGCAGCTTCCACTAGATGAGGGTATTTGTCAGCTTTGAACTCGAGTCTTGCCAAGTGATTACATTTAGTAATCTCAACTTCAGTGAGAGCAAATCGTACATGTTTGGAAGCAACGATTGAAGATTGTGCCATTTCTGTTATGGAAAGAAACATAATAGAAGAAAGGATTTAGACTAAAAAATAAGAAGATGTTTACCAGATTCCATATTAGGAAAGAAACTGGAAAAATATCGAGTTTTTTTTAAGAATAGAAAAAATAGTGTTCTGGGTAGAAAGAATGAAGAACACGTTAAAAACCAAGAGGTTTTTATAAAAAAAAAACATAAAATCAGAAAGAGTGATCTTTAGTTTTTAGAAAAAAAAAACGTTTTGTAAAATCCATAGAAAACGAGTAGGATTTTAAAAAGAATAAGAAGAATCATAAGAACAATGCACATAAACAAAAAAAAAACTGTTTATCTTGAAAAAAAGGAGTTGCAGATTCAATGTTCTGGGTTTACTTGCTTGAGTGTTCTTGAGAGAGAAAGTGTTTATTGCCTTGAAAGTTTTGAAAGCGTAAACCGTATAAAGGAGAGAAGAATTCCTTTTATACGAAGAGAGAGAAGAGAGAGAAAAAATTAAGCGGGAAAAGAAAGGATCATCATTACATTGACACATTCCACGAAGTTGATTGAATAGAAGAGCAACGGACGAACGTGTCAGAAAAGGCATGTCGTGGATTGTCGGTTCAAATGACGTCATAGAAGAGATAGAGACTATTCATTTATCCGTTTTGAAATTATCGCTGAAGAAAAGTCAGCAATAGATTTTTCTTTTTAAAAGTATCCCTGAGGGAAAAGATAGGGATAGAGTTTCTTTTTAAAAGGATCACTGAATAGAAATATCAGTGATTAATGTATTTTTTTTTCAAAAAAAACTTTTAATTATTTGAAGAAAGTTCAGTGTTTAAAGTATATTTTGAAAGATATCTTAACCGAGTTAAGATTCAGTTGAGAGAACATACCTGAGAGTCATAATGTTTATCAGAGAGAACGATGAGAGGGGAACTTTTGATTACTGACACAATACATGAACGCTGAAGAATTATTCTTCGAGGTTCAGCATTCCAAGCTCACTGATGAGAAAGTTGAACCTTGTCTCATCAAGAGGTTTGGTGAATAAATCAGCAAGCTGAAAGTCAGTAGGGATAAAGTGAAGTTCAATATCACCATTCATTACATGATCTCTGATAAAGTGATATATGATCTCTATGTGTTTTGTCTTTGAATGTAGTACTGGATTATTTGCTATAGCGATAGCACTAGTGCTGTCGCAATAGATGGGAATTTTTGACAGTTGAAGGTCATAATCTAATAGTTGATTTCTCATCCACAAGATTTGAGAACAACAACTTCCAGCGGCTACGTATTCAGCTTCAGCTGTGGAAGTGGACACAAAATTTTGCTTCTTGCTTGTCCAGCTTACCAGCTTTCCTCCCAAGAGTTGACATCCACCAGTGGTACTCTTTCTGTCGAGTTTACAGCCTGTAAAATCACTATCAGAATAACCAGTTAGACCGAACCTTGAGTCTTTGGGATACCAAAGACCAAGGTTAGGAGTTCCTTTCAGATATCTGAAAATTCGCTTTACAACGATCAGATGGGATTCCTTGGGTTCAGATTGATAGCGTGCACATAAACAAGTAGAGTACATAATGTCAGGTCGGCTCGCTGTTAGATACAGCAGGGAGCCTATCATTCCTCTATAGGCAGTGACATTAACAGGTTTACCAGAAGGATCTTTGTTAAGTGTCAGAGGTGGTGCCATAGGAGTTTTCATCGCTGAAGTTTGTGTGAGATCAAACTTCTTCAGCATATCTTTAACATACTTACCTTGGCAGATAAAAGTACCTTTGTCAGATTGTTTAATCTGAAGACCAAGAAAATATGTTAGCTCACCCATCATACTCATTTTATATTCTTTCTTCATTCTTTCAGCGAAGCGAGTACACAGAGATGGGTTAGCAGAACCAAATATTATGTCATCGACATATATTTGTACAAGAATTATATGACCTTTTATCTTTCTGAAAAATAACGTATTATCAATCTTGCCACGTTCAAAATTTTCAGAGATAAGAAAAGATGAGAGAGTGTCATATCAAGCACGAGGGGCTTGTTTTAGACCATAGAGAGCCTTATCCAATTTATAAACATAATTTGGATACTTAGGGTCATAAAACCCTGGTGGTTGTTCTACATAGACTTCTTCATTCAGCTTTCCATTTAGGAACGCTGATTTTACGTCCATTTGATAAACGATAAAGTCTTTATAGACTGCATAAGCTAAGAATAGTCGAATTGCTTCGAGCCTGGCCACAGGGGCAAAGGTTTCATCATAATCTATGCCTTCCTCTTGTCTGTATCCCTGAGCAACAAGTCGAGCCTTGTTGCGGGTTACAGTTCCATGTTCATCTAACTTGTTTCTAAACACCCATTTGGTGCCTATTACAGTTTTATCAGATGGTCTAGGAACGAGATTCCAAACTTTGTTTCGAGAAAATTCAGTCAGCTCTTCTTGCATAGCGCTGACCCAGTTTGGATCTCTGAGGGCATCATCAGTCTTCTTTGGTTCTATTAAAGAGAGAAAATTTACAAAGAGACAGATATTACTTGAGCTTCGTCGTGTCTGAATACCTGCTTCGAGATCACCAAGAATTTGATCTATTGGGTGATCTTTGGTCCATCGCTGAGCAGGAGCATGATTGCTTAACTCAGAGGTTGGATCAACAATTGGAATGTTTACAGATGAGGACGTTTGAGGTTCATCAGCGATTAACTGTTGAGTAGATTCACTAGAAAGGTTTTCAGATGAAGGCAGGTTTGATGGTAGTAATGTGTTTAGAGGTTCTGCTGAGACCCATGAGGTGGATTCAGCGGTAGGATGTATAATGTTCGGATCATCATCAGCGGTTGGAGGATCAGAATGCTGATGGTTTGAGAAGAAAGGTTCTGTTTCTCTGTAGTGAGAAAGCATCCAAGCATTTAACTCTTCATTGTCAGCGATTGGTTTAGAGTTCGCTGAGCGAGTTTCATCAAAAGTGACGTGAATTGTTTCTTCTACGGTTTGTCTTCTCTTGTTGAAAACTCTGTAGGCTTTGGAGATGGAGGAATATCCTAGAAATATTCCATCATCAGCTTTTGGGTCGAACTTTCCAAGTTGATCTCTGTTGTTTAATATAAAGCACTGACAACCAAAGATATGAAGAAAACTGATAGAAGGCTTCCTTCCAAGAAAAAGTTCATAAGCTGTCTTACCAAATCGCTTTATTATCAGCGATCTGTTTTGAGTAAAACATGCAGTGTTTACAGCTTCTGCCCAAAATTGAGTAGGGAGATGAGAATCGCTGAGCATTGATCTAGCAGCTTCTATGATCATTCTGTTTCTTCTTTCAGCGACTCCGTTTTGCTGAGGTGTTCTTACTGAAGAGAAGTTGTGAGAGATTCCCTTGTTCTCAAAGAAATTGTTCAGGGAACTGTTTTTGAATTCAGTTCCATGATCACTTCTTATTGAGCGAACAGTAAGATTGTTCAGCACTTCCATCTTTTTAACAAAAGATATTAGTTCTTCTGGAGTATCACTCTTACATCGAAGAAAGATAACCCAGGTGTAGCGAGAATATTCATCTACAATGACAAGCGTATATTTCTTTCCAGCTATTGATTGGATGTTGACAGGGCCAAACAGATCCATATGCAAGAGCTGAAGAGGACTTGTCACTGAGGAAACTTGTTTCGACTTGAAACTAGCTTTTGTTTGTTTTCCTTTTTCACATGCTGAGCAGAGAGATTCTTTAGCATATGAGTGTTGAGGAAGACTAGAAACCAGTTCCTTAGATGAGAGAGAATTCAGGGTTTTGAAGTTTAGATGAGAGAGCCTTTTATGCCATAGCCAGTTGACATCAGAAGAGGCCTTAGAGAGAAAACATAAGTTTTCAGTGATAGTAGAGTCCATATCTATTACATAGACATTTTCTCTGCGATAACCACTGAGAGCAAGTTTTCCTTTTTCATCTACCACTGAACATGCTTTCTTAAAAAAGCGAACTTCGTAGTCTTTGTCACATAGCTGACTGATGCTTAGAAGGTTGTGCTTCAGTCTATCTACATAAGCGACTTTTCGAAAGGTAGTTGTCCCATTGCTGAGGACACAAAACCCTCGGGTAAATCCTTTTCCATTTCCACCAAAGGTCACAGAGGGACCTTTATCTTCCTTGTATTCAGTGAGCAGGTCTCTTTGTCCAGTCATATGACGAGAACATCCACTATCGAGATACCAGATGCCCTTTGATCCCTGCACACATAAGGAAGATTAAGCGTTGTTTGGTACCCACTTTTCAATGGGTCCTTCTGAGTTAGTGGATAAGGAAGGTTCAACAGTCTTCACAGCTGATGAAGATTTAGCTTCAGTGGTAATCTTCACTTTGGTTAATTTCTTAACCTTAGTGGTATATTTCTTCACTTTAGCTGTTTTATCAGCTTTGGTGGCATTTGGACATTTACTTGCAATATGATCAGTAAAACCACAATGATAACATTTTCTGTATTTGAAAACTGTTTTAGGACCAGTAGAAGGTTTTACAAGTTTAAGATAAGCAGGACTAGGTCCAAGAAGGCTTTTCTCATGAGATATGGGAGGGATTTTCATTCCTTCAGATCTCGTTGGTCTAAGGTCAATCTTTAGCTTTGGAGGACAGAGATCAAAAATTTCTATCACAGAGCTAGATGATTGCTTAGCTGAAGGTTTAGAAGGAATTTTCAGCTTTGCTTTCCTGGTTGCCTTCTGAGGAAGGAGAATGGACTTTCCTTTATCCGTAGACTTAGTGTCTTTGGATTTTTCCTCAGTGATGGGATTTGAAGAAGAATAGGGATAGAATTGATTATAAGAAGTGTCAAAGAAAGAGGTGATAAACGTTCCAAACTTAAGTGAGGAACTTTCTTCTTTAGTTACATCCTGTGGTTTCCAAAAACCAAGACCAGTTCTATCACTTTCAGGAATTTGAGCATTTATTATTTCAGATATTTTTGTTGATGATTTGCACCATTTTTCAACATGAGCCTTTTCTGCTTTTAGAGCAGCGATGGCTTGTTCGCGTTCAATGCTGATGATTTCATTTATAATGACTTGATCTTTCAACTTTTCTTCTAAAAGATTTAGTTCACTGATCTTTTCATGACATTTCTCTAGCTCTTGAGTTAAATATACATTTTTATTTTCAGCTTGAGTTTTGTCGTTTAGAGCATTATAAAGGTCAATCGTCAGCACATCAACAGCGCGACTTCTCTCAGCTTCAGGCAGAGAGGGATTTGTAGAGATAGATACCTGAGATGATATATAGCTCATAGAAGGTTCAGATGGTTCTTCTACTTCTTCTTTAATCTCAGCCATGAGGCAAAGATTAGCGACTTCTTCTTCATCAGAACTTGATTCTTCTAATTCAGCCCAGTCATGTTTTTCAGCGATGAGACCTTTACCTTTTCGCTTGTAGCTTTTCAGATTTTGATATTTATTCTTCAGCTTTAGGTACTTGTCATCACTGGATCTTCTTGAGGTAGAAGTTTTGAAGACCTTTTTAGACCTGCACTCACTAGCAAAATGTCCAATCTTTTCGCAGTTATAGCAAGTGGCAGTAGCCTTATCAATAGGAGTTGATTTTGGCTTTTCAGTTAGAGAGAGAGGTTTACTTCTTCGGAAGTTGCTCTTTCTTGCAAATCTCTTAAAAGAGTTTGTCAAGAGTGCTAAGGACTCATCAAACTCTGAAAGATCAGGGTCTGATAAATCTTCAGATTCATAATCTAACTCAGTGATGGTGAGAGTAGATCGCTGAGATGGAATTATCTCTGAAGAGACTAAAGCAACAGGAGTGCTTTTGGAGTCTTTAGAATCTTTTACAAGATTCTTCTTCAGGAGATTAGATTGCTCATAGTTGAGCAATATTCCATACAGAGTGCTTAGAGAGAGAGTATGTAAGTCTTTTGTCAGCTTAAGACATATTGAATAACTGTCACAACTTTCAGGAAGACTTTCCAAGAATTTTGTTAGGACCTCAGAATTAGAATAGGTTCTACCAACAGTTCTTAGATCAATGATTAGGCAGTTAAACCGCTGATGAACGTCAGAAAGAGATTCATTCTTACCAGCGATAAAACTTTCATACTGTCGTACCAAGTTAATCTTTTGAGTCTATTTGACTTCAGTGGTGCCCTCATATTGAACACATATGGTTTCCCACATTTTTTTAGAAGTTTTCAGATGCATGATGGAATGGAAAACTTCATCAGGCAGAGCCATTGAGATAATGGTCTTTGCTCTTGCATCTATGCCTACCTTCTTTTTATCTTCATCACTCCACTGTCTTATTTCCTTAACGACATATCGTTCAGGGACAGCTTCAGTGGTGGCAGTAGCGGGAACCGCAACTATAATTCTAACAGGTTCATAGGGTCCGTTTTCTATATATTCAGGTATAGTAGGATCCACACCTTCAAGAAATAGCATCATTCGATTTTTCCATAGAGAAAAGTTATCTCTGCTAAATCGAGGAGGTTTAGAAAGTGAACCATTATCATAGTAGTTTGTGTTTGTGTTTAGTGTCATTTTAGAATAGCAAGGAAGAGTATTAAGCAAGATCTTGTTTATTAGTTTAAACAAACTGCTCTAATACCACTTGTTGGTCCCGAAGGTGCTTAACAAGTTTGTAGAAGGGGGGGTTGAATACAAACACAGAAATTAAAGTTTAATAAATTGTTTATTGATAAATCAAAATACAATTTACAAGTTTGTTACGGAATAAGATTAAGACAAACTTAATCTAAACAAACTTAAGAAACACTAAGATGATTGCACAAGAAATTCAGAGAATGGGAGATTAAGAGATATAGAAAACAAGGGTTTCTATATGGGGTTCAAGGATTGAGCACTCTCACAGATGGAGGGGTGAACTTCCTATTTATACCCTATGCATTAAATGCATGGCAGGGCACTTTACACGTGGCGTTCACAGATTGGCTTTGGGAGTCTGACTTTTGGGAGACATGCTTTCAGCCGGGTCATGAACAGTGTAGTTGACATAGTGGTTGTACGTATGGTGGCAGAGACATGTCCGTTCTGACACATAGTACTAGTTTGTGCAAGGATAGACAAAAGGAAACTTGAGACATAAGCTTTGTGATCTTTTGATCGCTGAATATCTCTTCTTTCAGAGATAAAGAGGTTCAGCTATCGCTGAAGCTTTTCCTCATGTTCCTTCGCGTATATGTAGAGTTGTCTTTGCTTCACTGATATCCGCATCAGATCACTAGTAGACTTCTCTTTGTTCAGCAGCTTCGTCTTCGATTCAGCTATGAACATATGTTGACGCGAGACTTGTCTTCAGGGATTACGTTACTGTTTACATCAGAAACTATCAGTGATAACTGAACAGACTCAGTCTGATCACTGATAGTGAAACACTAATACATAGAAATGTTTATGAGAGAGACTATCAGCGATAACTGAACAGACTCAGTCTGATCGCTGATGGTGAAACACTAATACATATTAAAACGTAATTTTCACTAAGTATAGAAGAGGGTCTTTATCAAATCACTGAGAGAGTTTGGATCAACAATCTCCCCCTATTTGATAATGACAAAGTAACTAAAGAAAATTACTTTATGATTCAAAATATAGGAATAAAAAGGACTCATAGCATGCATGTCCCAATTACTATTTTGAGGGATCTTTTACAGTACTGATAGGGTTAAGTACATCACTGCAATTTTCATTTAATTCAGGGATAGAATTACAAGATATGAAAATCATAAGTACAAGTGAATAACTAACTACTATAAGTATAACTAATAGATTACAGAAAAGGAAACTAATCTATCAGCTATTAAAAGAAGACTTAGGAGGATTGATCATATACTCAGGTATTTCTTCTCCTTTCTGTCTTCGTTCCAAAGATTCTTGGCTGATAATTTTTTTGATTTTCTCAGCAGCAGGGGAGAAGTCACACCATAAGCATAAGAGATCCTTGAGATGATTCAGAGGACAGATAGGAATCTCAGAGACTCTTTGAAATCTGAGTTCCTCATCATCATCTCTGAAGAACACTCCATAAGGATCGTCAATTACTTGACCACCTTGGAAAGGACCACCAGGAGGCAGAGATAGATCCAGAACTGAAAGATCGGGAGGAGGACCAAACAGTGCATCTCTTGAAAATTTGATAGAAGTTTCATTCCTGATGATGGCGATGTCTTCAGAGGAGGAGGACCTAGTTCTTTTCTTGAGTTTCAAAGATTTGGGAGGAAGAGGAGATGGCAGCTTCAGTACAGAAGTGACTCTATTTATGAGGGCTTCAAGAAGTCCTTCAACGTAGCCTCTGTATGTAGATTTGAATTTCTTCAGCGCATCCCAGAACTCTAACCATTCCGTAAATCCGAAGCTCTCAAGTTTGGATACGTACATAGCTTTTTGGGTTCCATCCTCTCTGGTAATCTCCATGGTCACTGAGAGTTGATCCTTCTTCTTGCGACCAGAGATAGTCACGGCTGATATCGGAAGAAGATCATAACGATAATCCATCTTCTGTTTGCACCATTCGATAGACCTATCGTTGATCTCTTGTTCTTTGGAGCGTTTCTCTTCAATTTATTTCAGCAGTGCAGCTTGAACTTCCACAGGCTTGCTTTTCAGATTTTTGTCCTTGACTAGAGAAGATTGAATATTTAAAGCGAGCTGGGCATCTTGTTCGTGGATATGTATATGCCTATTCTTTTTTACCTGTTTTAGGATGTACATGCATTTTGTGTGTTATAATGCTGTTTTTAGGTTCCTTTGAATTCTGTTGCTACTTGCTCGTGGATATGTATATGCCTATTCTTTTTTACCTGTTTTAGGATGTACATGCATTTTGTGTGTTATAATGCTGTTGTTCATAGATGGATATTATACTTCAATATTGTCAAGGTGCAAAACTTTGTTGACATAATCTTAAGTTCTCTATTGTTCTTCCTTTTGAAATGTTGTTTTGAACTAGTAATATTGAGTATGTAGTTATATTTGCAAAGTAATTGTTTTATTCAGATATTTACCAAACAACTATATTTCATTCAGAACTAAATCATACAAGGAGTTAAAATGGTAATTTGTTGTTATTCAGACTGTCCATTCAGAACAATTAACAAACAACCATATTTCATTCTGCATTATATCATACAGAGTCTCTTAATCATTATGACAACTTACTACATCAAACCATTCAACAACCGATAAATTGCCGATTTGTAACCAAACTACAAGTATGATGGCTAGAAGTCCCTTTCGCTTCTTAGTATTGAGGTGGGAAGTTCTTAAAACTACTTTCTATCTGTAGATCATAACATTAGGGTTTCTTTAGCTATAATTACGATAGGTAAGTATTGATAATTGTGAGAATACGTTAAACTCATTAGATTACTCTCCAGAAAGACCGGTAAATACAACTTATAACCACAGGCCATTGCCAGTTTGAGAACCAAATTCTGAGCATTTGAAGAGAGAAGGGAGGGTCCAATTATATACAGGAATATAGGATAAATGGTCCAAGTCTAGTCGATATGAGATTTTAGCGTGGCCCCTCCAACGGAGGCTAGATGGGCATAAATTGTCCCATAGCGTCGAGAGGGGCATAACATCGAGAGGGGCATAGACAGGTGATGGGGCTAGACATGTATAAATTGCTCCAAGAGTGTGAGTCCTTAGAGTGATAGGCCTTGACTCTGGTACCATGTGAAATATGTGAAGTCCAATTAGATTACTTTCCAAAAGATCCCTTGTGAAAAAGAAGGGAGGTTCTACCATATATGGAGGGGAAGTGATCCAAGTCTAAGCCAACATGGGATTTTAACAATGAATAAGTAATTATGATATCACAAACCATGAAGCATTGCTAAGAAGCCTAAGAGCTAACATCAATCGATAAAGAGAAGCACAAAGTCTCACATCAGTTAGACAGTAGACACACTCTCTTTCTTCTCAATATATAAGGGTTTTTTTGGAGAATAATCTAATGGGGTTCCACATTTTCTTAACTAGTGACATAAGCTGTTAGCTTATTAGTGTAGCAACCACACATGATGGCTTTGAGGATAGAGATCAGGTAAGTGTATATCTCTCCCTTCAGATCCTACCTTCGAGTGGTATATTGGGCTTGTTTGGTTTGGTGATAACTTTGCAATTGGTGAAAAAACGACAATATATATAATTATGAATGATCAATTTGGGTAAAGAGGACGAGAGGGAGAACACTTTCTTGAATCTAGTGTCAATCATTATGTTACGTAATTTGATTAAAATTGGACTAAAGTGATGTAATAGATATAATTATGACTTATGAGAGTATAGGTATGTAATATGTGCTTAAAAATATTAAATTAGAGGATGGTTCAAATAAGAAGGCTAAATATCGTGATAAGGTAAGAAGGGAAAGTTCATATATGAATCATTGTAAAAATCAATTTGAAGAACAATAATCTGTAATGTAAAACGCCGTTCACATTCGCATATTAATAGATATTTTCCGGATTTTTCCAATTATTCATATATGAACCTTCTATTAATCTTCAGTTCACACGATGTTTAGCATGCTTTTTCTAATCGCTTCATCCACCCGTTCCAGATTATTTTGTTGCACTCACTCTTTATTGTTTTCAAATATATCTGTGTGTACAATGGTCCATCATAATTAAAGTGTGTACTTGCTGCCTTTACTCCTATTAACAGATGATGTATATATAGATATGTATATGTCATATGTGTGATATATCTTTCATGTCCAGAATTTCCTCCTTGTTTTCATGGATTGATATCAATTTGGGTTCACAAGATTCATCTATTTTGTTGTGATTTAAAGGTATTTAAGTCGTTTGGTCGGTAGTCAAACATCTCTTTTATACTACTAGTTGGGTACCTGTGAGATGCAGCACAAAGTAAGATTTTATTGTAAACTGATAATGGAATTAGAGGAGTGTGGGGGAATATATTTAAGGTGGGGAGGGAGATTGATAAATTAAGGATCAACTTCTCGGAGTCTTTCGAAAGAAGGTGGGGGAGGGCGGGCTACTTGCTTTTGGTTGGATAAATGGTTGGGGAACTTTAAACTCTATGATACGTTTCCTAGGCTTTTTAGGCTCGAGAGTTGTGGAAAGGCGCTAGGCAGGGACAAGGTTTGATGGTGTGAGGGGGCTTAGAGTTGGACATGGAATTGGGTACAGGAATCGAGATGGAAGGCTCTTGGGGAGTTAAAGGAGTTAATAGGTTTGGGGTATTTGATTAAACCTAGTGGCGGGGAGGGTGATGAGTGGTTCTTTTCGGAGGACGGAAAATTTTCGGTCAAAAATCTCAAGGACCTTATCGATAAGAGGATTCTTAGCGGCGTAAATCAAATTGAAGAACCTCTTTGGTGTGGAATAGTTTTTATCAAAGTTTATATATTTATTTGGAGACTTAGTTGTGGAAGATTGTCGGTCCGGTATGTTTTGGACAAAATGGGTATTGATATGCATTTGATTTTGTATGTCCCTGTTGCATGTTGGAGATCGAGTCAATAGATCATTGCCTTCTTTGTTGTGCTTCAAATGTGCAGGTTTGGGCGAGCTTATGGCGGCGGTGGGGCTGTGAGCCTCCTCAAATCAATGCATTGGAGGATAGTTTCTCTCTTCCAGGCAGACTTTAAGGCGGTAGAATTCGGTTCTACTAAGGACAATGGTGGTTTGTATATCCCTCTATGTCATCTAGAGTTCGAGGAATACATCGGTGTTTGTTGATTCTTCCGTCACCCGTCAAGACCTTGGTTTCGAGATCCAACTGCTCCCATTCCTCTGGATTTCGAATCAATTAATAAGGTTGGGATATTCTTGGTCGTAGTGGTGCAGTTCAATATCGTAATGGACTATGGTTCGTGCTTGGTTCTCCTTCGCGGGATGTGGCTGCTCTGGGTTACTTTGTTCGAGATTTGGGGCAGTCGTCTCTTATTTCTGGCTTCGATAACATTTTGAGTTGTAAATTAAAGGGGTGCATCAAGCCTTTGATAGTAGTGTAACACTACCGAATATGCATAAAGAAACACATCATCAAGTAGTATAATGGTCTTCCCATGTATTAAAAAAAAATTGGTCAATGACCCATATATTGACCCTAAACCCTAATATCAAACTGAGAAAGAATGTATAATATAATATACTTGATCTTAACAAAAACCCCGAAATTTGGGAAAAGTATGCTTAACTCAGAAAAACATATACTATACTTGATCTTAACCAAAAGCTCAAGATTCGAGAAAGATATGTTTGTTTAATTGTTGGTCATTTCTTTTTGTAGTTACCTTTCTCTTGCCAATTTCAATCTATCAATAGATGTGGGTCCAAACAATATTGAGAAAAAAAAAGTTGGCTTTATTTATAGGGAAATTGACCCAAATGGCCAAATCACGAAGAGGGATTGGTCTCTTAGCCATCCATCTCCTTGACTTACAAAAATGTCCCAAGGGACGCAATGGATCCCAGGGCGCAATTGCGCCCCTGCTTGTTTTTAGTAAAAAAAAATGACTTGTTTTCAGTAATAGGTAACACATGGGCTTGACATGTAACAACCTGAACATCTTATAGATATAATAAATTAACATTCATTACTAAACACTGCCCCAGGCTTACAATATAGAGTACAAGGTTACACTATCTCTTACTACACAACTGAGTTTCCAAAAAGATAACTATTACATGAAGTCTTCTATCTCCTGCTTATAGCTCAAATCTTCTCTTTTCCTTTATCTGTACCTATTACCTTGCGATAACCTGAAAAAGAGTTATAATTTTGAAATAGAGAGGGTTAGACCAAAGGTCTATTGAATTCCCTCCAATCACTACTACAACAGTTCAAATATTAATTAAAACATTTAAACAACACCGTATATCTCAATACGTAACTTACTCTTTCTTTCAATCTTTAAAACATTTTATGCTTAGCAGGCATAATTAAATCTATTGGCCATCACTGACCACTTTCTACGCTCACAAGCGTACTTTAAACTACTGACCAACATTCCCGTCAAAGACGGTATGTCTGTCTCGCACTGCCTTATTTTAGGGACACACCCTAATGGCATAAACGGGCCACACTCCCCGGTACGAGCAGACGGGTCACACTTCCCGACTTAGGTCAAACTTCTGACTCAAATGTATGCATACACCTAGTCCTGACTGTATATAAAACAAGTTTATATACCTGAGCATAAACATGCCAAACTGATTAAATCAATCTTTTGAAATAAATATGCATAACCTTCAATACTATAAATGCACAGTATATAAAACGCACATTTATAAATTAACTGCTCAAATCATAAAAGATTTAGTTGAAAGACTCACCTCTGATTCTTCTGAAATAAATTCTGACTTCTATTGATTAACACCACCTACGATGGTATTAAAACAAAGGTAAGCTAACTTGCAACTAAACTCTTTCTTTCAAAAGACTCATCAATTGAAATCTACTGTTTTTAACCCGGTCAAAAACACTCTGATTAAAAACCTCTTAGACCAATTATCAAAATATCGGTCGAACACATACACCGAATAATACTGGTCAAAACAATGTATCGGTCGAACCTCTATACCGGTCAAATCACTATACCGGTCGAGTAACATTACCGGTCTAACACAACTACCGGTCGAACCATTGCCAGTCCTTTACAACCTATCGGTCGAACCACTATCGGTCCTTTACAACCTACCGGTCGAATCACTACCGGTCCTTTACACTATATCGGTCGAAAGCAAATGACCGATACATCATCTTTCCGGTCTAAACAAGAACTTAAGTCGACGTATTACAGTCAAACCTAGAAAACTTTTGATCAATTAAATCGATCAAATACACGGTTAAAAGCTTGATTAACAAGACTATTTACCGACTATAACATGCAGATAGAAGTATGAAGCTACAAACATACCTCTATTTGACAAAAACGATCGATTCCTTCAAGATCTCTTTATCTTTTCTCTTTGCCTTCTTTGCTTTCTCTCTTTCTCTCTTTCTTTCTTCTAAGTCGGCTCAAAATTATAACAGATTAGAATGAGAATACATATCTCATAATATTGGTTATATAAAACCAAATTTCCAATTGACCCCCCTGCACTTAGTTTCACTTCACTTTTCACCCAACTTCCAAAATTAACAAAAATTTCGAAACTAGGTATTACATGACACGTACCCAGGGACGCAATGGAGCCCCAGGGCTCCATTGCGTCCTTAGGGCTATTTCAGTAAACCGGGGAGAGATTTGGCTAAGAGGCCAATCCAAGCTCGTGTTTTGGCCATTTGGGCCAATTTCCCTTTTTTATATCCACCTCCCTTATGCCTCCTTTATTCATTGTGAGATGCAAACAATCTATATCTATATTAAAGGAAAATCCATCCATAGTTGATGAGGTGGTACAATGAGGATGAAGTATTTGTCAAATGGTGAATTGTGGTGAAATCTTAATTGTCCCATATTGGTGAGTAAGTGAAAAGTTTAGAAGAGAAAATGATTATATAAAGGAGTAGATGACAACATAGAATGTTGATCCAATTTTGGGTTAAATAATTATTTAATTTATATGACAAAACATTTCATGTAATAGTTAAAATTTTCATTTTCATTTTATATGAACTAAGTTTATATAATTGAATCTCGATTTGTCTCTATTACTTCTATTTTATTATTTTAACATATGTTTTTCTTTAATTTTTATATAATCGAAATCTACATATATATTAAAAGAGAAATTAAGGTTGATGACACCAATACAATGAATAATGAAATATTTGTCAAATGATGAACTATGATGAAATCTTGATTACCCCACATCTATATATCTTTAAGTAAGATCCACGAGTAATAATATAACATCCTAAAAGTTGAGTATTCTATATCTATCCCACATTGATGAAGAGATGAAAGATTAACAATTGATGGTAGGTATATAAAAGTAGGGACAGGGTACAGATATCTAAAGTTTTTATTTTTAGATACTTTTTCAGACCTATTACTAAGTAGCAGTCAAAACCCGATTCCTTCCCAGGCTTTTCTCTTATCCCTGACTTGCCACTCCTTACTTTAATTTTGAATCCACTTCTTGGAAGAAAATAATGGGAGGCTCATTACTTCAATTAGTCCCCATGTTCCTCTTTTTTTTTTTTTTTTTTTTTCAAAATTGGGTTAGAGGACACTATTCGTAAGAATTTTCCCTTATTTTTTCTGACTTTCTTTATAAAATTTGAGATGTCTTTGTTTCAACTCATGGATTTGATCATCTTGGCTAATCCTCTAAACTCATGTTATTGGCTCATGTTGACTAACCTTTCAAACTTATAGGGTTGGTTTCATTTTGGCCAACCCTCTTTTTGTAAAATTATCAACCTATATAAAAAAATCAATATATCACTATAAAATAATGAGGTGGTACCATTAAAGTTATTACATTGTCGTTAAAATTTAGGTATCCCATATTGATGATAAATTGATGCGTAAATAGAGGAAGATGGGTATATAAAAGAAGGATGAGTGGACACCTTTAACCATATAAGACTTAGGGGGTGTTTACTTGGGGCTTAATGAGCTTAATGACAAAACCGGCTTATTCGCACAGACGTTTGGAGTGTTTACTTAGGGCTTAATGACAAAACCGGCTTATTCGCGCAGACATTTCCGGCTTAATCACTAAGTAGAGAAAATATGTGTTGTCCCCATTAAGACACATCTTTGACATTTATACGCTTTAAAAATAAAGACATGCCTACCTTCCTACTCAATAATCACACAATAAAAAGCTAGGTGCTAGATTTCACCTTCACTACTTGTTCGATTTCGATTTCACCTTCATCGCTCGTTCGATTTTACTGCTTCGAGTTCATTGTTGGTTCGATTACACTATTTCAATTCACTGTTGGTTCGATTTCAACCCTAGACAATAGTTTCCTTTGGTCGATTTCTCCAAAGGTAATGATTTTACTGATTGTTCGATACTTGTTTCTTCTCCATACTCGATTGTTGTTCCATACTTGTTTCTTTAGTCGATTATTGTTCTATACGTGTTTCTTAAGTCGATTGTTGTTCCATACTTGTTTTCTTCAGTCGATTGTTGTTCCTTACTTGTTTTTCAATCAATTTTTGTTCCATACTTGTTTCTTCTCCATAGCTGCTCGACATTTCTGCAATGTAGATTTTTGTAACCATGATTTCTACAATGTCGATTTCATACTTGTTTCATACTTGCTACTTTTTGTTTGAACTTGACTACTTTTTGTTTGAACTTGGCTACATTGTGTTTGAACTTGGAAGTTTAAGTACTTAATGAATTTTTGTTTGATTTTTGGATTATGTCAATGAATTTATGAATATATGGCTTAAAAAATAAACAACAATTTATAAAACAACTTAAAATTCATATTCAAGGGTAAATTAGTCATTTATGTTATTCAGACTGTTAATTTAGATAAAAAAGTAAACAACAACATCAATTTATCCAGACAGACATATTTATCCATACATGACTTAATGGAAAATCTGGTAAACAACCCCTTAATAGAAAACGATCCAAACAATCGATAATGTGGCACCCTAATAATTGAACATTCCCAATTTTGAATTGTTGTTCGATTTGGTTACCCCATATTGATAGGGAGATGAAAATTTAACAAATGACGTGTCACACTAAGAATTAAGTATCATCCAATCTTCTACTATTTTCTATACAAGTTTTTACATATGTAAAAGTAACAACCAAGAAGAATGATGTGACACTTTAAGAATTGTGTACTATTCATTTATGGAGTTGTGTTTGAGTTATGTCTATCCCACATTGGTGGAGATATGAAGGATTGACAATGGATAATGGATATATCAAAAGGAGGTTGAGATGTATTTGTGGCAACTCATGGGGTTGGCTCCTCTTGATCGATCCTCTAAACTCACGTCGTTTGCTCATTTTGGTTGGTCATCCGAACTCATTGGTTGGCGCATGTTGTCCAACTCTCTTTTTTGCAAAAAAAAAAATCCATATAAAATTCATTATCTTTATATCTATCTTTATTTATATATATATAAAAGTAACAACCAAGAACAATGATGTGACACTCTAAGAATTGTGTATTATTCATTTCTTGAATTCTGGTTGAGTTTTGTCTATCCCATATTGATGGAGAGATGAAAGAGTGACAATGGATGGTGGGTGTATGAAAGAAGGTTGAGATGTATTTGTGACAACTCTAAACCCACGTCGTTGGCATATTTTGACCGGTCTTTCGAACTCATTGGTTGACTCATTTTGTCCAACCTTTTTTTTTTCAAAAAAAACTAATCTATATAAAAAAAATCTTTTATTTTATAAAATCAACAACCAAAACCAATGATGTTCCACCTTGAGATCTGAGTGTTTCTCAAATATATAATTTTGGTGTTATTAGATTACCCCACATCGGTAGAAAGACGCTAGCTTGGAAGAAGGGGTGAGTATATAAAAGAAGTATGAGATGCATTACAAGTTTAAAAGAGTATGTAGCAACATATGGCGTTGGTCTTTTTTGGCTGACTTTTTTTTGCAATAAATCATCTTATATCTTATATTTTTTATAATTATAAAAGACACAACCACAACCAATGAAGTGGCACCATAAGATTAGATTTGGGTATTCATAAATATTTAATTGTGGTGTTATTTGGTTATCCCACATCAGTGGATAGACGATTGATTGTAAGAAGGGGTTTAATATATAAAAAGATGTGATGTCTTAATGGCAACTTATTGTGTTGACTTTTTTTACACGACCTATTTTACAGTAAATCAATCCTTATAGAATATCTATACTATATTATAAAGCACGGATAAAAAACTCTTAAATACAAATTTTTAGGCACAACGTACCATCATTTTATGCAAGATTTTAAAATCTCTTAATTTACAAATATCAAAGCACAAGATACATAATACTACTGCAAACTTCTAACACCCACCAATTTGGTATGTGCAAGACCTTCCTTTTATGCAGACCTTTCCATGTATCACTATTAACTAATATATTATATTACTATAAATTTGTTTTAATTATATTATTAAATATGTAATTGGTTATTTTTTCTAGATGTCATTAAAATATATAAGATAATCATTGAATTCTAACAAAATACTTAATTTTTTTATATAAACAACATTATATTATTAAGCCTAAATTAAACAAATTTATAAATTTTTTATCACTTTCTTAAAACAATTCAAAATCGAACTGTAAATCGACAAAAAAATAAAAAACAAAATGGAACATTAAAATTGTGATGTATCTCGCTGCATTGGGCGAGTACGCTTCTAGTAATGTGAAAAAAAAATGATTTTTAATGCTTAGAAGTTGACATCTCATTCTCCATGGTTGTTGCTTTTATATAGATAAATATATAAAGATATAGATTAAATATGACGAAGGATCATGTGAGAAGAAGAGTTAAGATAAAAAGGGATATGAACCTTTAATCACTTTTAATCTCAAACCCACACATGAATCACGCTTGATACGAGAATTGATCCGGTGCATCTTGGTGCATCTCATCTCAATGCATCTCATCCTAATGTGCATCAAAGGGTGGTGATCCCTTCTTACCCTTCTCACTATACCTTTCATTCTCACTGAAATCCAACCCTTATAGATATATAGATACTGTTAATGTCAAAAATCATCCCAAGGAACATCTAAGGTCGGTGTGGAGCTTTAACAACTAAAGTAAACAATCGATCGACAAATCATACGACAAAGGTAAAAGATAAATAAGACACAAAGAATTTGGTGACGCAGAAAACCCCGTCGAGGGTAAAAACCGCGGATGATAGCAGAGATCGTCAAGTGCACTATGAACGTCAAACAGGGATGTCGTTCTTTAGAATGAGTGATTACAAGTACAATTGACAATACTACAGTAGAAAAGTAATGTAATCGTGCAATTGAGCCGTATGTCGTGTGATAGAACACTTTTGTTGAGAGATTCTGCTTGAGAGAATTCTTGAGAGTTGTATCTAGAACTTGCTTTCTAATCAGATGTCAATGTGTCCTTTGCGTTGCTTTTTAGGATTGTATATAGCTTTGGTCGCCATAAATGAGCATTGATTGTCCAACGGTCTTGATATTGATTGATCTTGATGGCACTTATTCGTTATATCCGTTGGTCTTTATGTGCATTAAACCTGTAATGAAAGATTCACAGAGGAAAAACGGTTGTGTGCAATAGATGATCAATGATCGTTAGTGACGTTACATCAGCCATGAAATACAAGCTTGTCAAGAGATTCCTATTAGTCGTGGACGTGAGAAACTCTCGACGATCATCATCAGGGACAAAGATGTCTTCTGACGTGTGTGATTGTCAGGACCTTATCTTAATACAAGAATGGTTCTTAGTCTGGAGACGTTTGGTTTTCTTCTGTCGGTCGAGACTTGTGAAATTTTACCCAAACAGATATAGATTTACAACTATAACTGTTGGGTCATCAAGGATTTGAAGATGACCCCCTTTCGGCTTATTATTTCATACTTGTAATATTTGATCATCCTTGTACTTAGATTATTTCAAGGTTCTTTGTAATAGCTTAGTCGTGTCTCAAAATATCCGTGAAGTCGAACACCAACCGAAGTCAACAAGAAGTAAATCTTAAGATGCGGATCAAGATGAACTTCTAACCTTACTAAGCTACCTACCTGCCGAAATTGTCTCTCCTCAGTCGGCAGGTATCCTACCTGCCGAATCAGCTCCTTAGTTTCGACAGGATCTCATACTAGCCAAATTATCTTCATAATTTGGCTAGTCCCCTATTTGCCAACATCCTTCTGACAAAAAGGATAGGAACATTCAATTGCACATAAGATTCCACCCAAAGTCTGAAACGATGGAGACTTTCTCCAAAAGATCAGAAAAAGGATACTTGCCAGATATATTTTATTAAGGTGTTATCTTATCAAGGTACAAACAATGTTCTAAAAAACTCGCCGCACAGTTGCCATGGCGCGTGTAACACCCCGATTTTTGAAAGATATCGATCCAAGTTAATACAGAAACCGAGATATTAAGGAAAAAGAAGATTTTTGATTTTGGACTTGAATCCTTGATTTTATAGTCTAGATGGATGAATGATTCAATTACGAGTCCAACGGTTCTTTCCGGAGCAAAAACGGAGCTATAACGAAGAAGTTATGGCCAAAACAGTATCGAGAAGAAAACCAGGGAAGCGGGCGACTTATGCCGCGACTTAAGGTCGCGTCACAAGTCGCGAAATCCACTGGATCGAGCTTAAATCGCGATTTTCAGCCCCAAACTTCATTCCTTCATATCTCCTTCATCCTAGCTCCGATTTGGGTGATTCAAAGTGCTACGATTTCATTTTTTAGAGCTTTTCAAGGATCTAGCAAAAGATTGGAAGTCTATTGAAGTATACTAGAGCATTTTGTGGTGGTAAGCTTCTCATCTCTCCCTATTCATCTTCTTCACCATGTTTTCTAGGGTTTCATCCACCCTTTGTGCTTCTTTTCATAGATTGGAGGTTTGTAACCATTTTGGTGAACTAGAAGTGTTTTGGTTGGTGGATGCAAGCTTGGGTTAAGGTAATCTTCTATTCTCTTCGGTTATAGAAGTTAGGGTTTCGATATTAGTTGAGGTGTTCATGTATATGGTTTGGGAAATGATTCTTTGTGGTCGATTATGTTTATTTATGGTTGAATATGTATGGATTTAGGTTTTTGGAAGTTTTGTATTGAGAATCCAAGTGTTCTTCAAAGGAGCTCTAGTTGGGGGAAAATCTAGATTTAGTCTAAATCTAGCAAGGTGAGTTCAAGATGATTTATGAAAACGGTGTACATGCCAAAATGGTTATTTTAAAGTATTTATGCTTTGCATCAAATTGTTCACTACTAATAAATGTTGGGCATTTGGTTATATCTCACCTTATAAACTTGTGTCACATGCATATTTGTGAGTTTGGGCATTCGTCAAATAAATCATGTTTGAGAAGCTTCATTTATGCATATTTTATAAATGAAGTCCATTTGAGATAAATGTCCTTTATATGATTATGCAGTTACAACTATTTGGGAAAATGCATAGTAATGTGTCAAGAGGTATTTTGGGAAATGTAAGGGTAAAATGGTCCTTTTTGGAAGATGGTTTGCCTCAACCAATGTTGATTTGGAGTTGTTTATACTTTTGGGATCGTTGTGTCTTTGTCAGTCGGCTAAACATGTTTTTAATGTACAAAGGCTTTCGTTGGAGATTTATGTAAAGTGTTGGGCCTTTGGCTCGGTTTTTGATTTAAACGAGTCGTGTGGACGTTTGTCCGGAGTCATAACCAGCGGGGGTTTTGACTTAGATGACGATTAGTTTCGTATCGTGGGTGAGTTACATGTTTTGGGTGCGTGGTCATCCAATTGGAGTCATGTAACGTTAGACAGTGTTGTAATGGATCCATAGACACGTAAGTTCTGTCGGTCTTGTAAGGCCGGAGGTTTTGGGTTACTTTTAGTGACCGCTCGGGTTTGCTAGCGAGTAGGCAATAACCGGTACGAGCCGTTGAGGTGTAACTCGTCTAGGTTGGATAGGCACCCGCGTCCGTAAGTCCTTGGGGTGGAACTCGATGGAGTAGGGCTAGAGGCAATAATACGGATTGAGGTTGTGATGTCTGGTATGGCATGGGAACTAAGTCCGGGATACGTGGTGAAATCCAACAACATCAAGAGTGGCCCCATTCACGTGTTCTCGCCACCCAAGATGGAAACGTTTAGAGGACATGTAAGGAAGTCGCGTGAACGACCTACTTACATGTTCTCTATTCTCGGTGTTTACGGATCTCCTCATCGTTGATTCGTGGTATTTTATTTGGGTAATGTGGTTTTTTTTACCAAAAGGAGTTTTTAAGTGATTGACGGCAAATGATGGCTTTAATTTTGGGTTGTGTGTCACGTTTCACCGTGTTGGGTATTTCAAGTTGTAATGTGTTAACCGTGTTTTATAAAATTGGGAGTCCACCCTCTATTTAATTTTAGCAAGTTCCGGTTTACTTTACATAATTGCGTCTCATAGGTGAGATCCTCGTCTTTAAAGCAGTTTGGTTTGGTTAACAGATAACTCGGTGTCTATTTCGTACAAAGTGCATCGTTATTGATAAACGAGTCGTTTTCATAAGTGAAGCATATCATTTTGAAAGATTATGGTTTTATTCGCATTCTTCCTTTCTAAATGATTAGATTTTATATGTTGAAAACTCTTGAACTCACTAGGCGTTAGCCTAACCTTTTTATTTGTCGGCATGTGCATCAGGTTCCGGATGGGGGAAAAGGTTTTAGCTTTTTGGTGAAGTGTTGTGTGCTAAGAGTTTATGCAAGGGTGAGTAGCTTGATGAAGTCTTCCGCGTTAGTCGTTGATAAGAGCAACTGTTTCATTGTGGTTTTAGTAACACCCGACTTTGTTCAGTCATTATGCGAGACTCGACCTTTTAGTTGTTAAAGTTAAATCCATTATTCTTTTGAGGTGTCTCAATTGATGATTGTAAAATAGATTATATCCTTTTTTGTTGTATAATTTGGAAGTTTTAAATTAGTTGCTCTGTTCATTTTCGAGGGTGTTACAAGTTGGTATCAGAGCTTAAGTTTGAGAGAATTAGGTATTGATCGTAGGATGCCTAGACTCAAACTAGCGTTTTTATAAGTGATTGTAAGTGACGTTGCACGTTAGGAACCTTAAGATAAGATATTATGGAGTTGATCGAGTCGCTAGAAACGGGAAACTTGTCGAGGGTCGCAAGGATGAGCATGTACGGTACGTTCACAATGGCACCTGGCCAGTGTTATGGTGAACCTACATGCAACATGTGTATACTTGAACTACCTTGGTATGATGACCGTTGGGGTAGTGAGAAAGTTTCTAAGCGGGTAATTTAAGGGAAGATTGATGGTTATAGCAATGTTACTTTGGAGTGATAGTTAAGCGCGTCGAATGCACTAAGTTGACCACTTTGAGTCGGAACTATTGGTCGGATTAGAACCATAGGCGTGTTAATTGGCTCTATTTCAAGAAGGAATTGTAAGGAGAACCGATGAAATCATGATCACCTTAAGATGTTTGAACATCCGGGTGATATTAGTATGACGGGAAGAAAAAAAAATTGAGGAACGTGATTTCGAGGTATCGAGTGCCGGCCAAATCCATGCACGACATTTATTTCTAAAATGAGTTTGCATTATCTGTTTCTCATGTTTTCAAAGCATAAAGTGAGTTATATTGCGCAATCTTGGTAGGGTGTTTAGCATTCATCAAATTTTAAATCGGAAGTTTAAACATGCACGAAATTATTTTGTTGTTCGTGGTTGCAAATATTTTATTCATTGGAAATCCCTTCATCCTCGTTGTGGGTCTAACTCTATTTTTGGATATTATAAGATCCGTATTTTTTTATGTCATTTTGAGTATTGGACAAATAACTGTATAATTTTAACTTTAACATTGAATCTCCTCCACATATGTTAAGGTTTTAAAGGAAGAGTTATCCCCATGTTCTTGAGTTAGAATTTTATGGAGGGTTTGGTTTGTGTGAGTCGTGTTTAATTTCATGGGTATAGTTTTGCGGCATTTGGGGTGTGTAAGTGTACATTGAGATGCGTGGGTTTTAATTTCATCGCGTGTAAATTTACACGTTTATTGGGCGTCGTGTCTCATCAAAGTCGTGTTGAAAATGGTCATCTTATCTTACGATGTGGTTTTAGAATTTTGATATTTTATACTTTTTGTTGTCTTATACTTTTATGTTGGGAAATGGAAATTTTGACGCCGCTTGCTTTAAGCATTAATCGGATTTATTGAAAATTCGGTCGGGTTTTATTGTGTCCTATTTTACGACATTTTGCGTCGCGTAAATAAGTCTTGTAACGTGTATGCATGCTTTATTGAGTATGTTAACTTATAGGTTCTGTTAATAAATGTCGTCCCATGTGCTCTTTTGGGAAGTTTCAAAACCTTATGTCTTTCTCTTTCGGGGTTATAAAATTGTTAATCGCGGTACGCTTTTGCATTTGGATTTAAATTACACTGTTGGTGTGAGTAAGCATATAAACAACTTATATTATCTCAGTTATTGATTTTACTGTTAATAATTATCCGCAATGCATTATGCGAGTTAGTGGTATTCATGTCGTTGTAGTTATTATTTTGGTCAAATGTGTTCATCAGTACGGCCTAAAGTTTTAAACTCGATTTGGAATTTAATTGTTTTCTCATCGTTCTACCGAGCTTTGAGGAATAAACTGATGCATATGGGGTTTGTGGAGAATTTTATGCCATAACGTTTTTGGTTAGAGAAGAAAAGTTTTAAAGATAAAAATTATGAAATCCTCATTTAGGGTTATACAAACAGTTATTGCACGTGTTGTGGTGCAGGAATTAATTTTCATATTTATAGTGTAAATTTTGTTGCACACCGTTGTTACCATTTTATTTACGAAAATGTTGATCAAACAAATTTTGGAAATGATTTTATACGTGTAGCGTCGGTGATCAATTTTCAACCTATCGAGTGATCGGTAGTGGATTTTACCGTACAAAGCAATTGTTATAAAGCTTGTGTATTTGAAAGTTCCATAAAGGTTTAAATTGGCATAGTTGTTTGAACTCATTAGGCCTATAGATTTAAACCCCTGTCGTGAAAGGAGTTGTAATTAAGGAACTAAGGAGTCCTTGGGAAATGAAGCGTCGGATTATCCGATCCGTGGTCAGTCCGAACTTTGGATCCTAATTTATGAATCGGTACACACGCGAATAATTGAAGTAGTAGAATTGTGTATTTTCCTAGATATTTAAGTGGTGATATTTCTGTTTCGGTAAACCTTCGGGATGAATCTTTGAGTGGTTGCTTGACTTCGGTAGGATGTGAGCCGATGGGTCGGATGTGTACCATCCGGGTAAGTCTTAATGAATAAGGAAATTATAGTGATTTGTTGTCGGAATTTAGTATCTTGATAGGTGTCAACCTTGAAACATCGGTGTAAAATATGGAGGGAAATTTATGGTGGTATATCCTCGGTTGAGGTGTAAAAGTTTTGAACATAGGCGTCGACATTCGGTTTGAGGATGATAACCGTTGGGATGTTTCATTGTACTTCCGATGAACCCGGTGCGTCAGCAATTTAAGTGGTAACCTTGAGAAGATTAGATGATGGAAATTAGGAATCGATCTTTGGTAATTCTGTAATCAACAAGGTTTCACTGATTCGTCGACCGATGCTTGACTGCACTCTGGGAATTGAGTAACCGTGTAGTTGGGGTAATCCGTTGTCCACCAATGTCGTGTCGCGTCAATTAAGGAACAAATCGAATGTTATGTTTGGATCGAAACTAACTAGTGTTAGGAAATATCGCCAAGGAAGGGGACGATGAATCTTTTATAATATAGATTATCGAGGATTTGGGTTTAGAATGTCGAGGTAAACCATAAGTAGAAATCGGCTATTGAGGAGACCTTGATGGGACGAAATTAAAATGCCTAAAGGAGGAGTTCACTTTGAAGCATTCTTGGTGGAACTATTCTTGAGGGGATATGTGCAACCCAAGGTTGGGAGACAACCAAGATCTCAAGGATAAGAAGGTGGTTGATAGGGACTCGATGTTCGTCTCGTCATCGGTAAAATACATCGGACTGTGAAATGGAGTTGTGATCGTTTTCGTACACGGGGCAAGGTATCGTGTAGGCACTCCTTTTGGGTAGAGAACCGAGTGACCTCGCTAAGGGAGACGTTGGGTGTTTGATCGGTGCCAGATTTCGAGGACGAAATCTCTTTTAAGGTTGGGAGGATTGTAACACCCCAATTTTCGAAAGATATCGATCCAAGTTAATATAGAAACCGAGATATTAAGGAAAAAGAAGATTTTTGATTTTGGACTTGAATCCTTGATTTTATAGTCTAGATGGATGAATGATTCAATTACGAGTCCAACGGTTCTTTCCGGAGCAAAAACGGAGCTATAACGAAGAAGTTATGGCCAAAACAGTATCGAGAAGAAAACCAGGGAAGCGGGCGACTTATGCCGCGACTTAAGGTCGCGACACAAGTCGCGAAATCCACTGGATCGAGCTTAAATCGCGATTTTCAGCCCCAAACTTCATTCCTTCATATCTCCTTCATCCTAGCTCCGATTTGGGTGATTCAAAGTGCTACAGTTTCGTTTTTGAGATCTTTTCAAGGATCTAGCAAGAGATTAGAAGTCTATTGAAGTATACTAGATCATTTTGTGGTGGTAAGCTTCTCATCTCTCCCTATTCATCTTCTTCACCATGTTTTCTAGGGTTTCATCCACCCTTTGTGCTTCTTTTCATAGATTGGAGGTTTGTAACCATTTTGGTGAACTAGAAGTGTTTTGGTTGGTGGATGCAAGCTTGGGTTAAGGTAATCTTCTATTCTCTTCGGTTATGGAAGTTAGGGTTTCAATATTAGTTGAGGTGTTCATGTATATGGTTTGGGAAATGATTCTTTGTGGTTGATTATGTTTATTTATGGTTGAATATGTATGGATTTAGGTTTTTGGAAGTTTTGTCTTGAGAATCCAAGTGTTCTTCAAAGGAGCTCTAGTTGGGGGGAAATCTAGATTTAGCCTAAATCTAGCAAGGTGAGTTCAAGATGATTTATGAAAACGGTGTACATGCCAAAATGGTTATTTTAAAGTATTTATGCTTTGCATCAAATTGTTCACTACTAATAAATGTTGGGCATTTGGTTATATCTCACCTTATAAACTTGTGTCACATGCATATTTGTGAGTTTGGGCATTCGTCAAATAAATCATGTTTGAGAAGTTTCATTTATGCATATTTTATAAATGGAGTCCATTTGAGATAAATGTCCTTTATATGATTATGCAGTTACAACTATTTGGGAAAATGCATAGTAATGTGTCAAGAGGTATTTTGGGAAATGTAAGGGTAAAATGGTCCTTTTTGGAAGATGGTTTGCCTCAACCAATGTTGATTTGGAGTTGTTTATACTTTTGGGATCGTTGTGTCTTTGTCAGTCGGCTAAACGTGTTTTTAATGTACAAAGGCTTTCGTTGGAGATTTACGTAAAGTGTTGGGTCTTTGGCTCGGTTTTTTATTTAAACGAGTCGTGTGGACGTTTGTCCGGAGTCATAACCAGCGGGGGTTTTGACTTAGATGACGATTAATTTCGTATCGTGGGTGAGTTACATGTTTTAGGTGCGTGGTCATCCAATTGGAGTCATGTAACGTTAGACAGTGTTGTAATGGATCCATAGGCACGTAAGTTCTGTCGGTCTTGTAAGGTCGGAGGTTTTGGGTTACTTTTAGTGACCGCTCGGGTTTGCTAGCGAGTAGGCAATAAGCGGCACGGGTCGTTGAGGTGTAACTCGTCTAGGTTGGATAGGCACCCGCGTCCGTAAGTCCTTGGGGTGGAACTCGACGGAGTAGGGCTAGAGGCAGTAATACGGATTGAGGTTGTGATGTCTGGTATGGCATGGGAACTAAGTCCAGGATACGTGGTGAAATCCAACAACATCAAGGGTGGCCCCATTCACATGTTCTCGCCACCCAAGATGGAAACGTTTAGAGGACATGTAAGGAAGTCGCGTGAACGACCTACTTACGTGTTCTCTATTCTTGGTGTTTACGGATCTCCTCATCGTTGATTCGTGGTATTTTATTTGGGTAATGTGGTTTTTTTTTACCAAAAGGAGTTTTTAAGTGATTGACGGCAAATGATGGCTTTAATTTTGGGTTCTTCTCACGTATATTGAGGTTCGCATGGACCGCGTCATTTCCATGTGTCGGTATTCATTCTCGTCCATTTTATGGTCGTGTGAGTTTTGGGTTTAAAGTCGTGTTCATGGCGATATTTAATTATATAGATCTTCATCTATGATTTATGAGTTGTGTCACGTTTCACCGTGTTGGGTATTTCAAGTTGTAATGTGTTAACCGTGTTTTATAAAATTGGGAGTCCACCCTCTATTTAATTTTAGCAAGTTCCGGTTTACTTTACATAATTGCGTCTCATAGGTGAGATCCTCGTCTTTAAAGCAGTTTGGTTTGGTTAACAGATAACTCGGTGTCTATTTCGTACAAAGTGCATCGTTATTGATAAACGAGTCGTTTTCATAAGTGAAGCATATCATTTTGAAAGATTATGGTTTTATTCGCATTCTTCCTTTCTAAATGATTAGATTTTATATGTTGAAAACTCTTGAACTCACTAGGCGTTAGCCTAACCTTTTTATTTGTCGGCATGTGCATCAGGTTCCGGATGGGGGAAGAGGTTTTAGCTTTTTGGTGAAGTGTTATGTGCTAAGAGTTTATGCAAGGGTGAGTAGCTTGATGAAGTCTTCCGCGTTAGTCGTTGATAAGAGCAACTGTTTCATTGTGGTTTTAGTAACACCTGACTTTGTTCAGTCATTATGCGAGACTCGACCTTTTAGTTGTTAAAGTTAAATCCATTATTCTTTTGAGGTGTCTCAAGTGATGATTGTAAAATAGATTATATCCTTTTTTGTTGTATAATTTGGAAGTTTTAAATTAGTTGCTCTGTTCATTTTCGAGGGTGTTACAGCGCGCCATGGCACCAAGGCTTGTGTGTCACGCCACGTTAAGCCCATGGCACGCCATGGCCTAATGCGCAATTATCGTAATGAGATATTTTTTTTTTTTTACGTTTTTAATGTCTTATTTGCAAGTTTTTAATATATAACCTAATTTAACTTGCTTATTACTATTGACTCATTGACTAACAGTACAAAACATACAATTTTTTATATAATATTATAAATGAATTAGAAATTAGACGCCATAAGTTACGCCTTGAAAACGCCATGGCTTCGCCGTGGCTCCTAAGGCTTGAGGCTTGGCCTCGCCGCCACGCCACGCCTCACGCCTTTTAGAACCTTGGGTACAAAGGTCTACTTTGCTTCATAATGGGTCACATCAAATATCGTATAAATATTTCATTGAAGATTACATTTAATTAATTGACAATTAGCTATTTGTATGAAAATGTGTTGGCTTTTCAGAGGTCACTTAAATATTAAATTTGAGATAACGTAAGTTAGCTATAACATCTTTTTACCGGATTGCTTGTTTTTATCTTAACGAAGCTTTACACCCTTTGCTTCTTTTTATAATTGATTTTTCAGTAGTTGTTAATCAAACCACCCAACAAAAGATTTTATTCATTCGCCATATGAAACCCGCTTTTAATAACTAGACTTTTGAGAAACTGTTGCAATCCTTTTCCTGTGGGATCGATATCTGGTACTTGTACCGTTATTAGTTGTTTGAAAATGACAGTAGGTCGAGATGTATACTTGTGTTGAGATCTATTTGCACGTATTTTGAGGTTGCGTAAAACCGACAACAAGGGTCCAAATAGGAGTTCCATCGTGCGAGTGAATTCCGGGCAAGTGGTCAAAAGGTTGTTGTTGGATAGATGTTTATACCAACTAAGGGCATCTCTGGTAATGTAAAAAACCAAAAAACTGAGTCTTTGTTGGCGAAGAATGTTGTAAAAGGTGAAGTAATTTTCGGCTTGAAAGATCTAATCAAGAGGATTGGGACCATCAAATGCGGGTAAGGTGATTTTTGGGGGTCGACCGATTTGTAGGGGAGGGGGCGGCGGTGGTGGGGCGTCGGTTTTGGCGAGGTTGTTGACAAGGTTTGCGACAGTTTTGATTTGGGTAGCCACTTGATTGGAAAGATCATCAAGTTTGAGGTTGGTGGCTTTGTAAAATAGTGATAAGTTGGGTCATATGTACGACCATGTTGGCCATGGATTCTTCAAGGCAGTGGCGGAAGGCCATGGAGGCCAAAGGGGGCCATGGCCCCATTGACTTTTGCTTCATGAAGTAGTAATATTTTAATTATTTATATATATATATTCTTCAATTTTTCTATTTAGGCCACCTACTCCAACCTTTTAATTTTTTTATTTGCACAACCATCAAAGCCCAAATCCACTAACTCTAGACAAAATACCTTTACTTTGATCCATTAGCCCATATATCTCACCCCTTTATTTTAATAACCTTGCACCCCAAGCTATCTTCCGATTAAGATTCCGTCAAGTAAAAAGTGAAAAAACCCTTCACCCACTGCATCAAACCTTCCAAGGAATGCTATGTCTTTCATCAACTTTGTATCCTAAAAATGCATGTGAGTCTTTTCGAAATGTTGATGTATGTCAATTGGTAGAGAAGTTCTATCATGAAGATTTCAACAATCATGAAAAAACAATTATGGAGATGCAACTTCTACATTATGATATTGATGTTGTTCAACATGCAGATTATAAGCAACTATCATCAATTTCAGAATTGTGTCAATGGTTGGTAAGGACCAGAAGAGAAACCACTTTTGATCTTGTTTGTCGAGTAGTAAGTTTGATACTTACTCTCCCAGTTTCTACTTCAACAACAGAGAGGTCATTTTCAGCAATGAATATTGTAAAAACAAAGTTACATAACAAAACGGAAGATGAGTTTTTGAGCAACTCTTTGGTCTTCTTTATTGAAAGAGAAATCGCAGAAAAGATTAGCTTGGAATAAATTGTGCAAGACTTTAAAGCCACCAAAGATCGTCGCGTTCCACTTTGATTAGTGATGTTTGACAGTTTCATATTTAATGTTTTTATTAGAGTTTATATGTTACAACTTCGGATACTATCTATTTTTTCGTTTTTTGAAAATATACAAGAGACCAAGTCGGCCCCACTGCAGTTATTAGGGTTGTGTTCCACCACTGCTTCAAGGGTTGGGTTTTCACGATGGGGACCATGGTGAGACGTGAATGAGAGCACCAATTGGTAGGGACCAATTTTAGATGGTGAATCTCTTAAGAAAGGTTGGAGGAAGAAGCCAAGATTTGGAGCAATTTTCCTTTCATGAACCTCAAAACACATGCATTACACTGATTTAGAACCTCTAAAACTAACTCACTCTCCTACTATAACATCCTACTCATCACTTCCTTAAAAGAAGGACATGGCATTTACTAAGGAATTACTAAATAGGAAATTAAGAAATTCAGTAATAATAAATAATAAATAATAATAATTACATTAATCAATAAAAAAAATGAAGAAAGATCATTATAATTTTGTTTTTTAACTTCAAAAAAACAATTTAATCGTAAAAGTGGAAGCACACATAACATAATTAAGTTCTTACGTTTTTCTTCAGCGCAGGCCCAAGCCCAAAATAAAGAAAATTAATTAAATAAAAATGTTAAATGCGGTGAACGTGGATCGAACACGTGACCTTCAGATCTTCAGTCTGACGCTCTCCCAACTGAGCTATCCCCGCTTTTCTTTCTATTTTTAAAACTTTATTCCTTTATATCTTCTAATATTACAAAAACGATATTTTCTTTTTTCTCAGCAAACAGGTATCACTTATGAATTTTATCACATAAAATTCGAGGAAACTTAGAAAAAAAAAACTTTATTATTTTGAATTATTAAGTTTCTTAACTATTTCTTTAATGAAAATATCATTGAACTTTCTCATTTTGAATAATTAAGTAATTAAACATTTTTCTTTGAATAAAAACCATTGAACTTTTAAAAATTGGTGGTTTTTTCATTCCCAAACCCTTTGCACACAACAGATCGCTCCCTCTCGCCATTCTCATTGCCCCATTGTTGTCCATTCTTCATACCACTCATCACCGTCGTTGGTCCCTGCCATCGATCTCCCTCTTTTTGATATGTTTTTTTGTCTTTCGATTATCTCTATTTTACAACAATTTAATGGAGCACGCGTAGACATAAAAAAAATGGAGAATTGAAAAAAAAAACCGATAAAAAAGAGGGGGATCGATGGCAGAGCCAACAACGGTGATGGGCGGTGATAGAGAGTGGATGACGATGAGGTGACGAGGGGTTTGAATGACATAGGGTTTGTGAACGGTAAAACTGATTTACGTTTGTTTTACTTTAAAACCTTCATAGCCAGGTTTTAAGTAGTTTGTTTTTTGGTTAAAAGAATGTAAGTAACCAATTTTTGAAAGTTTGATGGTTTATTTATTAAAAAAAAGTTTAGGGACTTAATCGTTCAAAATAAGAAAGTTTAATGATTCTTTTTATTAAAAAAAGTTTAGAGACTTAAATCATTCAAAATGAGAAAGTTTGGTGGATTTTTTCTGGGCTTTTCCCTCAAATTTGTTGTGATTTTTGTGCATAGCTTGCTAAACCGGCTAAAAATTCTTTGAATACATATGGTTCAAGACATGAACCTTTTTCTGGTTTGTTCAATTCACGAGCTGCATAGGGATGCATATAAAATTTAATGGCTTCCATCATAAATTTGTTTTTACTGATGTTTATTGTTTATCGTTGTTTTTGAAGTGCATACAATTCATATAACAATAACTTGTTGATTAGAATAAACTTCAGTCGCTGCAATGTTTCATAATTCGTACGATTTATTCATGTGTTGGACCCTTATGAATAACTGAGCTTATAACCTATCAGAGTAGCGATGTAGAGACAGAAAGAGAATATTTTGTATTAGATTTCTTGATCAAATACATACAGAAGAAAGAGTATATATACATAGACTAACAACATCTAACAACAATGAATGAAGACGAATATGCCCTTGATCTAATACGCCCCCCTCAAGATGGACGTGCACAATAAATGTTATGCAAGGCTATCTTGGACATCAAAGACTTCATCTTGCACATCGGTAAGGCCTTCGTAAACAAATCTACAAGTTGTAGATGACTTCAAATGGGAAGAAGCTTAATTGTTTTGTCCAGAGCCTTTTCACGCACATAGTGACAATCAATCTCTATGTGTTTGGTTCTCTCATGAAACGTAGGATTTGAGGCTAAATCGAAAGCTGATTTGTTATCACAGAATAATAAAGTGAGATATGTGATCATGACCCCAAAATCCTCTAATAGTCGACGCATCCAAACCAATTCTGTAGTCGTGATGGCCATAGCACGATTCTCGGCTTCAGTTGATGAACGAGAAACTACAGACTGTCTTTTTGATTTCCATGAAACTAACGAATCCCCCACAAATACACAGAAACAAGTAGTTGATATTCCGGTGTCAAGGCACATTCCATAATCTGAATCACAAAAAGCACGTATTCCATAATCTAATATAACCATATAGAGGTAGGTTTAGACGACCTTACAACAAAAATTGGTTTATAGAACGCCAAAAATATCAAAACATCCTAAAATACCACTCTATAAAACTTAATTTATGGACCAAACAAGAAATCCTGATATTTAAAGGTGTTATAATACGTTTATATGACGTTTTTGGGCGTCGTAACAAGTTTTTTAGAACATTTTTATTAAAAAAAACGTCATATTAGCTATTTTATAGGACATTTTAAAAAATGTCTTATAAAAACAAATATTAAAAATATGTGCTCAAAGGATTTTTTCCCAAAAATGTCATATAAAATAGAAATACGACGCTTTGTAATAAAAGTGTCCTAAAAAACTTGTTAAGACGCCCAAAATTGTCATATAAACTTATTACAACACTTTTTCAGATACGATTTATTGTTTGGTCATGTAAACTTAAGCCCTATGAAGCAATTTATTAAAACACCTAGAAATTGTTGGCGTCCTATAAATCCGATTTTGTTGTAGTGTGAGAAGACGACCAACTTGCGAGAATGTGAGAAGGGTCAAATCACAAGTGATACAAAGATGTCATGTTGACTAACCATCGCAGAAGCGACTTTTCCCACGACCCTGGTTGCGTTGACCAAGTCACCCGCCGGGCGCCTCCTTTTGGAATATGGTATTACATGTGATTTTAGTCTAGAATCACATATGATTTGGCTCTTCTTGTCTTTCTTGCAAGTTGACCGACTTTTCGCATGATCCTCTATCTGCAACCATAATTAAGATCTTAAGGATTGCAAATCAAATCTAAATTACTACATACCCAAAAATAAGGAAAAACTCCCGGCACCTGCGTGATCATGACAAGACTCGAGGAAGAAACTCTGGTTAACTCTTAGTAATAACTAGAAGACTTATTCAAGGGTGTTGCTATTCTGGGAATTACATTTGGATACTTTTTTTTTTTTTTTTTTAATGTATGAGTTTTAAAAGATTTTGAGGCATTCATTAGACATCTTAAATCTATCAGAAGGTTATTCATTTAAAAACAAACTCATCAAAATGTTATTCTTCTAAATAACCCCAAATCCACGGTAAGCAGCTATAACAACGATCAATCAAAAAGCTTCCAAGTAAGCTACTGAGGCGAACACCTATATACAATCTATCATGTATCATTGAGTATATCGCCTAGAGGTATCGGAGCCTTTAGCTTCCTAGGAAGTCAGGGATTCAAACATCACAAAAGGTGAGAAGGGTGTGCAGGTTTATTTGTTGCATTTGTCGTATATAAATACTATATACTTCAAAAAAATCTCGCCTCATAGTCATAGGCAATTGGCCATAGGGGCATGACCCTGTGATTTTGTGAATACTTAATACACATAGTTTACTCCAACAATGTGGTTTGATAATTTTTTTTTATCTTGGGCTCCTCCACTGAAAAATGTTGGACTCCTTATTAAACCAAGAAAAGTAATAAATTAGTTGAAATAAAAAATAAAATTAATGGTGGTCCACAAATTATGTAAAGCGTTGTAATAAGTTAATAAGATGTTTTTAGATGTCCACTTTTGATAAGTTATATTTGACATTTTCATAATTAATATTTAATGTTTTATTGAAATTTTTATTAAACACACAAATCACTCTTTTATCGGAGAACAATACCACATTACAAATAAACAAAACAAAGACACCAATTTCAAGCAAAACGCTATAGCTAAATTGATAATGAAAGCTTTAACAATTTAAAGAACAAATTAAAGATTTGAGATTCAAGGCTAAATTTCAATAGTCGAATGAAAAGTTCGAAGAGTTGTTCATAAGAAGTTGTTTACAGTGATTGAAGGTTATTTTTTATCCCCGTTTCTCAATTTAAGTAACAACCTAACAAGTGTTTACAGTATGATATCGAAGGGTTGTATATTTTCAAAATTTCTATGTCCAACAAATAGAACATATTGTAAACCTGAACATATTGCGTGATCGTGATTCGAGGAGAAAGGAGATGGGAGAAGGTTTGATCTAACAAGTGTTTACAGTGTCATAATTTTTTCATGTAATCATTGTATATGGTTTCATCTTTAAAAAAATATTATAATTACATAAATCTAAAAAACTTGAATGTTTGTGATCATTATAATAATTATTTTTTATTTTAAAAAAAAATTACTCGTAAAAGTAGGAGCACACACAACATAATTAATTTCTTACGTTTTCCTTCAGCCCAGACCCAAGCCCAAAATAAAGAAAATTAATTAAATAAAAATGTTAAATGCGGTGAACGTGGATCGAACACGTGACCTTCAGATCTTCAGTCTGACGCTCTCCCAACTGAGCTATCCCCGCTTTGGTTTCTATCTTTAAAGACATTATCAATTAGATCTTCTAAAATTACGAAAACTATTATGATTTTGGAGGAGGAGTTTTTTTTTCCTTTTTGCTGCAAACAAGGATCACTTGTGAACTTTAACACATAAAAGTTACACATCGTATAAATATTCCGATTCAATCAAAAACAAATTTACTTTGTTTAAACTATCTAATGCACAACGTCATTTGAAAGCTATGATCATTATGCTCTAACTTGATTACACTTCACATTTGTTGTTCACCTCAATGAGTCTTGATTTGTTGCTTAATTAAATGAGTTTATTAAAAGACTATTTATTTCTTCTATTAAAACATGTGGAATATTAATGTGGACACATATACAATAATTAGGGGTGAGCAAAGGCGGGTACCCTGCCTAAAATTTCTGAAACCGGAACCGACGGTTCTTGAAATGAAGAAACCGGAGCCGAAACCAGAATCAGTTACACCGGTTCTTTATATTTAGGAACCGGTTCCGGTTCCGGTACCGGGTACCCGCTGTCTAATTTTTTTTTATTATTCATATTATAAAAAGGTAAATATTAATATATTACAAAGCCTAAATGTAAAGAAATAAATACCACAAACATGAAAATTAATACGATAAAAACTAAAAACAAATAAATACTACAAACGATGCTTACAAAACAAATAAATATTACAAACGGTGCTTACAAAACACTTCACGTCATTAAAATTAGTTGATGCTAATAAATATTACAAACGAGCTTCTCTAAAATGTAGTTTATTAAATTTTTATAAATAAATAAAATATATTCTATTAAAAATATAGCGGGTACCTGTCGGTTCCGGTTTTGGGTACGCAGCGGAACCGGGTACCCGATCCTGGAACCAGTCTCGACGAGTACCCAGTGGGTAATGGTTCCAAAAAACTGAGAACCGGTTCCGATCGGTTCCATATTTTAGGAACAGGAACCAAAACCAATCACATCGGTTCCGATTCTGAAACCGGCAGTTTCAAAGCGGTTCCGGTTGCAAGTGCAGATACCCACTTCTGATGCTCACCCTTATCCAGTATGATTTATCAAATCAATCATTTCTAGTCAACGTTAAAATCAAAACAAGATGTAGATGACAACAAAAATAAAAATTACAAGACCTTCAACTGTTTATTTAGTTATTAATTGAGAATTTTTTTCAGTTTATATAATAAAAATAATTAAAAGAATAATCTGAAATTAGCAATTATCTAAATATCAATTTCATATATCACTTAGGGGTTGTTTTTTTTAAAAAAAACTTTTTAATGACTCTTAAGTCTGAATCATTCAGACCTTTTTACACACCATCTCTTATTAATTATAACTAAAATAAGACTTCATACTTTAGACCTCTTAAAAAACAAATGACACCTTAGTGTCATGTCAAAAAAATATTTATGACATTAACGATTATCAAAATCCAATTTCTTATTAAAAAAAAGGCAATGCTACACTTTTTTTAATGTCAGAATTATTTTGGTAAAAAGTAGGTTTTGATGTTGATATATGTGAGAAAATAATTACTAGATAGTGTGCAATTAATCTTGTGACACCCCAAAATGGAATAAATAAATAAAAAAAAATGAAAAGGAAAGGAAAGGAAAAAAATAAAAAAGAGAAATAAAATAAAATGGTTTTTATTTTATTAGACCAAAATATGAAGAATATATATATATATATATATATATATATATATATATATATATATAGTTGAAATTGGTCAAATATATTTATTAATGAAAGCGGGAAGTGGAGAAATGAGTTTAGGTTCACTTGGATTAAAAGTGAAAAACAAAGTCAAGATATGGGTGAAAAGTGTAAATGTGGCCAAACCTTTGAAGCCAAGGGAGCTTAGTGTCTTTAGTTGATAGTTCAAGGTAGTGTCAGATATCAACTTCCTCATTTCAGAGGGACCTGTTTTGTAAATTTACCATATCTGAAAATTTTCAGATTTGAAAAGGACGGGACGAGTTCTATATTCTTATTGGCTCAATTTTTCAACTAATAAGACAAAAAAAAATGCATATAAACGAAGGTAACTGGTTAGAAAGCATTTTGGGTTCAAGAAAATCGAGATTTGGTAAAGTTTAGAAGGAGAAATCGGAAGTTGAAGTTTGGTGTCAAAAAGCTCCGTTTATCAACGATTGGAGGTAAAATACTCAACCAAATTTCGAGTTCTTTATATGGTTAGCTTCGTTTTTAAGTCCTCTATCAAACCTTAGTAGCCTTATATCTCAGATTTTGGTTTAGAAGGTCCGATTTTGCGTATTTTTACTGATTTTCGAATGGAATTTTAAGCCAAATTTTAAATGAGCATGTGGGACTCAATTCTTGATGGTTTTCGTTGATTTTTGTTCCTATGGTTGAGGAAAATCATTTCCTAGAGTTTTAGCAAGAAAAATCATCGAAAACCGCGAAGGAACGAGACCAAACAGCCGTTTTCCAGTCGCCGGTGCTGATTAATGGTGCTGGTCGACGAGATGGGCTTCGGCCTAATTCTGATAGGCTGTTTTGAATGGGCTTCTTGAGTTTGGACCTTGTAGTTAGATTTTAAGCTAATAATCAATTTGGGCTTTTAATATATATCATATTTAGACCTTTATTTTTGGTTTAATTATTATAGCCCATGCCTTATTTTGGGTGGTTGTTTAGACAATTAATTGGGTCAACAGTTAATTATTATTTTGGATTTAAGTTGGTTATGGTAATTATTTAGATTATGTTAATTAATTGATTTAGTTTCTAAATTAATTAATATATTAAATTAAATTATTATTTAATTGTATATTAATTTATTTTAGGATATTGATATTAATCAATTAATTAATTTTCTAAGGAGAGGCGTTTATGATAAATCATAAAATTAATATATTTTGATGATTTATATAAATTTATAAGATTATAAAATAGTTATTTTGACGTTTTAAGGCGTCGTAGAGTTTTAGACTTGGGGGATTGACTAAAGTTGTTCGAGGTTGACCGTGTTGACCAATAGCTGACTTTTACCTCGTGTGACCCACAAGTATTTTGACGATGAGATCAAATGGATATATTTGAGTCATTTAGAGACCTGATTTTTAGAGTTTGACTTTAGGTCGAGTTAGGTTGACTAAAGTTGACTTTTGGAGAAAATAAGCCATTAATTGGATATGGTGGTATGAAATGTGTAGGTTTTCAATTGAGAGCTATCAGTAGCCGATCTACACGGAATCAGGTGAGTATTCATGAGACTTACACTGGGATGCATACCTATGTACAAATTTATTTTCAGCATTATACGATTTGAATGGTGATGTGTACGTATGCATGATGTTTCAGTTTACATACATGTTATGTTATATTTTACATGTATGTCGTTTATGATCAGTTGCATGCTATGTGTTTATTTTGTTTTCAAATAACTCTAGCATGCTATTTCATATGAAGGTTTTATGATTGGTTTTAACGGGTGGACATTTGACCAGTAAGTCACACGACAAGTGACACGACCCCGTAATAGGTATCTAGACATGTGTAGGTCTGACAACCCAGGGAATGCCAGTGACAAAATGACCCTTACCCGAGGAGATAGTTTATGAGATCTATTTTCTTTCAATGTCGCATGTTTTAAGAAAACGCATACTATTTGATACAGAGTTCACAAGTTGATATGTATTATGTGAAATGATTTTATTCACGCAAACCATGAACTCACTGAGCTTTATAAGCTGACTATAGTATGCATCTCAGGGACATAAGGTTTCAAGTTGGATAAAGGAAATGGCACACATAGAGGCTTGCCACTACCATTTAAGTTCAATATTTATGTTCAGGAATCTATTATGAATAAATATTGTAACGCAACTCAGTATGGGACGGGTTAGCATTTAAGTTACATATTTATTGTTAAAGGCTTCCGCTGTAAACGGTTTAAAGTTTTAATTTAGTCGAAATTTTGGAGTATTTTGAAGAATTGTTTCAGATTACGTAACACTTATCAAGGCGAAAAAATGAGTGTTACAAATCTCCCCCTTAAAGAATCATACTCGCAATTACTATAAATTTTAGAGTAAACTTCACTGTCGGTCCCTAACATTTGTCAATTTCAATGATATCGTCCCTAAATTTTGAAAAAAACATATTTGGTACCTCCCGTTTGTCATTTTGTAATGCTTTTGGTCCCTCCTCATAAAGACCGTTGATTTCTTCGGTAAATGTAATTAAGTGATGGGTATTTTAGTCATTTAGAACATTTTTTGATAACTAAAATACCCTCATTTAGCCGGGTGGTGATGGACTTAACAAAAAAATGTTTAAAATAACTAAGATACCCCTCATTTAATTGGACTTAACGGAAAAAGTTAACGACCTTTAGAAGAAGAGACCAAAACTGTTAAGAAATGACAAACGCGAGGGACCAAATCTAAGTTATCGAAGTTTATGGATGATATTCATTAAATTTGACAAACGTTAGGAACCAAAAGTGAAGTTTACTCTAACTTCATTTTTTGTCTCTAACATTTGCCAATTTAAACAAATATCGTCCTTAAACTTCGAAAACTCATATTTGGTCCCTCACGTTTGTCATTTTACAACGGTTTTAGTCTCTCCTTCAAACGACCATTAACTTTTTCCGTTAAGTCCAATTAAATGAGTTGTATTTTAGTCATTTTAAACATTTTTCTGATAACTAAAATACCCCACAATTAATCGGGTGGTAATGAATTTAACAAAAAAACCTTTAAAATAACTAAAATACTCATCATTTAATTTAACTTAACTGGAAAAAAGTTAACAACCGTTAGATTAAAGAGCCAAAATCGTTATAAGATAACAAACATGAACATTCAAATCCTAACTTGTAAAGTTTAGGAACGATGTCCGTTGAAATTGACAACCAATAGAAACCAAAAATAAAGTTTACTTTTTTGTAAATATAAAATAAAACATGTTACATCATCATTTTGTTCTTACTTATCATTTACGAAATTCCTTTAGAAAATCGTGGTGATGGATGGTCTATCAATGACAAGGGGACAACACAAACCCATCAATCCTCACCATAAAGGTCAACATTAAAAAGCATAAAAAGTCAAATAAAATAATGGAAAAAAGAAAATAAAAGAATTCTATTATGCTATCATTCTCTCCATGTTTTTCTAACAAAACACGATAAAAAGTTATATTTTTTCTTTCCCTTTATCATTTAGGACATGATCGAACGAGAAGTTAAACATTTTACAAGAAGGTGAGAAATGTTTAATCATATATGATACACAAGTTTAATCATATATGATTAGACACACGTTATATTGATAATAAATAGACGTTTAATTATATATGATTAAACACACCCACAAGCCGTGTAATCATATATGATATCACACTTTTCGTCTTCTCGTAAAATATTTAACTTCTCGCATGATCTTTGCTCTTATCATTTAATTTATATATGTATACACTGTATTGGCCTCATGTCAAAATTTAATTGGCAAAAAAAAAAAAAAAGAAGAAGTAGTAAGCGATTTTTTTCTTCTTTATAGAATATCTTCGATGGAGTGAATTATAAGAATTTCATTTTTGTACCTCTTTTTTCATTACATCATTGCCAACTAATTAAATGGTAGTAGAAAAATAAGAACCTTGTCTTGTGGGTCCTATATATTATTTTGGCATCAATAATTAGGCTCGTAAACGAACACGAACAAAGGTTGTTCGTTCGTTTACTTAATCGAACAAACAAACGAACACGAACAGTAAACAAATAAACAATTTAGTGTTCGTGTTTGTTCGTTTGGAAAATGAGTGCGTTTGTGTTCATTCACAAATTGAAATTTCATTGCACACAAAATTAGTGTGTTCCTATTCGTTTAAAAAAAACTAATAAAATATCATTTTATACAAAATTAATGTAAGAACCCAAATTCTTATACAAAAGCTTCAAAAATACGGATGACTTAGAGCATCTCCAATTAAAGTTATTATAAGAGCATCTCCAATAGAATTGCTAAATTTTTTCTAAAACAGAGAGTGGAAAGTCAAAATCTCTAAAAACATTTTCTTCTAACTCCAATAGCTTTTCTATTTTAGAGAATCAATCATTATTTATATTATTATAATATTTCATAATTTATCATCCCAATACATTTTTTTAAACAAACTTAAAATAAAATGTTAAAAATTAAATCTTATTGGTTGGATTGAATCAAATAATATTTTCTCTCACCAATTTAGAGATTATAGAGAATTCTCTATATTTAGAGATTTTTTTATCTTTCTCTAGTTTAGCAAATCATATAGCAAAGCTGTTGGAGAAAAATAACAAAGAAAAAACCAAAATTTTCTATTTTAGCAATGCTGTTGGAGATGCTCTAAGAACTTATTTTTTGTACTTTTTTCTTGCTACATCACTTTTAGCTAGGGGTGCACACGGGTTGGGTTGGTCGGGCTGAAGGCATTTGAACAACCCAACCCAATGTTTGCGGTTTGAAAATTTTCAACTCAATCCAACCCAATCAAAAGTGCAACCCAACCCAAACCGTGCGGGTTGGGTTGGGTTGGTCGGTTTGAAACTTTAATACATTATTTTACAATATAACTAAGTGATTTCGTTTAAAAATATAAAATCAAAATGGAAATATAAAAAAATAAGACTAATAAGAGAAGAGAATAGTAGAAGAAAAGTATCTCTTGTCTCTTCATTCTATCGATGTTGAAGATTTTTTGAAAACTTGAAGGTTAGATTCGTACGATTTTAATCGGCGTGGTCTCGTAGAATGGTCTAAACTACGACTAAGATAGGAAGACTTGAGATTTGATAGAAAGAAGAACCACTAAAAGTATAAAATCATAAAAAATAAAAACGTATAAGTTTTGGTCGGGTTACTTTGAGCTCAACCCATTTCCAACCCAATAGATGCAATTTGGGCAAAATTTGTATCGATTATGTATCGGGTTACCTCGGTTTAAGTTTTTTTTGCCTTTTTCCGGGTTGGGTTGGTCGGGTTGATCGGAAATTTGAGCACCCCTACTTTCAGCTCACCAAATTAAGAACCGAAACAAAAGTCCATAATAGTAGTTCTTATAAAAACATTTTTTGTGGGTCTCATGTATTTTTTTCAACATCAATAAATAATCATAAACTTAATACAAAATATAAAAAAACTAACAAAAAGTAAATTCACACCAAGTTCAAGATAAAAAACCAAAGTTTTTATACAAAAACTCAAAAGATATGAGGTTCTTATAAGAACAGTCTTCAGTATTGTTTTTCTAAGAACCTCTCATTAAAAATGTATTTGTCAAATGATAAAATTCTAAACTTTGATTTCCATTAAAGATGCTCTTAGGACCACCATCAATTTTAGAATATATATATATATATATATATATATATATATATATATATATATGCATTTTAATCACAATTATATGAAATGCTAACCACACACTCATTATTATCTCACTCCATACAAACCTATCAAAATATGTGTCAACAACATGACCTACTTGTGGTCCAAATCACACATATGACATATCTATATGATGCGTATAAATCACGTCGATCTTAAATACAAAATAAAACCCGTTCAAACGAAAAGAAGGTTAATTTACGAGAAAATGCGAGAACAGTCAAATCACATGTGATTTAATTATACGTCCAGAAGAATGCGGGCGGCTTGCT
The DNA here is from genome assembly GCA_023525745.1 of Arctium lappa. Taxonomy (NCBI): domain Eukaryota; kingdom Viridiplantae; phylum Streptophyta; class Magnoliopsida; order Asterales; family Asteraceae; genus Arctium; species Arctium lappa. The sequence goes on from CM042050.1 coordinate 114,394,006, forward strand.
TGCGTGAATTCGCGCATGCAAACACCACCTTCTGATTTGACCGTTTTTTGCATTTATTGTAAGTTGATCGTCTTCTCATTTGATAATTATATCGTATTAAATACTTAAACAATTAACAAACTTTTCACTAGAACACACATGAGACAAAAAGACAGTTGTATTGAAACATTGCACATGCATAGAGCTGGAAAACACAGCCAAAACCAATGTATGATTCCATGTGCTACTTTTAACCCTGGACGGATTCAAGAATTTTTTCATACGGTGTTACCATATTTTTTATACGTTTTTATTGACGTGTCTTCACTTTTTACCAACGTTCAATATCGTCCAATGTGTTTTTAGCCCGATTATGCCGTTTCGATGGATTTTTAAACTTTTTTGCTTGATTTCGAGGGATTTTTAAGTTTTTTTTATCGATTTCGAGAGATTTTTTTGGCATTTTTGGTTGATTTCAAGATATTTTTTTCTTCTGATTTTTGGTTGATTACGAGGTACGGTTTCATTTCTAAAATAACACAGTTGCACCTTTTAAAACGATACGGTTGCACCTTTCACAAACATATATTTTTTTTGCTTTACGACGGAGAAACAATACGGTGGCATGTGACACCGTGGGCACCACTGTAGGTCCGTCCGTGTTCACCCCCACCGGCACCGGCCACCACCTTACGCCACCATAACACCTGTAAAAATCACATACTCCCAATGAAAATTTCCATTTTCTAAAAGATTGAAGTTGTGTGATTCACATTCTCATGCTTGAATGTCGATGTTTGTTTCAATATTCATCTACAAAGAACAAGAACAAGAATGAATAGATAGATTATAGGGAAATTGACCCAAATGGGCCAATGGAGGGGTTGGATTGGCCTCCTAGCCATATCTCTACCGAATTTATTGAAATGTCCAAAAGGTCTCCATTTGCGCCCAAGGGCTCCATTTGCGCCCTTGGTCTCCATTTGCGTCCCTAGACACGTGTCAAGCTGTTATTGGCCCGAAATAGGGTTTTCCATGTATATTGGTTGGTTTGTTATTTATTCACGTTTTCCATACACACGTGTCTAGGGACGCAAATGGAGACCTTGGGAGCAAATGGAGACCTTTTGGACATTTCAATAAATTCGGTAGAGATATGGCTAGGAGGCCAATCCAACCCATCCATTGGCCCATTTGGGTCAATTTCCCTAGATTATAATATATACAACAGAATCTGTTCCCAAATGGGGGTTTTCTTGGATCATCAAATTTTGTGTTGTACACCCTGCATTAAAAACTTGTACCAAAAACCTGAGTTTCATGTTTCTGTGGCATTTAATGCTTCATGACAAAAAAACAACCACCCTCAACCTTTTCTTGCTGCATTTAAAGCTTTATTCCAACTACTCTTGTGCATTACCAAGTTGTACCATATGCAACAAAATGGGTTTCAGTACCTTCACCTCTGCATGATTTCAGGTAGTCTGTCTAATTCTAAAGACTCCACAACATATGGTTTACAAATGCCAAGACACTGAAAAGAGGAAAACAGAACTATTTTTCATTGGTGGGCTAAATTCATAATTATCTACTAATTTTCTCTTATAAAAACTACTTTTTACATTTTTTTTTAAGGGAAATTAATTAAAATAACCGTATTTGAACATCGTATTATCGAAATGCCCCAAATCTTGTCGACTTTGCCGAAATATCCTTTAAGTCCGGGAAACGTGGCCGGGATGAGCATCAATCCCGGGGTTGTTGTGTTTCGGCCGGGAAAGGACTCGATCCCGGGTTATGTCCGGAAAACCCGGGGTTGGGGGCCGGGATCGTGTTATTAATTGAGTTTATACATTATTAATTGAGTGAAGTTTTATAAAAACAAGTGTACATGTGTGTAGATACATATATGGGTGTGTGTGAGATACATATATGGGTTTTACGGACATAACCCCGGGATTCCCGGACTTAAAGGGTATTTCGGCAAAATCGACGAGATTTGGGGTATTTCGGTAATACGATGTTCAAATACGGTTATTTTAATTAATTTCCTTTTTTTTAATACATGATTTTATTCTATTTTGACATAAATAAGGATGCATATAGTAACATCGGTAGGTGTGCATTATAATAACCTATTTTTTGTACTTTTCTTATAACATTACTTCAACCCACCAAATTAAAGAACCTACATAAAAGTCGACAATGATAGTTTTTATAAGAATCTTTTTTTGGATATCAATAATTATATATATATATATATACATACATATTAATAATTATAAAGTCAAGAACATATATAAAAGTTTAACAAAATGTTACTTCATACAAAGATCAAGGTAAGAACCAACGTTTTTTACAAGAACTCAAAAGATGTGATATTTTTATAAGAACTCTCTCCGATTACTATTCTATTTTAGAGATTGTAACATATTATTAAAATAATGAATACATTAATAAAATATTATTTTTTTCTCCTAAACATTTTACTTCAAATCTTCAATGATTTTATTGGTGGAGAGATTAAAATATTAATTCTTTTTCTTAAATAGTAGGTTTAGAAATTTCTTTAAATTTGGAGATTTTTATCTTCTCTCTTCTCTTTTTTCTGTTTTAGCATACAAGATATCATAGTTGTTGGAGGATTTTTTTTTTGCTGTAATCTCACTTTTCTTCATTTTGGCATAGCTGTTGGAGATGCTTTAAACCTCCCATTGGAAATGCTTTGAACACTATGTTCTTAAAGCATCAACTAAAGTGTGACAGACATCTGAAATCCTATTTGAGGAAGACCATGGCTCTGATCAAAGACGGATCCAGAAAAACATCCGAGCAAGGGGGACAAAATAATTAGTATAATATAAAATAAAAACAAAAAGTTAATATAAAAAGCATTGTTTCTTTAAAAATGACATACAACTGGTTTTTTTAACACCCAAATGGTCTTTTCATTCTTTTATGCAATTGTTACCAATTTTTTAATCCTACATGTAACGACACTAACCACTTTTTGTTAACTGAGAAGAGCACACATTTAAGACTCTTAAAAGAATTTCCACTATGTTAGGGTGTCCATACCTCTTTATGTTTGCCCCGGCTCTAATACCATGCAAAGATATACAGAACCCTATCAGATTACTCGTCGAAAAAACAGTTTGAGGAGAGAAGAAATGTTCCAACCAAAGAGAAGATTAAATTTGGTGGAATGAAGTTGTGAAGAATTTGCCATCAACCAAAGAATGAAGACAATTAAACTATTTTAATTTATAGCGCCTGAATTTTTTTTATTTAGTTGTTGACTTGTGTAATTGGTTTAAATGTTCTATTTTTAGTATTTATTTTTTATAAATTTGGGTAACCATGAAACAAACCACGTGTAATCACCTTATATCTATTTATTTTATTTAAACAAATATTTTGTGATGGATTTGTGGCGGATAAAATATCCGTCACAAATATTAAAGAAAATATAATAACTTTTTTTTCGTAAAATTTAAGTGACGGATTTGTGGCAGATTTCCGACGGATTTAAGGTGATGTTGACATTTGTGGAATCCGTCGGAAATCCGCCGGAAAATTTTCCGATGGAAAATCCGTCGGAAACGGCCGTTAGTGATAGCTCTTTTTCTAGTAGTGTCATGGTTACCAAAAAAAAAGCCATTGTAATCATAGCGGTTCACCTGTGATGACTCCAGACCATTCATAGTAACTCAGATTAGTCGATACATGTAAACAATTAACAAAAAGATTAAATGTTATGATTAAAGTTTAACATAAGCAAATCTTGTTGGATCCAGCTAAAAGAAAGGTTATTGAGATGTGCTAGCCTAGTGGTAAGGCCCTGGGGGGATAGTGGATGGTATGCCTATCTACCAAGGTTCGAATCCTAGGGGATGCACTTCGGCGATACCCAGACCTTGGGTCGGCCTTCGGGTCGGTTCGAGTCCAGGTTTACGGACATACCAGTCTATGGGTATGCGGGTTCGGTCTTGACCGGGCTTAATCGTACCTGGGCGGGTCCAGTCAATTTGGGTTGGGCCGGGTCGTCGCGGATTAGTCGGTGCTGCCTAATTGGATGCCCGGATACCGCAGATACGTGTGTGTGTGGGCTTAGCCCAAGTTGCCGTAAAAAAAAAGGTTATTGTGTAACATCCCGCCTGCCTCGACAACAATATTGTCCGCTTTGCCCCTGGATTTAACCAACGTGTAGCGCACGAATTTGTTTCTGGCGACCTGGTGAGAAACTTTCCAGGGGGTCACCCATCCTGGGACTACTCCCACCCAAGCACGCTTAACCTCAGAGTTCCCAGAACCTGACGTGCTTGTGGCCCCAAAACGCGTTGTTGTTAGGAAGGCCAATATATTACTTATAATACCCAGCATCACTCCTGTCCACGACCGATATGGGATATGCCTAAGGAGTTACATATTGAGATCTGCAAATGAGTATATTATATTCCTAAACCAAGGGCATGGCACATGTCATGTGTGCTATTAAATTATTTATCTTGAAAATAAACAAGTTAAATAACCAAGAGTATATATATATATATTATAAGAATATTAATTGTGTTTCAAAGGACAAAGATGATGATCACAAATATTTGTTGGATGAGTTGGTTAGTATTCAACTTACACATGTCATGTGACAACACTGTTCTAAAAAACTCGCCACACAGCCGCCATGGCGTGCCATGGCACCAAGGCTTGTGTCTCACGCCACGTTAAGCTCGTGGCACGCCATGACCTAATCCGCAGTTTTTGTAATACAATATTTGGTATTTTTTTGTTTTTAATATCTTATTTGCGGGTTTTTACTATATATAACCTAATTTAACTTGTTTATTACTATTGACTCATTGAATAACACGCCAAAACATATGTTTTTGTATATAATATTATATATAAATTAGAAATTTGACGTCATAAGTCACGCCTTGAAAACGCCAAGGCTTCGCCATGGCTCTTAAGGCTTGAGGCTTGGCCTCGCCGCCACGCCACGCCTCACGCCATTTAGAACCCGTGACAGACATCTTTTCCCATTGTTGCTGATAATTAATGCATGAAAACTAAATATTCACAAGTTATGTTTAGCAAAATAGCTGAAAAATTAATTGTTGATTGATAAAATAATATATAAAAAAGTCATGTTTGATAAAAAGTAGTTGATAAATTAGATGACAATGTAAAATGCCCTAAAAACGTTGGATAAGAAATGGGAAAAAGTTTCTGAAACTTATTGAAACGCTACTTCAAGTATTTTTTAAAAATCTAGCTTATGGATGGAAAAGACAATATATCCAGTCTACTTATAAAAAGTCTGTTTCCGCAAAAACCCTTGTGACAGATTTAAAAGTTCTTTTAAGAGCATCTCCAGCAGCTTCTCCAAAATGGAGATTTTACGGATTTTTTACTCCAAAAGATTCATCAAAACCTCCTCTAAGGCTATGTTTGGCAAACTAGCTGATAAGCTAGCTTATGACTGATAAGCTAGCTGATAGCTAATAAGCTAGCTGATGACTGATAAGCTAGTTGGTAGCTGATAAGCTAGTTTATGAAAAAGTCACGTTTGACAAAAACTAGCTTATAATCATTTAAACTACCAAAAAGAACATTAATTATTTATTTATAATTAAAAGTTAATATATAATAATGAATATTAATGAGGGGCATAATTGGAATATTTGCAAAAAGCTCCTCATAAGCTACTCAAAGTAGCTTATCAATAAGCTAACTTATGGTCATCCAAACATGTACCTAAAAAATAAGCTAGCTTATTTTTGCCAAACAATGCCTAAAATGGATAAAGTACGAGAGATATAATGAAAATCTCTAAATTTAGATATATCTCCAAAAATGATTAGATATAAGAGAGAAATGATTTTTTTTTGGAGGGAGCTGTTAATGAAAAAAAAATGGAATTTTAGCATCTCCAACAACTATGATAACATGAAGGAGCATCTCTAACCACTAAGCTAAAAAGAAAAAAAATTGGAATTTTAGCATTTTTATTGCTCCAACAGCTATGCTATCGTTTATGCTAAAATAGAGAAAAGATGTGAGAGATTGTAAAAATCTCTAAATTTAGAGAAATCTCTAAATATATAGTTTCCCCCAAAACTAATTATTACCCTCAAAACGCAAACTTTCCCTTTCCAAACTTTCTATATATTGTATATTTTAATAATATAATTAAATAAATTAAATATTTTAATAAGATAATTAATATTAGAGTTGCTTAAATAGAATAGCTGTTGAAGTTGGATGTAAAACTTTTTAAAGATTTTGATTTTCTTTACTTTAGTTTAGAAAAAACTTTATCATAATTGTTGGTGATGTTATTGAAGATTTTGGAAGGGTTTTGGTGAACTCCCAAGTAGCAAGCAAATAATCTCTTTAAAACTATATACTAGGATACAGCTAACCTATCTAGCCCCACCCAGCCCCACCCTCTGTTCCCCTTTGAAGGAGCTACTAGTCCCTACAAAATTAATGCAATAACCAGTGATTACCCAAAGCATCTCAAACAGCTTTTTCATTTTAGAGAAAATGATAATAATGGAGATTTTGGGTGTAAAATGAGTTCCAACAGCTTAACCTAAATGGAGAAGAGAAAATTCATTTTTCTCCAAATTTGTAGATATCTTAAAAAATAATTATTATATTTCACCAATGAGAAACTTTGAAATTAATTGTTTAGGAATAATATTTTATTAAATATATAAAATATTTTAATAATATAATCAATGATTTATCTCTAAAATAAGAAAACTGTTGGAGATGGTTGTATTTTTTTTTTTTTTGAAGATTTTGACTTTTTTTTTTTGGTAACCGTGGGTTTCCGGACCAGCTTACGCGTACCGACTAATCACCGGGCGACCACGAATGGCCTGGAGTCATCGCAGGTGAACCTCCATGGCCACAAGGGCTTTGGCAGCGCCTGAATTTGAACCGTGGGTAGATGAGATCTTCCACTACATCCACCAGAGTCTTAACCAGTAAAATATTTTGACTTTTAGTTCTCCATTTTGGAGAAGCTGTTAGAGATGCTCACTCCACTTGTGAAAATATGATCAATTTGCAATCTGTTTTGTACTTCAAATTAAAGAAACTCAATGACTCCTTCATTGCCAAACATAATCTCCTAAAATAGATCTCCATGGTTATCTCACAATCTCTCACCTTCATAATACTGTCAACTGTTTTCATAGTAACAAAGAAAAGCACATTTTTCTAGACTGAAGCAGAGCCACCAATTCAAACCATCATAAAGAAGATAAAAATCCAATCTTTTTAATGGCCATTTAGCATCAAAGAACACAATGCCAATTGCCACCCACAAATCTTATCAAGTAAATTGGCAGACACACAATGACCCCCCATGGAGCCCAGATGACTAACCAACCTCCAATTTAATTAATTATGTGGACCAATTGCTTTGAAGTAAAATGAGGTTTTACTTTAGATGAAATTATCTATAACCCTCATGATTTATCCACAAGAAAACATCAAATTCTCATATTAGATATACCCAACATCCTTATTGTCCCAATTGTTAATATTATTAAGCAAACTAGAACATTTCTTCTAATACAATAGATATATAAAATTGTTATCCAAACATGCTTACTGGGATTACTCTTCAAGACATAGATTAATGAATGCCCAAATAAATGTCTATAAGCTACCCCATCAAGCCACAAGACAATTACAGTAGGTGACACCTATACATTGCCAGCAAAATCAGATCAAATCCAAGATTACTATGTCCATTGGGTTGTTCGGTTGAATGGTTTGGTGTAGAATGATTAAGAGACTCTTATGATATAGGGCAAAATGAAATATATTATGTTTGGTAATTCTTAAAGAATGAAATTAGGGTGCTGAATGGTTAAGGGAGGTCCATGATACAAAATCATTCAAAAGGTTTTAGATCTATTACCAAAGAAGATTCATCTCTTAGCGATTCAGAGGTTTTTTTTGCCAAACAAATTCACCTCTTAACGATTCAGAGATTGCCTCTTAATTGAACTATTAAGACGTAAACAACCGGCCCCAATTGTCCATATCTTAAAATTAGGAAAAATGTTAAAAATCAAAATGAGAAATCCAATCTAATTCACTTGTTATCCCCAAATTTGAACATCTAAATCCTCAAAATAAACATCCTCCACTCACCCTTCAATAAATTCAAAAATTTGAAAAAGGAAACACCATGATCTTCAAGATTTCCACAAATTGGGTAAAGATTAAGATCTTACCAAGATTAATTTAAAACAGAAAATCAAACTAATAATCAAGATCAAGAAGATAAAAAGGCACAAAAGAGCTAAGGTTTCACAAAAAACAAACTATTAGCATCGAGAGAATAAACCTCATAAGATTGGTGAATTGGTGATTGATCGATCAAGCTTTTTATAGTGGTTTTTTCTCTGGTTTTCTGCAGAGAATCATATGCATCGGAGTGAAAATCCCAGTTTCACCTCCCTTAGTGAGATAATCAGCCGTCTTAAAAAGCATTTCATGAACATCCACCGTACCTTTGGGTGCAACCCCTAGGGTTTCAAGCACCATGACGACAATATGATTCCTCCAATACGCAAGTCTTCCCATCTTCAACCTCGACCACCACGGTTTCGCCGGTGGTTTTGCTAAATCCTTCTCCTTCACCACCTCAAACCCTACCTCCTTCGCCGCCGCAGCGATATCGGAGTAATTCCTCAATCCAGGCAACGCATCGCCTCTTTCAATCCCCTGAATGATCTCCACATGTTCCGGATCTTCACCTCGGTACAATTCGGTAGTCACCCATTCGTAAGAGACGTACAGCGACCCAGGCTTCAAAACCCTAAAAATCTCGCGATAGACGTCTTCCAGCTTCGGCGCGTGACAAGTCGCCTCGATCGAGTACGCGCCGTCGAAACTCTCGTCTTCGAACGGCATCTCTAGGAAGTTGCCGCAAACGACGTCGCATTGGTGTTCCAATCCGGCTTTCTTGTTGTGAGCCTTGGCTCGGCTCACTTGATACTCGTTGATCGTGATTCCGACGACGTTACAGCCTGAATGAGCGGCGATTGCACGCATCGGACCTCCGACGCCGCATCCGGCATCGAGGATCCTCTGTCCAGGCTTCACACCGATCAGATCTACAGCCATTTGTTCGTGGATTTTAGTCGATTCGAGGTTCGATTTACCAGGAATCGAAGGGGAAAAATGAAACGATTGTCCCCAGCCCCATTCGTAGATGTCGGTGACGAGATTGTAGAAGGTGTCGACGAAGGCGGGGACTTTATCGGCGGTTTCGATCTCTTTAGGGCGACGGAAGAAAGACCAGTACTGATTGTAATTCTCTTGGACTTGTTCACGGTGGATGGAGCCACCGGAGAGATCGACGGCACGTTTTCCTTTTTGTTCGGCAGCTCCGAGCATGCAGACGAACCAGTAGATACCGGCGGCGAGGAGAGAGGCGGTGAAGACGATGGCTATGGAGTCCATGATGATGATGAAGAAAGTGTGGAAGGAAGTGAAAGCTTTTATGTCGATGACTTCGGTGTGGATCTTTTTTTCTTTTACCTTTTCTGTTTTAACCTTCGTGCTAAAAAGTATTATACCGAGCGAAAAGTTCAAAAAAACCCAACAAATTATTCCATTTTAAGTGATTAGGACATTATTTGGCAAAAATAGCTAGCTGATAGCTAGCTTTTTTCTTTGGTACATGTTTGGATGACTAAAAGCTAGCTTATTGAAAAGCTACTCAAAGTAGCGTTTTGAAAAACTAGCTTATAAGCTAGCTAGCTTATAAGCTAGTTTGCCGAACATAGTCTAAGTCCCTGAACTATTTTTTTGAATAAAAAAACCCTTAAACTCTCATTTTGAATGAAAAAAAAAACATTAAATTTTCTCATTTTGAATGATTATTTCCCTAAACATTTTTTTCAATAAATTAAATCATCGAACTTTTAAAAATTGGTTACTTACATTATTTTAACAAAAAAAAAAAAAACTACCTATAAGTGGTTATCTTTTGATTCTTCTTCTTTTGATAGATAAAAAATAGATCAAAAAGAGGGGGATCGGACAACGTTCGGGCAACGGGGAGTGGTGAGACGGAGGGATACAATTGTTTGTGAGAGATTTTAATGGCGTAACTTTTGAGAACCGTAAAACTGATTTAGATTTGTAGTTACTTTAAAACCTTCATAATCAGTTCCAGATATCTTTAAAAAAAGGTAACAAATTTTTAGATTTTCGATGGTTTATTTATTAAAAAAATGTTTAGGGACTTAATTATTCAAAATTAGAAAGTTTAATGACTTTTTCATTCGAAAAAATAGTTGAGGACATAATCATTCAAAATGAGAAATTTTAATGGTTTTTCATTCAAAAAAATAGTTTAGGGACTTAATCATTTAAAATGAGATAGTTTATTGGGTTTTTTTAAAACTTTTCCCTAGGGTCCCCTTCATTTGCTAACCGTGACATTGGTGTTAACCGTGCTAACCAAATTTCGACAAATCAGAAGCTTCTTAGAGTTTTTGTTATCCATGAATGCTATTAAATATTAAAAGGGTAATATGGGAATTTGCTAAATATCGTCCATTTAATCCGTTACCATATTTAAAGGAGTTTTTTATTTTGGTAGTTATCCTGATATTAAATATATCAATTAATTAAAAATTTTGTTTTGATTTGCATCTTATTAATTTTGGAAGTTATCTTTTACCTTTTTTTAAAATTTTATTTATTTCTAACTGCACAATCAGTTTACCCATCGATCTAGGTAATTTTTTTTGACGTTTTGGAACTGTTGTTGAAGAAAGTTGTTCGTTTATAGTGATTAGCACTATGCATATATGCATTTGGGAAATATGTCCGTACCTTATCCGATAGTTGTGCACATATGCATGTATGATTATAGTACATGTATGAATTTCCACAAAAGTGCACATATGGATTTTTAATTATAGTGCATATATGCATGTATATATGCCAGTATGGACATGTACACTTCATTTTCATTATGTAATTTCCAAATATGAGAAATGTGCACATAATTAATCATATGTGATTGAAAATGATGTATGGATATACCCAAATATGCACATATGCATATGTGCAATGTGTATCTGTTAATTCTATATGGACAAACACAATCATATACCATATAACCACATATGCGTCCTTCATGTTGTAGCCCAGTGGTAAGGTAACATCTTGGGGGGGTCAGTGGATGGTATCCCTGACTACCCATGTTCGAACCCCGTGGTGAGCATCCTGTGACATCCATGATCATGGGTCTGCCACATAGTGGTACCCTTAATTGGGCTGGGTCGTGATCGACGGGGATTAGTCGGGTGACACCCTTAAGTGGGAGCCCAGATACCCCGGGAACGTGTGCGTGTGTGTTAACTTGTCGTTCAAAGAAAAATATAACCACATATGCAGTAAGGACAACCACAGGTTTTTGTTTTCCCTTTGTGTTTTGATGGTTACCTAATGATTCTAGGGGAAGAAATCCCTAAATGTTAGGGATAATGCTTCTAGGGAAATCCCTAAATGTTAGGGATTTTACGATTTTAAAATGTGTTTCTGTAAATAAAGTTGGATTGTTATTTTACCAAACTAACCCTGTGCACTTGTGCATTGTTTTAAATCAATCTTTAAGTATAATAATTAATTAAATGAAAATTCAATTAAATATGGGTCGTTGATCATCACAATGGATGATTGAGATTGGTTAGCACCAATGTCACGGTTAGCAAATGAATGGGTCTCTCTCTCTCTCTCTCTCTATATATATATATATATATATAGGGTTGGATTCTGGGGAGAAGTTGATTAACGGCAAGAAGCGTGAGAAGTGGTTATCAATCGTTGGATGAGAAATAAACGCACATTAACTTCTCACACGGTCTTTCGCATATATATATATATATATATATATATATATATATATATATTATATTTCTTGGTCCAATATTGATTTTAATTTATTTTTCATACGAGCAAAATATCACTTTTTTTAATTTGATCCATCCCATGTATATAAGATGAAAGATTGTTTGAGAATAAGAATTAAGGTGAGAAGGTAAGAACGAATTTGAACCTTAATCATTTTTAATCTCAAAACCCACCTATGAATCGTGCTTGATATGATGATTGATCCGGTGCATTTCATCATAATGTGCATCTAAGGGTGGAGATCCCTTCTTATCATTCTCACAATAACTTTCATTATTACCGGAACTCAACCCGTGGATGTAATGTATTTGTCTTTAAATATGAAAATAGGACAAACTATTCGATAACCTTAAAAAAATGTTTTTTTTACCAAAAGAATATGTATTTGATCTAAAAGCATCTCCAACAACTAAGTTAAAGTGTAGAATTTAAAGTTTTTTTCCCTCTAATATTTATGTTAAGATGTATATTAAAATAGAAAGATAGAGAATATTGTAACATCCGGAATTTCAGGTAAGTATAAAATTTTGTTAACCTTATGATTTTGTGTTTAACGAAGTGACATTTATATGCTTAATTGCTAATTTGTTTAAATGAGGTTATTTGGTTTGGTTTGAAAACTTTAGAAATCACCCTTGGGAAACAGTGACTCACGCGACTTACGTCGCGGGTGGAAGTCGCGGCACAAGCCGCGTAACCCACTGGAGTTCATTCTGTTTAAGTAAGCGGGCGACTTATGCCGCGGGTGCAAGTCGCGACACAAGTCGCGGGGTGACCTGTAGTCCCCAAAACCCCCCAATTTGCCCGTTTTTCTCTCATTGTTATCACAAAAATCAGTTCTAAACCGAGAGGAGCTAGGGTTTGGGCGATTTTCTTCCCCTCTAAACCCTCTTGTCATTTATTGCAAAGCTTGGTAGGTGAATCATTATTTGGGTTTCCATCTACCTCAAGTTCTCAAGACTTCAAGTCTTCATCATCTTCATCCAACTTCTAGGGTTTTCATCTTTTCTAGGTTTTTGGTCAAAAACCTAGATTGTGAGTTTACTAAATCTTTGTCAAAACTAGATACACATCATATGCTTCTATTTATGGTTATTTATCTCTATATGTTCAAATACTTGGGATTTTCTTATGAAGGAATGTTGGAAATTTGGTTATATGTGAAATACCATGGTCTACTCTAAATGTGCAAGTATTGGTACTTTTTCTCTTGGATTCATAATATGTACATGTTGATGTGATAAATGTATACATGTCTCGATATGACGATGGTTTCTAGTTGGAATACCTTTTTGGTAATATATAATATGCATGATGAGCATGGTTGTCATTTGGGTCTCATGACGGACTTATGTGATAGAATGGTAACATAGTACCCATGGTTGGTATCGAAATGTATTGGTTGAAATATACCTCAAGACCTCCTATATAATATGTTGGACGAACCAAGTCAGTAGACACTAGGAGGATGTAGTCTTGGGCGCCACCGTGATGGTATGTGCCTAGACCTCCGCCATTCGGGGTAATGCCATGGTTGTAGTCCTCGGATGTGTCGGGCCTTTCGGGTGTCTCTTGTTAGAGGGCATCAAGGTATATCGACTCTTTGGGTGGAACTTGATTGGTGCTATGGGTCTCCCCTATTGACTCCACATTTGTTGAACTATGGTTAACTGCTGATAAGAATTGTAATTGTTCATGCATGCTTATTGTTTTGGTAAAAAATAACAAAGGTCCTTTGTCGTACGACTAGAGATTCCAACAGCCCATTAACCCATAGTCGCACGACCAGAGAAATAACTGACGCCCTTCCTATGAAGCGACTTCGACCAAACTATCAAAACCCGTCTATGATGGCTGTCGTACGACATGATTTCAGTTATTAAACTACAACATACTTTATATTATGTTTAATGCAGGATTTCAAGGACATTTATGATTAAAGATCATAACGGAAGATGTTACCAATAGCAACGGATGTAACAGACGCTACCATCAATATTAAACGGATACTCTATTAAATATATGCATTCAAGACTTGCTAACGGACAATTGGAGTATAAGTATGAAGATTGAACTTCATATTCGATCATCTGATTCTCAGACTTTACAAGCTCACGAATTACATTCTCAAGCTCACTCAATCTCTCTGGAAGTTCACAAAGCCTTTGCTGTTTGTCGTACGACATACGACCGAAGTTTAATTATACACGACGAACGACCAACTTTACTTTATTGTATTGTTTTGTATTACATTTCACTTGTAACACTTGTTAACAAGGACGACGTCCCTGATTGACGTCCATAGTGCACGGCGACTCATACTCGTCCGCGGTTTTTACCCATTTTTAAGGGTTTTTCCGCGTCACCAATTCCCTTATCTCATTTATTTCACTTTTATTATTGTCGTATGATTATTAAAGCTACTTTCTTTGGTTTGATCAAGCTCCACATTTACCTTAAATTTTCCTTGGGAGATTTTTGGCATAAACAGTTTGGCGCCCACCGTGGGGCCCCATCCAAAGAAAATCTTCGATAATCTTACGACGTACTAACATTTTCCTTCGAGTGTTCTCTTTTTTCAATTATTCAGAATAATGTCATTCCAAGGAACTCAAGATCATGTTGTGGCCCAAATGAACATGGAGCTGACTGCTGCTCGTGCCCGTATTGACGCCCTAACAGCTCAGGCTCGACAGGCGGCAGAAACCATCGAGCATCTAAGAAACCAAGGTGGAAACAATGTGACTGGGACTACGGATTCTTATACTGGTGCTTGGAACGTACCTCCTCCATTGCCTAATTACCCTCGTCCACCACCAGTTAATCCTACGACCTTCGTAATCCCAACCATGGCTACGACTTCTATGTCGTTCAATGGATATGCCTTTGATTCTTCACAGCAGACTAACTTCAACGGATCAGGTTATGTTCCGTTGGGTGTTCTCGGGGGTATACCAATGGATCTCGTTGCACAACGATTGAAGTTTCTAGAAGAGCAGAATGAATGTGTCTTGTCGATGCTAGCCAAATTGCCGGGGGTAGCAGTCCTAGTTGATGTCGAGCTACGAACATGATTTCAGGCGTCGTCGTTCGTCGATGAAATCGCTTTGGTGGACATCCCAAAAAAATATAGCATCCCGACCTTCTTCCCAAAATATTCAGGTGTTACTGATCCGACAGAACACGTCGCCCAATACAAACAGCTCATGTGGACTATTTCGATACCGCATCAATTCCAAGAAGTCTGCATGTGCAAGAGTTTTGGAGCAACCTTGACTGGAGCAGCGTTACAATGGTTGATCAATCTTAAACCTAAAACTATCGGGTCTTTTGCAGAATTAGTGAACCAATTTTCTCAACAATTCGCTAGTAGTCGAAAAATGGAAAAACAAACGAGCGACCTTTATTATGTCGTACAAAAGAATGGAGAGTCCATCCGGGACTACTTTAACCGGTTCAACGCGGAAATCATTAGTATCCCGAATTGAGACGTGAAAACAGCAATTGAAGCGTACAAACGGGGTCTAGATGATAGTTCAGGGTTGTATCTCGACCTTACGAAGTATCCTCCAGAAACCTTTGAAGACGTACGAGCAAGGACGCTTGCTCATATGAGGGTCGAGGATGACTTCGCTTTCAGAAATAAACACTCGGGCGACCGAAAGAGCCTAGGTGTCAAAAAACCAGACTTCAAACCAAAATCGATTGGTCGATCAGAGCCTACCAGACAAATTTCAAACGTCCAGTTTGAAAAGAAAGGACCGACGACTTCCAAGTCTGTTCAATATCCTAAAGTATCATCTTATGGTTTTCCTGGATCAGCTAAGGATGTCGTCACGTCCCTAAAACAGCTCCAACAAAACATTCGATGGCCAAAGAAAAGCGATAAAGACAGTGATAAGAAAGACAAGACAAAATGGTGCGATTTCCACAGTGACTTTGGTCATATAACGGATGATTGCATCGCCTTGAAGAAAGAATTGTCCTGGCTTAATTCGAAAGGTTATTTACAAGAATTGACGGGAAAAAAGGATGTGCGTCCCACATCCCCAGAACATGCCAAGGTAATTAATTGTATCACAGGAGGCTCCGATGTCTGTGGGACCACATATTCAGCTGCTAAGAGACATGCTAGTCGCGGTCCCGACGACTGACCAATTCCAAAGGAGGCAAGACCCAAGGAGGACGCAAAATTAGAAGCTATGCCCTTGACGTTCGACCAAGCAGACCTCGACGACGTACATCAAAAACATCATGACGAACTAATTATCCAATTGAGCATTGGAAATTGTCTGACAAAGAGGATACTCGTCGACGGAGGTAGTTCAGCTAACATTATCTTTTTTGATGCAGTGAAAGCAATGGGAATCGACAAATCCGAGATTACACGACGTTCGACTACACTCGTTGGATTTAACGGAGGAGCGACAAGTACCATGGGGGAAATCACACTACCAGTATATGCTAAAGGAATCAACAGGCAAACGAAGTTCAATGTTGTCGATTGCTCATCAGCTTATAATGTTATCCTTGGGCGACCTTGGATTCATGACATGAAAGTTGTACCTTCTACGTACCACCAAACCTTGAAATTTCCCACGCAATGGGGAGTACAGGAGATCAAAGGCGAAAGAAAAGTTGCTAGGGAATGTTACAAAGTTTCTTTGAAGCCCCCGAAGCAGACAATATAGCAATTACAGAACCAGGACGTTCCTGGGACTGACGACGACTATCGCTTGGAAGCTGTCGTCCTAAACCAGGATAAGCCTGATTAGATGGTTTACATAGGTTCGACGCTCGACCCTTCTTTTAGAAAGAAACTAATATCTTTTTTGCAGGATCACAATGATTGTTTCGCATGGACGCACGAAGACATGGGGGGTATCGATCCAAGTATCATTTCTCATAAACTCAACGTTGATCCCTCGTTCAAGCCTGTTCAACAGAAAAGACGAAAATTCGCTCCTGAAAGAAATAAAGTTATCAACGACGAAGTTGATAATTTGCTTAAAACAGGAAAGATACGAGAAGTCAAATATCCAGACTGGCTTGCCAATGTTGTTGTCGTCCAAAAGAAAAATGGCAAATGGAGAGTCTGCATTGATTTCACAGACCTTAACAAGGCTTGTCCAAAAGATCCATTTCCATTGCCACACATCGATTCTATGGTCGACGCTACAGCTGGACATGAATTACTCACTTTCATGGACGCATATTCTGGATATAACCAGATATTGATGCATCCTGACGACCAGGAAAAAATAGCCTTCATGACAGATAAAGGTATTTATTGTTATAAAGTAATGCCTTTTGGTCTTAAGAATGCAGGTTCGACGTATCAAGGATTGGTGAATATGATGTTCAAAGAACATTTGGGCAACACCATGGAAGTATACATCGATGACATGCTTGTCAAATCAAAGTATACGGACGATCATATAGGACATTTGAAACAATCGTTCGACATTTTGCGTGAGTACAAAATGAAGTTGAATCCAACAAAATGTTCTTTTGGAGTTCGAGCTGGCAAATTTCTCGGTTATATGGTCACACGACGAGGAATCGAAGCTAACCCAGACCAAATTAAAGCAATTATTGACCTAAAGTCACCCAGAAATTTTAAAGAAGTCCAACGTCTAACAGGACGTGTAGCAGCGTTGAACAGGTTCATCTCTCGGTTGTCCGACAAATGTCACCTATTCTACAACGTCCTGCGAAAAAATAAAGGATTCGAGTGGACTGATAAGCACGAGGAGGCATTTCAACAACTCAAGAAATACATGACATCACCTCCCTTCTTCTCTAAACCTGAGAAAGGTGAAGCTCTTCAACTCTACCTGGCCGTCAGCATTAATTCGGTAAGTGCAGTCCTTATACGAGAAACCGACGGACAACAACTACCAATCTACTATGTAAGTAAAACTCTACTAGACGCTGAAACCAGGTACTCGTCTATAGAAAAACTTTTGCTTTCGTTAGTCATGTCCGCTAAGAAGTTACGACATTATTTTGAATCGCATCCTATAACTGTGGTAACTAACTTTCCATTAAAGTCTGTGTTAAGAAAACCTGAACTAACAGGACGACTAGCTAAATGGAGTATATACCTCAACAATTATGATATGGATTTCAAACCTAAGACGGCAATCAAATCACAGGTCTTGGCAGATTTTGTTACAGGTTTCAGTCCGAAACTAGAAGAAGCGACGACGTCCAACGAGTTAATTGTGGCGAATTTGCACGACACTACTTGGACGCTCGACGTCGATGGTTCGTCGAACATACGAGGAACAGGCCTGGGTGTCGTCCTACAGTCCCCACAAGGGGGAAAAATAGTGTACTCCATACAGTGCGACTTCAAGGCAACAAATAATGAGGCAGAATATGAAGCACTGATTGCAGGAATGAAAATTGCTCATGACTTGGGGGCAACATGTCTACATGTCCGGAGCGACTCGTCCCTAGTTGTTAACCAAGTTAATGGAGAATTTGCAGCAAAAGATTCAAGGATGATTGCTTATTATAAAATAGTAAAGGAAGAAGCAAAGAAGTTCAGTCGCTTCATAGTCGAACAGGTACCAAGAGATCAGAACACTCAAGCTGACGCATTAGCCAATTTGGGATCAACACTTAATCAAACAACATTCAACAATATCCCAATAGTTCACCTTACAACATCATCCATCAAAGACGATGGTAGTATTTTGGTCGCACCAATTGAGGAAGAAAATTCTTGGTCAGACGATATTAAAAATTATCTGGAGAACGATCAACTGCCTGATGACAGAATGGAAGCAAGAAAGGTTAGATTTAAAGCATCAAGGTAAGTTATGATCAGAGGACAATTATATCGAAGATCTTCTACTGGTCTGAATCTGCGATGTATCACCAACAAGACGCAAGTCCAGAAAATCCTACAAGATATGCACGATGGTGAATGTGGAAACCACTCAGGAAGTCGCAGTCTAGCCAACCGGATATCACGACAAGGTTACTATTGGCCGACATTAAGGCAAGATGCAATCAGGTATGTACAGTTGTGCGACGCATGTCAAAGACACACAGGTATGTCTCATAAACCCTCTGAACCCTTTCACTTGACTTTGATCCCATGACCCTTTATGAAATGGGGAATGGACATTGTTGGGAAACTACCACCTGCCCCTGGACAAAAAGTATTTCTTTTAGTTTTAACAAATTATTTCTCTAAGTGGGTCGAAGCAACGGCTTTTTCCCAGGTTCGGGACAAAGAAGTCGTTTCTTTTATCCAAACTAACATCATTTGTAGGTTTGGAATTCCATCTGAAATAACGTGCGACAACGGGACATATGCTCAACGGACGTATGTCTTGAAGTCGGTAATCGTACCTCAATAGGTAACACAGCTTCACATCCATAGACTAAGGAAAAGGGAGTTTGTCCTGTGGACGTACGAGGTGTCGTACGATTAGCCCATAGAACGGAAGGCAATTCTTCCACCCACTTCCCTTTGGCAACTTTGAGTCTTTTCTTGATTGAATTGATAATAGTTTTATTACTCGACTCAGCGAGACCATTCGACTGTGGATATTGACCTTTGCTTTTTCAGCCTCAACCGCCTCTAGGGCGACCTTTTCATTTTCAAGAGCCTCGTTGGCCCTTTTCTTGACGTCAGGAAAGGACGACCTAAGACCTTCTGTCTGAGCGTAGAAGCTCAGACAAGCTTGGAAAGCCTGCACGACAAAAGGAAAAGAATTAGTAGTAAAAAACGAGCAACGAAAAAGGGGAATAAGTAAAACTTACCATGAAAGAGAGGCCAGCAGCATGTGCCCCCGTGTCCTCAACCCGAGATTCTTTGTACCGATCGTAGAAAGTCGGGAGAAGAAATTTTGCCAGGTGTGGAAAAATGACGTCTCTTTCGAGAACGTCATTAGCCATAAAGTCAGCTGGGAGAGTAGCTTTGAATATCATCTCTTCCACTTTTTCCTTATTCTTCTCCTCACTCTTAGAGGAAGAAGAAGGTGCGGCAAAGGGCTTTTCAACGCCCGACACCCCCGTCGTTGGGGCATCCTTCGTCGCCTTGATCGAGCCTCCAAGCTCGATCCCAGCAACGGTTCCCTTCGCTGGTGTCGCCCCTGAAAGGGACGACAAAATAGCATCACCCGTCTTCTTGGGCGAAGACCGAGGCTTGCGTCAGACACATCTCGGATCTACCCCCGTGGTAGGGGCAAATCTTTTCCTCGCTTTCTCCCTCCCTTGAGGGAATTATACTATGACACTCCCCCTTGTGCCGAGTCAAAGGAGTGATGGTGCACAATTGTTGTCTCGTTAAAACCTTACGCCAAAACAAAAACCCAGTGGGATAAAAAAATAGGATGAAGGAAAGAGTACAACACACCGGTTTCTTTGCAATACATAGACTTTTCCTTCAGTCTAGTTTTCTCTAAGATTCGTACATTAATCATGAGAGTTAGGAAAACATGATGGTATATAAACAATTACCTCACTAAAATCCTTACACCAAGAAACAAAACCCAATGGGAAAAAATAAAACATTGGTTGAAGAAAAGAGCACAACATACTAATATCACATATATAGTAGACTCCCCCTTTTGTCTACCACTCCCCCTAATTCGTGCATTAATCAAGGGAGTTTTGAAAACATTTGCATTTACTTTCTATATGTTTCCCAATATATGGTTTTAGGTAATGATTTGGTAAAATGTGTCATGTTCTCTTGGCATCTTACTTGATTCAATTGAATATCGAGGAGAGTTTTTGTTGTTCAGGTTTTATGCAACCCTGGACTGAGCGTGCAAATAGATATCAACGCAAGTATACATCTTGATTTATTGTCGTTTTCAAACAAGTAATAACGGTACAAGTATCGGATATCGATCCCACAGGGAGAGGTTTCCAACGGTTTCTCAAAAGTCTAGTCTTTCAAAGCTGGTTTTAGATGACGAATGAGGGAAATATTTTGTTGGGTTGTTGGATTAATAACTACTGAGAAAATCAATTATAAAAAAGAAGCAAAGGGTGTAAAGGGTTGTTGAGATTAAGAATCAGTTCAATAAAAACATATTATAGCAAACTTATGTCATCTTAGGGAATAAATATTTAAGTGATCTCTGAAAGATCAACACATTTTCATACAAATAACCAGTTGTCAATTGATTAAGTGTAATGTTTAATGAAATATTTATAAATTGATTTAAATGACAATAAGACTATATAAATATACCTTTTTACGTGTTATTGGTTCAATTCTCAACTTTACTTCACACCCCAAGCTCAGGTTGTCAGACTGTCATAGCTTGGTTTATTTTTATAAATGATGAAAAGACTTTTAAGCTAAATAACGGTGATCATGTATATATCCCTCTCCTAAGCATAATCCTATTTCCAGTTCAACCTCGTTCTTCCCCTTTCTCCAAACTGCCCTAATATCTCTCCCATCTCCCCCGATTTATTGATAGGCTTTCCTCACTTTGCTTAAATCTTTCTGTGCAACTCTCATTGTTCTTCTGCACAAAGTCGATTGATGAAGGAAGAGTGTCTACCTTTGACCTCCCTGTTCATCAGTTTCAGACTTTGATTATGTAACACCCCGATTTTCGAATGGTATCATCTCAAGTTTATACAGAAACCGAGATATTAAGGAAAAATAAGATATTTGATTTTGGACTTGAATCCTAGATTTTATAGTCTTGATGGATAAAGGATTCAATTACGAGTCCAACGGTTCTTTCCGGAGCGAAAACGGAGCTATAACGAAGAAGTTAGGACCAAAACAGGATTTAAGGCTCACTCTCGCGGACTGCGTGCGCCCTCCACGCACAAACTGCGCACGGGTCGTGCGCATCAGGCAGAGGCCTCAACTCGGGCTTAAAACCTGATTTCTGCCCATTTCACCCAAAACTTCATTCCTTCATAACTTTTGCTCCACAACTCCGATTTTGATGATTCAAGTTGCTACGGTTTCGTTTTTGAGAGATTTTCAAGGATCTAGCAAGAGATTGGAAGTCTATTGGAGTATACTAGAGTATTTTGTGGTGGTAAGCTTCTCATCTCTTCCTATTCATCTTCTTCCCCAAAGTTTTCTAGGGTTTCATCCACCCTTTGTTCTCCCTTTCATAGATTGGAGGTGTGTAACCATTTTGGTGAACTAGAGGTGTTTTGGTTGGTGGATTCAAGCTTGGGTCAAGGTAATCTTCTATTTTCTTCATTTATGGAAGTTAGGGTTTCAGTATCAGTTGAGGTATTCATGTATAAGGTTGGGGATTGATTATTTGTGGTTGTTTATGTATATTTATGGTTGGAACCTTGTGGATCTAGGTTTTTGGAAGATTTGGTTTGAAGAATCAATTTCTTCAAGGAAAGCTCTAAGTGGGTAAAATCTAGATTTAGCCTAAATCTAGCAAGGTGAGTTCAAGTTGATTTGTGAAAACGGTGTACATGCCAAAATGTTTATTTTAAAGTGTTTTACATGAAATGGTTAACTGCAGATAAGTTTTGGGTATTTCGAAGTAAAATATGAATTACTTGGTTATTCGTCAAAGTGTGAGTATTTTGATAAGTTTTCATATTTGGTGAACTTGGGTTGTGTTAACCTCTTAAAATGCTTATATTGGGTTTAAACATTTTAGCAACTAAATAGCATGATTTACGTATTCTTGGTGACTTTGTTCAAGTAAGATCTATTTCATGATTCATGCATATTTGATGATTTTGTACAAATGGAGTCTATTTCATGTTATATGCATTTTGGTGTATTTGCATTCATAAACCCTTTGGAAAATCATTAGTCCCATCTAGTGTGGAGTTTTGGGTTAATCTCGTCTTTGAGATATGTGTCCTCATAAACGTTGTTTAAAGACATTTCATTATTTGGGGAACCGGTAATTGTTGGTCAAATGGATTTTGAGCATCCTAGCTCGGTATTGGCTTAAAAAGGGGTTTGAGGATATTTGTCCGGGTTTAATGGCTCGATGTAGAGTCCCATTTCATGGTTTACGTCTAAATGCATTTTATTGCATATTTATAATTACAGGCTCGAGTGCTGTTGTCACTCAGGTATAGTCGGGTAATTTTAGACTGTGTTGCATTGGATCCATAGGCACATGAGTCAGTCTTGTTTGATGGTCATTTGGGTGGTACGGGGTTGGACTCCGGGACACATGTTTTATGACCTTGTCCGTTCAAGGAGTACACTAAGAGGACTGAGTCCGGGTGGTGCTATCATGGCGTGGAGTAGCCATTGGATGGACGTTTTGGACCTCCGCCGGGTGGGGCAATGCCTTAGTTGTATTCCCCTTAGGCCGGGCCTTGGAGCGGTATTTTCGTTAATATATCGCTAAGGTCAGATGACTCTTTGGTGTAGCTTGGAGGGAGTCGTAGGGACACTTGGGCTTGTGTGTCGTGAAGTGTCATACGATTAACGTTGTATGAGTGGCATACTTTTGTGTTCCTCCACTCTCAACGGATACGGGAAGCCCCCATCGTCGGCCCGTCGTATTTGGATATTTAATTGTCCACGTTTTAATATTTCGAGTTCATTCTATTTTATGGTCGTGTGGGTATTATTTCGAGTTGCGGGTTTTCCATGACGCACCATATCTTTATGAATTGTCCTCCGTTATTTAAGGGTCGATTATTATGCCCCACCCCCGTTTCGGGTGTTTTGGGATATGGCGTATTGTTTACATTTTTAGTACATTTGAGTATCGAACTATGACCCCGTTTTGGGTGAGTTGCGGGTTGCATTGTTTTATAAGAAATGCATGTTTGGGAAACATTGTCTTTAAAAGTGTATATTATGAGAAAATGTGTCGTTTCCATTTTGAAGTATAATATATTCGAAGGATCTTGCTTTAAAACTGATTTCCTGTCTTCTAAAGATTTATTCATTCATGTTAAAACTCTTGAGCTCACTAGGCGTTAAGCCTAACCTTTTTATTTGTCGGCATGTGCATCAGGTTCCAGTTTGGGGTTCGGATTCTAGTAGCCTCACGAAGAGTTGAGCCCTAGCCTTACACAAGAGTAAGTAGTTGGTGAAGTCTTCCGCAGGTTGGAGTTAGTAACTGTTTGTTGGGTTTAGTAGCACCCGTCCTTGTCAAAGATTGTATGTATAGAATGATGTATGTATTGAGGTTAATTCTTAAATTATGTTTGTAGACGAATCAATTATTGATTTATTTAGAAAATTTTTAATAAGTTGTTATCTTCAGAATTAAGGGTGTTACAGATTAACCACACTGATTGAAAGTACCGTGAGTTTCAGAGCAGGTAGAAGAAAAATCCCTATCTCTAATTTGTTGATTTCATCTTCATTTTACCTATCTCTAATTTGTTGATTTCATCTTGGATTAACCATTAGTTTTGTTTGATTTCCGTTTTAGGTTTTTATTCTAAATGATTGCAAGGAGTTCCCAACCTTGCAGAAAGAATGCCAATCCCTAATTTGTTGCTTACAATTTCGATTTTACCTCACGTAACCCTGTGTTTTGGCGCAATGCATGCTTAAAGGCCTGGCATGTATTTTTGTTATAAAATATGCAATGCTATTTTACCAAATTATCGCTTGAAATAGCCTAAAATGTTCATTGAGTTCCTTGAAGCTCTCTGGTGTGGTGGAAAAGTACAAGCTTATGCAAAGTAGTAATTATGATTCCTTATGGAGGAAAATGTGGCTTTCCAGACCAAGGATCTGCATGGACGGTAAGTTGTGAATATCTGTAGGTTAGTGCTATTATATATATAGAATTAAAATTACATACTTTTAGTGTCATAAAAAGGTCAGATTCTATGTGGGGAAGAGGCCAGTCTCTAATGGGACTTTGTCATGCATTTTATATTCACCGAGGTTTACTCAACACCTCAAAGTAGTTATAATTTCCACTAAAATTTTCAACTAATTTGCAATGGGAGTTGTTTGTATTTGCTTAAGCAATTAACGGGTTCTCTCAAAATTTCAACTATTGTCAACTTCTTAGAAATGTTTTTGGCTGGCTCTGTATAGATGAAATAAATGAAATCTCACATTTCGTAAATAAATCCGTGCCTTGTAGGGTTTAATCAAGTTTATGGATTAGGCTCATGGTGGGCCCACTTACATTGGTTATTAGTGTGTTGTGTAGATGGGGACCACAGTTATAGTAAGCTACTTACAAGAATCAACATCAAGTTACCTAATCGCCATGTTGTTTTGGGAGCACTAGAGTCTCGTCCTGATTTGGTGGGTCCTTTGATAGGAGCCATAGATAGCTCTGAGTTTTCTTTGTATATCTATCTACACATTTTCTTTCTTTTCTCTTTAGGTCTTCCCCTATAACACCCGTATTTTGTTAAGCCTTGCCTTGCCCTTCTTTTCTAGTTTCTAATCGAAAACCCTTCATTATAAATCCTTGTGAAGTTAGAACATTGGATCGGGAACGCTTCAGGTCGAAAGGTCAACAAATTTGGCCTCGGTACGGTGTGGGCGATTGTGCCCGCGATTGTGACAGGGTGTCACTCTTGCGGGGCACTCTCGCGGGGCACTCTCGTGGCCCTTGTACCGAGAGTGGGTAGGAGCGGGCGATTGTGCCAGCGATTGTGACAGAGTGTCACTCTCGCGAGGCACTATCGCCGTCGGGGTCCAGGCTCCATTAAATCCCTTTTTCCCACTTTTCTCATTTATTCCCTTAACGCACTCTCTCCTAAACTCTCTCTCAACCGAATCCAACCCCCTCAAACGAACCCTAATCCATTTTTGGGGGTTTTCCCCTACAATCTTGTACTCCCTCATCATCTATACTTGTAACCTCAACCTCTTGAGTAAGATTCAAATGTTCATCACCACTTTTTTGAAGATTCAGAAGTTTTGGGGTTTTGCTCAAAAACCTAAGTGTAAGTTCGTCCCCTCAGTTTCTAAAATTCTTTATGAGTTATAATTACACCGTGGGTGATTTGCTAGTATTATGTTTCTCTAATTTCGTTTTGGTTGATTTTGGGAAGGTTAGGTCAAAATTAGGGTTTGGCCAAATTTGGGGATTTTGTTACAAATGTTTGGGTAACAATCATTTATGGTTGGATATGTTTATTTATGGTCGAAAATGTGTGGATCTAGGTTTTGGAAGCTTGAGTTGAAGAGTTGGAACGGGTGTATTCGGAAAGCTTTGGGTAGGATCTATACTTTTGGAGGCCAATGGTTGTGGATTGAAACCTAGGTTTAACTTAACCTAGCAAGGTGAGTTCAAGTTGATTTGTGAAAACGGTGTACATGCCAAAATGTTTATTTTAAAGTGTTTTGTGTCTTGCATGAAAATTGTTAACTGCTGATAAGTTTGGTTATTTTGAAAGTGTTTAACTTTATAAACTTATATAGTACACATCTTTGGAATTTTGAGCATTATGACAAATAAATCATATATTTTGGTATCTTAATGATTTGTTTTACGGAAGTAGATTTTGAGTATAAATGTATTTCATTTTGTATTTTGGAGAAATGCATGGTTTTGTGTTATGGGATATTTTGAAAGGTAAATGTTATAAACTCACTTGGAAAATGATTTGTCACAATCTAAACTACGTTGGAATTTATTATATGTTTTGGAGCATGGGTTTACATAAGTACGGGTTGTTTATGTTTGATTTAATTTTATGAATTTCAACGTTGGGTCTTTGGATTGTTGAGCTTATGGCTCGACTTGGATTTTGTTGGGTTTTGAGGACACTTGTCCGTTTTAATAGCTCATTGTAGAGCGTTTGGTTATGATTTGCATTTATTGCATCTTATTTGAGAGTTACATGCTTTGAATGCGTTAGTTCATTCGTTTTGAGTCATGTAAGGTTTTAGTTAGTGCAATGGATCCATAGGCACGGTGTTCCTATGTCCCCGCTTTGGGCATTTGGTTCACCATTTGGCACGGAATAGGCATCGGGTCACCATGATAAGTAAGGTGTGGACCTATACGGTCGGGCAGCGTCTCATGGGCAAGGTGTAATTCCCTTGTGCATAAGTTCCCCTGTTTTGGAACTTTCAGGAATAGACTCAGAGGAGTTGACTTGATGCTTTCGAGTGATAGACTCAGAGGAGTTGAGCTCGGTGGGTGTTTTATGTGTAACCCACATGTTTTGATTTACTACATAATTATGTGACCTACTTTGTGTTCCGTCACGTACAATGTAATCGGGTCTTCCCCGCCACCAATTGGTGTGGTTTTGGTTATGGAGCTTTATAATCCATGTTTTCGGAGACGTTTGAGTATGGGTATTTACTTATGTTTTGAGGTCTTGGATATTGAAACTCATTCGAGTTATTGGGATGTTTTGGAAGTTTGAGTTATCTACGTTTTCAGTGTTTGATCATTTTAATGTCATTTATGTTTTACGTGTGCTTTGGGTTTTTGGCTTTATTTAAAGAGGCGTGTGTTTTATGATTTTAATCACGAAAAGGGTGGATGATGAAAGGAGATTGTTTTAGGATTTAATGTATTTCATTTTTGGTTGCTTTCAAATTAAATGTATTGCATTTTAAAGGTCATTATTTTTAAATAACATTCCCAAAGTTATTGTTTTATATATCTCTAATGAAAACTCTTGAGCTCACTAGGCATTAAGCCTAACCTTTTTATTTGTCGGCATGTGCATCAGGTTCCAGTTGGGGTTTGGTTCTTGCAGTGCTTTGAGGAGTTGAGCATTAGACTTACACGAGAGTAAGTAGTTTGGTGAAGCCTTCCGCAGTTGGAGATAGTGACTATTATTGGGTTTTAGTAACATCCGTCCTTATTATAGACCGTATGTGTAGAATGAATGTGTGTATTGAGGTTAAATCTAAATTTGTGATTATAGATGAATCATTCTTTGATGTATTTAGAAAATTTTAAATTAGTTGCTATTTCCGGATTTGAGGGTGTTACATCCCCCATGTCATCCTCTATGCTCTTTTATCGAGTCTAATGATGTGGAACTGTGGATATACATGGTTATGCGAGTGCATGTAATTAGATATGATGTTTGTCTCAGATCCCAAGAGGAGAGTTGATGCCCTTTTATGTTGTTTAACTTGCAGATCTTGAGGGGTCATCAAGAAAATGCAGAATTTACTCTTGCCATGTGCCTAAGTGAACCCCTTGGTACTCTATGGGGGTAATACATTAAAATGAACCTTGTTCTACTTTGTAAAACATGGCTATTTAACCAGATTTTTCCACAAAATAGCCAAAAACCCGCAAGCCAATGCCAAAAGGCACTTTTTCTTGCGGTGCCGCAAGCTGCAACTTTGGCTACTTTTTTGTGCGTCGACGCATGTCCTTGTGGCGTCTCAATTTATATTTGCGGTGGGCCTACTGTTCATCTGGGTGCGTCAGAAATGTCATAAACCACAAAGAAAAGTGTCTTGCAGCGTTTACTTGCGGTTTGTTGGCTATTTTGTGGAAAAAAAAGTTTGGAGGTGGCTAAAAAATAAAACTTTTTCCCCACGTGGTTATTTATGATGATAACCCCTATTGTAACAATTCTTGATGCTGATATACAAAAATGATTGATTTCTAATGAGGCAACACTTGGTTCCAGCAACCTTTCATTAATTTGATCAAATTATATATTATAACAATTACCAGGAACATGAACAGTGTCTCACATTTTTATTTTTTATATATTTTTTATTTATTTTTTTGTTGTCTTCCTCAAAAGCTTACACGTGTTACCAGAAACATGAACAGTGCCTCACATTTTTATTTTTTATATAATTTTTATTTATTTTTTTGTTGTCTTCCTCAAAATTACCAGGAACATGAACAGTGCCTCACATTTTTATTTTTTATATAATTTTTATTTATTTTTTTGCTGTCTTCCTCAAAAGCTTACACGTGTTCCTCTTTACTTCACACCCTCAAATAGGGGCGGGGCTAGAAATATAAGTTAGGGGGGGTCCAACGGTTGCACTTTGTTGTAAAAAAACAACGATAAATAGTGTTGTTTTCGTTGATTTTTTAAAACCATTTTATGATCCAGAAGTATTTTGAGGTTGTGATTTATTTGCCCTATGAAAAAATTCCAAGCAACATTTTTCATTGAATGTTGGATAAACATAAAGCTGTATCTAGGATGGGCAAAGCCAAAGGTATGCCCAATCAGGACATGCAACTGGTGTTTACAGTTATGACGTGTTTGCTCCCCTTTCGTCGATATCAATCTACTTAACTAAACTTTGTTTGCCACAATACACTATATACTTCGTTCAATTATGTGATATGATCCATGTTATTTGATTAGCCGTAATTTTATGTTTTATTTTATTATATCTTAACTTTTTGTTTTTCAAAGAAATATGAAAAACAATTATAGGTGTTTCCATAAATGTTATTTTTAAATTGCATCCGGTGAATATAATTCAATAAGTTAAATTTATTTATGTACATAGAAAAGTTAAATTGCTAACTAGCATGGTATTTTACACATTGAATTTTTTAGATCTAACATTTGGGTATATAAATGAAAGAAACAAAGGCAAAGAGCAAAAGTTGAAACCTAAATTAAACTATAAGGACTTGTATCATAAAATTTGAAAAATCAATGTAATGGCCTAATGGGATGGTGGTTCCACTCCTTGATAATATGTATGCATTATGGCTTACATATCAACTATTGGGGGGCTGAGCACCAGCCAGTCCCCCCACTCCCTCCGCCACTGCCCTCAAATACAAAAACCCAGTATTTCATTGTCTTCTTTTTGGTTTTTTCTGGAGTCTAAGAGAAAGAAATTGAAGGGACAGTAAATATTGCTTCTAATTTTCTTTTTGTTTTCAAGATTGGTACCATTTGAACATGTGTTTGTTGTTATGTGTTTGTTGAATTTCTCTTTTTCTTTTTTTGTTTCAAGATTTTCCATGTTTGCAATTGGAAGAATCTTAACAACATCCAATACCAAGAACAAACCATCAAGAAAGAGCAAAAAAGCTTCTTAGATTTCTCTTTTTAACCTCTGTAAGTTTCCTCCTCTTTCATTTTTTTTAGACGTGTTTGAGGGTTAAAAAAATTAAATGTAGGGTTTTTATGGAATAATAATCAAATTATTTCAGTGATTATAGAATCTTGAGAAGAAAGTATAAATATTTGTTTTTCTTTTTCACAATTACTACATATTTTTAATTAAAGGTAAATGCGTGAATTTAGTTATATACTTTTCTAAAGCAAACACTTATTTTGGGACAAACATAAATAGAAATATGGTCACTAACTTTGAGACGAAGGGAGTATTCTATTTGTAAATGCTATACGTTAACAAAGCATTATTTAATTTTCTTTATCATGGAACAACAGATATCAAGTGCATAGCATGACGACCAAACAGAAGGTCACCGCAACACAATGGCGAAGCTTAATATGAAACCGTCTTTTGTAACCCCCATTTTGTAAGTTATAGCCAAACTGCAAGTGGACACACAATATTTTGCTACACTTCGTCATGCTAAAATTTATGATCTTAATACAATGGTTTGCTCCCATACTTAGTCATGCTCAAATTTATGATCTTAATTTTTTTTTCCACTAATGCACGCACACGATAACCCGCAGCAACGCGCGGGCCACCAACCTCGTTTACAAACATACTAAAGGGAACTTATGTTGGTTCTCCTGTATAGAGTCTGTGTTTATACTTTATACATCCTTAACCTCTTTTTTCTTCTTTTGATCATATTTATTTATTTATTCAACTTTTAATATAGGGATATGTCATTAGGTCTCTACTGGCTTAACTGTCATTTGTGTAGTTATTGTAAATTTAATCAAAGTTGTAGCATTCAGTTTACAAATGGGTACTACAAGCTTTAGAGAACGGAATTTTTATTTATTTATTGTAATTGCACTATATGCTATTGGAACTTATTTGGCTTGATACACATTTATTATGCGAGCGCTATAATCTGGTTGCATGAATGTCTCTGCTTCTGTCATTTTATTTTTCTAAGGTGTCTTTGTTTTTTAAGAGGCCAGAAGTCTTATTTTACATCTAATTAATAAGAGGTTGTGCGGAAGTCTGAAATCTAAATCAACAAGTTTGTATGTTTCTATAACGGCTGGAGACGTCTTGAGAGAAAGAAGATCATATATGAGTTGAGGTGGCGATAAGAGGTTTTAAAAAGTTAGGTCACCGCTTTTTATTTCAGACGTATTTAAGAGTTAAGAGGTTCCGAAAATTTGAAAAAAACAAACAATCAAAATCTAAAAATGTCTGAACAATTCAGACTTAAGAGTCATTAAGAGATTTAAAAAAAAAAAAAAAAAACAACCCTTAAGTCATTATTCTTTCATACAATATTTTCTTTATATACATAATCCAGTTTTGTGTTGTTTGTTTGTTTGTTGTGTTGGAAGGCAAGGACAAATCAGGTGTTTTGTGGAGTATTCATTGATCAACCTATGGTCTCATAGATATGGGTGAGACCATAGGTTATAAACCATATTAATTTTTTTATAACAAAGAGATGTCTTCTCTTTGTATATATGTTTTTTTATCTTTATGTTCTACTGCTTTTAATTTTTTATTCCATTTATACAAGTCTATTATTATAAGGAATTCAATAAAAAAAAATGTCTTCCACTTTTATGCTTTAGCTTAGCTACTCTATTTTTTTCTCCATAGTTTCTTGTTTTATTTTACGTCAAGAACTCAAGACTAAGTTTTTAATCGCGATCTAACCAAAGGTAGTCGAATTTACAATATTCCGTTGCATCATGTAAGTACGTTACTTTTGATAACATAAGTTTCGGATTTTATATTTTAATTAATTATAAGTTTAAAAACTCTACTATATAGTTATTCAATTTCAAAATCTTCATAGAGTGTATTAGTTTTGAATTTGTTATATCATTTGATTTGCCATTTAAAATCACAGCAAAATATATACTTAGCAGCATCGACGGGTTTACAATATTTACAATGTTACATTTACCATTCTTACAATTACTTATTTAATTTACTTTATATCCCTTGTTTTTCCATTTTCCATTTTACACCATTATCATATTAACACAAATAATCGTATATGAACAAAAATGCAATGAAAAAATATCTTTTTTTTTATAAATTATACTATTATAATCGTCTCGTCAAAACTTTCAAAACGAGCCCAATATTGAATATTTTTTAATTTAATCGTACTATTAAATATCATGAATATCTACGAATTAATTTGTTTTCTATCTAATACGTTTCATTTTTTCCTACCGTTAGCACATTAAAATACATAATCGTAAATATATTAAAAATACGTTTCATTCTTATTATAAATTATATCACTATAATTTTTTCGTCAATAATTTTAATATAAACTAATTATTGAATATTTTTATGGGTTTAAGGTTTCATAAGTTGTGATTCTTGTGTCATAGTTGATTGTTGATGACATGTCTATAAGAAAGTAGTATTAATTGTTCATTATTTATTTACATTCCGCTGCATCGCGCACAGGTATGACTAGTTTAAACTTCAAGTTAATATACAGTCCTTTACCTTTTGTTGTAATTAAATTAAAAAATATGTAAAAAAAATATTTAATAGTACATCAATCGTACTAGATAATTGTTGAGTTTTAGGGTTTTTCATATTAAGGTTTACTTTTGTATGAGAGTTCTAAGTTAATGTTGTTTAATGAAAGATCTAAGTTTATAAATCTTTTAAGTCATAAGACGACAAGAAATTGAACATGTAATTGTTACACCGACACTTATAAAAACAACTTCGAAATACATTATACTTAATAATTAAACATTTAGAAATAATTAAAAAAAAAGGCATACACAATAATTGTGACGTACTGGTTAAGACCCTGGGGGATGTGGTGGAATATCCCATCTGCTCGAGCTCGATAACTCAAAAAATATTCGAGCTCGAACCCTACATTGAAAAGTTGATCGAACTCGAGCCCAGTATTAATTTTTTGAGCCCGACTCGATTAACTTAATACTCGACTCGACTCGGCTCGTTTACACCCCTACCCAAGAATCAGGGCCTGTTTGCGATAAATTGTCCCGCAAAATGGCTTATATAAAAAAGGGTATCCAAATTTATAAATTTAAATTCCTGCCCTATTATCAAAATTTCCTGAGTCTGTAATTAAAAAGTAAGTAAAAACATAAAGGTTCCAATGAAAAAGGAAAAAAGGAAAAAAGAAAAGAGTAGTTTCCTACATTGCAACGGGATGATGATTGTACATTTTTCTAATAGAATTTCCAACATGTGCTCCGGAAATTGAAGTGTAAATAAAATAAGAATACTACTATACACTTCCTACCATGTTAGAAGCCAAATAAATTACCGAGTTTCAGTTCAATGATGCCCGCGTCTAAGCAGCGACAAGAATCGGCCCGACCCCTTCTCCGTCCGATGGTCCTCCGTGTTTTCAACCTAGAAAAGATAACCGACAAGTATTAAGACGACAAGTATAATCTCACGTAAAGTAGGGTCTGTGAGGGGTAGGATGTAAACAGACCTTACTCTATCTCAAGAGGTAGAGGGATTGTTTCCGTTAAAACCATTGGCTTGTAAAACACAAATCAAAAGAAACAAAGAGAGCATGCCACACGTGAGAGTGTATGCAATAACTTAAAACCCACAAGGAAACAAAAAAAACGCAATACTGACAACTGCCAATATAAGTAGAAAAACGAAGGCTGGTGAACAGTATAAAGAAACGTAAAACAACATATATTTAAGAAAACATGAGAACAACCGAGTACATACAAAATCATATAAGATTCACGTAAAACATCATATATGATCGCGCCCAAAGTTGCCCGCATCCATTTTTTTTTTCTTCGGGTTAATGTAAAATCACATAAATTTTTGTACATAATCTGCTGGTTTTTGCTGTTTTTTTAAATAGTTAGCGTTCTCGTTTGAACCTTCCTCTCTATATATATTTGACCTTTAAGATCACATATGCATTTGAGAATATAAATATTTAATCTATTTTATGGTTAGGTACATCAATATTTCTTTTATACGTCTTCCTAAGCCAAGCCAAACAAAACAATATGCTTTTTTACTAAACTAAACTAACCCAAACCAAACAATCCAACAAAGGCACAATCTCTACTCTAAGAAGTAGAGTAGCTGTTTTCGAGAAAGACCACAATCTCTACCAGACCCCACCTCTAGGTGGAATATACTGTGCTCATTTCGTTTGGTTCGGTTATCACCCTTTTGGTCACTTTACTTGGATCAAACACAATTGTATAACAACATATATTTGTTGCCATAAAACTTGGGATGACAAGGAGTTGAAGGAAATATTAAGCACACATGAACTAAGATCTGTCTCGTACCTGGCTACTTATTTTCTTCAGAATATCTATGATCTCAGTGAAATCGGGTCTTAAACTTGGGTCTTTCTGCCAGCACCTCCCAAGCAGCTCGGTGAGCTTTGGCTGTGTGTTCTTGGGGATAGTAGGTCGTAAGTTCTGAAATATTGGAATATATGTGTGTTAGATTTTCTCTACGAAATTGCAACAAAAAATATCAAATAATAATTTCATTCTGGTATGTCCCACTAGAATTGAAGCGTTTCCTCGTTTCGTTTGTATGTCATTTATATGTCATTGTTACCGTTACAAAGGATTGATGATCTTGATTTGTAAGTCCACACAATCCCCCCCCCCCCCCCTCCTTTTTATCATGATTGAAGAGTACATTTTAAAGCAAATGCTTCAAAACACAACAAAGTATGGTTTAGTTCGTATTTAATGTAAAGAATAAAAAAAATTCTCAGCCTATATGTTGATCTTGTAATATTTGATGACGTAGATACCCATTTACGAATACGAGAAAGGGGACGATAAACTTGGCATCCATGTCATCAAATGTTACATAATCAAGAGGTTACCGGTCAAAATGGGGTACAAAATAGAAAATTTTGCAACTTTGTTACATTGATTTTTCCATTAGACGAAATTGAATCCAAGACAAACTTTGTTGCATTTTGCCCTACATTTTACTATGTGGTCATGCAAACACTGAATTTCATGAAACAGACGGAATATAAGTGCATAACAAAAAAAAATGAATGATGCTTTACCTTCTGAACAACTCCAATGGCTGCCTGTACTGGAGTCAAGTACTCGTATGGAAGCTGGACAATCAAATATACAAGAATATAACTATTAATGTACTTAAAATAGACCAAAATCAATGTTTAACGACCAATACATACCTTTCCGGTTAGTAACTCCCATAAAACCACCCCAAAACTGAAGACGTCTGCCTTGTGATCATAGGGCTTGTGTTCGATAACCTTCATTGTAAAAAGAAGAAAAATATCATTAGAGAAAGCCAACATCATAATTCTAACCATAAACATATCATCAATAACCTATATGCACATTGTAACTGTTAGAGACCCACATCAGCTAGACCTGGACACTTTCTCTTCACTATATGTTGGAACCCCCATTCTCTCCTCAAGCGCTCTTTTGGAGGGTAATCTAATGGGGTTCCACATATTCTCATAGTAACAATTACAAAGACTTGGTAATATCATTTGGGTCTATAATTCTGTCATCAATAAAGAGTATTTTAGACATTTAATTAATAGTCCCTTGAACAATAAGCACTGTACCACTGTCAAACGTTACAGTTTCTATGAAGCAGAAGTCCTTGTTACGCAAGGAGAGATTGTGTGTGTGAGTGTGACCATGAATTTAGTTTCAGAATGCATACAGTTAACACTTAATGGAGCAAAAATCATAAACCTAGCATCATATATTAAAGCCTGATATGAAAAACACACCTCAGGAGCCATCCACCGATATGTGCCAGTTTCTGCTGTCATGACACCAGTCTGAGCCTTCACCCTTGCAACACCAAAATCAGCTACCTTAACGACCTGAATAAGAAACATCACGTAGATTTTTGGCTGAGAATCATGAAAAATCATCTGAAACTGTTGTTTTCCATATATAGATTGAACTTCTTTTATGCCTTGAGGCAATATAAGTAAAACCATGATTAAGATGACAAGAACAAATGATGAGAAGAAGACAGGAGTCACCCGATCAAATAGAAAGAAACATCCGTGCACATATAATTCAAGTCTTTCCTATTTTCTTTCAATGTAACCAGCGGTAGTTTGACTTGTTTATCAAACTTACCACCAAATATTGTCTGATCATTGCATATGAGGTAGTAGTTCTTGAAGATTATAAATAGGTAGTACTTCTTAAAGATCATAAATAGGTAGTACTTCTTAAAGATTATATGTTCCAAATGAAATATATCACAGATGTTTTACTTTATTTTTTCTTTCGAGAAACTCCATTGACCATCAACTTCAACTATAAATTAACGAGCTGAGCTGTTCATATTGTTTCTTGGGAGAACCTTATAGATGACAAAAAAGGATACAAACTTGAACATGGTCACATTTGTTGGCCATGTGAAAGACCTATTTCACTAGTTAATTATGGAAGATAACTGTCCATGCAAGAAACAAATGAAAAAAGACTTTGGCCCTTGTACGAACTCAATATCCTTGATTATTAAATGGATGCCCATGGCTCATTTTATATGACCCCGGTGGTGCACACAGTGACGGAACACTATGGTGGCTATGGGGGCCATGGCCCCTATGATTTAGGATACAAATAGCATGTATTAACAAATAAATTCACAAAAATAACCCAACTTAGTTGGTTAATACTCTTTGGCCACCCTTAAGAGGTCTCAGATTCGCGCCTGTTTTGCTCTACCTGCCCACAAAATGTTTTTTATTAATTTGAAAACCATTTTTCTTACCACTTTCCTTTAATACATATTAATTATATATTTACTTTTTTACAACATTACAAAAACTTGTTTTTGGAATTGGTGAAAGTGTTATTTTTTTATAATATAAAGGTTTGGGTTATGGTTTACATTAGTCAATTTTTGTTCCCATTTCTATATTTAATAAAACTTTATTAGTAGATCATGATAAAAAAAGAAATAACATAAAAATCAATAAGTTTATATTACTATTTTGTGTTACTTAAGTTTTGTAATATTATTTTTCGGCCCCTGAGGCTATTGTGTCCGTGTTCCTCCCCTGGGCGTGCACAAACATAACCAGTTAGTTTAATCTGTCTTATGGAATATCCGAAAGGGATACAAGAATATAAAAATCAGTTGCAAGGCAAGAACTATTCCGTTGCTAAAGAAAAATACTTGTATAATAAAAAAGCAGAAAACTAAGCATCTTACATCATTTTCATCCATCAGAAGATTTGCAGCCTTCAGGTCCCTGTGTATTATATTATTCTGGTGCAAGTAGTCCATCCCTCTTGATATATCAATTGCAACCTTGAGTAATATTGGAAGCTTAAATGTACCCTTTTGTTTGTGCAAATAATCATACACGCTTCCGCCACTCATGAATTCTGAGTTGCATGAAAGTAAAGACCAATTAAATTACCAAAAAAGTCCCATGAAGAGATCATAAGGAAATCCAAATGTTTCATAACATTTTTGACATTATCAAATAGCAATTAGGATGTACCCGTTACAATGCACAAGCTTGAAGGTTTGGTACATGCTCCTATAAACTGCACAACATTCTTATGTCGGATTTTCCTGCATATAGCCAATAGAAGTACATTTCAAATTGAAGAGAACATTTGAGGGATCCTGTTCAGTGGTTACAAAAGTTGTAAACTAGTAGGCTTTGATTGTCTTACAAAGTTATAATAAGAAAGCTGTAAATTTTGGATGCAATGACATTCATTTATATTTACAGCTCTTCAATCAAATTGATGCATCCAAAAGTTTCCTTGGTAATTAATGACAAACCTCATGATATAAACTTCTTGCGCAAACTCCTTCTGCATATCTGTATCTACGCGCTCGGCCTTGAGCACCTTGATAGCCACTTCTTGACTACGATATGTACCCTTATATCTAATTTAACACAAACATTGAATTTGAAGTTCAGATCCCCATATGATCTAGATGCAAAACAATAAACAATGCCTAACATATAGTCCTCCATCCCAGAATAAAAGAACCATTTTGCTCAACAAATAAAAGTTAAGATAATGGATTATTATTTCGATATGTAAATCACTATTTATATACTATTTGTGAAGCAGAAACTTATCATCATCATATGTCTAGATGAAAATTTCTGTGAAGATTTTGTAGAAGATTTGAACCATTAAGTGTGGAGTTTGATGTAAAGCAAGTGTTGACCACACTCTTTTAGTTAGCTAAAGTTGATGTATGTGAAGCTATTTATCCAAAAAGGTGAAGTGTAGTTTTTCTATTAGAACATTAAACAAGGGCATATGTTGTTTATAAACTGAAAAATCAAAAGGCTTATTTAACTTGGGAAAAATCAAAAGCTTGATTTGATTTGAGTGGAGGAAATATTCAGTCATAGAAGACTTACAGGTCACCATAAGATCCAGATGCAACTTTGTGGTCAAGTGTCAAAAACTGAGGATCAATTTCCCAAACATCTATCCCATCATTAGGTATTCTTAAGTGATCAATATGGCAACTTTTTCCTGTTTGGTCTTGCTCACTCAAAGGAGATGAAGAACACTGATCTGACCAAGACTGTTTCTGCATAGAGACAGAAATCTAGTTAACATCCAAGAATGGTGTAGTTACAGAAAAAGGGCACATAAAAATTACGGTTTGATAGGCAACCATATCAAGGGTTGCAGGTATAAATACACTCTAAATAAAGACCATAACTAATGTACATCCAGATAAACTGTAATGCCAAGTATTTGCCATCAAATCCCAATGTGAGAACCTAAACGTTCAGATATGACTTGTACAAGAAAGTAATCAAAGAGAGGAGAACCAAAAAATGCAGCATGTCAGCAAGGACTTGCAAATCAGAAACTTGTCATACCATCCAGTACACTGCATGAAGTGCAAGCAGATTAATTTGGTTCTGAAAGTCTTTTGCATGCTTAGCTTTTCAGTTTGAAATCCAGCAGCAGAGCCGATAAATACCACATTACAATGCAGATTTCATAAAACTAATGCAACTGTTTTGAAAAGCTTTGATCTTACTTTATTTTCAATTGATACATACTCAAAGCATTAAAATCTCTCAGCTTTAGCATATGGGTTCTTCACTATGTGGATGTCCATCTTATTCATCTGCTTTTCAGGGGACCTATTTTAAACATAACTCTAAACCCCATCTGCCTATCTATTTCCATCTCTTTTGTGTGGATCTATTTGATAATACGACATAAAGATGATGTTATATCAAGTCCATGGATGATCACAATTACCACATATATAAGACAAACAAAATAAACTTGTTCATACAATCTCATTCACTTAGATTAACAAGCTTTTCATTTTGCATTGAATAACCAGATCGACCAAAGGGGGGAGCTCATAAAATGCACAAACTGTATGCAGGTTACATGTATTGAATAACCACTCTAGTAGTTGCAGACCTCATAAAAAAACAGTAAAGCTTCTGAACAACAACATTGGAAATGAAGTTAATTGTATCAAGTTACATGTATCGAATGTGTGTGAGCACTACCATAAGAATTTTTTTGAGATGCACTACAAAAGAAATCTTTTTTACACAGAAAAACACTACAAATTTTTTCTATGCATATCATGGGAGCTACCACGATGTCAACTTGAATACTTGTAACATACATTAATTAATTGGAATGCAGCAAAAAAAAATGTATGAATCTCAGAGACATGATATCAGTACATACCTCAAGCTTAAAAAGTTTTCTTTCCAATGCATCTCGGAGCTGTTCAATTTCCTGAAAATATGTATACAAAAACTTCCGTAAAACAACAGACATTACATCATAGCTCCTAGAGCTGCACCTATAGGTGTTCTGAAGAAGATATTAATCATCATAATATAATATATTATGGGTCAGGTATGAAACTTGTTTCCACATTAGCCTCAGAGAAAGTCGACTACAATTTGTTTTGAATAAAGAAACTGTTTGTGGAGCAAACTATGACGAAAAATATGTAGAAATTGTAGCGCTCAGCTGAGTTTCAGTATGTAATATAGATGCAGAGAGATATTCTTACATTTTCTAATGTGTCATGGTTTGAATTTAAATGCCAAACTGAAAATCATTTTGGGTCAAAACCTTGGAGCATAAAAATCGTTATCCTTGTAAACTTATGAAAAGTACCCTCGATATCAAAACTTATGATCCTTTTTGAACACACAACTTGTGATAACAAAAATCAAGTAATTTGAAATTAAAATATAACCCAGTACATTACCAGTTCAATACCAAGTCAAACCGAGACACTTGATAGATAAGCACATGATTAGCACTTTCCAGAATATGACAGCAAGTACCTGTCTAATGTCTTACCTCCACATGCAACTAACTATATATGTGATAAAATTTGAAGCAGAATAAGATACCTCATATGGCCAACCGTCAACAACAAACACATCTAACGAGTAGCGATCTACTGTAGAAAAAGCATGTGCTTCCTGGATGTTGAGTCCTACTTCAGCCAGTAAACATGTTAACTGCAATTTTTGCACATCCAAATATTCGTTAAGTGCAAAGAACAACTAAGAAAAAAAAACCATAAGGATTTAGATCACTCTTTACACAAATGCGACATCAAGTTCTTATCTACTCGATTCATGCTCATGACTTAGCTACAACTAGAGTGTGTTTTCAAAATGGCAACCAATTATCGGTTAAATACACTAAATTTCGGTATAATAAGCCATGCATCTATTTGCAGTTCTTCTTCTTGAATAAAGCAACAAACGAACAAAAAGCTTGTCCTGTGAAGAAGCCAATTAGTGAAAAGAGCATGCCAATTTGTAGAAATATCAACCAATGGAGAAATGTACAGATAGAAGCACTCTCCAGTGAAGCTGTTATGCCAGAATCATTCAAAAAATTAAACTCCATGGTCCATATGTGGATCAAATTATTGTTAGAAGAACAAATAAGTACCTGACTTAGAAGCTTTGGTTTGTCATTTGTTGAAAAGGTAATTTCATGCATTGGCCTGTATAATAATCAATAACACTTTGTAAGATGTCCATTAATTAACATGGTGATCATACAATACTGAATGTTAATTAACTACATTAACCATTTATAATCGTAAGCAAGAGTCTAATTGAATCTTAAGAACGTGAACATCCAACCAAATAAAAGTATGTACAAGATCATTGTTGAACTATTCAAAAATGAATAAATTCAGTCAACTTTAGTTAGACTTTTATTCTTAGAAATTAGAAGTTTGTTATCTTATTTTGCTAGATATATATAAATATATATACAGACATGTGCATTGTGAACCTAATATATACGATTAGTAGACAGAATTTCAGCAGTGAATATAATTTCTTCCTGGACTGAATGCTTTTAATCAAAATAATTAGAGTTTTAGCAGGAGGAGCAAGGAAAGCATAAAGGCATTCGAAAGGATATGTGGGATTAATATCTAGTATAAATCCTATACAGTCTGGTTGTTCCTTCACCAATTAGTTAAATCTGACATCTCATATGTACATACATAAAGATTCTTTCATTTTAATAAGAGGTGGTTTCCATGAAAGAAAGATAAATATTCGTCTAGATTGTACCACATGAAGTTCTAATATAAGCATACAAATAACTATGCCAAGGGTAATATGTAATGTAAGGCAACTGAATTGATCTATAAAAAGACATAAAACACCTGAGATTTATTTTCATAAAGTAGTGAAAATTTCTTAAGCAAAAAATGTGAATCTATACCAAGGTTCTAAATGGCGTGAGGCGTGGCGTGGCGGCCGGCCCAGTCTCAAGCCTTAGGAGCCAAGACGAAGCCATGGCGTTTTCAAGGCGTGACTTATGGCGTCATTTTTCTAATTCATATATTTCATTATATATAAAAACATATTTTTTGTAGTGTTACTCAATGAGTCAATAGTAATAAGCAATTAAATTATGGTATATATTAAAAAACTTGCAAATAAGACATTAAAATGTAAATAAAAATCAAATATTGCATTACGAAATTGTGCATTAGGCCATGGCGTGCCACGGGTTTAACGTGACGTGAGACACAAGCCTTGGTGCCATGGCGGCTGTGCGGCGAGTTTTTTAGAACATTGATCTATACTCTTTCATATATATAGACTTATTACTGCTAATGCGTCGGCTGATGTGATCTAATACATTACACTAACGCAAGAAATTCATAACCTGTTATAGACAGGCATGCTACTATTATCGCATTCATTGCTAAGGAAAAAACTTGTGCTTTTCACTGCCTTTCTGTTATTACTACTTTTCCCATGACCAAAGCAGTTGCACATGTATGAAAAATCAGCATAAGAAATATACCAGGGAAGGTTTGTGTGGCTATTTACAGCACCATTCCCACTCCGAGTTAGTGACTCCTTTGCTTCAAGTGCAAGGGCTTCAAGAGCAAGGGCTTCAAGATTAGTTGATGACCCAAAGGCAGGTGGTGGATGAATGCTGTCATAAAAGTTTATCATCACTTCACAAAGCTGAAGATCCCGAAATCAAAGACAGATATGGACAAGAAAACTAATGGTAAAGAACATTTAAAATGGGCATGAGGGAGATAAAAACTGTTTAGTAACACTCACATACGAGTATACGACTTTGATAAGCTAAGAAATACTATATCGTTCGAGGGTTATAATGTGCAGGCATCTGAAGTCGTACCTTTGGGCTATTGGCTTCCCAGGTGAACTGCAATCGCCTAAATCATCCGAGTTACTCTCTGTCAGTGGAGAAACCTGCATAGAAGCAATACAATTTAGACCTGCTATACCAACAAAAAGATTAATTAAAATAACAAAGATTATAATATTCATTAAAAATTAACACATAAAGGGAACAAGAAGGAAAAAAGATACATGGGTGCAATGAAATTAAAAATAAAAAAACAAATACACATATTAAACATGTACTTAACTGTCTATCTTTTTTTTTTTGGAAAGGTATCGTGGGCTAATCCCTAGCAATTAGGGCCTTTGGCTCAGCTGCTAAAGCGTGCAGCCCTTAGTTTATCCTCAGTGGCCACAGGTGTTGCTAGTGGGGCTCGAACCCAGGTTGAGCGCTATGAACTCCCCAAGCCTTTACCACCACACCACAACCCTTGTGGTTTTAACTGTCTATCTTAGTCAAAATATTTGAGAGATTTGCTGAGAGTCCTGGTTATTAGATCTACAAAACCTTAAACCAATAGCAAGATAACTTGTAGAAAGTTGTACACACACCGGACATCATGTCAAATAGATATATTTGCACTTCATTTTATGGAATACTCGAATAAAAAATGCAAGGTCTTGTAGAGGCCACCACTTTCACTTAGTAATTTTCACCATGGTAAAAATGTTATCAAATGGTCAACAACTATAAGAAGGCTAATGATGATGACATATAGAAGACTGACCCAGCATGCAAAATGTAAAGAAAAGGCCAACCAACTTCATAAGTTCCAAAACTGATTTTTGTCTGCACTAAAACATTGCATATACGGACACAGCACATGCACTTGCGGATATTGCAGATAGAGATAATGTTCCATGCACCATATGTGCATGCAGTTTGGACTTCCCTGCATGTTTACCTTTTTATAAGGCTTTCATGCAACGTTATAACTTAAGGTGTCAGACACACCATCTAGTTAGAACTTAGAAGGAAACTTCTCTAACACCTTTGTACTGTATTAAGTTTAGTCATGTCAATATAATGAACCAATTATGAATCACTACATCCATTTCGATCAGAAATCCTGGTTTTGGCTTTGTGACTAAAACTCAATATCTTTTTTAATAAAAAAATGATGTGAATTTATTCAATTTTATAAGAGAGGAAAGTTCATGACTAAACTATGCAAGACAGTAAAACCACATGATTTATGTTTTTTATTGGCAAGAAAACCATTTCAACTTATACCCGAGAATTGGTATTGACGACAAATTCAATCTGGGATTACTTTTTGGTAAGGAAGGAGCAAGAATTGTATTAAGCAAAAGCAAACCAGCTAGAAAATGGCTATGGTTAATAATTAAACTAAGAGGTCAGTGTTAGAATTATTGTTAAATAAACAGACCTGTACCAGCCGGACCTCAAATACAATCCCATTAGAAGGATCATGTGCTAGATTCAGCAGGCGTTTGTGCATGAGAACATCTTCTGCCCTTTCCACATTTACATCAAATGCATACCTTCAATTCAAAACAGTATAGAATAAATTAATGAGTAGTGAGAGTCTACCAAACACTTTGACATTGCAACTTTAATTTCCAAACCACCAAAGAAAAAGAAAATTGAGTATTCTAAAGTTGTGTTAAGAAAACAAAAAAATTCTGCAAGCTAAACATATAGTAAACAGACAAACACAAAACGACAGCAAATTAAAGATTATATAATAGTATAAAATATACAATTGTACAAATATTAAACAAACATAAACCAATTGTCGTTCATGATCGACTAATATATAAAAAACGTTGAATGCACTCAATCCAAATTAAACTTGCCTTCTTCATCACCAAAGTGGACATGTTCATTCCGCCTTAATCCAATGGACATTAAAAGCATAAAAAATTGCAAACAATAACATGCCTAATTTACAAAAACAAAGACTCACACATATACCTAACAAGCATGATCTGTGTTCTATATTCGTTTTCCTTCCCAAAATTTGGTTTTCAAAATTGTGAAACGTGAGGGCTAGGGTTATCAATTAGTAAAGAAGAAGATTAATAGATTTTAAATATACCTAGTCGGTAGACGATTGA
The DNA here is from genome assembly GCA_023525745.1 of Arctium lappa. NCBI lineage: Eukaryota > Viridiplantae > Streptophyta > Magnoliopsida > Asterales > Asteraceae > Arctium > Arctium lappa. The sequence goes on from CM042050.1 coordinate 114,438,696, forward strand.
AGTGAGCCAAAAGCTCATCATCAAAACCAGGTTTTTTTGCTTCACAATTGTTCGATTCTTTGAGTCGCCGAAGAATCTCATTGTAAACCTCTAGCTTTTGTATCTGATGCCGATTATTGTTACCATTACTCGCCGCCGTGAACGATCGCATCGATTCATTACTCATACTACCACAATTACTCTCATTATCCACCGTCACCATTGCTACAAGATCAATACAATATTTTATCGCCGTAAATCAAAAGAAAAACAACAAAAACTCCGAAAATTCTCTCAAGATCCGATCAAATCACTCCACTAATCGGAAGATTCAACAAACACATTATTGAAATTTGATCCCGCAGTATAATGCCTTCCGCTATGTGTATACGTGTGTGTGCATATTCATGCCTTCCTCTTCCTCTCTCTCTCTCTCTCTATATCTCTCTCTATATATTACTATATATATATGTATGTATGTATATCTCTTCGCTTCTATATATGTAAAATATGTATAGTATTTGTGCGACGGATTTTTTTATATTTTATATTTTTTTTATCTTTTACTTTTCTTCTAAAACGTTGTCGTTTAGCGGAATCAAATTGTGGATATTCTTATTTTATGTTTTAAACATGGAATTATCTTATTTTTTTAATGGATTTGACTATTTAATGGATAATTATGTATATTGATATCAACAACCGTAACGGCAGGGGGGGTGTTTAATGCAGTACTACACCGTTTAATGCAAAAGTTGATGAAAATTATTCATGCGACGTCGTTTTGCAAAAGTAAATAAGGAAAGGCTAATGACACCATATACTTTGCTAATGACACATTTATAAATGATTTTTTCATAACACATCTACATCAAAACCTGCGTTTTACATTCTCAATATATGAATTAACCTGATTTTAACATTAATAAGAGTGTCATTAGCATTGCACAGTAATAATAGGTGTTTTGACTTTGGATGTTATCTTGACTTTAATATCTTAGGTAATGGAAAGGCGTTTGCTTTCACGGGGGTGGTGTGAAATACAGGTGGGGGTGGGGGAGGTGTGTTGGGGATGCATGTGTTTTATTTTTTTTATTAATAATTGTAGATGTTTATATAAGTCACCAACGAAATTAAGACACATCAAATTATTATATATCTTGAGTTGGGTTTCAGTGAGAAGTGTCAAATTTAGTAAAAAACGTGAGAAGTGATTATCAACTGTTAAATGAGAAATGAACGAACATTAGGATGAGATGCACCGAGATAAAATGAACCGAGATGCACCAGATTAATTCATTTTTAAGCCACAATTCATTGGAGGGTGTTTGATTAAAAGTGATCAACGATTTAGAAGTACTTCTCTCACTTCTCATCAAAAATGACACTTCTCACATGATCTCATGCATATATATCTTAGGTTTATTTAATTCAAGTTCAAAGTCACTCTTTGAAGATGTGTATTCACATGATTGATGGATAAGAATGGGGCGTGAAAATTTGGGAGAGGAAATTTTTATCCAGTAATTTGGGTTTTGAGTAAATTGAACTCAGCGCAAACTTGATTTGATGATACCAACTAGAGACGAAGAATCGTGTAAGAAGAAGAGTTAAGATGAGAATGTAAGAAGGGATCTGGACCATTGATCACTTTTAATCTCAAGCCCACTTCATGAATCACGTTTGATATGGGATTGATCCGGGACATTTTATCTTGGTGCATCTCATTCTAATGTACATCAAAGGAGAGAGATCTTTTCTTATCATTATCGATATAATTTTCATTATCACCAGAACCTAACCCACGACCAACCCACGACCAACCCACGAATTAAATTAAAACTTGATCTAATAATTTGTCTCTTTCATGCAAATTCGAGTTCGGTTCTAGAACTTTAATGGTATAAAAGATTTATCATAATTATATTCGATAAAATAAGGTCGACATTAGGATACATTTTTTACATTTGTATTAGTGATAAACTAAGTACATGCAACTATAAAATGTTCAATAAAAAAGTCAAGTTGAATTTTTATAAGCTTAAACTCGACTCGTTATACATTTTGACTTTATAAAAGCATCTCCAACAGCATTACTAAATTTTTTCTAAAATAGAGAATGAAAAGTCAAAATTTCTAAAAACATTTTCTTCTAACTCCAACAGCTTTTCTATTTTAGAGAATCAATCATTATTTATATTATTATAATATTCCATAATTTATCTTTCTAATACACTTTTAAAAAAATCTTAAAATAAAATGTTAAAAATTGAATTATATTGGTTGGATTGAATAAAATAATATTTTCTCTCTCAAATTTAGAGATTATAGAGAATTCTCTATATTTAGAGATTTTTTGATCTTTCTCTATTTTAGCAAACCATATAGCAAAGCTTTTGGAGAGGAATAGCAAAGAAAAAACCCAATTTTTCTATTTTAGCAATGTTGTTGGACATGCTCTAACTTTACTCAAATTTTATAAAATTTGATTCAATTGAGTTTGTGTTTTAATTATTCGTAAAAATGCAAAAGAAGTGACAAAAGGTGGAAATCTCTAAAACTTAATACTGAGAAGAGATATATCATTTTAATTATTTTAGTTGTTCATTTTTTATAAACTTCATTAAAAGTGTGTTAAGATAATGAATTTATAAAATATTTTAACAATATAATTAATATTAGAATTGAAAGTAAATAAAAAAAAGGGCAAAATGCATGAAATAATAACCTACTTTCATAAATTTTCTTATTATGCATTATACCTTCACTTTTTCTTATTCTAGCAATGTACTTTTAAATTATTTTTTATTAGGACATTGTACTTTGAAAATTTTACCCATTATAGCATTAGGTAACCTTTTGATTTAAATGTACCCATTATACCAGGTTCTCATGCCACCTCATTGTCCACATAGGCTGTCCACATGTACTATATTGTTGACGTGTCATTTTTTATTACAGCATTGTACTTTCAAAAAAAAATTATAACATCACCAGTTCCTATTATAACAATGTACTTTTACTTTTAATATTTTTGTTATTTAGACAATGTACATTCAACCAAAAAATATAATTTCAGAAATTAAACATGTTTACAAAAGATCACTATTTCATGAATAAAAATGTTCACAAAAGATCATTGGTGAACCATGGACGGTAATGAAAAGTGTAATTCATTTCTAATCATAATCAACACCGCCTGAATTTCCAACAAAACAGAATTAGATGATAAAAATGAGAAAGAAAAAATAACATGTGGAAAGTGAAATGGGGAAGAAGGGAGATAGCTGGAGGTGGTGGAGGATGAAGATAATGAAAAGAGAGTTGGGGTTTGCATTTCACTATATTTATTCGATATCAGAATATAATAATTGAGGTCAGATATTGAAAACAAATACATAATAATGGTTCACCAATGATCTTTTGTGAACATTTTATTCATGAAATAGTGATCTTTTGTAAATATGTTTAATTTCTGAAATTATATTTTTTGTTAAATGTACAATGTCTAAATAACAAAAATATTAAAAGTAAAAGTACAGTGTTATAATAGTAACTGGTGGTGTTATAATAATTTTTTTTAAAGTACAATGCTGTAATAAAAAATGACACGTCAGCAATATAGTACATGTGGACAGCCTATGTGGATAATGAGGTGGCATGAGAACCTGGTATAATGGATACATCTAAATCAAAAGGTTACCTAATGCTATAATGGGTAATTTTTCAAAGTACAATGTCCTAATAAAAAATAATTTGAAAGTACATTGCTAGAATAAGAAAAAGTGAAAGTATAATGCTATAATAAGAAAATTTATGAAAGTATGTTACTATTTCACGCATTTTACCCTAAAAAAAGTAAAGAGTAAATTACGATTTTCGTCCTGTTAACAATTTTGATTTTTGTATTTCTAGTTTGAAAATTACGATTTTTGTCTATATAATTTGTAATTTATTATTATTTTTGTTCCTGAACTAATTTCTATCTTTACGTATAAAAGACTAAAGCAGTAAAAAAATTGTAATTTACAGGAACCACAACAACAATAAATTATAAATTATTATAAGAATAAAAATAACAATAAATTATAAACTATGAGGATGAAAACAGTAATTTTCAAACTATTTTCACAAAAATTACAATTTTTTAATTTACTCAAAAATCAAATATGGTTGGAGACGGTTTACATGCGGCAAACACGTGAACGCCACGTGGGAAGATGACATGGCAACAAAAAGCGGCTTTTCGGAGTCACCAAGAGTCAGCCGCTTTGACGGGTCAGGTCAAGATAGTGGTTGACGTGGCCCGTAATTAAGTTTGGCTAGACAAAATCTAAAGATATTGAATATGTCTAATTTTTAAACGTTTTAAAATATTTTTTAATCACAATAAAAACAATTGGTTTTTTAAAATAGAAGAAATCAAGAAATAGATTCTCAAGATGGCTTTACCATTTTTAATTCATGTATTTATTTTTCATTAATATAAATTATCCTTTCCTAAAATGATAACATATCTCTCATCTTTTTATAACGTTTTATTCTCGATTTTGAAAAAAGAATAAAAGTAATAATTTTTTTATTGTTCGTGTTCTTATGAAAAAAAAGAAAAATTATAAAATAATTTTTCAAGTTCTTGAGCAGAGCAGGAGAGGAAAAAAAAAGAAAAAAAGTTACTTTTATAAAAATATCCTTATTTATTTATCACGGAGTTGTAACCGATGAGTAGATATGTAATTTTATAAATATTTAATTTTTTTTTCTTTTTTTCTTCCTATATGTGGTAGGAAAGTTTTAAAAGGAAAATCAACTTATTTTTCTTTCTTTTCGATCCTGAAAAAAAAAAATAACATGAATTTTTTTTTCTCCCCTCCTTTCTTTTCCTTTCTCTCTCCTTTCGTAAAAAGGGACTCGAGAAAACATTGTAATAGATACAAATATACGCATAACCATATTTATTATACATCGTATAATAAATCCAAGCGAAACGTTATGAGAGAGTTGTTCGGTTTTTCGGGGTCTGATCGAGGCTTACGGGTGTGCACAGGATCACTATTTTGCTGTTGGGTCTGTTCGAACATGGTGCATTTTTCTGCCTAGGTCCGAGGGGGTGCGTTGCTACTGATAGGGACTTGGGTCTTATTTTGAATAGGGTCCTGGGTTGGTTGTATTCCTTTTGTTAGTCTTTTGTGTCGATGGTGGGTTTGGCGAGCTGCAGTTTGCCTCTGGCAAGCCTAGGCTCGTTGAACTGTTAAGTCCCTTTGGTCTCTGTTTGTTTGCTCCTCGTCCATCCATGGTGGTGGAAACTTTGTAATGGGTTTGGGTTTTGAATTTTAATGCCTTCAAAAAAAAATTATACACCGTATAGATTGGACAAAATATTGAATGTCTTTTTTTTCTAATGTTATATCTTAGACAAATAAAACATAAAAATATTTGTATTTTGCTACTGATTTATAAGTACATCGAAAAAATAATTATATCATTATTTCGTTTTATAAGTATAAATATTTATTCATTTATAAGATATCCAAAGACATAATGACTCAAAATATATACAAGTTCGTTAGGTTTTTCAGTTTTTATTTATTCGATTTCAGTAAATATAAAAATTTATTTGTTAAAATTTATTCAAAAATTAAATCATTTAAAATAAAAATCCGTTAGTTTTTCATACTTTCCAATAATACAATCAATGAATTTGTTTTATAATGCGTCCGGGTTCATTTCTTAACAACACGGATTGCAAGTGAATATCAAGTCAATTTGGTAGCCAATAAATTACAAATTTCGTCCCTGTGATTTGGTGAAATTTTGGATTGGGTCTATCAAATAAAATAATTATGGAGATGGTCAATATGGTTTTGTTTTTGTTATGTATTAGGTCCCTCATATTAACAACCGTTTAAAATCTATGTTAACTTAGGTATTTTCATGTTTTTACTACTTTATGAAAGTTTTAATTGTTTGAAGGACTTGTCTTGTTAAATTGTAAAACTCAAAAACTTCACCTCTGTTCAACCTCTTCCCAGATTACCATAAACAAAAACAAACCCTAAAAACAAGATTTCATTATAATGGTAATAAAAAAAATTAATCTTCACCCAACAAAAAACAAAACCCCAAAACAATATTTCATTATAATAGTAATAAAAAGTTTTAATCTTCAACCAACAAAAAACAATACCCTTAGGGCGCGTTTGGTTTGCGGAATTAGAATTGGAATGGATTGGATTTCAATGAGGGATTTGGATTTGGGGAGATTTGAATTCCCTTCATGTGTTTGGTTTGTAGGATTTGGTGTGAGAAGATGAATATGATTGAAGGAGATGATGAATATGCTGAAGGTTTGAGACTTCGATATATTGAATGAGAGAATAAACGTACAATAGGAAAAGTAAATAATGAGATTGTTAACCTAGACTATAAGATACAAGGTATTTATACAGAGACTATATGGGTCTGGGCCTTATACTGACATGGGCCTGGGCCCTCTACACATATACATTAACATCCCCCCTCAAACTCAATCGGGAGAAGAATAAGTCAGATGGAGTTTGGAAACTAGATCACGAAACCGTCCTGGTAGATGAGCTTTAGTGAAAATGTCGGCCGGTTGATCAAGAGTTGAAATAGGTAGAAGCTGAATAGTCTTACGAGTCACGTGTTGACGAACAAAGTGACAGTCAATTTCAATATTCTCCGTTCGCTCGTGAAAGACATCATTGTGAGCAATCTGAATCGCACTGTTGTTGTCACACCACAATGGAGTTGGCGACCTATTGAGAAGCCCCCATGTCAGAGAGTAGCCAGCGTAACCACACAAGTTCTTGAGCCGTGTCAGCTAGTGCTCGATACTCAGCTTCAGTACTGGATCGAGCTGTGAGAGATTGTTTCTTGCTCCGCCAAGATATGAGAGAGTTTCCAAGAAAAAAGCAGTAGCCGGTAGTGGAACGACGATCAGTCATGTCACTATCCCAATCAGCATCAGAAAAACCTCGCAAAGTCAATGATGATGTGGATGGAAAATGAAGACCATGAAACATGGTCCCTTTTAAATATCGAAGAATACGCAGGACAACAGCATAGTGATCAGAACAGGGTGCAGACATGAACTGACTGACGGTATGAACAACATAGGCAATGTTAGGTCGAGTCATTATCAGGTAGACAAGTGACCCCACTAACTGTCGATATAAAGTAGGATCACGCAGAGAAGGTCCAGCATTCGGAGCCAAATGAAGGTTGTGCTCAAGAGGAGTAGATGCAGTTTTGTTGTCAGTAATCCCAGTTTTTGACAAGAGGTCTGAGGTGTATTTGGCTTGACAAAGGTAAATTCCCGATGGATCTGAGAGCACTTCAAGACCAAGAAAATAGTGTAAAGAGCCAAGATCCTTCATCTCAAAACAGGAGCTGAGAGATGTCTTGAGATTAGCTATGTCTGTAGAGTCACTGCCAGTAATAATCATATCATCCACATACAAGAGAAGTAAAAGTGTGCCAGCCTCAGTTGTCCGAGTAAACAGTACTGAATCATAGTTGCTGGGTGAGAAACCCAGAGAGGTGACTGTGGAACTGAACTTCTCAAACCAAGCTCGCGGAGCTTGCTTGAGTCCATAAAGAGCCTTCCGAAGACGACAAACATGACCTTGTGGAAGTCGAACGCCTGGAGGAGGAGTCATGTAGACTTCCTCAGATAAGTCACCGTTCAAGAAGGCATTCTTAACATCCATCTGAAAAAGAGGCCATTGTTTTGTAGTTGTGATGGCTAGGAGACTGCGAACAGAAGTGACGCGAGCAACAGGTGCAAATGTCTCCTCATAATCAATGTCGTACTCTTGATTGAATCCCTTTGCCACCAGGCGAGCTTTGTACCTATCAATAGAGTCATCGGATTTTGTCTTGATTTTGAACACCCATTTGGAACCAATGGGTGACTTACCCGGTAGAAGAGGAACAGAGTCCCATGTCTGAGCTTTGTCAAGAGCCTGAAGTTCCTCATCCATAGCTTTCTGCCAATCAAGATTAGAGGAGGCTTCCTTGTAGGAAGTAGGTTCGTGATTGGACAACAGAGTAGCATAAACATGATAATCACGGAGATGAGAAGGAACTTGTATTACCCTTTCTGATCGTCTAACATTCGCAGATTGAGACGTTCCAGGAGCCAAAGACTCAGCAGACAGCTCATATGTTGGCGGTACGGATAGAGTAGATGATTGATGTTGATAAGGAAAACTTTGAGATGCAGGTGGTGGAGGGGCAGGAGACTCTGAAGGAGAGGCAGTCAGGAGATGTTGGAACAATAGGTGGAGATGGTATGGAGTCAGATTGGAGTGAGTCCAATGAGACGGAAGCATCAGTAAAGAACGGAGCGGTGAAGGTAGGGGACTCACGAAACTTGGATATAGAAGAAAAAGGAACATGTTCCCAGAAGGTAACATGACGAGATATACGAAGACGCTGGGAGATAGGATCCCAGCAGCGATAACCCTTGTGCTCAATGCCATATCCAAGAAAACAGCAAAGTCTGGAGCGAGGTTCAAGTTTGGTATGTTCATAAGATTGTAACTGAACAAAACAAGCACTACCCCAAACTTTTAGAAGTTCATAGGCAGGGGTGATCTCATGAAGAGCCTCATAAGGAGGCTTATTATTAAGGATGGGAGTAGGGTGACGATTGATAGTATAAACTGCAGTGAAAGCATCTTCACCCCAAAAACGTTCTGGACATTTAGCAGAAATGAGAAGAGTGCGAACCGTATCAAGAATATGACGGTGTTTTCGTTCGACACGACCATTTTGAGGAGATGTGCCGGGACAGGAGTACTGAGAGAGAGAGTCCCCTGAGATTGAAGAAAGGAGAGAAGACATGACTCTTTGTATTCCATAGCATTATCATCTCTAAGAATCTTTATAGATTTTGAGAATTGGGTTTGAATCATCCGAGCAAACATAATATAAATTTGAGGTAGCTCCGAACGATGTTTCATGAGATATATCCATGTGAAACGAGTATGATCATCAATAAAAATAACAAAATATTGAGCACCCCCATGGATGGATGTGGTGCTGGTCCCCATACATCAGAATGAACAAGATCAAAAGAAGAAGTAGAATTAAACTCATTCATTTCAAAAGGTAAAGCATGATGCTTGCCAAGTTTGCATGATAAACAAGAAATATTGTCAGTTGATACACAATTTCCTAACACCCCTAAATTAGCTAATGATTTTATTCTGGCTAGAGATAAATGACCTAGCCGGGCATGCCATAAATCAAAAGAAGAAGTGCTAGAAACTGAGGCAACAAGACTTGAAGAGGGTAATGGAAGACGAAGGTAGACCACTTCAATCATCCGTCCAACTTTACGACCGAGTCCAAGGATCTGCTTGGTCTTTGGATCATGTACAACACAACCAGAAGAATGAAATAAAATGATCAAATTAGATTCAAGAAGTTGCGCAATCGAAACTAAGCTTAGATATAGTTTCAGAACATGTAGAACATCCGATAATTGTATATGAGGAGTGGAGACATGTCCACTAAAAGATACCGGTAGGCCAGTGTTGTCAGCAGTTCGTACTGACGTAAAATGCTGAGGTGGTTTCTTAGAAACAAAACCATCAGTGCAGGGTGTCATATGATTGCAACACCCAGAGTCAAAAAGCCATAAGTTACCTGATGCAGCTGAGTGTGGAGAATTCATACCCATAGCACCAGACATGATCTGCTCCATGAGTTCCTGATTACGACACATCAGTTCCATTAGGTCAGGTGAGGAGACTGGAGAAACCTCGTTATCAGCGATAGTAGACCCAACAACAGCGTGAGTCCGGTTCTGAGGGCCAGTGTGCTTTGAGTTCTTTGGGCAGTCAGACTCATAATGGCGTGGATGAGTGATGCCGCACCTACGACACTTGCGAATAGGACAATCAAGGAGAAGATGAGCAGTAGAATGGCAAAAGGCACACTCAGATGTGTTCGTCTTTCCCACAGATTTGGAATGGTTGCTGTTGGTCCATTTACCTTTGGACTTGGGATGAGACGTGTAGAGAACGCTATCAGTAGTAGACACTGGTGAGCGCATGTGAAGACGAGTTTCTTCACTTAATAATTCAGATATGGCTTCTTCAAGAGTGGGTAGAGGCTGCCTATGAAGAAGAGAAGCACGAACATTCTCAAATTTATCTGTAAGGCCCATCAGAATGGTGATCAAATGCAGCTGGTTGAAGTAGGTTGTGAACTGTTGAGCCGTGTCATCAAAAATTTGTGGTGCTCCAAGGCTTATATGATCTCTGAGAGACTGCATTTCAGAGATATAAGAGTTTACAGATTGATCAGGAAGCTGGCGTTTGTTCTAAAATGTAGTCTACAGTTAATACTGATGAGATAGGCCTGATGACGTGTACCGCTTGGCTAGAAAATCCCAGAGACTTTTGGCGGTGTCATAACCAAGAAACTGTTGGTTGATCTCAGGAGTAGTGGAGGTATTAATGAAACCCAGAATACGAGCATTATTGATGTCCCACTCATTCATGCGTTTTGCAAAATCAACAGCATTCTCAACATTCTCAGTTGCTGCCTGAACTGGAATTTTGGATGCACCAGTAACATAGGTGTAAAGCCCATGAGATTTTAGCAGAATTTTCATATGATGATGCCACAGTATGTAGTTGCTACCATTGAGAACAACCGAGATGGGATTTGAGTGACTGAGATTGGTAGCCATGGATGGGACGAGAAACAGTTCATTGAGAGTGACCGGTAGGATGTGAACCGGTATTAGGACTGGTATTGGCGACCTGTAAGATGCGACCGATATGAACCGGTATTGGCGACCGGTATTAGCAACCGGTAGAGTGTGCGACTGGTAGAGTGTGTGACCGGTAGTATCAACCTGTAGGGTGTTGCGACCGGTAGTATTGACCGGTAGGGTGTGTGACCGGTAGGGTGTTGTGACCGGTAGTATCGACCGATAGGGTGATGCAATCGGTAGTACTTCCGGTCTGCGGCTAGGGTTTTGGTGTGCGATTTGAAGGCGGCGACAGCAACTATCGACTTTGAAGACGGCGGCGGTGAACAGTAAATCGATGAACAGGGCGACTTTGAAGATGGTGAACAGTGAACAGTAAATCGATGAACAGTAACGATGATGATGATGAGAGTGCAAGCAAACCTACAACTCTGATACCATGTGAGAAGATGAATATGATTGAAGGAGACGATGAATATGCTGAAGGTTTGAGACTTCGATATATTGAATGAGAGAATAAACGTACAATAAGAAAAGTAAATAATGAGATTGTTAACCTAGACTATAAGATACAAGGTATTTATACATAGACTATATGGGTCTGGGTCTTATACTGACATGGGCTTGGACCCTCTACACATATACATTAACATTTGGAATGGATTTCAAATCCATTCATTTACAAGTCTTGTTTGGCTTGTAGGATTTGGATTGAGTTTTTTTTTAATTATTTTTTTGTTTTATAAATAATTTATTTTTATTGGTAAACGTCAGATTTGGATCAATACAATTTGACGTCTGGATCAATGGTAGGATTTAAGGCGCGTTTGGTTTGCGGGATTGGAATAGATTTGGAGGGATTTGGATTTCAAATCCATTCCAATCTTGTGTTTGGTTTGCAGGAAAGAATTTCGTTGACCGGATTTCAAATCCGTTGACCATTTTAAAATCCCTCATATGATGGATTTGGAAATCCTTGGCATTGGGTCAGGATTTGAAATCCAATTCTGATGGATTATAAAGCGTGATCCATACTTCAAATTGTATCGATCCAAATTCGACGTTTACCAATAAAAATAAATTTTTTATAAAACAAACAAATAATAATAAAAAAAAACTCAATCCAAATCAAAATCCTACAAACCAAGCAAGACTTGTAAAGGAATGAATTTTCAAATCCTACAAACCAAACACATGAAGAGATTTCAAATCCCCCAAATCCAAATCTTTTCTTGAAATCCAATCCATTTCATTCAAATCGTGCAAACCAAACGCGCCCTTAAATAAAAAAAAAAAAATTAGAGTACAATTCAAATCAAATCAAATCAATATACAACAATTTGTTTTCTCTCTCACACCAATTGTTTATTCACTGTTCTTACTTTTCTTTTCTTTCTCATTATTATTCTTTCTCAACGTGGATGCTCGCACTCTACCAACAGATTCAATCAAGGTGATTTTTGATTGTTTTTTCTTGAATTTTGATTTATTTAATTGGGTTTTGATTTATATGTAATGGGTATCGTTTTTGTTGATGTGTTTCTGGTGCTAGAAAATTCGCCGATTGAACTGCTGGTTCTGGAAGTCAAGTGAGTGGAAGAGGTCGACTCAGTGAGTGACTCAGTTTCAATGGGAGTAGCGTGTAAGGATGATGAACTCACCAAACCACCGGTGGAGAAAAAAAGAAGCAAGCAAGCAACAACCGAGCCAAGAAGTTGAGCGATGATATAACAGATCCCAAGTAGCAACGTAATATTACCGCCGACGAACGCACCGAACGTGACGGCAGGGTTCACATGACCACCAGAGATATTAGCACCAACTGACACCGCCACAAACAACCCAAAACCATGTGCAAGCGACGCCGCAACTAGTCCGGCCGGAGAGGTCGGAGCACCACCGGTAAGCATGGTGAAAGCCATTCCGGAACCCTGTTCGACGAACACGAAAATGAGTGTGCTTATGAACTCCGCCACAAACGCCTTGATGGCGTTCGGATGTATCACTTCATCGTGGATGTTGGAGACGACAACACGGTCGACCATCGACGGCATTGGCATTGTCGATCGGAAAATCAAGAAATGAAGGGTTTTGAAAAACAGTCGAGTCACACAGCATATTATGCATGGGTGACCGGTTGTTTATATTGATGAGGATTGGAGTTTGGTTACCGGGTATAGCCGATTGCCGGTTGTTTATACTTTAGGTTTGTTTTTCTTTATAGGATTGGGTTTGTCCTTAAAGCAATTAAAATTTTCATAAAATAGCAAACACATGAAAATACCTTTAAGTTAACAGATATTTTAAACCACCGTTAAAATGAGGGACCTGATCCATAACAAAAACGAAATCACATGGACCACCAAATCAACCACATAGAAAATTCTCTTTGAATCCACAACTTGGCCTTTGATTTTCAAAAAGGATTCAATTTCGAAAGGATGTTGTTGGTTGTCTCCATACAAGAGATACTTTATTTAACTCGAAAGGATAGAAGGTTACAAGAACTTTATTGGGAACTGGTTGGATATGATCCATAGCCTTGAGTGCTGAAATAATGGAAACATTATCTTCTGGATTAACCTTTTGACTCCTTGTGACAAAAGTGTCACTGGCTCGGGATTATCCTTAATCGGTTCACTTTAGGTTTCTTCGGTGGCTGGTCCAAGATCTGGTTCGGACACTTTGGTCTCAGTAAAGATTTCTTGTTGTGCCTCCGTCACGATAGGGATGACTTTCTCTTCGAATTTTTCAAACAAGACTTCGCCTTTTTCGAGTGGTTTTCCCCATACGGATGGTTGATTGACTAGCAAAGAAACCGAACCCAGAATACGGTTATAGTTGTTGTTTTTCTTGTCGGTGCTTTCCTCGAAGCTCTTAAATGGTGTCATGAAGATCTTTCAGTCGCCCCAACGGAATAGCACGACGTTGTCTCGGCCTTGTAAGCGACATTATTGTCAAATTGCCAAGGTCGGACCAATAGGATATTGCAAGCATCCATGTCAAGAACATCACATAGGACCTCCTCTTTCTAGTGCTTACCAATTGAGATGGGTACCCGACAAGTCTGTGTAACCCTAACTTGTAGGCCTATCTTGGCCCACCCAAGAGAATAAGGAGTTTCACAGGGTTGAATGGGTAGGTTAAAGTAATCAACCAATTTTTGGGACACGAGGTTCTCACAATTTCCGTTATCTATACTTAGGTTACATACCTTTTTGTGCACCGAGCAATATGACCCGAAGAGATTTTTGTGTTGGCATTTTTCCTTTGATAAAAATAGTACTCGTTGGAGTACGATGTTGATCTTTTCTTGGGGGGGGGGGGGGTCTTTGTAACACCCTCAAATTTGGAAAGAGCAACTAATTTAAAATTTTCAATAATACATCAAATGAATGATTAAATCTCTTTCTACAGATCAATACCTGAAATACCTCCAATAAAGTTCTAGGTTTAACCTTAACAAATACTAAAACCAAGTCTTACATAAAGACTAAATAAAGGTCGGGTGTTACTAAACCCATCAACAATTGCTATCTCCAAATGTACGGGAGACATCACCCATTAGCTATATTCTTCTCGTGCATCTAGCTAACTAGCACTTCACTCTTCACGGTGTCGCTAGAACTACTCCCATCAATGACCTGATGCATATACCGACAAATAAATAAGTTAGGCTTAACGCCTAGTGAATTCAAGAGTTTTCATTATTTTAACAAAACGGTAACCAAAGGAATGCTATTTAAAATCGCAATTTTTAAGATAAAATGTATTAAATATGAAAGCAATCCCTTTCCCCAAAACCCACCATTTTCGTGATGAAATCCCGCTACAAAACATTCTTTCAAAAATGCATTCAAACCCAATACGCACTCAACTTGAATAAAGGTCAACATTTAAATATTGGGAACACTGATGATTTCTATCATCCATAACATCCAAAATATGGATAAGGTTCAATACTTTAAAACCCAAAATCATGGATAGGAATCCATATACAAAACATCACCGAAAACATGGGTAATACTCAAAACCCAAAACAACACCTTTCGGTGATGGGGGAGACCCGATTCCATTGAATGTGACGGAAAACAAAACTAAGTCACATATACATGTTCAAGAGCCCCACGACGAATCAATAGTCATTCCATTAATTCTAGATTTCGCTCATTCACAAGAAATTACAATTAATGGTCGTTGGTCGTTGCCCGACGTTGAAGTCCACAACTATTACCCATCTTGACCCCGTGCCTATTTCTTGGTACATTACGGGAATTACAATTATTGGTCATTGGTCGTTGCCCGACTTTAAATTCCACAACTATTACCTATTAAGACCCCATGCCTATTCCACGTTTCAAACGGAGATGTTTATCCCACTCAAACTGACTCCTATGCCTATGGATCCATTGCATTACAGTCTAAAACATTACATGACTCCAAATGAATGACGAACACACTCAAAACATGTAACTCTCAAATAAGATGCAATGTATACATATCATAACCAAATCTCTACATTGAGCAATTAAAACCGAACAAATGTCTTCAAGACTTTTTTAAGTCAAAAAATGCTCAAAATTCAATTGACCATCAAATAAAGGTCCTCAAATAATAAAACTTATTTAATCGATGTTTATGTAGACACATATCTCAAGATATGATTAACCCAAAACTCAGCATTGGTTGAGACATACCATTTTTCAAATGAACTCATACCCTTATGTTTCCAACATGTCTCATAGCAATATCACGTGCATTTTCCAAATGGTTTATAAAACCAAATACACCAAAAATATATAAACCATCAAATAGACTCCATTTGTACAAAAGAAAAATATATAAACCATCAAATAGACTCCATTTGTACAAAAGAACATATTTTTGAGGTTTACTCATCAAAACATTCAAAAACCCGAAGAGGCATTTTACAAGATTTATCAACCCAAATTTACCGAATATGAAAACTTTATCAAATACTCAACACATTGATAAATACCAATTAGACACATTATTACTTCAAAATACACATTTTAGCATGTACATAGTTTTTACAAAGCAACTTGAACTCACCTTGCTAGATTTAGACTAAATCTAAGTTTTTCCATAAAACTTGAGTCCCTTTGGATGAAGACTTGAAGTCTTCTAGTGAGCCCTCTGATCTAAGCTCCAAGCTTTCCACAAGGTTTCCTCACCACAAACATTCCCAAGGTTACACCAAACTTCTAAGGATATAAAGAGAAAATGAAGAACACCAAACCCAAGCTTTTAGGTTAAGATGAAAGATCTTACCTCCAACTTGATAACTTAAAAATCTTCAAGAATGTCTCTAAAGGTCTTCGAAATCGGACCTCAAGCTCCCCTAAAAATCCAATCTAGAGAAGGAGGGTGGAGAAGAAAGTTGGAGAAGAGGATAATGAGAAAACCCCCCAAAAAATCGCACTTTTATTCCACCTGATGGTCTCCGGCGGCCTTGCCGCGTCCTCAAGTCGCGTGGCAAGCCGCGCGCATCCTCGTTCCACAAGCCATCAACTTACGCGGCTTGGGCCGCGACCTAGGGTCACGCGCCAGGTCGCGGGGCTTGTTTTCGTGCGACAATCTCTCGCTTAATACGTCTGATTCGGTCCTCAAAGGTTCCATTATGCTACCCAAACAAAACCTTATTAAAATTTTCCATCTTCATGGTCGAACAACCACTATAAACATTAACTAAGACTTATAAAATTGCAAGTGTTACAGTCTTATTCCTCCTCCTCTTCGGATTCAAAAATCAAAAGATTTACCCCGTCACGGTTGCCATCACGCGAAACCCTAATTGGTTCTTCAAACCTGTCTCTTCTCCAATGGTTGTCGTTGACGAAATTGGGTTGAAGTCTGTTGACAGCCGCTGTTAGATTAGCGAGTGTTGTGGATAATACCACATTCATATCTGCCAAGTCCTCTTTGGTAGTCGGCTGTCGATCTGCCATTGTTAGTGAAAAGACAGGCGAGTCATGCTATGATACCAACTGACATAGTAGGAAAACGCGGAACGAATCGAGAAACGTCTAAATCCAAAATGATAACAAGTTTACAAGCGTACAACCCGGAAAATAAGAGAAAACTCTTAAACCTAGAGATAAAACTCTAAATATAATTTTATTGATCAATAATTTGTATAACAAAGAAAATAATAAAATCTATTTATAGATAAACTAATCAAGCGATAACTATTAAACTTAAATTCAAATCTAATCCTAATCCTAAACCAAACTATAAACATAATTAAATAATTAATAAAAAGAAAACCAAATAATAATTCTATCATAATTAAAACTAACTGTAATTATCCTAAGTTAAAATAATTAAAATAAGGAAGGAAATCAATCAGCTCAAATCGATCCAGTGGGCAACGGGACTTGTACCGAGACTTAAGTCTCGGTGAAACTCTCGGTAGGCTCTGGAGCTCGTGGGTTCTCAAATATGCAGCGAGACTTGTCCAAACTTAAGTCTCCGTGAAACTCTCGGTAGTCTCTGTTGATTTTCCAATGTGGTCTATTTGCTCCTCGAACCTTGTTGCTAGCCGTTGTACATCAGTACAAACTCCGAGCTTTTTTTGAGCTCCTTTTCCTCTTCGGGCTCGTTTTCACCTCAATAACTCTTGAATTCTCTCTGTATCATGATTGGTCGGGGCCAGAGAAGAAGAGGAGGGTTGCCGAAGTGGATGAATTTAAAAGGTTGTTTTTAATTTTTAGTAGAAAATTAGACAAAATGAAAAGACGGAGTTGCCCCACACTTAACGGTTAAAAGTTAATTGTCGTTAATGAAAGGGACAAATTACGAGCGTTTTTGCAAATCACAATAACTAAATTGTAGTTTTTAAATTGTAGCGAATAAAACTGAGGAAGACGAAAAAAAACACAAAAACCAAGAATATTAGTTTACCCTGAAATTTAAGATATGGTCTATGCCTCTATGGATATAAATATTATTAAAGCGTAAACTATTTTTGAATGTTGAAATTGTCAAAAAGGTAAACCAGTTTTATATCATTTTATGTTTTGTTTAAAATAATTTATTGTATTTTGTATGGCTTTGTAAAAAATACTAGTACATTTTTATAGAAAATCTAAACAGAACCTTTTTTGCATAAAGAGTCATAACCGGCAACCCATAAATCAGCTCTGATCGTTGGTCATAAGAGTATCATATGAGAGGTAAATCTGATACATAGCATGCCACTAGATGGTTTGACTTAAGAGTAAATGCTTACAAGGAGTGTAATCCCCAAATAAATTGTTAACTGTGTGGCCGTTAGACTCGACCATTACCTATTTGTGTAAGTATACCACATTGGAACCATCTACGCTACACCCTGCGAGCTTAAAAACATGTTAACAAGTATCTCGAAAAGTTATATTAAATACAATGAAAATGAACATAAGCAAATAATAGAAGCTTAATGAGTGTTTTACAATGTTAGAACAACGACCGAGTTAGATGGTTTTAACGATTTAGATGCTTGAAAAATCGAGCCCAACAATAAATTATTAATCAATGGCAGTGACGAAACGATCCAAAAAGTCAAACGTGGGGTTAAACATGTGTAAAATGATGGGATAAATGACATGGTTATTATAAGTTCGACAATGAAAAAGATAATTTCTCAATAAATCTTGACCGTAGATTTAATCAAGCAATGAGGACTCGTAAATGTATCATTAAGATACGATACTCAAGTATATGCGTAAAAAATATTATGGAGCATAAACTCTGAGAAAAACATGTCAAAGACCTTTTTTTTAGAACTAGAAGCGTACTTGTGCAATACAACGAGATAAATCACGATTTTAATGTTTCATTTTATTTTTTGTTTTTTTGTCGATTTACAGTACGATTTTGGATGATTTTGAGAAAATGATAATATTTTTTTTATAAGTTTGTTTAATTTAGGCTTAATAATATAATGTTTTTTATATAAAAAAATTAAGTATTTTGTTATAATTCAATGATTATCTTATATATTTTAATGACATCTAGAAAAAATAACCAATTACATATTTAATAATATAATTAAAACAAATTTATAGTACTATAATATATTAATTAATAGTGATACATGGAAAGGTCTGCATAAAAGGAAGACCCTGCACATACCAAATTGGTGGTGTTAGAAGACTGCAGTAGTAATATGTAACTTGTGCTTTGATACTTGTAAATTAAGAGATTTTTAAAATCTTGCATAAAATGATAATATCTTGTGCCTAATAATTTGTATTTAAGAGTTTTTTATCCATGCTTTATAATATGGTATAAATATGCATGTTATTTAAAATTAATATATTTTATTAATTCTTATATAATATATTTTCCTTTTTTAATGCAAAAAGTGGAAAAATGGAAAAATGGAAGAGGTCTCACATGATCAACCTAATCGTACCAAACTCATTTGATATATGTTTTTTTTTACTCATTGTAGGAAAATAACAAGTTTAACTCATTTCTTTTAGTTATTTCTTTTTTATAATATACTAGTGTTGGGTTCGTGCATTGCACGGGAGGATTCAGAGGTTGTCTCTTAACGATTCAGAGGTTGTCTCTTAATAGTTTGGGGAGTTCTTTCAATTTAATTTTTTTACTCTTTCTCCTACTTTCTTTATTTTAGAGAAAGGTTTTGTAGAATCCGTTGGAGTAAAAAAACCATACCTAAAATATCCCTTTTCTCTATTCTTTCCCAGTAATTGTGGATGTTCAAACAATCAAACCGACTTATCCGGATAAAAATCTCATGTCCTAGAATTCCATCAATTAAATTAATACACGTCAGATTTTATATATTTTTTATTTAATTTAATTTAAGTTCACATTCTCAATTCAATAATATGTATTTATATGATTGGTGAATATAAATGAAACGTAATAATTTGAGAGATGAGTTTTATTCTACCTATACTACATGGTCTGAACCTTTAAAGTTAACAACTAAATAAACTCTTCAACGACTTTGTTGGTACTTTACAAGTTAATATATATTATAAAAACTTTTCTTGAAAATATTCCAATAATTTAACAAAGACAACAGGGTATTTAATTTATAATGTTGGTGCAATAAAAATAAAATTGATTAGAAATAAAACGACGAAAATAAAAATATATAACATACAGTATAAAATAAATAATTAACTATTTTGTTAACAAAGAAAATAAATAATTTCTATCTTTTGTACCCGGCAACTCAACTGGTATAGTTCAAATTCACTCAGTACCACTTGAAAATTTATCTGACTATTGACTTCAAGACCTCATAGTATTAGTCGATAAAAATAAAGATATGTATATATATCTTATTCCCCTACTTCGAAAAATATGATTGTGGGTTTTGAAAAATATAAACAAATCCTCAGTAAATAAAATAAAATATAAAAAAATAGTTTTTCAAAGAAACAAAAATATAGTGGAATATCTTTTGTTCAGTTGCAGGTTCCGCCATTAACACCCGACCGTTCGTCTTCTTCTTGTACTCGGATGATACATAGAGAAGCTATATATATTTATAGTGAATGTAGAAAATATTTTAAAATATTTTATTTTCATTTTCGATTTTACATTTAAATGTAAATATATTTAAAATATGAAAGAATATTTTTATATCAACATTGTTTCTATTTTATTTTCTTTGCACTTGGTTAATTTGGAAAGTATTGCGAAATATTTTTATTTTAAAGAATACGATAATTTATTAGTGTATCTCGTTATTTTGTATTTTTTATTCTTATCAACCTTCTTTTTTCTTGTTTTAATGCTCGTGAAAAAAAAACGTGTAGATTTTATATTAGCAAAAAAAATACGTGTAGATTTTATATTATGCTAATATAAAATACGTATAGATTTTATAAAATAAAATAGATTTTATATTAGCAAAAAAAATACGGAAGAAAAAAGATTTTATATTACATCTCATTATGTAAAAAGATTTTATAAAATAAAATATGGAAAAATCATTATGAGATGTAATATAAAAAAATACGGAAGAAAAAATATTTTATATTACATCTCATTAATATAGATTTAAATGTAAAATCTACATTTAAAATAGATTATGCTAATATAAAATCTATTTTATAAAATCCTTCACCAAAAAAACAAATATTTATATTAATAAATGAGTATCCATTCCACAAATAGATGATTATGTGAGATATTGTGCTTGGATAAGTTGTACCAAGGCATTATGAACTTGTCAATTAAGTAATTGACTTTAATTGGTTGTATTTTATGCTTAAAATGTTGTAATTAAGAGTTTTTTATGTCTCTTTTATAATATAGTATAGATTATCCAATCTGATTCGTTCTTTTTACGACCTTTAACTTTAGTTATACATAAAAAATAAGGAAGTCGTCCTCTGAGATGACGTTTGATTTGATGAAATGTTTCGAGGGATCTGGATTTAGGTTTGGAAAGATTTGAAATCTTTGTTGTGTTTAGTTTGTAAGATTTGGAATGTAATTGAATTCCATTTTTTATAAAAAAATTTAGAAAAAAAAATTAAATTACTTTTTTATTAATTGATTATTATAAAGTATATGTTTTCGATATATTTTAAAACATTATTATACACAAATCATACGAAATACTAACCTCCATGAGATTTCTAATGTTTGTGGGATTTCATATCCAAGCAATCCTTCAAACCAAATATAGGATCAGAATGAATTTGAATTTCAAATCCCTTCAAATCCTATCCAATCTTATAAGCTAAACGAGACCTGAGTATAGCCACGTAATATGATGATGATATTTAATAAGTTATATATGATACAAATGATATTTAATAAATCTATAAAATATAAAAATATATTAAGATTTATGTTAGAAATACTCAAATACATATGATCCAAAGTAAGTCTAGTGTTAATGAGGCCCAAAAAAGTCCAATCGCATAAATACACCAAGAGGTGTTGTGGTTGTGGTGGTTCCAGCCGAAACATTTTTTCCTAATATTAATGTTTACTAATTATTTATATCTATTTTACTTGGATAATATTCTTACCATTTTATGCGTTTTAGTAATTAATTGATTATTTGAAAAGATTTTAAATGATGTGAGATCTAAGTATGATGGCCGGCTTAAGCCTCAAGGCTTGTAAGTTACAATGGGCTCATGATGTTTATCAAAGCGTGCACGCACACATACACACACATATATATATATATATATATATATAGAGAGAGAGAGGTGAGTTCATACGAGAACAACATCTATTTAAGAAAATACGAGAACAATCGAGTACATACAAAATCATATATGATTCACGCTACTTTGCGCGCGATTTTAGGTCATGCCCAAAGTCGCCCGCGGCCGTTTTTTCGGGTTAATGTAAAATCACATATGATTTCGTACATGATATGTTGTTTTTTGTTGTTTTCTTATTTTCTAAAATAGTTAGCGTTCTCATTTAAACCTTCATCTCTCTCTCTCTCTATATCTATCTATCTATCTATCTATCTATCTATCTATCTATCTATCTATCTATCTATCTATATATATATATATATGCTAAGGATCGTGTGAGAAGTTGATGTTAACGTGAGAAGCGGATCTGAACCATTGATCACTTTTAATTTCATGTCCTCCCATGAATTGTACCTTGAAAGGGAACTAATCCAGTGCATCTCATCCAAATGTCCATCCATTTCTTATCCAACGGTTATCAACCGCTTCTCACGTTAACCTCAACTTTTCATCGGAACCCAATATGAGCCGGCGAATGATTGTGTGGGAAGTTGGTTTAACGATGAGAAGCATGAGAAGTGGATTTGAACCGTTGATCTCTTTTAATCTGAAGCCCTCCTATGAATTGTTGCTTAAAAGAGAATTGATCTGGTGCATCTCATCCTAATGTGCGTCCATTTCTCATCCAACGGTTGATAACCCTTCTCACCGTTAACTCAACTTATCAATGGCACCCAACCCTATATGGGCTTAATCATTTGAGAACTTCATTTTTTGTGAAATCAATGAGATCCATCCTAAGACACATATTTAAACAAATTATTTGATTTGTTCATTATTGATAAAAGGGTAATGATGTAAATTAGTAATTTCCTTTTTTTTGGCAATTCATTAAATATTTTAATTGTTTCATTTACCCATTATTTTAGGGAAAATCCATTATTATAAAAAAAACTATTCCTTATATAACCTTAATCTTTCTATCTTTCCCTTCTCTCCATGGATCCTCACCCTCGACGTGACCTCATACTAACAACTTTCGGTGGAAGCCATACATTCCAATGAACTTTGTCCATGGTTCACTAACTCGAGGAACCATTAGAGGGACTCATCCTTCTTGACCTCGAACATCTGCCCCTGGTCAACTCCAATGAACCACATCGGCAACGATCATCTCTCTCTCTCTCTCTCTCTCTCTCTCTCTCTCTCAAGGTTTGGTGAACAGTGGCACATCGGTTGAATCCATGATCTATTTAAAAAAAGTTTATGGCCAAAGTTAGCAGGGGCCAATGCATATGGGCCAAGTCTAGGTCACTTATTGAAATTGATAGTTCTTTAATTGAACACTATAGAAGGCTTTAGGCTTATGGACATGAAATTAGGAGGCATAGTCCAGGATCTACAATCAACATGGACGTAAATTTAATGGCTGATGGAAGTAATTAATTTAATAGGTTTTATGTATTATTCAAAGCACTAAGAGATTGGTGGATTACTGGATGTAAGAAGGTTATAGGACTAAACAGTTTTTTTTAAAGGATGTGTGCAAAGGAGAGTTAATATTGACTATTGGCCAAGATGGAAATAATCAGATTTACATATCTACATCCAAACTATTTTTATTATATTACTGTGAAGTGTTGTTATTATTAGTTCAGTCACTTACAATGCTGAATGCTTATGTAGCTTGGGATGTGAAGAACAAAGAGAATTGGGAGTGGTTCATTAATCTGTTAATAGAAGATATTAGTGTTATCGCGGATTCACCACATAACTAGTGGGGGGATGGGCCCCCATTAGAAAATGAAAAAAACAAATTTTTTTAGGTAAAAACAATTTTTTTTCAACTTTCTATCATTAGTTCCCCCCCAGTAATTTCTCGTCTGGGACCCCATCAACCAAAAAATGTACCTCGAAATCTTGTACAAAGCTCTTGAAATCAACCAAAAAACTGAAAAAGTCACTCAAAATCGATAAAAAAACACGCAAATCCCTTAAAATTTACCAAAAAAACTTCAAAAATCTTTCGAAAAGGTGAAATTGGGCTAAAAACATATCGGACGACTTTATGGGTCTTTAAATAAATTTAAAGGTGCCCCCACTAGGAAAAAATCCTGGATCCGCCACTGGAGGGAGTCGTGCTTACTATCATTTATGATCAATGCAAGATATGTATTTTGTTAATGTTAACAAGTGTATGCAACATGTCAATATACAAGTGTATGCATTATCATTCTTTATATGCAACAGAGCAGTGTTGAAGCCGTATAAGAATTGACACCATATACATAGTATAGATAATGTGTAAGACGCATATATGCTAATTTCCATAAAAGGTTTAATGATCTTGAGTACATAAACATTTTTTGGACAACAACTAGATCCACTTTGAAGCAGATTTTATGTCTCACATGCAAAAGTTTAAAATATTAAATGTTGATGCATATGATCACTTGATTGAAAGATACCCTAATACATGGTGTAGGGCATTTTTTTGTCGAGGTAGGGGAGGATGTAGAAAATGGGATATGTGAGTTATTTTAATTCAATCGTTGTTGATGCAAGAAGAAAACCCACATCACAATGTTAGAGGAGATACAAATATTTGTTATGGAGAGGCATTATAGAATGTCAACGAAAACACAAAAATGAGAATTGATTATACGTCCGGCCATAAGGAAAAAGTTAAAGAAACGAGGATAAAATCACATGTTTGTTTATCTATGGTGGTATATGATTATGCATGCTTATCTATGATGCTATTATGATTATGTATGCTTATGTATTCGTTTGTTATATGTAGATTTTGGTATATCCCTAGTGGTGGGAATGTGTTTGAAACACAAATTGGTTATGAAGCAATGGTGGTGGATCTAGATGCTAGCACATACGGTTGTAGACTATAGGACATATTAGACATTCCTTGTGTGCATTTCATATCAACAATACTCTTAATTAACAAGCATCCAAAGGATTATGTCAGTAATGGTGTGTGTGTGTATATATATATAGGGAGAGGTTCATTTGAGAAATGGTAAATATATGAGAAATAGAGAAGTAATCCTAGTTATTCATCTGGTCAACATTTGTGGCTTTGACCGTGAAGCACCGGATAATTTCTTGCGTGGTCTATAGAAGATAGAGGGGTAGTTTCGTAAAATACGCGGGACGAGTTCATATATGAACATGTATAATTTACATATAACTATACGTTCATATATGAATCAGTTAATTAGTTAATATGTGAATCATAAAGTGTCATATATGAATCTGTTAAATAGTTCAACTGATTCACATATGAACCTACAGTTAATTAGTTCATATGGGAATCAGTTAATTAGTTCATATATGAATTACAAAGGTTCATATATGAATTAGTTAAAAAATTTCCATATAAGTTCATATATAAACTCCGTCCGTGTATTTTGTAAAATTTACGAAACTGTCCTTCTATTTTTGGAATAGTTGTAACTTTTGACCAGTCAAAGCCGCAATATTTGACCAGTCAAATCCGATCTTGACCCTATAAATGACTAGAATTACTTCTCTATTTGGGAAAAGTTCAAAAAAACCCAACGGACTTTAAGGTTTGGAGTGATTAAGTCACTGGACAATTTTTTCGAACAAATAAATCATTAGACATTTCAAAACGTGTTAAATAAATTTTTGGACTTTGGGTAACCTGTTGAATATATCCTTATTATTTAAAAAATATAACTTGCTACATAGCAGGTAAAACAACAAATTAAAAAAATTATCACCTACATTATCCGCCTACAAACTAAAAATGAGGAAATTAACTGAAATAATCAACCAAGTTCATTTTTTAACCACTTTTCAAAGTTTTTTCCCCTTAAAATAGTTAAAATTTTCGCATAATGTTTTTTTTCTACGTAAGGATTTTTATTCCAAAAAATAAAATAAAAAAACATCCATACATAGAAAATTTTATGTATAAAAAAGATTCTTTTTCTGCTTATAGTTTTAGAAAAAAATTACACTTTGTATCCTTATAAAGTTATAATTAGTTATTTAATTTATTTTATATTCATTACTTTTTCATTTTATATATTTATTATATTAACATACATAATCATATATCTATACTATATTATAAAACATTTATAAAAAAACTCTTAAAAACAATTGATAAAGCTTAATGTACCGCTATTTAATGTTAATTACTTAAAATGTCTTAAAACAAATATTAAAGTTTTATGTACTACATTTAATGTTATTTATTAACTTTAAATCTTTATCTCTAACCACTTTAACTCCATAAAATCACTCCCCACTTCAACTCCCCTAAAATCACTCCCTGGTAACTAAATATAAGATTAAAATCAAATTTTAAATATAAAAAATCTAAAATATAATTAATAAAATCTAACAGAATATTGAAATTTTATTTTATAAAAAAAAATTATATTATTAAAACTAAAATAAATTACATCATTATTAAACTATCGAAGAAAACTCTTAAAGATAAACTTTTATGTATTAAATACTGTTTATTGATACACATTATTTAAAATTCAAGATTACAAGTTATGATACATTAGTACAAATTTCTAAAGTTATATGTTTGAATTCATAACTAACTGATATACATAATCAAAAAGGATAAATATATCAATTTAAATATAAATGATTTACAATATATAAGATATTCATTGAGTTCTAACAAAATACTTAATTTTTTTACATAAAAAACATTATATATTAAGCCTAAATAACAAATTTATAAAAAAATCATTGTCACTTTATCAAAACTATCCAAAATCGTACTATAAATCGAAAAAAAACAAAAAATAAAAAAAACATTAAAATCGTTATGAATCTTGCTACATTGTGCAAATACGTTTCTAGTTAACTAAAATATATAAAAAAATAGTTTCTTCTTTTACAAATTACACAATTATAGTCGTTTGGTCAATATGTTCAAAATGAACTCAATATTGTTTTTGAATTTAATTTTATATTATTCAATATCATAAATACGTATAAATTATTTTTAATACTTATAGTTACAAATTAATCTTATATTATTAAATAAATAACTCTAAACGCCAAGTTACATCGTCAAGTTATTTTTTAAGGAGGTGGTTTGCCTACACGGTGTCCCAAAGACTATTACTTCTGATCGTGATACAAAGTTTTTGAGCCACTTCTGGATCACTCTTTGGCGATTGTTCGGGACCGCATTGAACAAAAGTAGTACCGCTCACCTTCAATCCGATGGCCAAACCGAGGTGACGAATCGAACATTGGGAAACATGCTTAGAAGCATATGTGGTGATAAGCTTAAACAATGGGATCTTGCTCTTCCACAAATCGAGTTCGCCTATAATAGTGCAACCCATACGGCAACGGGTCGTTCCCCTTTTTCCTTAGTCTACACTTCCATTCCCAAGCACGTGGTTGATTTGGTTAAACTCCCACGACTTCTGGGGGCAAGTATTGTAGCAGAAAATATGGCTAAGGACGTGCAAGCCGTCAAAGAAGAAGTCAAGGCAAGACTCGAACTCACGGGTACAAAGAATAAAGCCGCAACCGATGCACACCGACGACGAATGACTTTCAATGTGGGAGATGAAGTCATGGTATTCTTGCGAAAAGAACGATTTCCGGTTGGAACATACAACAAGTTGCAACCTAGGAAATATGGTCCATTCAAGATTTCAAGGAAGATCAATGACAACGCCTACGTGGTCACACTTCCCGACTCCCTACATATATCCAATACATTCAACGTCGCCGACATCTATGCTTACCACGACGATAACGAGCTTCTTCCTAATGAGAACTCGGGGTCGAGTTCTTCGGAGGTGGAGGAGACTGATGTAGAGCGGCTAGCGACGAGGTTCGAAGAGCAATTGGACCATATTAGAAAATCAAGGCAGAAGCTACCGAGAGTTTCACCGAGACTTAAGTCTCGGGACAAGTCTCGGTGCCCACCGGAGGAAACAGCCCCTACCGGTAGTTTCACCGAGACTTAAGTCTCGGGACAACTCTCGACAACTTATTTCCTTCTTTTAATTATTCAGATAATTATTATTAGCTTTAATTATTAATAGGATTATTATTTAGTTTCTTTTTTATTAATTATTTAAATAGTTTCCTAGTTGGTTTAGGATTATGATAGTTTTAATTTCCATAATTATCTCTTAATTAGTTTAGCTATAAATAGGATTAATCCCTTTATTGTTTTCAATTTAATCAAGTATCAATTAATAAAAGTTTAGCTTTTTAGAGAGAGTATTCTCTTGAGTTTTCGAGTTTTACGCATCGTAATTCTCAACCGTAAAAGAGTTTAGACGCTTGTCGATCCTTCCGCAAACCTACGTTGCGTCAGATACCGAAGGTTTGAGTGACGAGCGTGGGCTTGAGTCATTTTTGGGATGACAGTTATTTGGAGTCTTGGCGAATGAACATTTAAGAAATTTTGGGAATTTGAATTAACAACCGATGTAATCTAGATAGAATTTATTTAGATTAGTTTGTTATTAAATTTCATATTCATGGGCAGGTGCTGTGAACATTTCCAAACATTTACCCTTTCGGGTGGTTTACTCCAAATACAAACGTCATATTGCCGAATTTTCAATTTTTAAAATTACTTTAAATTTTAGGGTGTTACAGTATCATTAAGATACGATACTCAAGTATATGCGTAAAAAATATTACGAAGCATAAACTCTGAGAAAAACATGTCAAAGACCTTTTTTAAGAATATGCCAGTTATTTAAAATTAACATATTTTGTTAATTCTTATATATTATATTTTCCATTTTTAATGCAAAAAATGGAGAAATGGAAGAGGTCTCACATGATCAACCTAATCGTACCCAATATTTTAAAAATCGGTTTTTTGGTTGACCCGGTGTGGTGACCGGGTCACAGTTCAACCGGGTGGTTAACCCAGTTTCAAGAAATTCTATGTATTTTTTATTTTCCTGCATACATACATATATATATATATATATATATATATATAACCATGAATTTGTTTTTAACCCTAACCATTACCTTACAATTATACGAAATTGATTTTTTAACGGGTCAACCCGGGTTTTTACCGGTTCAACCGGTTCTATCAAAAAAACCGACGGTTCGATCCGGGCCATAATTTCCCAAAAAACCGGTCTTAATTGACCCGGTCTCTTCACCGGTTCCCGATTCAAGCCGGGTTTTAAAACATTGATCGTACCAAACTCATTTGATACATGGTTTTTTTTACTCATTGTAGGAAAATAACACGTTTAACTCATTTCTTTTAGTAGTTATTTCTTTTTTATAATATATTATCCAATCTGATTCGTTCTTTTTACGACCTTTAACTTTAGTTATACATAAAAAATAAGGAAGTCGTCCTCTGAGATGACGTTTGATTTGATGAAATGTTTCGAGGGATCTGGATTTAGGTTTGGAAAGATTTGAAATCTTTGTTATGTTTAGTTTGTAAGATTTGGAATGTAATTGAATTCCATTTTTTATAAAAAAATTTAGAAAGAAAAAATTAAATTACCTTTTTATTAATTGATTATTATAAAGTATATGTTTTCAATATATTTTAAAACATTATTATACATAAACCCTACGAAATCCCATGAAATACTAACCTCCATGAGATTTCTAATGTTTGTAAGATTTCATATCCAAGCAATCCTTGAAATCAAATATAGGATCAGAATGAATTTGAATTTCAAATCCCTCCAAATTCTATCCAATCGTATAAGCTAAACGGGACCTGAGTTTAGCCACGTAATATGATGATGATATTTAATAAGTTATATATGATACCGGGACCTGAATTTAATAAGTTATATATGTTATACATTTAATAAGTTATATATGATGATATTTAATAAACTAAACGGACCTGAATTTCAAATCTCTCTCTCTCTCTCTCCATCTCTCTCTCCCTCTCTTTCTCTCGCTCAAGGTATGGCGAACAGACACCGGTTGAATCCATGATCAATTTAAAAAAGTTTGAAAAAAGTTTATGGCCAAAATTAATAGGGGCCAATGCATTTGGGCCAAGTCTAGGTCACTTATTGAAATTGAAGGTTCTTTAATAGAACACTATGGAAGGCTTTAGGCTTATGGATCGACATGAAATTAGGAGGCCCAGTCCAGGATCTACAGTCAACATGGACGTAAATTTAATGGCTGATGGAAGTAATGAATTTAATAGGTTTTATGTATTCTTCAAAACACTAAGAGATTGGTGGATTACTGGATGTAAGGAGGTTATAGGACTAAACAATCTTTTTTTAAAGGATGTGTGCAAAAGAGAGTTAATATTGGCTATTGGCCAAGATGGAAATAATCAGATTTACATATCTACATCCAAACTATTCTTATTATATTACTGTGAAGTGTTGTTATTATTAGTTCAATCACTTACAATGTTGAATGCTTATGTAGCTTGGGATGTGGAGAACAAAGAGAATTAGGAGTGGTTCATTAATCTGTTAATAGAAGATATTAGTGTTATCGAGGGAGTTGTGCTTACTATCATTTACGATCAATACAAGATATGTATTTCGTTAATGTTAACAAGTGTATGCAATATGTCAATATACAAGTGTATGCATTATCATTCTTTATATGCAACAGAGCAGTGTTGAAGCCGTAAAAGAATTGACACCATATATATATATATATATATATATATATATATATATACTATATTATAAAGCACGGATAAAAAACTCTTAAATACAAATTATTAGGCATAAGGTACCATCATTTTATGCAAAACTTTAAAAATCTCTTAATTTACAAGTATCAAAGCACAAGATACATATTACTATTGCAGACTTCTAACACCCACCAATTTGGTATGTGCAGGGCATTCCTTTTATGTAGACCTTTCCATGTATCAATATTAATTAATATATTATATTATTACTATAAATTTGTTTTAATTATATTATTAAATATGTAATTGGTTATTTTTTCTAGATGTCATTAAAATATATAAGATAATCATTCAATTCTAAAAAAATACTTAATTTTTTTTATATAAAAAACATTATATTATTAAGCCTAAATTAAACATATTTATAAAAAAAACATTATCACTTTCTCAAAACCATCCAAAATCGTACTGTAAATCGACAAAAAAACAAAAAATAAAATGAAACATTAAAATCATGACGTATCTTGCAGCATTGCTCGAGTACGCTTCTAGTATATATATATATATATATATATATATATATATATATATATATATATATATATATATATATATATATATATATATATATTGAGAGAGAGAGAGAGAGAGAGAAGGGTTCAAACGAGAATGTCTTTATATATTTTACGAAAATGCGAGAACACTTCTAGGCCTCCAAATTAATTAACATAATAGAAATTAAAATAAATGAAAATAAATAAGTATTTATCATTAAATTTTTGTTATCTTAGATTTGTCCTTATCCCTTACATGTTGCTACTATCACTGCAGACTTCTTCTGTCGATGGCTCCGTCGTCAATAATGATGTGATAATAAATATTATTTAATAAAATTAATAGAAAAAGACAATAAAAATTAATTTTTAAAGAAAAGTGATAAAAAATGGAAAAAGTCTAAATTGCCCCTCAATTAACAGATGTTTTTAACGGCCGTTAGAGGGAAGTACCAAATTCGGACCTTTTTTCAGACTATAATAGCTATATTGTAATTTCGAAACTACAAAAACGAAAAAGTGTAATCTTCAACAAACCGTAAGGACCAAATTTAGAGTTTTAACTTTAATTACACGTGATCTGTGTTGTGTGATAAAGACACAAGATAAAGTTTGTGATGTGTCTGAATGTTAGAATGTTTTCTTCATTTTGGATCAATCATAAGATCTAAAATTTTACAGGTCAAGTTGCAAACAATATTCCATAATGGGTGGACCCTTCAACCCAATAATTATACTGAAATAGACGTACAAAACAAACCTCTCCATTAATTTCACATAACAATATCCAAATGTTGCATTTGAATTTGTGTATGGTTAGATCTACGGAAATAGTTTTTATTAAAAATGTTATTCTATGATCATATCATTCAACTTTAAAAATAACTAAATATCAAAATAATTTACTTTTTTCTTCATTAGATTATTAGTTGTTTTTGTTTTTTTATCCTAATTTAAACATTTATTTAATCAGATTAAAATAAATTGGAGCACAATGACGGGTGCAACTAACATGAAAAATATGTTAATTTTACCTATTTATTATTGAAAATACAAAATAATTAAAATTTTAAGATGCAATAAATGAGAAAATTACATAAAATCCCAACAAGCAAGTTTTCTTCTATTTAAAGGATGATTCATACACGTATTCTTTCATTTAATTTGAGTGAAAAATGAGTTCAGAACCTAAAAGAGAGATCATTCATTCCAAAGAAGAAGTAGCAGCCCAAGAAGAAATATGGAAATATATTTTGGGTTTCACTCCCATAGCTCTGGTGAAGTGCGCCATTGAGCTTGGGATACCCGATATCCTTGAGAACCATGAAACCCCAATGACGCTTTTAGAGCTTACATCAAAGCTTGGGTGTAACGAGTCTTCATTGTATCGGATCATGAGGTTCTTGATCCATTACAAGATATTTCAAGAGAAGCCTGTATCTGAAACATCTGTTGGATATGCTCTGACCCCTTTGTCTCGGCTTCTAACAAGGCATGGACAAAATTCGATGGCCGACTTTGTGCTTCTTGAGAGCAGTCCGGTCATGTTGGCTCCATGGCACAAGCTAAGTGCTTGGGTTTTGGGTAACAAAGAGTTACCGTTTGAGGCGGCACACGACGGCAAAGATCTTTGGGGATTTACTGCGGCTAACCCTAGTCATAGTAAGCTCTTTGACGATGCAATGGCATGTGATGCGCGCGTGGCGGTGGCAGCGGTGATTGAGGGTTGTTCTGAGGTGTTTGAGGGATTGAAGACGATGGTGGATGTTGGTGGTGGTGATGGGACGGCTTTACGGTTGATTGTGAAGGCTTTTCCTTGGATCAAAGGGATTAATTTCGATCTCCCTCATGTGGTGTCGGTGGCTCGTGCATTTCCTGGTGTTGAACATGTTGGAGGTAACATGTTTGATCATGTTCCAAAAGCTAATGCTGCTTATTTGATGGTTAGTCTTATTACCATTTAAAATTAGTCTTATGTTCTTTGAAATTCTGATAGCAACGGTTGGTTACATAATGCAACTAATGACGAAATCCATGTTTAATTTGTATGTTTGCATCTTTGTTCCTATATTACTTGTGTGACATTTCTTTTTCCAAAACTAGCAAAACTTCGTAACTTCTTTTTGCGGGCTGCTACAAGTTATTTATCATCTATCAAGACCGTAATCATATTATCTATACTATGTACTTTATAAAAATTCTAATACAGTTTTATTGAAACTTTAAGATAATAGCATGTCGTACAACCCTCCTAAACACACCCACACCCACTCCCACTCCCACTCCCACTCCACATCCACTCTAATTTTTTTAATTTATAAGTTACATTCAATACCCTTATAATTAGTTATTTAGTTATTTTTAGTCACTTAGTTTTTTATTTTTCATTTTAGATTCTTATCATATTAACATAAATAATCGTATATAAACTAAAATGCATTTTTTAAATTATACAATTGTAATCGTTTCGCCAATATCCTTGAAATGAGCCCAATATTGAATATTTTATTGATTTAATCATATTATTAAATATCATCAATATATACGAATTAATTTGTTTTATATTATTTACGCTTTCTTTTTTCATTTTACACCTTTTATCATATTAACTAAAATACATTATTAAATACATTTTTTACAAATTATACTATTATAATCTTTTTTTGGGAAATGGTATCTTGGGCCTTTGGCCCAGACTAATCCCTTGGCAAAGAAACCGACTGCGAAAGCATGCAGCCTTGAGGTTAAACCCAGTGGCCACAAAGTTGCGAATGCAGGGAATCGAACCCGGGTTGAGCGCTATGAACTCCCCAGGTGATTACCGTTACACCACAAGCCTTGTGGTTTATACTATTATAATCTTCTTGTCAATAAGTTTATTATTGAATTTTTTTTAATTTAATAATACTGTAAAGTATCATAAATACGTATCGAGATTTTTCAAGAATGCCGTATCGAGATTTTTTAAACCTGTACATTTTACACCTTTATCTATATTTATATATCTATCCTCCTTAAAAAAATCTATGTGCGGTTATTCTTGAATTTTTAATAGGTACAAATTAATTTTTCTATATACGGATTTATTTGTTTTATATTCCTTAATCTTTCGAATTTTCGGCTTTAGATTCGAGATGCCGCATTTTGCACGGATACGTATCTAGTATGTAATGATTTTGTCTTTATATTGTAGAAAGTACTGCATGATTGGAGGGATGAAGAATGCATCAACATACTTAAAAAATGTCGAGAGGCCATTCCTCAAGATACAGGAAAGGTGATTATTGTAGAGGCAATTATAGGAAGAAAAGGAGATCATGAGTTTAAAGAAGTGGGATTGATGCTTGATATGGTGATGATGGCTCATACGAGCAACGGGAAGGAGCGGACTTTGGAAGAATGGTCTTACGTATTTCATGAGGCTGGATTCAGTTGTTACACCGTAAAGCACATTCAATCCTATCATTCCGTTATTGAAGTCTATCCTTGAATCTCAAATCTCGAGTTTATTCTTCAAACTATATATCAAGCTTTCAAAAATTGAATTTAGCCAGGTTCTACTCGAAATTGGTATGTTTATCTACATATTTTTAAAGTTGTATCGTTCTCCAATAATAAGTGATTTATGTGTTTATTTACATATTATGGTTCTCCAATAACAAGTGATTTATGTGTTATATGAAAATTACACTAAACTCTAACCTCCCCCTTTTTTTTTGAGATTTTGTAGTATTTCAACATTCAAACTTATCACTGATATTGAAGTTTATCCTTGGCATCCAGTTTCAAAATGGAATTTAGTAGGATTTACATGAAAATGGTATATTTGTCTACAAATATATATATATATATATATATATATATATCTATATATATATATATATTTGTAATGTATATCATTCTCGAATAAAAGATCTAGTGATTAATATATGAAAATTGCAACAAATATTACTCACCATGCATCTTTATAGTCATAGGATTGGACAAAACCATACGGTTAAACATACTTTCTTTTTTATTTGAAAAGCTAAAGATTATATGTAGGGTCAACATCAAAGGAGTAGGTGATCAATATATGAAAGTACCTTTGTGTAAGGGCTAAAGTGCCATTTATGAGAATTAACGATTTAATTGACAAATTATAATAATTAAATTCATAATTTATTTTGAAATATAAGAAAAACGATTTGATGATGATAATTATGGATGGGGTTTTCAATCCTATTTATGGAGCAAATCTTTGATTTGATTATAAAGACATCATTCTTGATTTCTCTCCATCATGAAATTTAGAGAGAAAAATGGAGAGTTTTTGAGAGTATTATTTGACATTGAAGACAGAGTAAGTAATGAACTCAAGAGGATAAATCATCATTTTTGGAAGTAAAACGCTTATGCTAAACTTGTTATTTTCGTGACCGAGTCAATGGCATAATAATGTCTTAAAAGTATTTTGAACTGTAACACCCTCAAATTTGTTAAGAGCAACTAATTAAAATTTCAACATTACATCATGTAAAAGATAAATCTCCAAAATAAAACTTTATATTTAACCTCAACAAATATAAACTCCAGTCTTATACAAGGACTAGACCAAAGTCGGTGTTACTTAATCCCAATTATAAGTTGCTCTTCCCGAAAACATGTGCGGAAGACTTCACTAAGATATCCACCTCTTGAGCACACGACTAGCACTCCTCTCAGCACAGTGTCACTAGAGCTATTCCCAACCGGAACCTGTTGCACACGCCGACAAATAAAAAGGTTAGGCTAACGCCTAGTGAGTTCAAGAGTTTTCCACATGAATAAAGATATCGTTGAAAGGAGGTAATGCAGTTTAGATCATAATATTTCAAAATGATATGTTTTGAATATGAAAACGACTCGTTTTCCAATAATATGCATTTCGGGCAAAGAACACCAATATAAACGTTTTCAAATCCAAACTACTTCGGGGACAAGGTCCCAACATATAACGTTCTTTCGTAAATTAATTTCAACCCAAACTCACTCAAAACGTGAATAGAAATCGAACTCTCCATTTATGAAAACGCGGTTAAAACTTTATATCCCGAAACACCCAAAAAGCTAGTGGGGAATAATACTCATCCCATAAATCATGGATAAGATCCATTTATACAAAACGTCACCGAAACTTGGATAATAAAACTCAATACCCAAAAACAACACCTTTCGGTGACGGGGGATACTCAAATTACATCGAAAGTGGCGGGCACACAAAGTTAAGACACTTATCAATGTTCTCGAGCTCCATATAGAGCCATGGATCCCCGTATACGACTCCCAACTGAGCTACCACCGCAAGATACCCAAATGACCCTAGTGTCTACTCAACCTCTAAATGAGTGTCACCACAAAAGCCACAAGTCCCCGTACAAGGCTCTCCAAGAGCACCACCGCAAGCTTACATAACAACATGACTTGGGGACCACTCACTAGACTACAAACGGGCATCGAGTTCAACCACCCACGATATATACATCGAGCCCTTCAATAAAGGTTATGTGGTTATCGAGTTCAACCACCCACGATCTATACCTCGAGCTCCCGCTAGCCATAAACAATATCCAGTCCCAAAACGGGGGTAAAGTCCCCAACTAAACCAACTGACTAACTCATATGCCTATGGATTCAATGCATTACAGTCTAAAAAGTTACATGACTCAAACGAATGAACTAACACATTCAAAATATGTAACACTCAAATAAGGTGCAACTAAGTACACCATACGTCCAAGGCTCCTTAACGAGCTACCAAAACTGAACAAATGTTTCCAAAGACTCAACCGAGTACAAATCAAGCCCCAAAAGGCTTAATAGACGTTTGGCTAAAACACGAGAGCCAATAGGGTTACATAAACCAAATTACATCTTTCCCCAAAACCTTTGTTTCTCGAATCACCATTGGCCTTCGGCCCAAAACCCAAAAAGATTATTATTTCTGAAATGTTCCCAAGGTCGGGAATGATCCAACCCAAAAGACTCACACACTCTAACTTTTAAAACGTCCCATTACATGAATGATGCATAAAACGCAACAAACACTAAAAATGCATTTTGACCAATATCCTTTTATGAAATAAATCATCAAAACACATTCATCTATGACACATTTAACTAAATGCCCAAAAATCCCGAATGTGAGTGTTTTATAAAGTTAAATACTTCAAATAATCAAAGATTACCAAATAACTCAACAATTGATAATTTCATGTAAAACATATAAACACTTTAAAATGGACATTTTGGTATGTACAACGTTTTCACAAATCAACTTGAACTCATCTTATACCTTTTCTCCTCTATATATGTTGGAACTCTCCATCACCCCTCAATGGCTCTTTTGAAGGATAATTATGAGAATTTCACATATTATCACATAAGTGTTGCTTAATTCTCATATTCTTGCATTCAATTTATGTGAAAATGGGTTCAAAAATAAAAAGAGAGAATTAATTCTAAAGATTTGGAATTGAAATATTTATTATGTTTGGTTTGTAAGATTTGGAATGTAATTGAATTCCATTTTTTATAAAATAATTAGAAAGAAAAAAATTAAATTACCTTTTTATTAATTGATTATTATAAAATAAATGTTTTACATATATTTTAAAACATTATTATACACAAATCCTACGAAATACTAACCTCCATGAGATTTCTAATGTTTGTGGGATTTCATATCCAAGCAATCATTCAAATATGATCAAAATGAATTTGAATTTCAAGTCCCTTCAAATCCTATCCAATCTTACAAGCTAAACGAGACCTGAGTTTAGCCACGTAATATGATGATGATATTTAATAAGTTATATATGATACAAATGATATTTAATAAATCTATAAAATATAAAAATATATTAAGATTTATGTTAGAAATACTCAAATACATATGATCCAAGTAAATCTAGTGTTAATGAGGCCCAAAAAAGTCCAATCGTAGAAATACACCAAGAGGTGTTGTGATGTGTCAGGATCGAATTCTCAACAAGAATTATGAACACTCAGAAACTATATTAAAGAAGTTGCGGAAAAACACTTTAATATTCAATAAACAGAAAAACAGTATGAATCACAACTTGCAAACTTTACTTAATGATTCAAGTTACAAGCTTTTCACTCACAACCTCAATCTTGAAGAACAGACTCTTTCAAGACGAATTCTACTTCTCTAGAATTAGGAACGATGCCTTGAGGTTGATTCTCTCTCTAGAACAAAAACTCAGAATTATTCTCACAAAAGTTTTTTTAGCTATTCTAAACAAATCTATACATATATTGAAGATAAAAGATAATTACAAAATAATAAAAGATCTTCAAAATAATCTTCATAATTATCTACAAGCTTTCCATGTTTATCTCCAGACGCGATCTCTTCAACATTATCTTCAAATTATCTCAGAAGCAGCATTAATCACCTTGGAAGCATTAACTGAGTCTTGGCAGTATTAACTACTAAGCAGCACTAACCACTAGTAGTACTAACTAGCTAAGCAGTACTAACTTTGTTCAAGCAGCACTAACTTTGACTAGCAGTATTAATTCTACTAGAAGTAGTAATACATAGCAGTATTAACTTTGAGATCCTCTGGCAGTACTAACTCTGAACTAGCAGCATTAATGACTTGGTCACATCTTCAGTTCCCAACATGATGGTTCAGCCGAACCATTTTTTCCTAATATTATTGTTTACTAATTATTTATATCTATTTTACTTGGATAATATTCTTACCATTTTATGCGTTTTAGTAATTAATTGATTATTTTAAAAGATTTTAAATGATGTGAGATCTAAGTATGATGGCCGGCTTAAGCCTCAAGGCTTGTAAGTTACAATGGGCTCATGATGTTTATCAAAGCGTGCACGTGTGCGCACACACACACACACACACACACATATATATAGAGAGAGGTGAGTTCATACGAGAATAACATCTATTTAAGAAAATACGAGAACAATCGAGTACATACAAAATCATATATGATTCACGCTACTTTGCGCGCGATTTTAGGTCATGCCCAAAGTCGCCCGCGGCCGTTTTTTCGGGTTAATGTAAAATCACATATGATTTCGTACATGATATGTTGTTTTTTGTTGTTTTCTAAAATAGTTAGCGTTCTCGTTTAAACCTTCCTTTCTCCCTCTCTCTCTCTCTATATCTATATATATATATGCTAAGGATCGTGTGAGAAGTTGAGGTTAACGTGAGAAGCGGATCTGAACCATTGATCACTTTTAATCTCATGTCCTCCCATGAATTGTACCTTGAAAGGGAACTAATCCAGTGCATCTCATCCTAATGTGCATCCATTTCTTATCCAACGGTTATCAACAGCTTCTCACGTTAACCTCAACATTTCATCGGAACCCAACCATATATATATATATATATATATATATATATATATATATGAGCCGGCGAATGATTGTGTGGGAAGTTGGGTTAACGATGAGAAGCATGAGAAGTGGATTTGAACCGTTGATCTCTTTTAATCTGAAGCCCTCCTATGAATTGTTGCTTAAAAGAGAATAGATCTGGTGCATCTCATCCTAATGTACGTCAATTTCTCATCCAACGGTTGATAACCACTTCTCACCGTTAACTCAACTTCTCAACGGAACCTAACCCTATATGAGCTTAATCATTTGAGAACTTCATGAGTTTAATCATTTGAGAACTTCATTTTTTTGTGAAATCAATGAGATCCATCCTAAGACACATATTTAAACAAATTATTTGATTTGTTCATTATTGATATAAGGGTAATGATGTAAATTAGTAATTTCCTTTTTTTTTGGCAATTCATTAAATATTTTAATTGTTTCATTTACCCATTATTTTAGGGAAAATCCATTATTATAAAAAACTATTC
The DNA here is from genome assembly GCA_023525745.1 of Arctium lappa. NCBI lineage: Eukaryota > Viridiplantae > Streptophyta > Magnoliopsida > Asterales > Asteraceae > Arctium > Arctium lappa. The sequence continues at coordinate 114,478,737 of CM042050.1, forward strand.
CTTATATACCCTTAATCTTTCTATCTTTCCCTTCTCTCCATGGATCCTCACCCTCGACGTGGCCTCATACTAACAACTTTCGGTGGAAGCCATACATTCCAATGAACTTTGTCCATGGTTCACTAACTCGAGGAATCATTAGAGGGACTCATCCTTCTTGACCTCGAACATCTGCCCCTGGTCAACTCCAATGAACCACATCGACAACGACCATATCTCTCTCTCTCTCTCGCTCGCTCAAGGTATGGCGAATAGTAGCACACCGGTTGAATCCATGATCTATTTAAAAAAAGTTTATGGCCAAAGTTAGCAGGGGCCAATGCATCTGGGCCAAGTCTAGATCACTTATTGAAATTGATAGTTCTTTAATAGAACACTATAAAAGGCTTTAGGCTTATGGACATGAAATTAGGAGGCCTAGTCCAGGATCTACAATCAACATGGACGTAAATTTAATGGCTGATGGAAGTAATTAATTTAATAGGTTTTATGTATTCTTCAAAGCACTAAGAGATTGGTGGATTACCGGATGTAAGAAAGTTATAGGACTAAACAGTTTTTTTTAAAGGATGTGTGCAAATGAGAGTTAATATTGGTTATTGGCCAAGATGGAAATAATCAGATTTACATATCTACATCCAAACTATTCTTATTATATTACCGTGAAGTGTTGTTATTATTAGTTCAGTCACTTACAATGTTGAATGCTTATGTAGCTTGGGATGTGAAGAACAAAGAGAATTGTGAGTGGTTCATTAATCTGTTAATAGAAGATATTAGTGTTATCGAGGGAGCCAGTGGCGGATTCACCACATAACTAGTGGGGGGATGGGCCCCCATTAGAAAATGAAAAAAACAAATTTTTTTAGGTAAAAACAATTTTTTATCAACTTTCTACCTTTTATCGGACGACTTTGTGGGTCTTTAAATAAATTTAAAGGTGCCCCCACTAGGAAAAAATCCTGGATCCGCCACTGGAGGGAGTCGTGCTTACTATCATTTATGATCAATACAAGATATGTATTTTGTTAATGTTAACAAGTGTATGCAACATGTCAATATACAAGTGTATGCATTATCATTCTTTATATGCAACAGAGCAGTGTTGAAGCCGTATAAGAATTGACACCATATACAGAGTATAGATAATGTGTAAGACGCATATATGCTAATTTCCATAAAAGGTTTAATGATCTTGAGTACATAAACATTTTTTGGACAACAACTAGATCCACTTTGAAGCAGATTTTATGTCTCACATGCAAAAGTTTAAAATATTAAATGTTGATGCATATGATCACTTGATTGAAAGATACCCTAATACATGGTGTAGGGCATTTTTTTGACGAGGTAGGGGAGGATGTAGAAAATGGGATATGTGAGTTATTTTAATTCAATCGTTGTTGATGCAAGAAGAAAACCCACATCACAATGTTAGAGGAGATACAAATATTTGTTATGGAGAGGCATTATAGAATGTCAACGAAAACACAAAAATGAGAATTGATTATAAGTCCGGCCATAAGGAAAAAGTTAAAGAAACGAGGATAAAATCACATGCTTGTTTATCTATGGTGGTATATGATTATGCATGCTTATCTATGATGGTATTAGGATTATGTATGCTTATGTATTCGTTTGTTATATGTAGATTTTGGTATATCCCTAGTGGCGGGAATGTGTTTGAAACACAAATTGGTTATGAAGCAATGGTGGTGGATCTAGATGCTAGCACATACGGTTGTAGACTATAGGACATATTAGACATTCCTTGTGTGCATTTCATATCAACAATACTCTTAATTAACAAGCATCCAGAGGATTATGTCAGTAATGGTGTGTGTGTGTGTATATATATATATATGGAGAGGTTCATTTGAGAAATGGTAAATATATGAGAAATAGAGAAGTAATCCTAGCTATTCATCTGGTCAACATTTGCGGCTTTGACCGTGAAGCACCGGATAATTCTTTGTGTGGTCTATAGAAGATAGAGGGACAATTTCGTAAAATACGCGGGACAAGTTCATATATGAACATGTATAATTTACATATGAACTATACGTTCATATATGAATCAGTTAATATGTGAATCATAAAGTGTCATATATGAATCTGTTAAATAGTTCAACTGATTCACATATGAACCTACAGTTAATTAGTTCATATGTGAATCAATTAATTAGTTCATATATGAATTACAAAGGTTCATATATGAATTAGTTAAAAAATCTCATATATGAATTACAAAGGTTCATATGTGAATCATATAAGTTCATATATAAACTCCGTCCGTGTATTTTGTAAAATTTACGAAACTGTCCTTCTATTTTTGGAATAGTTGTAACTTTTGACCAGTCAAAGCCGCAATATTTGACCAGTCAAATCCGATCTTGACCCTATAAATGACTAGAATTACTTCTCTATTTGGGAAAAGTTCAAAAAAACCCAACGGACTTTAGGGTTTGGAATGATTAAGTCACTGGACAATTTTTTCGAACAAATAAATCATTAGACATTTCAAAACGTGTTAAACAAATTTTTGGACTTTGGTAACCTGTTGAATATATCCTTATTATTTAAAAAATATAACTTGCAACATACATAGCGGGTAAAACAACAAATTAAAAAATTATCATCTACATTATCCGCCTACAAACTAAAAATGGGGAAATTAACTGAAATAATCAACCAAGTTCATTTTTTAACCACTTTTCAAAGCTTTTTCCCCCTAAAATAGTTAAAATTTTCGCATAATGTTTTTTTTTCTACGTAAGGATTTTTATTCCAAAAAATAAAATAAAAAAACATCCATACATAGAAAATTTTATGTATAAAAAAGATTCATTTTCTGCTTATAGTTTTAGAAAAAAATTACACTTTGTATCCTTATAAAGTTATAATTAGTTATTTAATTTATTTTATATTCATTACTTTTTCATTTTATATATTTATTATATTAACATACATAATCGTATATCTATACTATATTATAAAACATCTATAAAAAAAACTCTTAAAAACAATTGATAAAGCTTAATGTACCGTTATTTAATGTTAATTACTTAAAATGTCTTAAAACAAATATTAAAGTTTTATGTACTACATTTAATGTTATTTATTAACTTTAAATCTTTATCTCTAACCACTTTAACTCCCTAAAATCACTTCCCACTTCAACTCCCTAAAATCACTCCCTGGTAACTAAATACAAGATAAAAAACAAATTTTAAATATAAAAAATCTAAAATATAATTAATAAAATCTAACAGAATATTGAAATTTTATTTTATAAAAAAAATTATATTATTAAAACTAAAATAAATTACATCATTATTAAACTATCGAAGAAAACTCTTAAAAATAAACTTTTATGCATTAAATAGTGTTTATTGATACACATTATTTAAAATTTATGATTACAAGCTAAAGTTATATGTTTGAATTTATAACTAACTGATATACATAATCAAAAATGATAAATATCTCATTTTAAATATAAATAATTTAAAATATATAAGATATTCATTGAGTTCTAACAAAATACTTAATTTTTTTACATAAAAAACATTATATATTAAGCCTAAATAACAGATTTATAAAAAAATCATTGTCACTTTATCAAAACTATCCAAAATCGTACTATAAATCGAAAAAAAAAACAAAAAATAAAAAAAAACATTAAAATCATGATAAATCTCGCTGCTTTGTGCAAATACGTTTCTAGTTAACTAAAATATTTATAAAAATAGTTTCTTCTTTTACAAATTACACAATTATAGTCGTTCGGTCAATATGTTCAAAATGAACTCAATATTGTTTTTGAATTTAATTTTATATTATTCAATATCATAAATACGTATAAATTATTTTTAATACTTATAGTTACAAATTAATCTTATATTATTAAATAAATAACTCTAAACGGATAGAAAGTGTAAATATTAAATATAATTCGTACGTATTTATGATATTTAATAATATGAGATTAAATCCAAAAAAGTCAATATTAGACTCATTTTAAACGTATTGACGAGACAATTATAATTGTATAATTTGAAAAAGAAAAAAAACATATTCTTTTTGATGTATTTTAGTTAATATACGATTATGTGTATTAATATAATACAACGTTAACTGAAATTAAAAAAGCAGAAAATGTAAAAGTAATTTAAATAATAAATTATAAAGATGTCTTCTATTTTTTTTTTTTTGCCAAAAACAATTCTTAATGCAATTTTTTTTTACGTAAACTTAGACTATTTTAAAAAAGATATTTTGAAAAGTGCTTAAAAAATGAATTTGGTTGATTAGATTGACTATTTTAGTTAATTTTTTAATTTGTAGGGGAATAAAATAGGTGACATCTTTTTTATTTTTTTTAGTTTGTAGTTTTATGTGTTATGTAGGTTGTAAGTTACATTTTTAAGTAATAAGGATGTATTTAACAGGTTTTGAAAAGTCTAAGGATTTATTTAGTATGTTTTGAAATGTCTAAGGACTTATTTGTTCCAAAAAATTGTCCAATGACTTAATCACTCCAAACACTAAAGTCCATTGGGTTTTTTTAGATTCTTGGGTGTCACAAATCTCCCCACCTTTAAGAAAATTCCGTCCTCGAAATTATCTTGGTTGTATTGCTGAAGATCTTTAGTCCTCATCTATTCCATGGTTCACATATCATTTCTGAATATTTAAGAAATTATTACACTTAACTAATCTCATGCTAGCACCATATATATACATTTGCTACTTAACCATTTAAGAAACATGGTCTGGTTCTTTCATATAAGTTGGCTTATTATTAAGCTCAATACCTTTTAAGTTATCAATATTGAGTCATTAACTACACATTTCCTCAAACTTAGACATATGAAACGTGTCATTTGTACCAGTTAGACTATCTGGTAGTTTTAACGTGTAAACTACCACTCTTACTCCTTGTAATAATCTCAAATGGCTCGACATACCCAGACTCATCTTGTCTATTATTCCGAACCTTACAATTTCCTTTCACGATGAAATGTATTTTTTTTGTACATCAATTTATCTCTATTTGAAACTTCAAAGGTCGATTCTTTTATTTGCATAACCCTGTTGTTTATCCCATGCGACCTTTAACATTTCCCTTAATTGAAATACTTTATCTGATAATTGATGAACTAACTCGATTTTAGTCAACAACATTTCTCCGACATCAGTCAAACACACTGCGTTCTACATTGGCAACCATAATCTACAAACGACAATTGGTTACCCAATTGCATCTAGAGTCAACTATGCAAGCTTTTAACATATACTCCAAAATTTGTATCGTCCCTCAATTTGGCTATTGGTTTGAGGATGATATGCAATTTCAGTTTAGTTATCTATCTCTTTTTGAACAATTGTGTAAAATATGGAACAATACTTGTTTGTCAGTGTCCCCTTTTTCCCAATCCCATAATAATGCTATTAGCCCAATTTCATTCCTCATATTCCCCTGTATATCCCAATGATGCTATATAGCGACATACATCACCCTTTTTTTTGTTAATCATTACACCCATAAATATTGAAACAACTTTACATGCCAATTGTCCAATTCATTAAGGCACTTGGACATTATTCTAACTTGGAGTTCTTAACATTAGTAGAGGTGAAAATAACCTTTCCCTTTAGAAATCTTTGATGGAATAAATTCATCCTTATTGGTTCACTTCTCATGAAGTACTCTCATCGACTTTAATAGACTTGCCTTTAATATTGTATTTGTCCCTGACAAAATGCACCATGCATACATGTAAAAGTTTTCTTTTAACTAACCACTTCCCTAACATCGGCCAATTGCTTTGGCTTACACCATCAGGCCTACCACGACTTTTATCTGATGCCATAAAAGTAATTTGTGCATAATAAGCTACACACATTCCCCTTAACTGTTCCCTTACGGCCACGACCCCTGTCGTGCCCTACCAACGTATTAGGTAACGTCCCCTTAGCTCCCCGGAGCTGTCATGACCAATCCGCTAGTATTCATGCTATAATAAGGATTGATACATGATATTTTCCCTAAGAAAATTTCTATATATAGAACTTACTTTAAGCATTATTGTTATTAGTACCAACAATAATTTATTCAATTATTAAGCCATTGCATCTCCTCTACCTTACATTAATAATCTTATCAATGCTTCCCATCTCGACGGTGTCTGATGTCAAATTAGTCCTTATATAATATGGACAACAACACCAAATCTAACAAGCATGTGGTCATTCCCGGTACTTACATGTTATGCTTTTATAGAACTCTCTCTCATCCTATAGTCTCATATCCCAAGTTTAGTAGAAATATACAAATCCTTATTGAAATGTCCAACTCGATAAGTGATTTTATCACTGACCATTATCCCTCATATATAGTCCATGACTTCTTGTTATCCTTTGAATTTTTCCTCAACGTAAATAAATTCTCAATATCCCACCACCCTTTGTGAGTCTTGACTTATTACCATTCTTATCATAATAGAATATGGTATCAACTTCTTGTGGCATATATCCTATAAAATGCCTTCATTAAACACTTAGATTTCTATTTTTATCTTTCTATTATTGAAATCAACAAGATGACACTCATGTCTTATTATCATCATTAATACTGCAACGTGTAAGAATATCATCACACGTCACCAATCGAATCATTCTTAATCCCATTCTATCTAACACCTCATATACTTGATTTTACTAAACATCTTGACATATATTGTCTCTAAGAATCATAACACTCTTAATGCCCAAACTGACACTGTCTCATGCTCTAAATCACTTGTGTCTGACATGGTTTAACATGATATAAATCACTTGTGCCTGTCCCCAAGAATAGCATTACAATTTTCCTGTCAACCGTGTAGGTACTCCATTTCCTAAACTCATTGATTTTCCCAACTCTATAACCACATATGTTGAGTATAGTTTCTCAACTAACTTAATCTATGTCACTTTGACTATTAACTAGTCCATGGGATAATCTCTCATCATGAACCATCTATTGCTCTCCCATTTCCTAAACAAGAAATGCAATTATCACCAATAACTCATTCATGAGTTATTATAATATAAGATATCGCACATCAGAATCTTATATTACATACATATTCTTAATCTCGTGATTTAAGCATAGGTTGCCAAATACTCCATTTTACTTAAACCACTTTCCCACTATTCATTAAGAACCAACCTCCAATACCCTCTGACCCATTCACTAAGTTCAACTCTAGGTTAATAGTAACATAGCTCACCTATTTGCATCCCTTAACATTATTCCCAGTTTAAGCTTAGGCTATCATCATAACCTAATTCTCAAAAACTAAGGCTCTGATACCAACTTGTAACACCCTCATTTTCGCCATGAATTGTGTCATGTCAATCTCGTTAAATAACAATAAATAACACAAAACATAACGGCTAATAAAACCATTTCGTAGCAGAAGTCTTACTAACTTTTATATATAATTAATAACCCAACCGCTAACCTGTCCCATATCGGGTTACGTTACAAAATGAGTTTATACATAAACTCTAAACCTACAAAATTTATCAGTATCTAAGTGAGAACCTTGCCCTTGTGCGCTCCTGAGATTCATGCTAATAGTCAGCTTTACAAAGCTCAGCGAGTTAATGGTTTTCGTGTACAAATTATACATGCCCATCATCTATACTATATTATAAAAGAGACATAAAAAACTCTTAATTACATCATTTTAAGCACAAAATACAACTAATTAAAGGCAATTACTTAATTTACAATTTCATAATACATTGGTACAACTTATCCAAGCACAGTATCTCACATCATCATCTATTTGTGGAATGGATACTCATTTATTAATATAAATATTTGTTTTTTATATTTAATGGACGATTTGATCAATATTACTATTATCAATATTTACTTTTTATTTTATGATCTGCTCTTAATATATCTATATCTATATTAGTTATAATCTCATAACTAATATATCTATACTATATTATAAAAACATGCATTGATCTAATAAATATATTTAATAAAAATAAAACAGGTAGTTTATCTCATAATGTTTATCCTGTATTTAATATGTTTATTTACAGTTAGTTATACAAATAAAAACATGGGACTTTAATAAGTTATAATTATGTTTCATTAACTTGTAATTTTTAATTTTAACTAATATATCTATACTATATTATAAAACATTTAAGCTAAACTTTTAAAAACTAATTTTTATGCAATAGGTACCACTTATTAATGCATATTACTTAAAATCTAAAAGTACAAATTGATTAAACATAAGTACAACTTATAAAAGCTCAATGTTTGAATTCGTGTAACTACCTGCATAAAATCACTTATTTTTATTTTCTAAATTTTTTAACTATTGATATAACTAACCGATAAATATAAGAAAATTCGAGATAAAACACCTTATTTTTATTTTTTTATTGAAGTATGTTATCTTTTTAATTTTAAATATAAAATATCTTAAATATAGTTATCATTTAAATTAAACATTTTTTGACACGTAACAAAATTTATTATTATTATTTTTTATAAAAAACCATAATTAAACTAAACTAAAATATATTTTTGTTTTAAATCTAGGTTTCTCAAAATCGTAAAATAAAATAAAAAAAGACTAACAAAAAGTATGAATAATGATCGAGGGTTCGAGTTCTAGATTTCAGAAACCCGCTGCATTGTGAGGGTACATTTCTAGTGAATAATAACAAATAAACACCCAAATAGAAATGATATGCATATTTGTTTCAAAAACCCTTTAAATAATAATGAGATCTCTTTAATCGAACCGTCGGGTTAAGGTTTTACCGTCGTCGGCATTTTCTCGGGTTACATGGCTCTCCCTTGTCCGATCACCCATCCCTTGGAAGTGTCATCCCTTACGACGTATCGACCCATTCCCATACCCGTTTGAAAATATTAACCCATTTATAGCATGCCAATTGATGTTTAAAAAACGTAAACAAATAGCATGCAACCCATAATAATAATCCACATACATGTATCAAACCCATAAACATGTACACCAAATATAGCATAATGCTCATAACATATGTGTCCCAAATAATTATCATGCTCAAATAGTTTGTACATGAGCATGCATCCCAGTTTAAAGTCTCATGAAGACTCACCTGTGAGTGTAGGTCGATTACAGTCAACACCCGACCGATAACCTACAATTCCATACCATAATATTTGATTAATGGTTTAACCACCAAAAAGACAACTTACAGTCAACCTCAAAGTACTAAACCCATCACGTCTAATTGATCTTTATAATTAGACAAGTTCGTCCTTCCAACTTAAAATGTCCCCCATAAATCGTAGATCCCGTATTATGTCACTAAAAATGATTATTAAATCATTTAATTATCTCCTCTCTAGGAAATAATTAATTAATTAACTTCAATTATCTGGTAAACCTCCTGTGCGTTTTCCCTATTATCGAAGATCGAAATAATTGGGTGGGTATCGTTTATTTCCTTTGTTTGCCTAATAAAGTGTAAAGGGGTATTGTTGGTATTTCCTTTATTTTAGTGGGCGGGAGTTTTCCTTTTAGATGGTGGGAGTTTGTTGGATTAGTCATTATGTTTTGTAATTCCAAATTGAGGAGCGTATCCCTTGGGAGAGACCTGACCTCTCGAAAGTCAGTGAACTGTGAGTTTTCAATAACATTAAACCATTCAACCAATCTTTGTCTGCTAGTTTACATCAAATTGGTATAAGAGCGAGTTCGATCCAATCATGACAACACGCAGTACGAATGCAAGGTTGGACGATCTAGAGAGCAGTGTAGGATCGATTGAGAAGAATCAACAATCAATCGAGAAAAGTTTGGAGAAGATTGTTCAACAGATTGAGAAATTAAGCCAAGATGTCGCTAATAAAGGAAACTCGATTGCGTCATCTGATGGTGAAGAATCGACGGGGACAGGAAATACGAGGAAGAGGAGAGAAGGAATTGTCGATCCATGTCGATTTTTGGCAGTTAAAGGGAGGAAATTGGAGATTCCAACTTTTGATGGAACAAATCCTGATGGTTGGATATTGCGAGCGGAGCGCTATTTCACATTGAATCGGTTAACGCAAGAAGAACAGATCGATGTTTCGTTTATTTCGTTCAAAGGATATGCTTTGAAATGGTTTCAGTGGGAAAACAGACGCCATCCAATCACTCGGTGGGAGGATCCGAAGAAGCTTATTTTGAGACAATTCCGATCGATCGCCTCAGGTACGTTGTGTGAGCAATTTCTCGCAGTTAAACAGGTGGGATCGGTTGAAGGGTTCAGAAGGAAATTTGTGGAAATGGCTGCACCACTAGAAGGAATTACGGAGGAAGTTTTTATGAGTCACTTTATCAATGGCCTAGATAATTCAATTAAGGCGGAGATGCGAATGTTGAGTCCAGTTACGTTAGAGGAAGCTATGGAGTTAGCGCTGAAAATTGAAGAGAAGAATAAGATAATCAACAAGGAAAGGCTGTCCTCATTTCAGAGAAAAACTACAACAATGTCGACAGAGGCTAGGAGTCAGTCAATCGCGTCGAATTTCGTAACGAGTCCCCCAGTGAAAACATGGACTGAGTTCAGACGATTGTCCGATCAGGAAGTTCAATAGAAGCGAGCCTTAGGTCTATGTTATCGCTGTGATGAGAAATATTCTCCGGGGCATAAATGTAAGAAGAAGGAGTTGGTTGTATTATTGGTGCAGGAAGAAGGGAGATGCGAAGGTGAAGATACTGAGAATGATAAATCTATGAATGCAGTCGATGTCGATCAAAAAGTGGAAGTCCATTTGAACTCAGTCGTGGGACTAACAAATCCAAAGACAATGAAATTGGAAGGAGAAATCGAAGGACATAAAGTTATCGTCCTTATTGATAGCGGGGTAACTCACAATTTCATTTCAAAAGAAATTGTTGATAAATTGAAGGTGAAGGTGGTTGGGACAAATGAATACACCATAACGATGGGCACCGGGAATGTGGTCAAAGGTGATGGAATATGTCAGCGGGTGTTTTTGTCTCTACAAGGTCTGGATATCATGGAAGATTTTTTGCCAATTCAACTTGGCATTAGTGATGTGATTCTGGGAGTTCAATGGCCGAAGACACTGGGATCGACTTATACTAACTGGAAACAACAAATTATGAAGTTCACAGTGGGGGGAAAATCAGTGACACTGAAAGGGGATCCTTCACTGGGGAAATCTAAAGTATCACTTAAAGCGATGGAGAAGTTGATTCAACAAGAAGGACAGGCGGTGTTAGTTGAGTTGGGATCCTTGGTGTTAATGGAAAATGAAGAAATTGAAGTAATAGAGCCGTTAAAAACAGTCTTACGAGAGTTCGATAATGTTTTCAATATGCATTTTGGTTTACCTCCCATTAGAGGAAAGTAGCATGGTATTGTGTTAAAAGAAGGTACCGATGCTATTAACGTTAGACCGTACCGATACCCTCACTATCAGAAAGACGAAATCGAGAAATTAGTGAAGGAAATGTTGGAAACAGGTGCAACCCAGTATTAGCCCTTTCTCCAGTCCCGTGCTATTAGTTAAAAAGAAAGATGGCAGTTGGAGGTTTTGTATCGATTATAGGGCCTTTAATAAAGCCAAAAGTTGTAGATAAATTTCCCATACCCGTGATTGATGAGCTTTTGGATGAGTTACATGGAGCGTGTGTCTTCTCTAAGTTGGATTTAAAATTTGGGTATCACCAGATTCGGATGAAGGAATATGATGTCCAAAAAACAGCTTTCAGGACACACCAAGGGCATTATGAGTTCAAAGTTATGCCGTTTGGATTGGTGAATGCCCCCTCTACATTTCAAGGATTAATGAATGAGGTTTTTAAAGACATTTTGAGGAAGTTCGTCTTGGTTTTTTTTTTATGACATATTGGTATACATTAAGTCGATGGACGATCATGTGAAACATCTCCGACAAGTGTTCGAACTTTTATCTCGACATAGTTTATATGCCAACAAGAAGAAGTGTGAATTTGGGCAAGAGCGACTTGGGTATTTAGGCCACATAATTTCCAGTAAAGGAGTTGAGGTAGACACTTCTAAGATTAAAACGATCTTAGATTGGAAACAACCCAGTAATGTTTCTGAGCTGAGAGGATTTCTGGGTTTATCAGGTTACTACAGAAAATTCGTAAAGGGATATGGTATGATAGCAGGTCCTCTCACAGATTTACTGAAGAAGAATCGGTTTTCTTGGTCCAATGAAGCTCAAAAAGCCTTTGACTCTCTTAAGCTACTGTTATCGTCTCCCCCGGTGTTACGTATGCCAGACTTTTCCTCGGATTTTGTGGTTGAAACGGATGCTTTGGGCATGGGAATTGGTGTTGTGTTAATGCAAGAGGAACAACCAATTGCTTATTTCAGCCAAGTCTTGGGTACGAGGGCTAGGTATAAATCAACGTACGAGAAGGAATTAATGGCTATCGTCCTGGCCGTATGGAAGTGGAGACCTTATTTGTTGGGTAGAAGGTTTATCGTTCGAAGTGATCAACAGAGCCTTCGGTACCTGCTGGAGCAAAGAGTAGTCGAGACTGAATATCAAAAATGGGTCAGTAAACTTTTGGGATACAAATTTTCAATTGTTTATAAGCCCAGAAGTGCGAATCGAGTTGTTGATGCGTTATCAAGAAAAGATAATGAGGTGGAGTGTTCTATGATGGGAGGACCCTAATGGAGACAGTGGGAGAGTTTGAAAGATGAACTCTTGGCTGATGAATTGTTGAAAAAAATTAAAGAGGATCTGTTAAAAGATGCTAGTGCGCACAAAGGGTTCGAAATACAAAACGATATGCTGTTGTATAAAAATCGATTAGTGATACCCCGAAAATCTTCAATGATACCCCTTTTGCTCGATGGATATCATGCCACCCCGATAGGTGGTCATTCGGGAGAAGATCGAACCTATCAAAGGTTAGCAGCTGAGGTGTTTTGGGTGGGTATGAGGAAGGATATTGGGATTTTGTTAAGTGATGTGAAATCTGCCAGAGGAATAAATCGTTGAGTAGGTGATATGCATTGAGAATTCAATGCATAAGAACACCTTTTCTTTCTTTTTAGATAGATCATTTTGTTTAATCCCAACTTTAAGTCCATTTTTCTTATCTTATTTTCCCTTTTCTGTTATATGGAGCTAAGTTTATGATTTTCCTGTCTTTTACTACTTATGGAAGGTAACATATGTTTTACGCTGATTTCATTACTGCCAGTCAATGCTACATCATCCCGATCTGCTTGTTGGAAGAGCCATGGACGAATTTGATGAAGATGGCCAACGAAATTAATCCAAATCCAACCTTTTGTTACAATGGAACCAAATATTTTTGGCAATAATAGAAGTAGTAGTTGGCTGGAGTTGGAGTGTTGGCATCACTTGGAGTGTAACTTTGGAAAAATCTTTAGTTGGTGTACTTTTTATATTATTTTAAGTTTTCTATTTACATCTTTGCCATCCTTGTTTGGTATAAATAGGGGTGATGACTTTGTGTTTCTAGGATATAATAAATCAGTTTTAGAACTGATATTGTGACTCTCTCTCTCTAGAACTTTTAATATCAAGTCTTTAATCTTTTAGAATTCTTGTTCTTACACATGGGTTGCTATAGCATTGCATGACAGATTCTTCTATTTTAATTTATTGCTTTATGTCATTTACTTTATGCTCTTTACTTTCAGTCATTTATATTTAGTAATTTATATTATGTCATTTACATTCCGTCATTTAATTACCGTCATTTACATTATGTCTTTACTCTATGTTATTTACATTTATTGCAATTTAATTTACGTAATGAGTAGCTAATTTTATTAGCTTGGGTGTGAGGCAAATGGTGAGTTTTTAAACCAAAAGAAAGTGGACATCGTTTCTCAATAATGACGTTCCACCATTTCATTCTAAGTTTTATAAATCCAAACGCACTTCTTGACGAATTGATCACTTTGAAAGTGGTAAAGTGTAGTGGACTCAAGCATGAGCCACATGAATACACGTCAATTTGAATGATATGAGAAGTATACTTGGAAGAGTTTCTAACAAGGGAACTTGTTGTCTATGTTTTTCAAACTGATTGATTCTTGACGGGTTGATCACTAGTCAAAGTGTTAAAGTGTGGTGGACTCAGGAATGAGCCACTTGGAACACGTCAACTTGGATGATATGGGAATCGACTCGGAAGAGTGATTTTAACAAAGGAATTTGTTTATCCATATACTTTGAAGACACCGTTGGCACTATCACTGGTTTTGATGCTGCACAGGAATGTGTCTAGTAGAAGCTAAATACAAGTGTCACGGTGAGAATTCGGAAGGATCACTTTCAAAGTAGATGGTGGAAATAGTTGTTGAAAAACATAATGTTGTAGCATTCCTACAGCATTGGTCCACAGAAACTTGTGTTTAATACTCACCAAAAGTCTTACACCCTTGCTTTCTTTATTATCTGTTATTTTAATTAACTGTTCGCTCAACTCAAACAAAGTCTTCAAACTCGCCATTTGAAGTTAGTTTTTCATCTCAAGATCTTACAACTTAAGATACCTATCCCTATGGAATACGATACTTGGTTCTTACTATTTTATTACTTGAAAAGACGATATTAGATCCCATTGTATACTTGCTTTGAGGTTCAATTATCACATGTCTAGAGGTGTGCAAACATTTCCTATCAAGTTTTTGGCGCCGTTGCCGGGGATAGGCGTAAATCTATGGTTGTGGAGAGATTGAGTCTTCTTAAGCTAATTTTTCTACCATTTTTGTTGCTTGTCATACGTTTCCATGTGTGTGCAAGTAATAACTTTTTGAGTTTATCTTTCTGTGAATATGGATTCAATGGGACATTCGTTTGGGTCGTATGAAACTGTTTTCTGTGACTATTGTGGCGGAAATCATTTCTCGTACAGTTGTCCTTCGAACCCAGAATCTCATTATTTCATAGGAGATAGTAATTGGGATACCTCACACTTCAATGGTTACAATCAATCATGGGAGTACCATCCTAATTTGTTTTTAAATGGTCAAGATCATGGCACTTTCACATCACCATTACCTCCCTACCAAGATTGGAGTAACACTTACTCGAATACTTTTGACCAATCTTGGGAGGAACAAGTTGATTTTTCTGGAAGTTTTCAAGGGAATGATTTTAACAACTCATTTTTATCCCCTACACCTTATTTAGAACAAACTGAAAACTTTGAATCTCTTGAAACTTTGATGAATGGTTTCTTACAAAACATAAATAGAGTTGTTATTAACATAACGACCTGTGTTGGAGAGATCATTAGTGAGCGTAATAGACAAATCCAAAATCCCATACCAAGTGAGATTGAAAAATTTGAGAGTATTATTAAGGATAAGGATGAGGTCAATACTTTGGAAAATAGTTAAGAGATAGATAGTTATGAGGAAGAATCTGAGCATTTGAGCAACCCCTCTTCACTTCAAAATAGTGAAAAGGTGCAACAAAATGCCAAGATTGTCATTAACCCATGCTTTGAATCTGTGCAGAACAACCATATTATTGCAGATGCTGCAACATCTTTGCAGCAAAGCTGTGTAAAAGGTTTTCAAGTTGTTTTGAAAAGGGACGTGACTATCAATCTAAGGGCTCGGGAAGCTTCAGAAAATCAAGTTCTATTATTGATGAGGTGGTGTGGAAAAATCATGATGGGATGAAATACTCCCCCATATGTGCCATCGAAGTCTTGTGCCATGATCAAGGAGTGAAGGAAGTGATAAGGGAAGTATATAAGCATAAGTGGAAAGAGAAACACCAAAATTAGTTGGTTAGGATCGTTCAGGCAGAGGAGCATACTGATGTGCTTCAACAAATTTCACCATTCCTCAAGAAGTTGTCAACAAATGATCCATCAGCGGAAGAAGGAGAGCACCTTACTAAAAAAAATGCAGAGATTGGTACCGCAACATGCAACATCAGCAATAGAGGTTTCACAACCTACTCCTAAGGAGTAGGACAGGTTAAATCACTTCACTTAGTCTCCGTTTTTATTTATTTATTTTGTTTTGTGTCTGGGATTAATTTGCTGATTTATAGGTTTATTTTCATGTTAAGATCATCACATGTTACTTGCATATCTTTTGAATTCATAGCCTAAATAATTTTTTGGAACACATCATTGCACCTAGTCTATGTATGCATTGGAGCTAGCTTTCACTTTCTTGGGACACATTGGAAATGAACAATCTATTTGGGACATGATCTAGGCCATCTTTCACTCACCATAAACCACTTGTAGCCATTATACACCAAAGCACATTGTTGAATTTCAAAGTTTGAGGTTGTAAAGTTTGGGGATAGGAAAGTTGCATAATGGAAAAACAAGGCTTGAACATCAATACAAAAGAGCATAACTCTAACTTGATGCCTTAACAAAACACCCAAAAATACCCCATAGGGGTAAGGTGCACACAAATGTCCCATAGGGGCAAGGTGCACAAAAACAGAAAAAAGAGCACAAAAGTGCCAAAATTGAAAAAAAATTTCACAAAAATGTTGGGAATTTGTGTGGAAAAAGGCTAGGTGAGACAAAAAACTCCAAAAATGAGTGACCCTACCAAAGCCCTTTTGATTCTAAATTTGATTGTGATAAGTTGAGAAAGAAGAAAATGGATACTAGCTTATGAATCATGCACATACCTAGGCTAGTAATGGATGACTAGGAATTTATGAAAGGCTATAGATTTTATGTGGTATCTTTTCACAATGTGTGTGCACTTAATGCCATGATCTTGCATATCTTTTAATTGAGTCATTTTCTTTCTTTTATTTTATTTGCTTGGGGACAAGCAAAATTTCAAGTTTGAGGTTGTGATATGCATTGAGAATTCAATGCATAAGAACACCTTTTCTTTCTTTTTAGATAGATCATTTTGTTTAATCCCAACTTTAAGTCCATTTTTCTTATCTTATTTTCCCTTTTCTGTTATATAGAGCTAAGTTTATGATTTTCCTGTCTTTTACTACTTATGGAAGGTAACATATGTTTTACGCTGATTTCATTACTGCCAGTCAATGCTACAGCATCCCGATCTACTTGTTGGAAGAGCCATGGACGAATTTGATGAAGATGGCCAACGAAATTAATCCAAATCCAACCTCTTGTTACAATGGAACCAAATATTTTTGGCAATAATAGAAGTAGTAGTTGGCTGGAGTTGGAGTGTTGACATCACTTGGAGTGTAACTTTGGAAAAATCTTTAGTTGGTGTACTTTTTATATTATTTTAAGTTTTCTATTTACATTTTTGCCATCCTTGTTTGGTATAAATAGGGGTGATGGCTTTGTGTTTCTAGGATATAATAAATCAGTTTTAGAACTGATATTGTGACTCTCTCTCTAGAACTTTTAATATCAAGTCTTTAATCTTTTAGAATTCTTGTTCTTACACATGGGTTGCTATAGCATTGCATGACAGATTCTTCTATTTTAATTTATTGCTTTATGTCATTTACTTTATGCTCTTTACTTTCAGTCATTTATATTTAGTAATTTATATTATGTCATTTTTTTCCGTCATTTACATTCCGTCATTTACATTATATCTTTACTCTATGTTATTTACATTTCATGCAATTTAATTTACGTAATGAGTAGCTAATTTTATTAGCTTGGGTGTGAGGCAAATGGTGAGTTTTTAAACCAAAAGAAAGTGGACATCGTTTCTTAATAATGATGTTCCACCATTTCATTCTAAGTTTTATAAATCCAAACGCACTTCTTGACGAATTGATCACTTTGAAAGTGGTAAAGTGTAGTGGACTCAGGCATGAGCCACATGAATACACGTCAATTTGAATGATATGGGAAGTATACTTGGAAGAGTTGCTAACAAGGGAACTTGTTGTCTATGTTTTTCAAACTGATAGATTCTTGACGGGTCGATCACTAGTCAAAGTGTTAAAGTGTGGTGGACTCAGGAATGAGCCACTTGGAACACGTCAACTTGGATGATATGGGAATCGACTCGGAAGAGTGATTTTTAACAAAGGAATTTGTTTATCCATATACTTTGAAGACACCGTTGGCACTATCACTGGTTCTGATGCTGCACAGGAATGTGTCTAGTAGAAGCTAAATACAAGTGTCACGGTGAGAATTTGGAAGGATCACTTTCAAAGTAGATGGTGGAAATAGTTGTTGAAAAACATAATGCTGTAGCATTCCTACAGCATTGGTCCACAGAAACTTGTGTTTAATACTCACCAAAAGTCTTACACCCTTGCTTTCTTTATTATCTGTTATTTTAATTAACTGTTCGCTCAACTCAAACAAAGTCTTCAAACTCGCCATCTGAAGTTAGTTTTTCATCTCGAGATCTTACAACTTAAGATACCTATCCCTGTGGAATACGATACTTGGTTCTTACCATTTTATTACTTGAAAAGACGATATTGGATCCCATTGTATACTTGCTTTGAGGTTCAATTATCACATGTCTAGAGGTGTGCAAACATTTCCTATCAGTAGGTCTCCGGCTGGATTGTTGCAGCCTTTATCCTTGCCTAACACAGTTTGGGAAGACATTTCAATGGACTTCATCGAAGGGCTTCCTAATTCGAGTGGTATGAATTCGATAATGGTGGTTGTAGATCGCTTTAGTAAGTTCGCTCATTTCGTGGGACTGAAACATCCTTACACGACACAGTCTATAGCCGAGGTGTTTATTAAGGAGATAATGCGCTTACATGGGATTCCTAAGTCCATAATATCTGATCGAGACAAGATTTTTCAGAGTATATTTTCGAAGGAATTATTCAGATTACAAGGCACTAAACTGAAATTTAGTTCAGCGTACCATCCTCAAACAGATGGACAATCTGAAGTGGTGAATCGGGGGCTGGAGCAATACTTACGGTGTTGGGTATCGGATTGACCTCGACAATGGTATCGATGGCTTCATTGGGCAGAGTTTTCCTATAATACGGCGTACCACACATCTCGCAAATGTTCTCCCTTTCGTGTGTTGTATGGCCGTGATCCGCCCCCCTCTAATTCGATATAAAGATTCTTCTTCTAAGGTGCAATCTGTTGATGCAAAATTAATTACACGAGATGAGATATGGGATGAAGTGCGTATGCATTTGTTGAAAGCACAATGCCTGATGAAACAACAGGCTGATCTCAAACGCAAGGTTGTGTCTTTTCTTCCAGGAGAATGGGTGTTTTTAAAATTACGACCTTATAGACAGAAGTCGCTGGTTAATGGTAATAATCCCAAGTAACTTGCCAGATTTTATAGGCCATACAAGATAATGGAGCAGATTGGGAAGGTAGCCTATCGTTTAGAGTTACCTACTGAAGTAAAAATACATCCAGTTTTCCATATTTCTCAGCTTAAACAGGCCGTTGGAAATAGTTTATCCTCTAAAACTATTCCTACACGGCTGAATGAAGATATGGTGTTGCATGCTGAACCAGAAGAGGTGCTGGATGTACGTAATGTTCCAACAGGAGACTTTGGGAAGTTGGAAGTGTTAGTGAAATGGAAGCAGATGTCTGAGTTCGAATCTACCTGGGAGGATCTTGAAGCCTTGGTACGTCAATTTCCTAATAATCACCTTGAGGACAAGGTGAAAGATTTGGGGGGAGGTATTGGTAAACCTCCTGTGCGTTTTACCTATTATCGAAGATCGAAATAATTGGGTGGGTATCGTTTATTTCCTTTGTTTGCCTAATAAAGTGTAAAGGGGTATTGTTGGTATTTCCTTTATTTTAGTGGGCGGGAGTTTTCCTTTTGATGGTGGGAGTTTGTTGGATTAGTCATTCTGTTTTGTAATTCCAAATTGAGGAGTGTATCCTTTGAGAGAGACCTGACCTCTCGAAAGTCAGCGAACTGTGAGTTTTCAATAACATTCAACCATTCGACCAATCTTTGTCTGCTAGTTTACATCATTATCTAAAATAACAATATATTAACTCAATAAAATTTAAATTAATATATCAATTAAATTAGACATTTAAATAAATTAACTAATTATAACATAATTAATAATTACTTCCCTAATTAATAAAAACCCAATTAATTCAATTACAACCCAATATGGAGCCCGGAACACAACCCTCAAGTGGGTCCAGCCTAGATCGATCGCCGGTCGCCGGAGTCCGGTAGCCGGTCATCGAAAAACATAAATTTCACCTTTTCACGGTTTCCTTCCGTTTTTCCTCATTTCTTAATATTTTTCTATGATTATTTTTGCAAAATAACACCACCATAATCTTCCTCAACCCCATAACAATAATCATGAATTTTCATGAATCAAAACCTCCCGATTTTGAGTTTAAAGTCCTTGTTTTTAATTGTTTTCGAGACTAAAATTTACCCGGCTAAATCAACCTGGTTTAACATCGTTTTCCATCATTTCTTTTGCATAGATCATGGTGCTAATTACAATTAATTTATAACATGATTTCCAGCCCTTATACACTAAATAAATAACTCGAATTTCGAGTTCTACACAACCTCACCGTCGAGACCGTCGCCACAATGACGTTTACTCGAAATACGCGGCGTACAACCATCATTAGCCGTCAAAACTTGTATCACTCTAAAGATAATCAAAAGAACGAATCCAACCATATAAAGAACATTGAATTTGGTTAAGAAATGTACCTCCAATAACGATTTTCGTTCGAAGAAACTGTAACCCGTTC
Organism: Arctium lappa; assembly: GCA_023525745.1. Lineage (NCBI taxonomy): Eukaryota > Viridiplantae > Streptophyta > Magnoliopsida > Asterales > Asteraceae > Arctium > Arctium lappa. The sequence goes on from CM042050.1 coordinate 114,499,469, forward strand.
GACCGTCGATTTCTAATTCATCTAGCTCTCCATGGTTTCTCAAAATTCCCAAGACGCTCCTCTTATATACTAAATCATTTTCTTTTTAAAAAGGAATATAATTAATAGCCATTAAGAGGCCATAAATATTACGTTTCCCTTTTTTTTACTTCAAAGATTTGCTAAAATGGCAAAACAGGCCCATCTACATTTGGATAGATACATTTCAACACCTAGTTTCCCACTTTCTTGACTTGTCAACTATTTCCCTTTACTTTTTTTTTTCCATTTTTTGGCCCATCGAAAATTCATTATATTTTTCATTATTTTCCATTTCCGTTTATTTTCACCAATGTTTACTTACCCCATTTTGGGGTGTCACAACTAGTACAGTGATATGTGCATGCACTTTGGTTAAAACATAAAATAATCTATGTCGGTTTCAAGTTCAAAGCCAAATAATAATATGATCTCATCGTTCTAAAATGTTAGTTAAAACACTATGACGGAAGTTCTAAATAGACATGTATGCATACTATATGCAACCAAACCACTCACACAAAGCTCAATGAAAACGATACCACTTGACGTCATTAAAGTCACCCCATTAAATCCACAAAATCGCATGAATTAAAATCCTCAATAAAACTCAAACACCAAGATAATGGGAGATAACTTTTCGTCCAAAACCTTAACATATGTGGAGGAGATCCAATGTTAAAGTCATAAACCGCAGTTACTTATCCAAGACACGAAACAACATCAAAATACGTACATCGCAAAATTCGAAATAACGTTGGACAATAATGTGAATAAAGAAAATCTTCAACAAAGTTTGCAACCTCATGCCATAAAACAATTTTGTGCATGCTCGAAATCATGGTTCAAAACCTTGTGTGTGCTAAAACATCGCTCCAAGATTTGCGATTTAATCCACATGGCGATTTGGAAAAATGAGAAATAATTGATGCAATTTACTTTAGAAATAGGTTATGTGCGTGCAGTTGATCGACACTCAACATCTTGAAACCATGCTCCTTAATTTCTTAGTCACACTATCATCATCTAGATGCTTAAGCATCCCAAAGTAATAATCGAATATTTCATCGGTTCACCTTATCATTTCTCCTTAAATAAAGTCAATTCCATAAGGCTAAGGTTCTACCACGACCATCAATTCCGACACGGAACGATCCACTTAATGCAATCACCATGCTTATTGTCACTCCAAGTGACGAATGCTAAAATCATCAGTCTCTCCTAACGGCTACTCACCTAGAAACTTCTTTACTACCCCCAACGGTCGTCACATCAAGGTAGTCCAAGCATACACGTGTAACTCGTAGGTTCACCATAACATTGGTCAGGTGTAATTATGAACGTATTGTACATGATCATTTATGCTACTCTGGGTGTGCTACCCGTTCCTAGAGACTCCATCAACCTCAAAACATCCAATCTTAATGTGCCTATTGGTGCAACTTCACTTTCAATCACTTAAATTAACGCTAGTTTTAGTCTAGGCATCCAAAATCAATACCTAATTCTCTCAAACTTAAGCTCTGATACCAACTTGTAACACCCTCAAATTTGGTAAGAGCAACTAATTAAAATTTCAACATTACATCAAGTAAAAGATAACTCTCCAAAATAAAACTTTCTATTTAACCTCAACAAATATAAACTCCAGTCTTATACAACAACTAGACCAAATTCGGTGTTACTTAATCCCAACTATAAGTTGCTCTTCCCGAAAACAAGTGTGGAAGACTTCACTAAGATATCCACCTCTTGAGCAGACGACTAGCACTCCTCTCAGCACAGTGTCACTAGAGCTATTCCCTACCGGAACCTGTTGCACACGCCAACAAATAAAAAGGTTAGGCTAACGCCTAGTGAGTTCAAGAGTTTTCCACATGAATAAAGATATCGTTGAAAGGAGGTAATGCAGTTTAGATCATAATCTTTCAAAATGATATGTTTTGAATATGAAAACAACTCGTTTTCCAATAATATGCATTTCGGGCAAAGAACACCAATATAAACGTTTTCAAATCCAAACTACTTCGGGGACAAGGTCCCAACATATAACGTTCTTTCGTAAATTAATTTCAACCCAAACTCACTCAAAACGTGAATAGAAATCGAACTCTCCATTTATGAAAATGCGGTTAAAACTTTATATCCCGAAACACCCAAAAAGCTAGTGGGGCATAATACTCATCCCATAAATCATGGATAAGATCCATTTATACAAAACGTCACCGAAACTTGGATAATAAAACTCAATACCCAAAAACAACACCTTTCGGTGACGGGGGATACTCAAATTACATCGAAAGTGGCGGGCACACAAAGTTAAGACACTTATCAATGTTCTCGAGCTCCACATAGAGCCATGGATCCCCGTATACGACTCCCAACCGAGCTACCACCGCAAGATACCCAAATGACCCTAGTGTCTACTCGACCTCTAAATGAGTGTCACCACAAAAGCCACAAGTCCCCGTACACGGCTCTCTAAGAGCACCACCGCAAGCTTACATAACAACATGACTTGGGGACCACTCACTAGACTACAAACGGGCATCGAGTTCAACCACCCACGATATATACATCGAGCCCTTCAATAAAGGTTACGTGGTTATCGAGTTCAACCACCCACGATCTATACCTCGAGCTCCCGCTAGCCATAAACAATATCCAGTCCCAAAACGGGGGTAAAGTCCCCAACTAAATCAACTGACTAACTCATATGCCTATGGATTCAATGCATTACAGTCTAAAACGTTACATGACTCAAACGAATGAACTAACACATTCAAAACATGTAACTCTCAAATAAGGTGCAACTAAGTACACCATACGTCCAAGGCTCCTTAACGAGCTACCAAAACTGAACAAATGTTTCCAAAGACTCAACCGAGTACAAATCAAGCCCCAAAAGGCTTAATAGACGTTTGGCTAAAACACGAGAGCCAATAGGGTTACATAAACCAAATTACATCTTTCCCCAAAACCTTTGTTTCTCGAATCACCATTGGCCTTCGGCCCAAAACCCAAAAAGATTATTATTTCTGAAATGTTCCCAAGGTCGGGAATGATCCAACCCAAAAGACTCACACACTCTAACTTTTAAAACGTCCCATTACATAAATGATGCATAAAACGCAACAAACACTAAAAATGCATTTTGACCAATATCCTTTTATGAAATAAATCATCAAAACACATTCATCTATGACACATTTAACAAAATGCCCAAAAATCCCGAATGTGAGTGTTTTATAAAGTTAAATACTTCAAATAATCAAAGATTACCAAATAACTCAACAATTGATAATTTCATGTAAAACATATAAACACTTTAAAATGGACATTTTGGTATGTACAACGTTTTCACAAATCAACTTGAACTCATCTTATACCTTTTCTCCTCTATATATGTTGGAACTCTCCATCACCCCTCAATGGCTCTTTTGAAGGATAATTATGAGAATTTCACATATTATCACATAAGTGTTGCTTAATTCTCATATTCTTGCATTCAATTTATGTGAAAATGGGTTCAAAAATAAAAAGAGAGAATTAATTCTAAAGATTTGGAATTGAAATATTTATTATGTTTGGTTTGTAAGATTTGGAATGTAATTGAATTCCATTTTTTATAAAATAATTAGAAAGAAAAAAATTAAATTACCTTTTTATTAATTGATTATTATAAAATAAATGTTTTACATATATTTTAAAACATTATTATACACAAATCCTACGAAATCCCACGAAATACTAACCTCCATGAGATTTCTAATGTTTGTGGGATTTCATATCCAAGCAATCATTCAAACCAAATATATGATCAAAATGAATTTGAATTTCAAATCCCTTCAAATCCTATCCAATCTTACAAGCTAAACGAGACCTGAGTTTAGCCACGTAATATGATGATATTTAATAAGTTATATATGATACAAATGATATTTAATAAATCTATAAAGTATAAAAATATATTAAGATTTATGTTAGAAATACTCAAATACATATGTATTCGTTTGTTATATGTAGATTTTGGTATATCCTTAGTGGTGGGAATGTTTGAAACACAAAATGGTTATGAAGCAATGGTGGTGGATCTAGATGTTAGCACATACGGTTGTAGACTATAGGACATATTAGACATTCCTTGTGTGCATTTCATATCAACAATACTCTTAATTAACAAGCATCCAGAGGATTATGTCAGTAATGGTGTATATATATATATATATATACACCATTATAGTATATATATATATATATATATATATATATATATATATAGAGAGAGAGAGAGAGAGAGAGAGAGAGAGAGAAGGGTTCAAACGAGAACGTCCTTATTTTACGAAAATGCGAGAACACTTCTAGGCCTCCAAGTTAATTAACATAATAGAAATTAAAATAAATGAAAATAAATAAGTATTTATCATTAAATTTATGTTATCTTAAATTTGTCCTTATCACTTACATGTTGCTACTATCACTGCAGACTTCGTCAATAATGATGTGATAATAAATATTATTTAATAAAATTAATAGAAAAAGACAATAAAAATTAATTTTTAAAGAAAAGTGATATAAAATAGAAAAAGTCTAAATTGCCCCTCAATTAACAGATACTTTTAACGACCGTTAGAGGGAAGTACCAAATTCGGACCTTTTTTCAGACTATAATAGTTATATTGTAATTTCGAAACTACAAAAACAAAAAAGTGTAATCTTCAACAAACCAGAAGGACCAAATTTAGAGTTTTAACTTTAATTACACGTTATTTGTGTTGTGTGATAAAGAAACAAGATAAAGTTTGTGATGTGTCTGAATGTTTTACTGTTTTCTTTATTTTGGATCAATCATAAAATCTAAAATTTTACAGGTCAAGTTGCAAACAATATTCCATAATGGATGGACCCTTCAACCCAATAATGATACTGAAATAGACGTACAATATCCAAATGTTGCAATTGAATGAATTTGTGTATGCTTAGAGCTACGGAAATAGTTTTTATTAAATGTTATTCTATGATTATATCATTCAACTTTAAAAATAACTAAATATCGAAATAATTTATCTTTTTCTTTATTAGATTATTAGTTGTTTTGTTCTTTTATTAGAATTTAAACATTTATTTAATCAGATTAAAATAAATTGGAGCACAATGACGTGTACAACTAACATGGAAAATATGTTAGTTTTACCTATCTATACTATATTATAAAGATGATATAAAAAACTCTTAAAAACAAGTTTTAAAGCTTAATGTACTGCTATTTAATGTTAATTAGTTAAAAAACAATCATTAAAGTTGTATGTACTACATTTAATGTTATTTATTAATTTTCAATCATTATCTCTAACCATTTTAACTTATCTAAAATCATTTCCCACTTTAACTTCCCTAAAATAACTCTTAGCATAATTAAATATAAAATAAAAATCAAATTTTAAATATAAAAAATCTAAAATATAATTAAAAAAATCTAACAAAATATTTTATAAAAAAATTATATTATTAAACCAAAATAAATTACATTATATTATTAAGTCTAAATTAAACAAATTTATATACAAAAATCATTATCACTCTCTCACAACCATCCAAAATCGTAATGTAAATCGACAAAAAACATAAAATGAAATGAAACATTAAAATCGTAAGGTATCTAGCTACATTGCGCGAGTACACTTCTAATTTATTATTAAAAATACAAAATAATTAAAATTTTAAGGTGCAAATTACATAAAATCCCAACATGCAAGTTTTCTTCAATTTAAAGCATGATTCGTGCACGTATTCCTTCATTTGATTTGAGTGAAAAATGGGTTCAGAATCTAAAAGAGAGAGCATTCCTTCTAAAGAAGAAGTAGCAGCCCAAGAAGAAATATGGAAATATATTTTGGGTTTCACTCCCATGGCTATGGTCAAGTGTGCCATTGAGCTTGGGATACCTGATATCCTCGAAAACCATGAAACCCCGATGACGCTTGCAGAGCTTACGTCAAAGCTCGGGTGTAATGAGGCTTCATTGTATCGGATCATGAGGTTCTTGATCCACTACAAGATATTTCAAGAGATACCCGTATCTGAAACATCTGTTGGATACGCTCAGACACCTTTGTCTCGGCTTCTAACAAGGCATGGAGAAAATTCGATGGTTGACTTGGTGCTTCTCGAGAGCAGTCCGGTCATGTTGGCTCCATGGCACAAGCTAAGTGCTTGGGTTTTGGGTAACAAAGAGTTACCGTTTGAGGCGGCACACGACGACAAAGATCTTTGGGGATTTACTGAGGCTAACCCTAGTCATAGTAAGCTCTTTGACGATGCAATGGCATGTGATGCGCACGTGGCGGTGGCAGCGGTGATTGAGGGTTGTCCTGAGGTGTTTGAGGGATTGAAGACGATGGTGGATGTTGGTGGTGGTGATGGGACGACTTTACGGTTGATTGTGAAGGCTTTTCCTTGGATCAAAGGGATTAATTTCGATCTCCCTCATGTGATGTCGGTGGCTCGTGCATTTCCTGGTGTTGAACATGTTGGAGGTAACATGTTTGATCATGTTCCAAAAGCTAATGCTGCTTATTTGATGGTTAGTCTTATTATCATTTAAAATTAGTTTTATGTTCTTTGAAATTCTGATAGCAACGGTTGGTTACATAATGCAACTAATGACGAAATCCATGTTTGTATGTTTGCATCTTTGTTCCTATATTACTTGTGTGACATTTCTTCTTCCAAAACTAGCAAAACTTCGTAACTTCTTTTTGTGGGCTGCTACAAGTTATTTATCATTTATCAAGACCGTAATCATATTATCTATACTACTTACTTTATAAAAATTCTAATACAGTTTTATTGAAACTTTAAGATAATAGCATGTGGTACAACCCTCTTAAACACTCCCACTCCCACTCTACATCCACTCTAGGTGAATCTCCACTTAACTCAATTTTTTTAGTTTATAAGTTGCATTCAATACCCTTATAATTAGTTATTTACTTATTTTTAATCACTTAGTTTTTCATTTTTCATTTTAGATTCTTATCATATTAACATAAATAATCGTATATATATAAACTAAAATGCATTAAAAATACATTTTTTAAATTATACAATTGTAATCCCAATATCTTTGAAATGAACCCATTATTGAATATTTTATTGATTTAATCATATTATTAAATATCATGAATATATACGAATTAATCTGTTTTATATTATTTACGTTTTCTTTTTTCATTTTACACTTTTATCATATTAAAAATACATAATCATAGATTAACTAAAATACATTATTAAATACATTTTTTTACAAATTATACTATTATAATCATCTTATCAATAAGTTTATTATTGAATATTTTTTTTAATTTAATAATACTGTAAAGTATCATAAATACGTATCGAGAATTTTTAAGAATGTCGTATCGAGATTTTTTAAACTTGTACATTTTACACCCTTATCTATATTTATATATCTATCCTCCTTAAAAAAATCTATGTACGGTTATTCTTGAATTTTTAATAGGTACAAATTAATTTTTCTATATATGGATTTATTTGTTTTATATTCCTTAATCTTTAGAATTTTCGGCTTTAGATTCGAGATGCCGCATTTTGCACGAATACGTATCTAGTATGTAATGATTTTGTCTTTATATTGTAGAAAGTACTGCATGATTGGAGGGATGAAGAATGCATCAACATACTTAAAAAATGTCGAGAGGCCATTCCTCAGGATACATGAAAGGTGATTATTGTAGAGGCAATTATAGGACGAAAAGGAGATAATGAGTTTAAAGAAGTGGTATTGATGCTTGATATGGTGATGATGGCTCATACGAGCAACGGGAAGGAGCGAACTTTGGAAGAATGGTCTTACGTATTTCATGAGGCTGGATTCAGTCGTTACACCGTAAAGCACATTCAATCCTATCATTCCGTTATTGAAGTCTATCCTTGAATCTCAAATCTCGAGTTTGTTCTTCAAACTATATATCAAGCTTTCAAAAATTGAATTTAGCCTGGTTCTACTCGAAATTGGTATGTTTATCTACATATTTTTAAAGTTGTATCGTTCTCCAATAATAAGTGATTTATGTGTTTATTTACATATTATGGTTCTCCAATAATAAGTGATTTATGTGTTATATGAAAATTACACTAAACTTTAACCTCCCTTTTATTTTTTTGAGATTTTGTAGTATTTCAACATTCAAACTTATCACCGATATTGAAGTTTATCCTTGACATCCAGTTTGTTCTTCACGTCATCAAAACTTTCAAAATGGAATTTAGTAGGATTTACATGAAAATGGTATCTTTGTCTACACTCACACATATATCTATACTATATTATAAAAACGCTATAAAAAACTCTTAATTACAACATTTTAAACACAAGTTACAACTAATTAAAGAATTACTTAATTTACAATTTCTTAATGCTTTGATACAATCTTTCCAAGCAAAGTATCTCACATAATCATCTATTTATGGAATGTATACTCATTTATTAATATAACTATTTGTTTTTTTGGTGGAGGATTTTATAAAATAGATTTTATATTAGCATAATCTATTTTAAATGTAGATTTTACATTTAAATCTATATTAATGAGATGTAATATAAAATCTTTTTACTTCAGTATTTTTTTATATTACATCTCATAATGATTTTTCCATATTTTATTTTATAAAATCTTTTTACATAATGAGATGTAATATAAACTCTTTTTTCTTCCGTATTTTTTTTTCTAATATAAAATCTATTTTATTTTATAAAATCTACACGTATTTTATATTAGCATAATATAAAATTTACACGTATTTTTTTTGACAATATAAAATCTACACGTATTTTTTTCACGAGCATTAAAAGAAGAAAAAAGAAGGTTGATATGAATTAAAAATAAAAAATAACGAGATACACTAATAAATTATCGTATTCTTTAAAATAAAAATATTCCGCAATATTTTTCAAATTAACCAAGTGTAAAAAAAATAAAATAGAAACGATGTAGATATAAAAAATATTTTTCCATATTTTTAATATATTTACATTTAAATGTAAATCGAAAATGAAAATAAAAGATTTTAAAATATTATTTAATACTTTCCAAATTAACCAAGTATAAAGAAAATAAAATAGAAATGATGTAGATATAAAAAATATCTTTCCATATTTTTAATATATTTACATTTAAATGTAAATCGAAAATGAAAATAAAAAATTTTAAAATATTCTTTACATTCATTATAAATATATATAGCTTCTCTATGTATCATCCGAGTACAAGAAGAAGACGAGCGGTTGGGTGTCCATGGCGGAACCTGCAACTAAACAAAATGTATTCCATTATATTTTTATTTCTTTAAAAAACTATTTTTTTATATTTTATTTTATTTACTGAGGATTTGTTTATATTTTTCAAAACCCACAATCATATTTTTTGAAGTAGGGGAATAAGATATATATACATATCTTTATTTTTATCGACTAATACTATGAGGTCTTGAAGTCAATAGTCAGATAAATTTTCAAGTGGTACCAAGTTAATTTGAACTATACCAGTTCAGTTGCCGGTTACAAAAGATAAAAATCATTTATTTTCTTTGTCATATTTGATGTGGGTTGAATGTTGTTAATTAATCTACAGATTTATACGTTCAAAGTGATTGTTAAGTGTTGTCGAGAAGGTTTCAGAAAAATTGCAAAATCTGTAAAAACGTATGTTCATAATTATAATTATTTCAATAATAGTGATATGTTGTGAGACATGTCGTTTGAGTTTTAAATAATATAATACAAAACTATTACCAATATTATTGCACAAACTCATAACAACAAACGATTAAGAACATATGCAAGTTAACCACTTATGAAAATACATTCGTTTTTCACATTGTATTTCATTAACTGTTAACAGAGAAATTACGTTTCATTTTAACTCCGTTCAATATTCCAACAAAAAACTTATCCTCCCGTGCAATGCACAGGCCCAACACTAGTATATATATATATATATATATATATATATAGGGGAGCGATCAATTGAAAACCAGTATTACATTGAAAATTTGGAAACCGAAATCAACCAATCAGTGAATTTTTTTTTATTTTTAATTGAAAAGGTTATTTTTGTCTTTTACATTATTTCATAATATATATGGTAACTGTTATTATTATTATTATATTAATAATTATTTAATTTTAATTTAGCTTATATATGGTAATAATAATTATTGATTAATTTAAAAATGAGATATTTAATTTAGGTAAATTATTTAATTTTAATTTAGCTTATATATGGTAATAATAAAACAATAATTCTAACACGATAAACCTGATGAATCTATTTTCATTATGAAACAATAATGCTAACACGATGAACCTGATGAATCTATTTTCATATACGGATATGCAACTGAACAGGTAATGAAGCAAAAATGGGAAGTTAACAAAAATGGCACAAATTCATCATGTTTCATTATGAAACAATAATGCTAACACGATGAACCTGATGAAATCTGTAATCCACAAATTCATTCTGTTTCATCACAATATTAGATTACGTGGGAAATTTTATAATAAAATGAAATTAAAAAAAAATATTTTCTTACATTTTAAAAGAAAAATAATTTTTTTTGATGAAAAGACAAATGCTTCACGTTTTCATAGTAAAAAAATAACAAAATTTAGATTGCGTGGGAAATTTTATTTTGGTTTCAATTAATCTAAATAAAATAAACCTTTCTTGCCAAATTTGAGACACAAAATCAAAAGACATATTTACCCTTTTCATCTATTATTTTTATTTATTATTAATAAATTAATTAATTTACTACCATATATAATTCAAATGAATCTTAACATTTTACACCCTTATCTATATTTATATATCTATCCTCCTTAAAAAAATCTATGTACGGTTATTTTTGAATTTTTAATAGGTACAAATTAATTTTTCTATATACGGATTTATTTGTTTTATATTTCTTAATCTTTCGAATTTTCGGCTTTAGATTCGAGATGTTTCACGCCGCAATTTTGCACGGATACGTATCTAGTATGTAATGATTTTGTCTTTATATTGTAGAAAGTACTGCATGATTGGAGGGATGAAGAATGCATCAACATACTTAAAAAATGTCGAGAGGCCATTCCTCAAGATACAGGAAAGGTGATTATTGTAGAGGCAATTATAGGACGAAAAGGAGATAATGAGTTTAAAGAAGTGGGATTGATGCTTGATATGGTGTTGATGGCTCATACGAGCAACGGGAAGGAGCGAACTTTGGAAGAATGGTCTTACGTATTTCATGAGGCTGGATTCAGTCGTTACACCATAAAGCACATTCAATCCTATCATTCCGTTATTGAAGTCTATCCTTGAATCTCAAATCTCGAGTTTGTTCTTCAAACTATATATCAAGCTTTCAAAAATTGAATTTAGCCTGGTTTTACTCGAAATTGGTATGTTTATCTACATATTTTTAAAGTTGTATCGTTCTCCAATAACAAGTGATTTATGTGTTTATTTACATATTATGGTTCTCCAATAATAAGTGATTTATGTGTTATATGAAAATTACACTAAACTTTAACCTCCCTTTTATTTTTTTTGAGATTTTGTAGTATTTCAACATTCAAACTTATCACCGATATTGAAGTTTATCCTTGACATCCAGTTTGTTCTTCACGACATCAAAACTTTCAAAATGGAATTTAGTAGGATTTACATGAAAATGGTATCTTTGTCTTCATATATATATATATATATATATATATTTGTAATGTATATCATTCTCGAATAAAAGATCTAGTGATTAATATATGAAAATTGCAACAAATATTACTCACCATGCATCTTTATAGTAATAGGATTGGACAAAACCATATGGTTAAACATACTTTTATTTATTTATTTGAAAAGCTAAAGATTATATGTAGGGTCAACATCAAAGGAGTAGGTGATCAATAAATATATGAAAGTACCTTTGTGTAAGGGCTAAAGTGCCATTTATGAGAATTAACGATTTAATTGACAAATTATAATAATTAAATTCATAATTTATTTTGAAATATGAGAAAAACGATTTGATGGTGATAATTATGGATGGGGTTTTCAATCCTATTTATGGAGCAAATCTTTGATTTGAGTATAAAGACATCATTCTTGATTTCTCTCCATATTGAAATTTAGAGAGAAAAACAGATAACAAATTTGAAAGGTGTTTGTCGTTTGCAAAGTTTATATAGAAGCACACGTTTGTCGAAATAAATCATGCTAATATCCATCGCTAATGATTGTTACTGACAGATTTCCCGCAGAAATTGGCGTTAGTGAAAGTCTCGTTTTTAGTAGTGAAATGAGTGTTCCATGCATTAAATGATCAAGATGATTAATTATTTTAGCACACCTTCGTCTGCTAAATTCGCAATAAACATTTAAAATTACAACATTTGTTTAGGATCTATCACTTATCTAGATATAGATGGACCAATGACCTTTTGGTAGGATTTCTAATGGTATTATCCACCTCATTACACGTTTTGTAATCAACATGAAATATTATTTTATGACATGGCACTACTAGAAAATAGATTTTCATCAACGGATATTACCGAAAGACCATAATCCGTCGATGATGGATGGATCATCGACGGATTCAAAATTTAACAATAAAAAAAATAAAAATAAATTACCCATCGGTAATCACCGAAGGAATTCCGTCAGATTAAGTAATTTTGCAACAAATTTCCAAAATGAAATGCAAAGTTTGCTTGTTTAGTATAGTTAGAATTGGAGAAATTGCTTGCTTCTCATTCTATTCTCCCCATAATATAAAGATTACAAGTAGAACAACTAAGCTTGGTCTAATTATGCAACAAATTATTGTCAGTTTTACATTTGAAGCGTGCTACATATGATACCTAAAAGCAAAAGAGTAATTAGTGTTTAATTCTTCTTATGGTGTAGCTTTGATGTGAGTATATAAGTAATACAGTTTATATTTATTTATTTTTTTTAAAATTATTTTGCCTACGGATTATCGACGGATTTTCATCGGTAATTAAATATTATCCTTTTTTTTAAATATTTTTTTGGCTGTCGATAATCCGTCGGTGTTACTAGCCGTTGATAATGTAACAACCCATACATTTATAAATACATCAAAATAACATTTCCTGTCCAAAAATGGCCCCAAGCCTACAATTCAAAAGAATAAGGTTTTCAACTACAACCTATTACACAACTGAGTCAAAAAGTAAACTACTACAAGGAGTCTTCTAGCTCCTGGAAATAGCTCACATCTTCTCCTTATCCTTACCTGCACCTGCTATTTTGCGATAACCTGAAACAGGATTATAGTTTTGAAAGAGCGAGGGTTAGACCAATGGTCTAGTGAGTCCTTCCAAGTGCTACTGTAATAGTTCAAATATTATTTAAAACATTTAAACAAAGCCTTACGCCTCGCGAGCGTAACTCACTCTACTGACCAACACTGCCGTCAGAGACGGTATGTCTGTCTCGTACTGCCTTATTTTTGGGGACACACCCCAATGGCATAAACGGGCCACACTCCCCGGTACGAGCAGGCGGATCACACTTTCCGACTTAGGTCAAACTTCTGAATCAAATGTATGCATACATCTAATTAACAACATTATATAAAAAAAAGTTTATATAAACATAGCATGAACATGCCAACATAATTAAATCAACCTTTTCAAAATCATAATAGATTTAGTTTGAAAAACTCACCTAAGATCTTTCTTGCTTAAAGCTTGCTTTCTAACGATTCACTACCTACGACAACACCGATGAATCGGTAAGCCAAAACACAGATAACCCACTCTCTCACTTACTAAAATATAAAACACAACACACTGTACACCCCGGTCGAGACCGCCCCGGGCGACACATCCTGGTCACACACCGGTCGGCATGGGTCCGGTCGACACACCGGTCGACACCGGTTCCCCACACCGGTCGACACCGGTCACCGGTTCCATACCGGTCAATATTCAAACAGATCACCAGAGCGATTTCATAAACTTCGATCGAACCCAGTACTCTAAAAGACGCGGTTAAAACCTTAACAACGAGATCAAACCGACTACAACACTTAGAAGAAAGTTTTAGACTAGAATCATACCTTTATTTCAAAAACAACGATCGTTCCTTTGAAACCTAACTCTTCTTCTCCCTGTTCTCGCTCTCCTTCAGCCGCTCTAGAAATCTTAGGTTTTGAGAATAAAATAAATATCCTAAGGGTTATAAACTATATATATATATATATATAACCCAAGTAACATTTAACCCCCTTGAACTTTGGGTCTCGCTTAACTTTTCGCCCAACTCTCAAAATTATTAAAATTTTTCGTACTCAGATATTATAATATCCCCCCTCAATAGAATTCCGTCCCCGGAATTCCATCGTTAAACAGATAGGGATGCTGAGATCTCATGTCTGCCTCTACTTCCCATGTTGACTCTTATCCTTTGTGAAATTTCCACTAGACTTTCACCAACCGAATCTCCTTGTTCCTTAGCTTCTTCACTTTGTGATCCAAAACTGCTATGAGTTCTTCAATATAACTTAATTTCTCATCCACTTGAATGTCCTCTAATAGAACTACTACATCTGCTTATGCCAAGCACTTTTTTCAAATTTGACACATGAAAGGTAGAGTGAATTTCACTCAAACTCTCTGGTAGATCAAGTTTGTAAGCCACTTCACCAACACGTCCCGTGATGGTAAATGGTCCAACGAACCTTGGTCTCAATTTCCCTTTCTTTCCGAAGCGGACTACCCCTTTCCAGGGTGAGACTTTCAACATTACTTTGTCTCCTACTTGAAACTCTATCGGTTTCCTCCGCTTATCTGCGTACATTTTCTGACGATCTTGAGCTATCTTTAACCTTTCTCGGATCTGATTGACCTTATCGGCTGTCACCTGCACGATTTCCGGTCTCACTAGTTGTCTTTCACCCACCTCATTCCAACATAAAGGTGTTCTACATTTACGTCCATACAATGCTTCGAACGGGGCGGCTCAGATGCTAGCATGATAACTATTGTTGTAAGAAAATTCAATTAACGGCAAATGAATTTCCCATGAACCCTTGAAATCAATGACACATGCTCGAAGCATGTCTTCTAACGTCTGGATGGTTCTCTCACTCTGGCCATCGGTTTGTGGGTGATAGGTTGTACTCAGCTTGAGTTGCGAGCCTAACTCCCTTTGTAGACTTCTCCAAAAAGCTGACGTAAAACGAGCATCCCTGTCTGACACAATTGACGACGGTACTCCATGTCTGGTTACTATCTCGTCTATGTACAATCGAGCCAATTTCTCTAGTGGGTACGTCTCCTTGATCGATAGGAAGTGGGCCGACTTTGTGAGTCGATCCACTATCACCCAAATGGCATCATGCCCCTTAGGTGATCGCGGTAACCCGGTAACAAGATCCATCGTAATTTCGTCCCACTTCCAGACTGGAATTTCTAACGATTGAAGCTCCCCGTAAGGTCTCTGATGCTCTGCTTTAATTTTCAAACACGTAAGGCATCGCTCGACTAAGTAAGCAATATCTTTCTTTAAACCTGACCACCAATAGCTTTGCTTCATATCTCGATACATCTTGTTGGTTCCCGGATGTACTGAGTAACGTGACTTATTCGCTTCTTCCAATACTTTCTTCCGCAGTTCTCCTGCTTTTGGAATCCACACTCTCTTATTGAAGCACTTCACTCCACGATTGTCGACGACTAACGAATTAACAGTTCCAAGTATTCACCTACTCTTCCAGTTTTCCTCTAACGCCGCTTCTTCTTGGTACTTTATAACTTCTTCCAAGAAATTGGAAACGACATCGACTCGATAGGCCACCATCTTTGTTGTTTCTCTACGTTCCTTACAACTTAGAGCATCTGCCACCACATTGGCCTTGCCCGGATAGTACAGGATATCACAGTCGTAATCGCTCAACAACTCCATCCACCTACGCTGCCTCATATTGAGCTCACTTTGATTGAAAAGATGTTGAAGGCTCTTGTGATCCGTGTAAATCTGACACTTGATTCCGTACAGATAATGCCTCCAAATCTTTAAAGCAAAGACTACCGCTGCCAACTCTAAATCATGCGTTGGGTAATTATTTTCGTGTTCTTTCAACCGACGAGATGCATATGCAATCACCTTGCCTTCTTGCATTAACACACACCCCAGACCCAATCTTGAAGAATCGCTATAGATTACGAATCCTTCCGCTCTGTTAGGTAGGGACAAGATAGGCGCACTACTCAGACTCTCCTTCAATTTACTGAACGCTTCATTCTGAGTTTCCGCTTATACAAACTTGACATTCTTCCTGGTTAACGCCGTTAGTGGCGTGGCTATCCTCGAGAAGTCCTGGATAAACTTTCGATAATAACCCGCCAATCCTAAAAAACTCCTTACTTCTGATGGTGTTTTCGGCGCTTCCCACCCTCTAATAGCCTCAATCTTAGCCGGGTCAACCTTAATCCCATCTTTCGACACTACGTGACCTAGAAACCAAACTTCTTTCAGCCAAAATTCACATTTTGAGAACTTGACGTATAATTTCTCGCTCTTAAGCAATTCTAATATTGCTCGCAAATGAGTTTCATGATCTTCTTTGGACCGTGAATAGATCAGTATATCATCTATAAAGACTATGACACACTTGTCTAATAACGAACTACACACTCTATTCATCAGGTCCATGAAAGCTGTCGGCGCATTGGTCAGTCCAAAGGGCATAACTAAAAATTCATAGTGTCCGTACCTCGTACGAAAAGCAGTCTTAGGTACATCCTCCTCCCTCACCTTCAACTGATGATACCCAGATCGTAGATCTATTTTCGAGAAGTAGCTCGCTCCTTGAAGTTGATTAAAAAGATCGTCAATTCTGGGAAGCGGATACTTATTTTTGACAGTTACTTTGTTGAGCTCCCGGTAGTCTATGCACATTCTCATAGACCCGTCTTTCTTCTTAACAAACAATACAGGCGCTCCCCATGGTGAAGTACTAGGACGAATAAACCCCTTGTCGAGTAGCTCCTGCAGTTGAGTCATCATTTCCTTCATTTCTTCCGGGGCCAGTCTATAAGGTGCTCTTGCGATCGGTGCCGCTCCGGGTACTAGATCAATACGAAATTCCACTTACCGATCAGGAGGCGGAGCGGTTAAATCTTCCGAAAATACTTCTAGATATTCACTTACCACCGGGACTGACTCTAATCCCTTCTTCTCCTTCTTAGCATCTATTACATAAGCTAAGAACCCCACACACCCTTTTACTAGACACTTCTTAGCTTTAATCATTGAGATCAAGCACAACTTTCTATCCCTCCGATCCCCAAACACTACTATCTCTTTTTTACACGGTTGCGCTATACGAATTAATTTCTTATTGCATACAATATGAGCATCATTAGACACCAACCAGTCCATTCCCACAATGACATCAAATTCTCCCATACCCATCGGGTACAGTCGAAGTGGAAATGACTGCCCATCGATGACAATATTACACCCATCATATACTTCCCCCACTAAGACTCGACTATCATCGGCCACTTCTACGTCAAACCCATGCCTAAGCTTCTTGGGTTTCACATGTAATTTATGCATGAAATTTGGGGACACAAACGAACGGTTTGCGCCTGAATCAAACAACACTTTAGCAAAAATCGAATCTATAGAGAAAGTACCTGTTACCACATCCGGTATCTTTGCCGCTTCTTCTGACGTCATATTAAAAACTCTGGCCCTCGCTCGAGCTGGCTCCACCTTTTTCTCACCTCCCTTATTTACGTACCCTCCGACCGTTCCCTTCTTCAATTGTGGACAATCAGTCCTGATATGATCAAGGGATCCACACTGGTAGCAAGACATTGACCCACTGCAGTCCCGAGCCATATGCCCAGTCTTTCCACATTCGTAACAACCTTCTCGTCCAATCATACACTCCCCTTTATGCATACGGTTACACTTGCTGCACGGTTTACTCACAAACTTATTAACAAACCGCTGATCAGATTTTGCAGATTTAAACGTTTTGGAGTCACGGACAGTTCCTTCCTTTTCTCTCATCTCAGCTGCGTTTACTGCCGCCTGGAACGTAGCTGGTTCCTTGTTCGAGACGAATTCTCGAATATCACTTCTCAGCCCAAAGATGAAACGTTCTACTCGCCTTCCTTCATTAGGCACGTAAACTTCTGCA
Organism: Arctium lappa; assembly: GCA_023525745.1. Taxonomy (NCBI): domain Eukaryota; kingdom Viridiplantae; phylum Streptophyta; class Magnoliopsida; order Asterales; family Asteraceae; genus Arctium; species Arctium lappa. The sequence goes on from CM042050.1 coordinate 114,517,742, forward strand.
AATCGGGACTTCTCTATGAACTTTGTAGTATACTCACGTACTGACATATCCTTTTGCTCCAGACCCAGAAATTCTTCTTCTAACTTTTTGACTGCCGCCAGAGGGAAAAACTGCGCTTTAAACCTCTTTACAAACTCACCCCAAGACATTTCTTTGGCTGCCGCCGAAATTTGTCCTCCTGCTTCAACATCCCACCATATTACAACTTCATCTTTTAACATTGACAATGCATAAACTACTTTGTCCTCCTCAACACACTTACTGGTGTCAAATGCCAGCTCCATCCCCTTTACCCATCTCAGTGCTATCACTGGATCGCATTCCCCTGTGTAGGTAGGAGGCTTGCAGGCATCAAACTCCTTGAAACTACATCCTCTCCCAGCTACTGCTTTAGCCATCACAATGGGGTTTGACTGCGGGTAACTACCCACCACAGTTACTGGTGAGTCCGCTACCTCGGTCACCACTCTTTTCCTTGCTTGACGAGACCTCATTAGTGCGTTGAGCCAATAAAGCGTTCAATGTCTCCTGTGATTTTCCCATTTCTGTCGCGAAGGTTTCTTGGGTAACAAAACCCCTGAGTTCGACCTCCACCACGGTTTCTTATCTGCTTTCGACCCCTCATTGAAGTTGAACTCTCCTGATGAGAGGTTTCTTGTTCGGATCTTACCTCTACACTTCTAACTTGACGAATACCACGAGCAGTCTTCCCGCCTCGAGTTCCCACAGTGGAAACCCTTACCTGAGTAGTCGCCTTTCCAACCGTTTTACCTTTAGGTCGACCACGACTCTTTCCCCGGTTAGCAGTCGGGTTGACAACAGTCGTTCATTCTTCGGCAACGAATTCATTAACTGGTTCGATTTCAGGATTTGGCATATACCTACTCCTTGTTACTCGCTCAGACATGATTCTGATAAGAAGAAACATACGACATTCAATCTAACACACTACACGATACGGCAAGTTAAGCACACGCATGTACTTGTAAATTCACAATTACACTGGCCAGATGAAATTCCAAATTTACCTTACATGCTAGTCCTTAGTACCCTAATACTAACTTCCTACTTCTCAGTTGTGTTTCTACTATCCCAGTTTAAGTCAAGGACCATCTGGTCACCTAGATCCCTTAAACTATGGCTCTGATACCAACTGTAACAACCCATACATTTATAAATACATTAAAATAACATTTCCTGTCCAAAAATGGCCCCAAGCCTACAATTCAAAAGAATAAGGTTTTCAACTACAACCTATTACACAACTGAGTCAAAAAGTAAACTACTACAAGAAGTCTTCTAGCTCCTGGAAATAGCTCACATCTTCTCCTTATCCTTACCTGCACCTGCTATTTTGCGATAACCTGAAACAGGATTATAGTTTTGAAAGAGCGAGGGTTAGACCAATGGTCTAGTGAGTCCCCTCCAAGTGCTACTGTAATAGTTCAAATATTATTTAAAACATTTAAACAAAGCCTTACGCCTCGCGAGCGTAACTCACTCTACTGACCAACACTGCCGTCAGAGACGGTATGTCTGTCTCGTACTGCCTTATTTTTGGGGACACACCCCAATGGCATAAACGGGCCACACTCCCCGGTACGAGCAGGCGGGTCACACTTTCCTACTTAGGTCAAACTTCTGAATCAAATCTATGCATACATCTAATTAACAACATTATATAAAACAAGTTTATATAAACATAGCATGAACATGCCAACATAATTAAATCAACTTTTTCAAAATCATAACAGATTTAGTTTGAATCTGTACACCGATGAATCGGTAAGCCAAAACACAGACAACCCACTCTCTCACTGACTAAAATATAAAACACAACACACTGTACACCCTGGTCGAGACCGCCCCGGGCGACACACCCCGGTCGGCACACCGATCGACATGGGTCCGGTTGACACACCGGTCACCCCACACCGGTCGACACCGGTCACCGGTTCAATATTCAAACAGATCACCAGAGCGATTTCATAAACTTCGATCGAACCCAGTACTCTAAAAGACGCGGTTTAAAACCTTAACAACGAGATCAAACCGACTACAACACTTAGAAGAAAGTTTTAGACTAGAATCATACCTTTATTTCAAAAACAACGATCGTTCCTTTGAAACCTAGCTCTTCTTCTCCTTGTTCCCACTCTCCTTCAGTCGCTCCAGAAATCTTAGGTTTTGAGAATAAAATAAATATCCTAAGGGTTATAAACTATATATATATATAACCCAAGTAACATTTAACCCCCTTGAACTTTGGGTCTCGCTTAACTTTTCACCCAACTCTCAAAATTATTAAAATTTTTCGTACTCAGATATTACAGATAATACCCGCCATTAGTGATCCGTCAGTAATACTCGTCGTTGGTGTTCCGTCGATAATATCCATTGGTAATGGCATTTCCCATGACATTTCTACCAAGGGACTTTGTTATTCCCAATTTTCAAGTTCTAATTGCTAACAAACAATCAAGATGAGAATTCGAAATCATATGTCATTGATTCATTCATCAAGATTACAAACTTACAACTTTCTCTCTCTACTTTCTCACACTAGAATAATATTCAATGAACTCTTCTCTAATATGCTCTCTCAATCACAATCTGAATTCACACACTTACAATCTTACAAAGGAAACAAGGTATTTATACCTCCAACTAATAACAAGAAACAAAATACAAATTACATTGACTTTGACTTTATTAACAAATGACTTTGATTTTCACTAGAGAATTGACTTTCAACCTTTGACTTCTTGAACTTTTGTCTTTAATCTTTATGATCTTGAATCCAACAAATCTGTGCTCTAACAATCTCCCTCTTTGGATCAAGATCATTACTAAAAGATTTAGCAATGCGATCTTCTCTCTTTAAGCTCGATTTGATTAGGATCCCCCTTTAAACAATCTTTATCTTCTCTTGTAATCTCCCCTTTGATACAAACAGAATATACAAACTCCCCCTTAACACGATGAAATTCTTCTTTGATAAGCTTTGTCTTCAAAAACTTTCAGCAATCTTCCCAACGTCTGATCTTCAAAAATAGTAACAATCTCCCTCAAGATTATAAACAAACCTCTTTCAGACATTGAAAGAAATTATCTTCATTTACATCTCTGAATGTTTTCTCCAACTTTTTTCAAATAAAATTTCTCCAAAATCTGCTTGCTTTCGAAATTCTTTGAACTTTCGCTTATCAAATTTGAACAAACTTCAATTCTGAAATAACTCTCTCCATATCCAATACAAATACTTCTTTCCGGACAATTCTTTCAACTTTAACATTTCTTTGAAATACACATTTCTTGATCTTCTCCTCCTTTTTGATGATTAGAGCATCTATATCATCAAAACTTTTATTCCAAGAAATGTCTTTGACCATTCTGATCTGTCAAACTGAGCCTCTGATTATGTGATCCATAACCAAGTATTCATCTAGATCTTTGCAAATCCAGACAAAATAAGAACATGTAACTCCTGAATCAACAAATGAATCAGTTAAAATGCCTGTCAGTAACACAAAGTCACTGTGTGTAACGAATACACAATATAAAGTAGCTTTTTGATGATCACTCCCCCAGGGCTTCCATCCAATCATCGAAATACCACAAAGGCAATTTCTATGAATGTTATGACAAAGAAACAAATTCTTTGTGTGTTCGTGCACGTGTAGAAAGAATTAAACACGAATAATTGCTTTTTAAAAGGCTCAACATTGTGTAAACCACTGAGACAACAGTAGATAAACACAGACTCAATGTGCATGATTGAAGTGCGAAGGTGGGGCAGCCTTCCTTCTTTTTCAATATCCAGATTTTCCAAATGAAAACCAGATAGATAATATGTTGCGTCCCCAGAAAAATATGAAACATTTTCTTTTTAAGAAGAAAATGAGTAGATGGTGGAGTTTTATCAAGAGTTGGCATGGGCTATTTGCCTGTTTCAATAACGTTCACCAAAGAGTTGTGAAACGCTAGTAATGTGGCTGCCCGACTCAGAAAGTAGTTGGTGCAGAGTTTGATATTCTTTTACTCTGTTCTTACACCCTCTTTCTTTTGATCATTAGCTCACTACTAACCAAACTCTCTTTTCCATTTTACCTCATCACACCCACACTCATTTCTTTATAGACTCCTCACACTCAATCACTAAGGATTAACTTCTTGGGTAGAAATCACTGGTTAACGTGATTTCATAGAAGTTTAGTTAATTCCTAGCACAAAGAACCCATATTTCCTATAAAGCATAACGTTGCTCAATATGGTTTAACTTGAAACAGTTAAAGCTCAAATACAAATGTCAGATGTAAATATGCTCAGAAATATAATCATGAAGATATGAGCATTTTTAAAACATTGAAGATATTTCAAACAAGTTAATTGAATGAATGAACATGAATGCAAAAGACTTGTTTGAAAATCTGACATTGTATGAAAATGATCAGAAATGAAATGATATAGCAATTAAGGCTTATGGTAAAAAATAACGGATATTGTCTATACGAAACAAAAATATAGACATACTTGAAATGACGTTTCGAAATGAAATATCGCTCAAAATTCTTTAAAGTACAAGTAGGGTGTCTTATCATCGAAGAAAAATTGTTTCAATGTAGAGACATGGTAAGAACATGTTGAACAAAGTCAAACCGGTGTGTGTGAATACTTGAAAGTATATAGAAAAGACAATACACAAGTATTTATCTTTGGAAACACATGGTTTGTTTATCAATTAAGCACAAAAATAAAATGTAAACATTTAAAATCACACTTCCAAATTATAAAATCTGTTTAAGAATCGGGAAGTGGTTTGAACATTTCAGAACATGTTTTCTATATCTGAAAGTTGTCCTTCTTTCAGATATATTTGAGATTAAGATAAGAAATTTACCTTGTCTCTCAACCTTAATTCTCATAAAGTCAGCTGTAGTCAATAAGATATGATCGTGTCATCTTCTCTCATCCTGTATAAGTCTCAAAGTCTAGTCAAAGCAAATTTATTCACAAAAATTAAAAGACAAAAAAAGCAATAAAACAATTAAAGTACGAGTTCTGATTTGAAATAATCAGAAATCATGATTCTTTACTCCCCCTGAAAATATGCATCTGAAATTTATCAATAAAAGGCATATGATAGAGATCTACAACTCCATTTGAAGTGTAGTTCATCATATCTTCCGAATACATATTTCCAGAAAAACTTATGTACTCCCCCTTGAAGGTTGATTTCCTCATTTGAGTATATGAGTACAATCTCTTATCAGCCCGGGAGTAGTATCTCTTTTGATCACTGAAGTACGAGTCCTAAACTGTTGTGTTTAGAAGTCAAACTCCGTTGAAGTACGGGTTCTAAGCTGATTTACTTTGAAGCCTTAGTTCTCTTACTCCCCCTTGACTGTAGGTGCCTGCAACACAAAATCAGCTTTCGGCTTTGGTACCCACTGGTATTTGGGTCCATAGTTGTTAGTTGCAGTTCTATTGGGAGTAACTGAGTAAGAACCATACCAGTAATGATCACTAGCTTTATGAACAAAATCATATGTATTACAGTAAGAACAATACCTTTTCTTTGACAACCTGAACAATTGATCTCTCGAATAAACAAGATCAGGTTTACCTTTCAGCACTTTGTTCTTCTTTGCATTTGAGGCAGATACAAATGATTTGTTACCTGTCTTCTCTTCCTTCTTTCCTTTCTTTTCTTCCTTCTTCTCATTATTCTTCTCATCTTCAACTGGTTTTACCTTCCAAACCAGCTTCTCTTCATTATATCTCCTTCTTCTCCTGTGTGTACCTGAACCATCTATTTTTCGATCATAGAAACTGTTAGTTGTACGAATCTGATCAGAAGATTTAACTGGCCTATTTGTAGAAACATTTTGTTGATGTGAGCTTGATGCTGGCTTGTTAGAACCAACTGAACTATTTCTAGGTGAGTGGATTTTTGACTCTAGAGTCGTTTGCTCAGTCACCACCACCTTTGAAACAATCTTTTCAAGCTCTTTTACCTTTGAAGAGTAACTGTATCTTTCTTTAATGAGCAGGTCAATCTTCTCCTTGAATTCAGACTTCGCTTTCTGATCATTCAAATTACTTTCAGATAGTTCAGATAACTTCACAGTAAGCTTCTTAATCTCAGCTTCAAACAAGCTTCTTTCTTCCTCAAAGCCCATTTTAGCATTTGTTCTCTGACCAGATATCTCTTTGAATATCCCAACATTCTTTTGCTCTATTAACTTCTTTTCTTTGGCAAAATTCTCCCTTTACAGAATGATTACTTTCTCAAAATCAGAGATTTGTTGAGAAAGCTTAATGCATTTAAGCTCAACCTTCTTCTTCTTCTCGTCAGCACATTTTCTGGAAAACTCTGAGAATTTCTTTGCAAATTCTTTCTTGTCACTCTAAAAAATATCTTTATCTTTGACCATCTTTTGTTCTAAATCAGATATTTTCTTTTGAACCTCAGCATTAGCATCTTCCAGACTCTTAATCGTCTCCTCATAACTTTCAACAGATGCTTGGTGCTGGATTTGGATAATCTGATATTCCAAGTCAAAGATTTTATTTTTCAGCTCAGTGTTCTCAGTTACCAAACTTATTACCTTATCTTCACTAAGCCCAGAAGTCTGTTTCAGAAGATCTTCATTTATCTTGTTCAAAGCACTAACTTCTTCTCTCAGTAGCTTTCTTTCTTCTTTGTATCTCTTTGACCTCTTTGTGTAATAATCAACTAAGGAAGTAAGATTTTGGTTCTCCATTTTGAGCTCTTTAATCTTCTTGTCATCATCATCAGAAAAATATCCCATCTTGAATATCTGATTCAAAAAGAACTTGAACTTGATCGTTAATCCAAATGAAATCTTAAAAATACAGAAAAACTTGAAATAAAAATTCAGAGATTTTTTATCACAATCAGAAAATATTCAAAGTATAGAAACTCGCAAGTCACTATTAAAATATGAAACTCGCAGACGCCTAAAACTCGCAGATCACTATTCACAGATAAACTCGGACGCTTTAGCCTGCGTGTTTGTGAAACTCGCACGCAAAGACTTGCGTTTTCTGAGAAACTCGCAGATCGCTGAAACTCGCTAGACGTTGAAACTCGCAAGAGACTGTTATCGAAGAAACTCGCTAATGCCTAAACACGCAAATCACTATTCACTTTGAAACGCGCTAATAGAGACGTGCGGGTTTCCAAAACTCCCTAGACACTACTTGCGCGTTTGATTAAACTCGCAGATCAAATGAATTCGTTGAAATTCGCAGATAGCAGCGTGCGCGTTTCCTGAACTCGCAAGTGCCTACTTGCGCGTTTTGAACAAAATCAACCCTTCAGCTTGCGCGTTCTATCAGATGAGTCTTGCGCGTTTGTCCGATGAACTTGCACGTTTTGCAGATCTTGCGCGTTCTTGAAGTTTTTCGAACAAAAACTCGATTTTCACTTCAAATTCGAGTCAAATCTCCATCAAATGATCTGAAAATTTGCAGATTTCTTCTAAATCATAATTCGAACTTGTTACAATGCAAAGATTACAAACAAAAGCATCAAAAGTACAAGATTGGTCTATGTAACAGTGCTCCAAAACTCGTGAACAAAAATTACAATAAAATCCAAAAATATCAAACAATTACAGTGCAATACTGAAATTAAACTATACAAACTTGATCTAATTCCTCAAAGATCATAACCTGATCAAAATCTACTCCAAAAACACATTAAAACTCGAAATCAGATCTGGACTTGAAGAACACAGTGTCAACCATTTTTCTTGAATTGATTTCGATTTGGATCTGCTTTGATACCAATTGTTATTCCCTATTTTCAAGTTCTAATTGCTAACAAACAATCAAGATGAGAATTCGAAATCATATGTCATTGATTCATTCATCAAGATTACAAACTTACAACTTTCTCTCTCTACTTTCTCACACTAGAATAATATTCAATGAACTCTTCTCTAATATGCTCTCTCAATCACAATCTGAATTCACACACTTACAATCTTACAAAGGAAACAAGGTATTTATACCTCCAACTAATAACAAGAAACAAAATACAAATTACATTGACTTTGACTTTATTAACAAATGACTTTGACTTTCACTAGAGAGTTGACTTTCAACCTTTGACTTCTTGAACTTTTGTCTTTAATCTTTATGATCTTGAATTCAACAAATCTGTGCTCTAATAGACTTTTACCGACGGATCAGGCTTTTAGCGACGAATTTTTCCCTCAGTAAATAATCCAGTGCTACATTCAAAGACAAAACACATAGAGATCAGATATCACTTTATCAGAGACCATGTGATGAATGGTGATATTGAACTTCACTTTATCCCTACTGACTTTCAGCTTGCTGATATATTCACCAAACCTCTTGATGAGACAAGGTTCAACTTTCTCATCAGTGAGCTTGGAATGCTGAACCTTGAAGAATAATTCTTCAGCGTTCATGTATTGCGTCAGTAATCAAAAGTTCCCCTTTCATCATTCTCTCTGATAAATATTCTGACTCTCAGGTATGTTTTCTCAATCCCTACAACTGAATCTTCATTCAGTTGAGATTTTTTTATAAATCTTAATCACTGAATCTTTCTTCAAATGATTAAAAGCTTTTTGAAATTAAATTTATCACTGATATTTATATTCAGTGATCCTTTTAAAAGAAAATCTATCCCCATCTTTTCATCAGGGATACTTTCAAAAAGAAAATTCTATTGCTGATATTTTCTCTTCAGTGATAAATTCAAAACGGACAAATGAACAGTCTCCTTCTTAACTATGACGTCATTTGAACCGACAATCCACGACATGCTTTTTTTTTCTGACACGTTCGTCCATTGCTCTTCTATCCAATCACCTTCGTGGGACGTGTCCATGTCATGATGTGCATTTGTTTTCCCGCTTCTCTCACACTCTCTCTCCTCCTTCTCACATATAAAAGGAATGTTTTTTTCCATTCTATCAATTTACGTTTTCTGGAAATACTTTCTAAGCAAGAATACTCTTTCAAGCATTCTAGCATTCTCAAGCTTTCTGCATCATCCTCTTCAAGATCAACAGGTTATTCTTGATTTCTTATCTCAAATCTTTTCACATAAACCCCCATTTATGGGTTTATAAGACTCAAATCTCATAAAATCATTTTTTTGATTTTATTCTTTATTCAAAATCAATGGTTTTTCTTCTTATTCTTGAATCTTGTTCTAAGATAAACTGTTTTTCTCTAAAAATATGTTGATTTCCTATGTTTCTTTCCCCAAATAGAAACTAGCAAATCTTCTTTATTTTACGACTAAACCTGTTTTCTACTCGTTTATCTACTCAATCAGAATGACTCAATCTGCACTTATCGCCTCAAAGAATGTCAAGTTCGCCATTTCTGACTCAGAGCTCCCAAAGAACAATCATCTTGCTCGCCTCGAGTTTGATGGTATCAAATACCCTCATCTGAAGGAAGCTGCATCATTCCTAAAGCAATCTTGCATTGCTTATGCTATCACTGTGGATCCCACACCCTCCAAAGCTCTTCTCTAGCAATTCTGGTTTACTGCTGATGAAACATCAATCACCAACAAAAAGGGTGAACAGGTTCCTGCTATCTCCTTCAACACTCAACTTGGCTCAGGGATGATGACTGCCCTAGGACTAAGGAAAGCTCTGCGTTTTCTCGACAAACCCAGGAATGGATTCGACGCCTTGCCAACTGACGCTGGACTCATCCAATTCCTGGATGCCATGGAATATGCTTGGGAACCCAAACCAAGGACGACTATTCCAAACAAGAAGCTGACTCTTGTGAAGAAGGCACTGATGCCTTCCCAGCTAAACTACTTCTTCTCACACATCATTCAGTGTATGAGTGGAAAGAGTGGGTCACTGGACCAAGCCAGCAAGGTTCAGGTTCAGATGGCTTACTCAGTGATCGCTGGGAAAAACTTCGACTACTCAACAGCTATCTTTGACGACCTGAAGTCAAAGATAGAGAAGAACGAGAGGGATCCCAAGGTTCCCTACGTACGCTTCATCTGCACGTACCTGAAGTTCCTCTATCCTTCTACTTACCCCACTAATGCGGATGCATCCTTTCCGAAAGTGGGTCAGCGATCACTAGAGGTCAAGACTCTCCCCAATGAGGTAAGTATCTCTGAACTTCGCTCTCGTCTCTCTCTCCTCACTTCTTCGTCTTCAGCGGCCACGCAGGAGGTTCCTTCTTCTGCTATCCCTACCGCTACCCCTTCCAAACGACCATCAACTGGCTCCCTTGGTCCTTCGAAGAAGGCCAAGGTGACCAAGGAGAAAGCTACTTCTAGCTCTATACCTAAGGATGTTTCTCTACAAACTTCCTTAGATGCTTTCGTGGGTCTCTCCTCCACATCCTCAGCTCCAACCACTTCAACCGTGCCAGCGATCTCGGTCGCTGTCACAACAACAATGACACAACCTGAGGTAACTACTCCTATCCCTACATCTTCTATCCCCATCTCTAGTTCTCCTATTTCTTTGGTCTCTAACCCTCCCTCTATCCCTACTCCTCAGTTTGGACCGATAGGACCTGAACATCATTCTTTTGAGGAATCTCTGCAATTCTACAAAATGTTTGATAATTCAGGTAATCCTATAACCTTATACACTACTCCCAACTCACCATATAAGCCTGGTTCTGAAAAACTAACTTATCTTTCAGGTCCTAGTCTGGGGACTGTTGACATCAATGTCAACAGTTTGAGTTCAAAGGTGGATTCTCTTTCTGCTTCTCTCAACAACACCACCAGCGCTGTTCAAACAGCTGGTGATGCATTGAAGACGCTGACTGCCACCTGCGCCTCCAAAGCTGATCTGTCTCACATCGCTACTCTTCAGGCAGCGATTGTCAAAGTCAGGGAAGAATCCAAGCAGCAGTATGATGACCTGTCTGCCAAGATCGATGCCTGCACTGCGACTTTCCATCAAGTCCTCGACAAGCTGAATGCACCAGCTCCAGTTCCTGCTCCATCATTTACAGAAGATGATCGCTCAGCCCTAACCATAGCTGTGGAATTAATTCACCTAGCTACGTCCGACATCCCTGCACTTGAAGGACGACTCACAGGTCTGGAGGCTGAAGTCCAGAAGCTGGCTACTGCATCAACTTCATCTCCTTCAAAAGACCTCTCCCTTGTTGATAATGACAAAGAGGGGGAGAAGACAGCTGAAGAAAACACGGATGCTGAAGTTATTGCTGAACCACTGAAGGAAACTCCCTCTCAGGTTGAGGGGGAGATAGCTGCTGATAAAGCCCCTCCCACCATCGCTGAAATAGTCGATGATGAAGAGGAGGATGAAGACCTTGATCTTGAAGATCAAGCGGATGATTCTCATCAAGATGATGATGATGACGATGAGGAAGATCCATCTCTCTGGTGTTCTTCAGCCGCCACATCATCAGCGATAGCTTCGAAAGAAGTTATCCAAACAGGGGGAGACAAGGATCATCTACAGGAACCCCTTCCCAACGCAAAGGTGTATCTGCTAAGGAAACCCTGAAGATGATCTCACTACCTGAGGAGAATCCTTCTCAGGTATGCCTTACTCTTGTTCCCTTATCTTTCTATAAAAATCCTACCCCTGTTTCTTTCTAGCCTTTATCTCTCTTCTTTCCTTAAAAATAATCTAACTTCTTTTTCATTTTCTGACCAGACAGTTCTCTCCCCTGCTTAAGGGATCTGAACTACAAATAATTCCAGCTACTATCGCTGAAGACATAATCCCAATCTCTATCGCTGAGATTGATGAAGAAGAAGAAGAAGAAGATTCCCTGGTCCATCCAGGAAGGCCTTCTCAACCATCTCAATGGTCAGAGAAAGTGATGAAGAAAAGAGTTGAAATGATCGCTCAACTAGAAAGTCAACGGCTGAAAATTCCTCTTCAAACATCCTTCTCAGAGCTCGACTTCCTCACTGAAGCTGAACGAGAAGAATCTGCCAAAGCTGAGAAACTGTTCGCTGAATGCAGACGAGATGCCCAACTCGCTTTAAAGATTCAATCTTCTCAAGTCAAGGACAAGAAGCTGAAAAGAAAGCCTGTGGAAGTTCAAGCTGCACTGCTGAAAGAAATTGAAGAGGAACGCTCCAAAGAACAAGAGATCAACGATAAGTCTATCGAATGGTGTAAACAGAAGATGGATTATCGCTCTGATCTTCTTCCAATAACAGCCATGACTATCTCTGGTCGCAAGAAGAAGGATCAACTCTCAGTGACCATGGAGATTACCAGAGAGGATGGAACTCAAAAAGCTATGTACGTTTCCAAACTTGAAGGCTTCGGGTTTACAGAGTGGATAGAATTCTGGGATGCGCTGAAGAAATCGAAATCTACATACAGAGGCTACGTTGAAGGACTTCTTAAAGCTCTCATCAACAGAGTCACTTCTGTACTAAATCTGCCATCTCCTATCCCTCCCAATCCCAAGAAACTCAAGAGAAGAATTGGGTCCTCCTCCTCTGAAGACGTCGCCATCATCAGGAATGAAACTTCTATCAAATTTTCAAGAGATGCACTGTTTGGTCCTCCTCCTGATCTTTCAGTTCTGGATTTATCTCTGCCTCCTGGTGGTCCTTTCCAAGTTGGTCAAGTAATTGACAATCCTTATGGAATATTCTTCAGAGATGATGATGAGGAACTCAAATTTCAAAGAGTCTCTGAGATTCCTATCTGTCCTCTGAATCATCTCAAGGATCTCTTATGCTTATGGTGTGACTTCTTCCCTGCTGCTGAGAAAATCAAAGAAATTATCAGCCAAGAATCCTTGGAACGAAGACAGAAAGGAGAAGAAATACCTGAGTATATGATAAATCCTCCTAAGTCTTCTTATAGCTGATAGATTAGTTTTCTTTTCTGTAATCTATTAGTTGTACTTACAGTAGTTAGTTATTTACTTGTAATTTTCATTCCTTGTAATTCTCTTCTTGAATTAATGAAATTTCAGTAAAGTACTTAACTTCATCAGTGCTGTAAAAGATCCCTCAAAATAGTAATTGGGACATGTATGTTACGAGTCCTGATTATTCCATCATTTTGAATCATAAAGTAATTTTCTTCAGTTACTTTGTCATTATCAATTAGGGGGAGATTGTTGATCCAAACTCTCTCAGTGATTTGATAACGACCCTCTTCTATACTTAGTGAAAATTACGTTTTAGTATGTATTAGTGTTTCACCATCAGCGATCAGACTAAGTCTGTTCAGTTATCGCTGATAGTCTTTCTTATAAACATTTCTATGTATTAGTGTTTCACTATCAGTGATCAAACTGAGTCTGTTCAGTTATCACTGTTAGTTCCTAAAGTAAACAGCCAACGTAATCCCTGAAGACAAGTCTCGCGTCAACATATGTTCATATCTGAATCGAAGACAATGCTGCTGAACAAAGAGAAGTCTACTAGTGACCTGATGCGGATATCAGTGAAGCAAAGAAAACTCTACTTATACGCGAAGGAACATGAGAAAAAAGCTTCAGCGATAGCTGAACCTCTCTATCTCTGAATGTAGAGATACTCAGCGATCAATCGATCACAAAGCTTATGCCTCAAGTTTCCTTTGTCTATCCTTGCACAACCTAGTACGATGTGTCAGAACGGACAAGTCTCTGCAACCATTCGTACAACAACTCTGTCAACTACACTGTTCATGACCCGGCCGAAAGCATGTCTCCCAAAAGTCAGACTCCCAAAGCCAATCAGTGAACGCCACGTGTAAAGTATCCTGCCATGCATTTAATGCATAGGGTATAAATAGGAAGTTCTCCCCTTCATCTGAAGGTGTGCTTCATCCTTGAACTCAATATAGAAACCCTTGTTTTATATATCTCTTAATTCCCCATTCTCTGAATTTCTTGTGCAATTATCTTAGTGTTTCTTAAGTTTGTTTAGATTGAGTCTGTCTTAATCTTATTCCGCAACAAACTTGTAAATTGGATTTTGATTTATCAATAAACAATTTATTAAATTTTAAGTTCTGTGTTTGTATTCAACCCCCCCCCCTTCTACAAACTTGTTTAGCACCTTCGGGTCCAACAATATCCAATCTTACAAGCTAAACGAGACCTGAGTATAGCCACGTAATATGATGATGATATTTAATAAGTTATATATATGATACAAATGATATTTAATAAAGGGAAATTGACCGAAATGGGCCAAACTCGGGGTGGGATTGGCCTCCTAGCCATCCCTCTCCCCGGTTTACCCAAATGGCCCAAAGAACGCAAATGGCGCCCAGGGGCGCAAATGGAGCCCTAGGGCGCAAATTGCGCCTAGACGCAATTTGCGCCCTTGGGCTCCATTTGCGTCCCTGGGCACGTGTCAAGCTGATATTTACCCTAATTAGGGGTTCTCCTTATATTTTGGATGTATTGTTATTTTTTCACGTTTTTAAGCTGGTTTTTCAAGTTGATGTTTACTGTATTTTTCAAAAAGTTGTGATATCAAATCAACTTTAGCAGATGAATTATTTCTCTGTGGTAGTACAAATTTGATTCCCTAAATTATTGCTATAAATCCAGCAACCATTGAAGATGTAAATCAGACTTTTCATCCACAATTTCATACAATTGTTTCCTTGTGTTTCTTCCTTTTCTGTGTGTATTTTTTAAAAATATGACTTCCGGAGAGGATAAAGTGAAGTTACATCTCTTAAGCGGTGGTTCATGGCAACAGACAGATAACGGGTGGGAGTATGTTACTGATCAACCGATAACCCGCGTGAAGGTGGCTTCAAACATCGATTTTGTTGTTATGTATTTGTATGGTTTTAAATGGTTGTAGTTATCATTTTTGGAGTGGATGATAAATTTTTTTTTCGTATATTATCATTTTATATTTAGGGTTATAATTTTAGTGTCATAGTTCTAAATTTAATGTAGCTATTAATATAGTTTACACAAATTATAGAATATTTTACAATAGGACAATAATTTTGTAAATACCCAAAAATCCGTAACTTTAAAAATTTACATGAAAAAATTGTTAACTTTAGAAATTGACACTTTAGGTCCCTCTACTTTAGAAACTGACACTTTAGGTCCCTCTACTTTAGAAACTGACACTTTAGGTCCCTCTACTTTAGAATTTGACACTTTTTGTCCCTTAACTTTAGAATTTGACACTTTAGGTCCCTTTACTTTAGAATCTGACACTTTAGGTATTATAACTTTAGAATCTGACACTTTATGTCCCTTAACTTTAGAATTTGACACTTTAGGTCCCTTAACTTTAGAATCTGGCACTTTATGTCCCATAACTTTAGAATTTGACACTTTAGGTCCCTTAACTTTAGAATTTGACACTTTAGGTCCCTCTACTTTAGAATTTGACACTTTAAACATCAAAGTACGGCTACACGACGTTTTGGTTTTCTGAAATCCCCCCGACTTCTTATGTGCTCTGGTGATACGATTTTGGTAGTGACCACCTCCACTTTCTCGCTGTACACTTTAATGACGGTATGGCCGTCAACATACTGACGTATAAGGGCTACATCTTCATCGGTATCCATCGGTTTCAGTCCAGTCAATAGGTCTGAATTCGGACGTTTAAAATACAACTTATAATATTTCGTTTCATCGTAACCTAGCTCTTTCATGATCTGGTGAAACAGTCGCATTGAAAGATCGTCGACATCTAACATGTCAACATAGACTTCTAGACCATGAAAGTACTGCCTTCTAGGTGGATCCGTGAAGTACCCTTGATGGTAGAGTTTTATGCTGAACATTTGTGGATACTCAGCTGTTCAAGATAGGGGTTAAGGAGGTTAGCCTGGAACAATATTCAACGCAAGAAAAAACTAAATAAACATAAACGCTAACCTCATAACTCGGTGGTACCGGCTGGAAGCGATTGAGATAAACATCTGAAGTTCCATACATGAAGATTTGGGGATGCCATGTAACTTTGTTTTGTTTCGTTTAGGACTCCCCATCGTTCTCTATTTATAGCCAAAGGTAGTGCACAAATTACAGGGGGGCACAATTGCGTACCTGTAAAAAGCTTCAAGATTCGTCTAAAAAGATTGAAGATTAGCCTGAAAAGTTTCACAGGCGTACCTATTTTGTTTGGTATCATAATATTCACAGACACTTGTTTCGAAGTAGTTTAAACATATAAATGCGTCAAACCATATAAAGTACATCTATCAACTAGCAACGAAGAAATAACCAAATTACAAACCCAACAACACAAGCATTAAATTAAACAAAGTGATAGAAAGTACGGGTACAAGCTAGTAACAAGGAAAATCCAAAAACGCAAACAACATCTAAGGATAAAGTGCTTTACATTGATCAATCCAATTTTGTTTCTGGGCAACCTGCTCTTGCAGTACTGCAAAATCTTGCATAATCTTGTTTACTTGACCGTTGTCATGGCGAATACGGTCTTCTTTGTCTTTTATCTCCCGCTTCAACCTTTTTATCTCCTCCTTGTCAGCGTCGATCCTTCTCAAGTGGCCATCTTTCTTGGCCATCATTTCCTTCCACTCATCGGTTAGTTGTTCGATCTCCGCTTCACTTTTCTCTATCGCCTTTTTTAGTCGGGAGGGCATTATTTGTGAAGAAGGTGGGTTTGAGGATGATGCATTTCCAGCCATGTGTTTGGTCAAATAGAAGACTAGTACGCTATGAATGGTGTATGTATGGTGTGAACTATAACGTTGGTATAAACCAAGTATTTATAGCCAAATTCTAAGTACAAACCCTAGATAGGGTTAATTGGGGCTTGCCACGTGCAAAAGGGACGCAATTTGCGCCGTAGGGCGCAATTTGCGCCCTAGGACGCAATTTGCGCACATAGGCTTTTCTGGAGAATCTTGCAGGAGAATCGTTTCAGGCTATGTAGGGTCAAATGGCACGCTTTGCAGGGGAATCCTGGCGGGCTCTTGCAGGGGAATCTTGTCAGGCTATGCAGGGGAATCCTGGCAGGCTTTGCAAAGGAGTAGTGGTGCGCAATTTGCGCCCTAGGGCGCAATTTGCGCCCTAGGATGCAATTTGCGCCCATACGCTTCGAATATAAATAGATTCTATGGTGAAGTAGTAATTCACAACTTTCTATCTATCCTCTCTACCCTCCACACCGATTACAACCATTCTCTACATTTTCATAACTTAATGGCTGGAGGTTCACGCGGTAGGGGAAAATGGTCAGCAAATGGGGCTGGCACGTCACGCTCCGTCGACATCGAACAATTAAATGATGGAGCTTCAAGGATTGACTGGAATCCACCAGAGACAAACAGAAGAGTGGGCGCAGTATGGGATATCTGCTTACGATGCATCGATCACGCCTCAGGAGTGGGAGAAGTTTAATAATGCACGAGAAGCATACTACACTGCTCATGGGGGGAAAACCCCACCTACGTATCAACCTAACCAGGGGCCTGGCCTACCAATGTCTCAGGTACTGCCTGACAGGTTGAAAAGGTCATGTGATGAGGCCGATGCGGAGATACGAAGTCTAGGCAGGACGTGGCTACAAAACATGGAACTTCAGAAGGAGAAAGAGGCAATTATTGCAGAGCAGAAGGAGTTCCTAGAGATGATGAAGCGCGATGTTAGGGAGAAGCAAAAGGAGATTAGAAAGTTAGAAGACGAACTGGTAGACATCAAAGAAAAATACACCGACATCGAGGATCAGATGAAGGCAAAGGCTGGCTGGAACAGGAGGATCCGAGACATCTACCCGTAGTAGGTTTCTCAAACGGTGGTTGTTGTATGGATGCAATTCATCTGTTTTATTTGGTTTCAATAAAATATTGGTTTAATGCTTTAATGTTTACTTTAGTTTAGTAAATAACACAAGACAACTTAACAACCACGCTAAGGTAAATAAAATCAACACTAAACATAAACATAATATCACTTAGAATACAAGACGTAGTCGTTACAATCAAGTGAATTCAATCTTAGGGAGCAATAATAATATTTAAAAAAAGTTTATTACATACATGGTTTACTCTTTTAGATCGACGTTTAAATCAAAAGTACCATGTCTCAAGCTTTCAAAATTCTCTTCGGTTGTTACTGGTTGAGTTTGTCGACTACCAGATGCCCTTTGAGTTTGTCGACTACCGGATGCCCTTTGACGGCTAACATTTACCGGTGCAAGAGATGGACAGTTTGCTCGAGTGTGTCCTGGTTGTCCACACCGAGAACATCTCCTCTGGATGGGATCCTCACCCTGAGATGGGATACGGTCATGGTTACTCGGTCGACCAGCCCGTCTTATTACGACCGGTGGTCTAACGGTCATAAGCGGGTGGTCTGGAACTACCCATGTTTCCCCTGGACCGACTCGATGTATGAGCTCTGCGTAAGTTTGTCTGAAATTATCCGACGCGTAGTAGCCAGTCGCTAGATAGGAGACATCTGTACACCGTTGATTTCTTGCGACGACGATTGCATGGCCGCATGGTATTCCTGAGAGCTGCCATTTCCTGCACGAGCAAAGTCGATTATTGAAGTCAACTTCTGCATCCCTAAACCCATTGCGGACTTCCCAATAACCTCGGCCAATCTCATGTACAATCCACGTTGCAGACTTGTGAATTCTCTTCTCAATTTTGGCCTCCGCCCAAGGCGTGAGACGATTCGCCATTTCCTCTGCGATAACACATATTTGTTACGTTAGTATTGCAAAGATAAAAACATAAAATTCAAACAGTCATAAATCCAAGGATGATAACCTCCATTTCTTCGACGAATCGAATACCATTCTTGTTGAAAACATCGGAAATAATCCATAAGGGCCACAATAGGCAGGCTCCGTGCAAAACGAGACAATGCATTCACCAACTCGGCACTGTTCGATGTCATTATGTTGTAACGCATTCCTGGGAAATGGGCCCTTGACCATTTCTCCGGTCCAACCTGGTCCATAAGCGGAGCTCCAAGAGGTAATGCAGCTCGTAGACCCGTCATGTTCAGTTCAAACTCCTCCACCCTATATGCTTTACACATCCTCCAAAATAACTTCTTCCTGTATCTGACCCTGTTGTCCCTGGTTTTTACGTTCATCATTAGATGGCGACAACAAAGTGCATGATGGGCGCCCGGGTACACTGTATTAATTGCTTGGTGAATTGAAGCAGCCCTGTCGGATACAAAAACCAACCCCTCGGGTTCCCCGATACAACGCTTCAGCATGGTTAAGAACTAAGTCCACACATTCCCACTCTCAGACCTACCAACTCTGAAACCGATGGGCACAATCTGGTTATTTGCGTCCATAGCAACGGCTAAGAACATTGTGCCTAAGTAAGTACCCTTCAAATGAGCAGCATCGATGATAATGACCGGGCGAAGGTGTGTGGTAAACGACCGAATCTGGATATTTAAGGAATTTTCATATTATGACATTATTCAATATAGAAGTTAAATAAACCATATAGTGACGCGAAAGTTACCCAAACACAACGTACCGCGCAACCGAGGGCAGTGAAACACATCTCAAAACGTCCTCGAGCGTCTGTCCTTATTGAGGTAACGGTACCAGGATTACGGAGCTCCAGGTTATAGAGAAAGCAGGGGAGTCGGGTAAACGATTCTTCAGGGGTACCACGCACCATCGTCAGTGCATAAGCTTTTGCGCGCCAGGCTTTCCAGTAAGAAATATCTATTTTCAAATCCGATCTTACGTCGTTGACAATGTCGGATCCACGGTATGTCCTGCTGGTATCCTTCACTTTACGGTAAATAAAATTACCCAATACTCTACTATTTGCTTGATGGTGGTTGATATGCAGCTGCGTCCTCGAGCAAGTGTGTACGTCATCCAATATACGAACATGAAACATATTGGTATTTTCGACAGAGGTCGCATAGATACGCCAAGAACATCCGGCTTGCCTACATCTTGCATCGTATCTCGTTTTATTTGAACGGTGAACTCCAAACTCAAAACCTTCTTCAAGAAATTTCAAACCGAGAGCGAGTGTAAGATCGTTTTTGGCCAGGAATACTTGACCCAAACTTACTCTTCCACTACGGTGATAACGTGGGGGTTGGTTGGGTGTGATGACTGGGGCCGCTGATGGAAGTGGAGGGGGCATATCAAAGAAATCATCTATACCACCGTATGATTTGATAGGACTACTTTCTGGTTCATCGTCGTCTTCATCGGTATCAACATCAGATAAATCCAAGTGGTAAACATGAGACTCCTCATCATGTCTATAAACTTCGTCGTCGTCATCTTCTTCCTGTTCTTCTTCTTCTTCTGTTTCTTCTTGTTGTGTTTCAGGAACAACATCTGGGGTATCATCAGATTCATCAACACCGCCTCCGGTGTTCGAAGTACCACCGAGATCGCTTCCACTGGACATCGATGAATCGACAAACACACAGAGTGTTGGCGGATTATTTTCACCGTCAATAAATTGAATGAAAGACGAAACATCGTCAGAATTGCATAACTCATAAAGGGCACCATCATATTTATATGATATTCTAATCCTACCAAGAGCAGGATCGATAAGAAATTTTCTGTGAATACAACTAACCAACCTCCGACGCGTAATGTTTGAAGCCACCTTCACGCGGGTTATCGGTTGATCAGTAACATACTCCCATCCGTTATCCGTCTGTTGCCATGAACCACCGCTTAAGAGATGTAGCTTCACTTTATCCTCTCCGAAAGTCATATTTTTAAAAAATACACACAGAAAAGGAAGAAACACAAGGAAACAATTGTATGAAATTGTGGATGAAAAGTCTGATTTACATCTTCAATGGTTGTTGGATTTATAGCAATAATTTAGGGAATCAAATTTGTACCACCACAGAGAAATAATTCATCTGCTAAAATTGATTTGATATCACAACTTTTTGAAAAATACAGTACACATCAACTTGAAAAACCAGCTTAAAAACGTAAAAAAATAACAATCCATCCAAAATATAAGGAGAAACCCTAATTAGGGTAAATATCAGCATGACACGTACCCAGGGACGTAAATGGCGCCCAGGGGCGCAAATGGAGCCCAAGGGCGCAAATTGCGTCTAGGCACAATTTGCGCCCTAGGGCTCCATTTGCGCCCCTGGGCGCCATTTGCATCGTTTGGGCCATTTGGGTAAACCAGGGAGAGGGATGGCTAGGAGGCCAATCCCACCCCGAGTTTGGCCCATTTCGGTCAATTTCCCTTTAATAAATTTATAAAATATAAAAATATATTAAGATTTATGCTAGAAATACTCAAATACATATGATAAGTAAGTCTAGTGTTAATGAGGCCCAAAAAGGTCCAATCGCATGAATACACCAAGAGGCCTGGTGTTGTGGTGGTTCCAGTCGAACCATTTTTTCCTAATATTAATGTTTATGTTGTAGGATAAGTGTGTCATCGTCTAAAGGATATCACGATAGAGATAAAGATAGAGATAGAGATAGAGATAAATATATTAAAGTTAGATTAGAACTAAAATATCTCGTGGTTATCTACGTGTATCTCATCCCTATTTAAAGGGCTTTTGATTAATGAGAATTACAGATTCATTCTCTCCGTATATTGTTGTTCTATTATGTTTTTCCTTTAACACGTTATCAGCACGTAAGCTCAGATATATCCAGTTTCCGCTGTTGGACAACTCACATCCTCCTACCAAATACAAGTACACATTCTTCAACTCTTT
The DNA here is from genome assembly GCA_023525745.1 of Arctium lappa. Lineage (NCBI taxonomy): Eukaryota > Viridiplantae > Streptophyta > Magnoliopsida > Asterales > Asteraceae > Arctium > Arctium lappa. Next base: position 114,539,417 of record CM042050.1, read on the forward strand.
ATACATATGAACAATTAAATAATTGTGCTAATGATGTGGATGAATTTGTTTTAATGATTTATTTTGTTTTTTTGCCTTTCATATGGATTTGGTCACCTTAGTTTCGCTATTTTTTTATTTATTTAAAAGGAAAATACACACTTTATTTTTTTTTGTGTTTTAACCTTTCATGTGGATTTGGAATCGTATTTTATATATTTTAAACAATTAATTAATGACTCAATTTTTGTTATAGTTATTAATTTATGTATTCTTAAATAAGTTTATAATATTGCATATATTTAGTTTGTTAACTTAATCATGTTATTATTATTTATTTAAATAAATTAATTTGTTACAACTCATTATTATAACGATTAATATGTTAGTAATCTTCGATATTGTAAATTTCAATTTCAAATCAATCTTATAGTTGAAATTAATATTTGTAGATTTAGTTCTGAACCCTAAAAAAAAAGTTATTATTGGATTTGTTAGAATTATCTCTTATCTATTTTTTTTCTTGGACTTATCAACATTTAATTTTGTTATTTGTTTAATTTGCATTTGAACCTAAAATTTGTCATTATCTATCGGATCATTATTATTTTAATTGTTTTATATGATTATATTTTATCCTATTGTTATTGATAATGTACATTGAAGTGGACAACTTAATTTGTATTTATTTATCTAAATCAATGGTTTTAATTTGGTATTAAAATGTTTAGTAATTCTTTTATAGATTTTTATTTCTTATCCACATAATATTCAAATGTTTATCTTGTTTATGAGTTCCTACTCATTAATCTCAATCTTATAAATTATATTTAGAATTTATACTTTCAACCCCCCATAACTTTTGTTATTTTGCTAAAAGCTCCAAAAATAACATTAAAATGTTAAAAAAAAATAAAATTTTTTTTATCCAAATACTTATCTTGATTATGTGTTCCTACTCATTATTTTTAAGCTATATAATTAATCTTTGGAAGTTACACTTCTAACCCCATATATTTTAGGTTTTACCAAAAGCTCCAAAAATATTATTAAGTGTATTAAAATATTAAAATTGGCTTCTATGCCAAACTCATAGTCATTTTGGCATCTTTCCAAATGCTCTATAATAAATGTTATATTTAAATTAACTAAATCACAAGATATCGACTGGATTTTGTCAAACGGGTGTAAACAGCCTTAAGGTTTGTAGGGATTTAAGAAATCCATGTGATTCCCCTACTACCTGGAAATCCAATAGATTGAGTGATTTCTTTTTCGCAAATTGAAATATTGATGAAGTATTATCAATAAAATTAAAGCATACAAAATCCAATATTGTTATGATAATGAAAATTCATAACCATAATCCATTTTCTTATCAAAAAGAAAATATATATTATCCTTTATATATGTAAATGGTTGAAACAACTCATCCAAAAATCAACGTCGTAAACTTAAAAGAATCTGAATGAATATATAAACCTCCTTTTGAAAAGGTGCAAGAAAATACCTAAAATCCAACTCCCTATTGACTCTAAAACCAACCTCTTGAAAAGGTACAAACAAATACCTTCATGTTTTGAGAGGGCATATAAATCCTAAATTTCATAGGAATACCTTTACTAGAAACCCCCAAAGAAACGTGGGATGTCTCGAAAGGGATAATCAGGAGTACTCATGAATATGTACTTACCGAACTAATCGTATACTAGAAGTGTACTCGCGCAATGCCGCTAGATACATCACGATTTTATGTTTCATTTTATTTTCTATTTTTTGTCGATTTACATTACGATTTTGGTTGGTTGTGAGAGAGCGATAATGATTTTTTATATAAATTTGTTTAATTTAGACTTAATAATATAATGTAATTTATTTTGGTTTAATAATATATTTTTTTATAAAATATTCTGTTAGATTTTTTTAATTATATTTCATATTTTTATATTTAAAAATTGATTTTTATTCTATATTTAATTATGCTGAGAGTTATTTTAGGGAGTTAAAGTGGGAAATGATTTTAAGAGAGTTAAAATGGTTAGAGATAATGATTGAAAATTAATAAATAGCATTAGATGTAGTACATACAGCTTTAATGGTTGTTTTTTAAGTAATTATCATTAAATAGCGATACATTAAGCTTTAAGACTTGTTTTTAAGAGTTTTTTATGCCATCTTTATAATATAGATATAGATTGGAATGAAACTCACTTACTCGATTACAAAAAAGGTAATTGATGTCAACAAAGAAATATATCCAAAACGCGTCTCAATCTCTGTGGCAAGGAACTCACATAAGATGACATGATTTTTAACATTATTTCCACCTTTCATATATAAGTAAATATAAATATAAGTTGGAATGCAACATTTAGACAAACTCATCAACCTAATGAAAGTGGTTGAGAGACATAACAAGGTTCTTTCGAATAACACCACATATGTCGGGATAAAGAAAATTCTCGATATCGATAGCGAAAGTGTTAGAGGTGGAAACAACTCCAAAGGATTGTGAGTTAAAAACAATTTCACACATGTGACATTTCTGCACCATGTGGACGAGACCCTATAAAGGGTCAGGGTATTGGTAAGAGTCAGGAAGGATTTTTCAACACCTAGAGTAGGATACAACTACTACCCAAGTGATAATGGACAATCAAATAAGATATGCACTAAAAAGTGCTTCTATCAAAAAGGGAACACGTTGAAAATGAAATATAACATATTTGTTTTAATATTTAATATTATTATGCATATGTTTCTTTGAAATTAATTTGAAGTACCAAAATTAATTTCTTTGCTAAAGTAAAATCGAATATGTAACAATTATAGATGTAAAGTAATACATCAAAACAAATACAAAAAAATTCAATATTCTCCGTTCCGCTTAGGAATGTATCGAGGAGAATTGATTTTTTTTGACCTATCACACAATCGAAAAAAAAAAAGATAGACTAATACTTGTTTTATAATACATCCAACCAAATTACTTAGACGATGGACTGTCACTTTCTTGGTGGAACAACTTTAATAGGAACCTTGTAAAGATGTTTGTATCAAATGGAAATGAAAATGAGAATATATACATAAATTCCAATGAATATGAAATGAAACATATATCATGGAAACTAATGTGTCAAACTAGTAGATTATTGGGTCATCGGAACATATTTTGTCACCAATAAAGAAATTTTGGGGGCAATAACACATATATGTTTCGACATAACCATGTGGGACACCGTGGTTATGACATAGTGATCCGTGTATTGTAAAATACACATAGACACATTCTCTTTCGAGTGAAAGGCAAAACAAGGCAAATTGCAACTGTTGACTTCTGCAACATGAGAAACAACATTGCTATCATAATATGCCCTCTCGAATACATAAAACTTTTGTATATACCCTAATCCTTAGTCAATACATGAATGAGATCGTACTAAAGCTAAGGACATTATACAAAAATATTCCATTGTTACAATGAATACAAGGTGATATTTATGGACATAAACATCCAGAATGCGGACCATTAAAGTACTTTATGGTTCTGGTTTCGACACGATGAACGCATATCGTATTATTGTCCACATGAAATACTGCACTCCTAGCACTAGTTATACATTTAAGGGCTCACCACCCTTATTATTTCATCAAGTCTACATGAATTGGAATGCTAGAGAATTTACATCATAAGGATTTGATGTTAATTGCATATGTATTAGGATCAATGTAGAGTTTCCTATACCCCATGTATATATATAAAATGGTCTTATAGAAGTTGTTATCAAAAGAATATGATGACATATAAGGTATTAGTAATGCGCACCAATTTACCCACATCTACCTGGGATTATGCAATTATTATATGCAGTTTTTTTTTCGTTTTTAGACCCACTGCTTGCTAACCAGTCTCATGTGTACCAGTTGGTAAAGCCCGTAGGACATAACTGAGTCTTTGTCAGAAAGCGTAACGAGAATAATGAAGCCCTAATATGTAAGTTAATATTGGCTATTGGCCAAGATGGAAATAATCAGATTTACATATCTACATCCAAACTATTCTTATTATATTACTGTGAAGTGTTGTTATTATTAGTTCAGTCACTTACAATGCCGAATGCTTATGTAGATTGGGGTGTGGAGAACAAAGAGAATTGGGAGTGGTTCATTAATCTGTTAATAGAAGATATTAGTGTTATCGAGGGAGTTGTGCTTACTATCATTTATGATCAATACAAGATATGTATTTTGTTAATGTTAACAAGTGTATGCAATATGTCAATATACAAGTGTATGCATTATCATTCTTTATATGCAACAGAGAATTGTTGAAGCCGTAAAAGAATTGACACCATATGCAGAGTATAGATAATGTGTAAGACGCATATATGCTAATTTCCATAAAAGGTTTAATGATGTTGAGTACATAAACATTTTTTTGGACAACAACTACATCCATTTTTGAAGCAGATTTTATGTCTCACATGCAAAAGTTTAAAATATTAAATGTTTTTTTGAATGGAAAGATCCAGGCAATATATTAAAAGACAAAAGAAAAAACAAACAAGGTCAAGGCAGAAGCCTTACCGAAAGAAAAACCAACCAAGCGAGCAAACGGCGACAAAACCGAAGCGCCAAAAGTACCAAAACCGAAACACAAAAATCAAATGGCAAACAACCAGCGAGAAAACCCCCAACGGTTCCAAAAGAAACCAACACAAAACCAAAAAGAAAACAAGCATCTAACCAAACTTATTAGAGACGCGATTCTTCCAAGCGAGCCTATTGAGCACAACTTCCTGAATCATCTTAACAATCACATTCGAATTTCTCTTCTTCTTCTCAAAATGTCTTAAGTTCCTTTCTTTCCATAAGTAGTACACGACCGCAACAATGGAAAGTTTATGCATGGTTAGATGGGGGAAACAAGAGCCATTCATAAAACCTTGCACTATTGTGTCCCAGGAATTATCAATCGTAGACAAACCAACATCCACTTTAATTGTGTTCCAAACTTCCTGCGAAAAGGAGCATTCGAAAAAAAGATGGTTGAGCGAGTCTATTGTGGACTCACATAGCGAACAAATGAGGTCCGAGGGATTATGCTTCCAACTGATGTAACACCCTAAAAATTTGGGGTAAAATAAAACTCAAAATTTCTAGCCAACAAACGGGTGTCCTACACTTTCGTCCGTACAATGCCTCAAATGGTGCCATGTTGATGCTCGAATGATAACTGTTGTTGTAGGCAAACTCCACTAATGAAAGGTGTGAATCCCAAAGTCCCCCGAAGTCGATGACACAAGAGCTCAACATGTCTTCAAGAGTTTGGATGGTCCTCTCGCTCTGTCCGTCTGTCTGAGGGTGATAAACGGTGCTCAACTTAATTCTCGTGCCCAACTCCTTTTGCAAACTATCCCAGAAATGAGAAGTGAATCGGCTATCCCGGTCAGACACGATAGAAAGTGCACCCCATGCCGTGAGACCACTTCGTCAATATATAACTTGGCCAACTTGTCCATTGGTAGAGTCTCTCGATGGATAAGAAGTGTGCGCTCTTGGTCAAGCAGTCTACTATTACCCAAATGGTATCATGGTTCCTCAACGTCTTCGGCAACTTGGTCACAAAATCCATGGTGATGTGTTCCCATTTCCACTCCGGTATTTCCAAGGATTGGAGGCTACCGTATGGTCGTTGATGTTCCGCCTTCACTTAGAGGCAAGATATGCATTGCTCCACATAATTTGCCACGTCTAGCTTCATCACCGGCCACCAATAGTTGAGCTTTAAATCTCGATACATCTTAGTGCTTCCCGGATGAATTGAGTACTTGGACTTGTGCACGTCTTCCAATAACAAGTCCCGACATCCCCCGGCATTTGGCACCCAAATTCGACCTTGGTATAACTTCAAACCCCTTCCATCTTCGGTCAATTAGAGATGTTGTTTCACCATAATTTCACTTTTGAGGTTTGCTTCAAGGAGCGCTTCCGAGTGTGACTCTTTGATTTTGTCGATTAAGCTTGAGACCACCTTCACCCTTGCGAAAGTGGCTTGAACACCACTACTATACTCCTTCCGGCTCAAGGCATCCGCGACCACATTTGCCTTTCTGGGATGGTATTGAAGTTCACTGTCATAATCTTTGAGTAGCTCAAGCCATCTCCTTTGTCGCATATTCAATTCTTTCTGATCGAAGACATACTTCAGGCTTTTATGGTCGGTAAAGAGGGTGCACTTCGTGCCATAAAGGTAATGTCACCATAACTTCAAAGCGAACACCACCGCCGCTAACTCGAGATCGTTCATTGGGTAATTCTTTTCTTGTTCCTTCAACTGCCTTGATGCATAAGCTATGACCTTGCCCCTTTGCATCAAGACACATCCAAAACCCATTTTAGATGCATCGCTGTAGACCACAAAATCTTCTGTCCCCTCGGGTAGGGATAATATTGGCGCATCGCACAACTTTCTTTGTAAAGTCCGAAAGGCTTGTTCTTGGTTCTCAGTCCAAAGGAACTTCACATTCTTCTTTGTTAGAGACGTCAAAGGTGAGGCGACCTTGGAGAAATCTTGGATGAATCTTCTATAGTAACCGGATAGACCTAAGAAGCTCCGAATTTCCGTGGGACTTTTTGGCGGTTCCCAATTCATCATGGCCTCGATTTTTGACGGATCAACCTTTACTCCTTTACTTGACACCACATGACCCAAAAACTAAACTTCTCTTAGCCAAAATTCGCACTTGGAAAATTTGGCATAGAGCTTCTCATCCCTCAATACTTCTAACACTTCTCTGAGGTGTCGCTCGTGCTCTTCATCATTCTTCGAGTACACCAAGATTCCATCGATGAACACTATGACCAACTTGTCCAAGAAAGGTCGGCAAACTTGGTTCATCAAATCCATAAATACCGTCGGCACGTTAGTTAGCCCAAAAGGCATAACCAAGAACTCGTAGTGACCATAACGGGTTCTAAAGGCGGTCTTGGCAACATCTTCTTCTCTAACCTTCACTTGATGATAACCCGATCGAAGATCGATCTTGGAGAAACATCCGGCTCCTTGCAGTTAGTCGAAGAGATCGTCGATTCGAGGTAGCAGATACTTATTCTTTACGGTTACCTTGTTCAAATCTCGATAGTCGATGCACATCCACATCGACCCATCCTTCTTCTTGACGAAAAGTACCGGAGCTCCCTAAGTCGAAGAACTCGGTCTCACAAATCCCTTCTCCAACAATTCTTGAAGTTGCAACATCATTTCTTACATTTCGGTTGGAGCAAGACGGTACGGTGCACGGGCAATCGGCGCTGCTCCCTTGACTAAATCGATTCGGAATTCCACCTGGAGGTCGGGCATAAAGCCCGTAAGATCGTCAGGAAAAATTTCTGGATACTCGCTAACGACCCGCACATCTTCAATCTTCTTCTTCTCTGATTTGGCATCTAACACATAGGCAAGAAATGACGGACAACTCTTCATGAGACACTTACGTGCTTTGATGGATGAAATGAGAGCCACTTCACCCTTACGTTTCTCCCCATAGACAAAAACAAAACCTCCGCTTGAAGTCGGTAATTTGATCAACTTCTTTGAACATAAGATCCCCGCTCTGTGCCGTGACAACCAGTCCATTCTGATCACCGCGTCGAAGCTCCCAATCGCCATGGAAAGTAGGTCCACTTCAAAGAGATCCCCACTAATATCTAGATGGCACCTTTCCAACACTTCACGCAAGATCACTTGCTCCCCATTCGCTATTTCTACTACCAAGGCATCACTAAGAGTACTAGTGGACACATTAAAGTCTTTGCAAAAATCAAGCGACACAAAAGAGAAATTTGCACCGGAATCAAATAACACCTTAGCAGCAAGGGAGTTGAGTAAGAACGTACCCAACACCACGTCGGTGGTCTCCTTTGCTTCTTCTCTCGTCATTTGAAAGGCCCTCCCTTGAGCCTTAGGGACGGTTTCCTTCTTCGGTTGAGTTGGTGGGTTTCCTCCTCTCGCTCCACCCCTTAGCTTGGGGCAATCCCTCTTTGCATTCATAACATAGTGTTCCCGGCATAGGACAGTTCAGGCTTGTGTGACCCGGCTTGCCACACTTGCAACAAGAGACTTGGTTGGAGTTGGAGTTGCAAGGACCAAAGTGCTTGCCCTTGCACTTAGGGAACCATTTCGCTTCCCGGCGATTATCAAAACTTCTAACGTTTGGTTGGAACCTCAGTTTCTTGAATGAACTCAGCGGCGTCTCTCCCTTCCTCTTTTCCGCGGCCTTTGCCTTCTCTTCTTTGTCTTTTGCGTAGACCTTTTCCATTATCTTAGCCTCCTCGATGACCTCTCGGAGGTTTGTGGCTTTAGATTTGCGGACTCTGTTTCCCATGTCCGCGGGTAGACCCTTCAAGTGGGTCTTCATCTTCTCTTTTTCGGTTGGGGCCACGTGCCCCACGAGATTTAGCTTTTCCATGAATAGGCGGGTATACTCTTTCACCGTCGATTCTCCTTTCGTTAAGGCTCGAAACTCATCTTCGATCAAATCCATCTCCTGTTCGTTGCAATATTCCTCCATAACCTTCTCCTTGAAAGTAGCCCATGACATCTTTGCCAAAACGGTTTCCCCTATGGTCACGGTGTGGACATCCCACCAAATTAGGGTCGCGCCCCGAAGCATTTGAGAACCAAAATTCACTTTCTGACTCTCATCACAGCCACAAGCCCGGAAGGCTTGCTCAATTTCCCTCAACCACCTCATGCAAGCCACGAGATCGTCTACCACGGCAAACTCTGGCGGCTTGCAACCCATGAAAGATTTATACGAACAACCCTTTCCTGCTTGCCTCATCTTTAAGACCACCACCCCATCAGTACGGTTCTCGCCTCCGGTGCCGCCTGAACCGGCTATCGCGTTCTCCGCAACCACTTCTGGCCTCCGGAGACTGGCATCTCTGTCTTCTAACATTTTTAGGAAGGCTTCTTGTTGCTTTTCCATGGCCGATGTTACCATCTGCATAACACTAGCCATCATATCGGCCTGCGGGTTTGCCTCCTGAATGACCGGATTTGTGGATGCCAACTCCACTCTAGGTATGTGTTCCACTGACCCGGTAAATATTGGCGGCATGTTGGGAGGAACTACAGTCGCCACCCGGACTACAGGATTTGGATTAGACGAACTATCCTCATGCATTTCTCCTTCGACTAGTGGTTGACTTCGACTATTTACCATTTCGGATCCGCCACACAATTTAGAAGGAAAAGGAATAAGCGACACAAGAAGTACACAAGAAACATACTCATACGGCTCATTGATTGTCATAATCATAGTAATTCAAGTATATTCACGTAATCATATATTCATAATGACAGTAGCTAATTGAAATTATGAACATACACCACATAAAAATCCTCACTACTACTTTCACAATTCTCAACAACGTAGTTTCTATTAACTCTAAGGTCGTCTCATATTAAAAATTCTACCCCAAAACTCACTAATTATAACTTAATAGTCTCAGCTTAAGTCTAGGCATCGAGTTTACGTACCTAGTTCACTTAAACTAGAGCTCTGATACCAACTTGTAACACCCTAAAAATTTGGGGTAAAATAAAACTCAAAATTTTGGCAATATAATGTCTAAACAATAGCTGAATTAAACCTGTGAACATTAAGACTAAAACCCAATAAAGTTAGGATAGTTCCTCAATTAAAGTAGCGGAAATAAATAAGACATATACATGACAACCTATTCAATCTAGAACAATTAATACTAGATTAAGATGGGTGCCACTATGACTTCCAAAAACGCTCTATTTCGATTTCCCAAAAATGCTCGGTCCAGGGAGGAATCCTAGGTGCGATCCCGGTGAATCAAGGTGCCCTACTCGCACTGCTAGCGGAACCTATGAACCATTAAACATGAACACCAGAGTTAGGACGAAGTCTAATGGTTAACGTACCAAGATAGTTTATAATGTGGATATGAACAACAATTAAATGTTACCGAACCCATGCATTGCAAACAATGCCAAAATCTCCCAAGCGGGACATTGTTCCACCCTGTACAGATATAACAAAGAAAGCTTCCAAATAAAATGGAGTGACCCGTTACCATCTTGGGTGACAAGAACACGTGAATGGAGTCACCCGCGATGTTGATTGGATTTCACCACAAATCTCGGTTCTAGTTCCCATGCAACGCCGGACATCACAATCCTCAAACCGTTTATGCCTCTAGCGCTTACCCTGTCGGGTTACACCTCAAGGACTTACAGACAAGGGTGCCTATCCAATCTAGCTAAGTTCCAACTCAGGGACTTGCACCCCCTATTGTCTACCCGCTAATGCCCAATGGCAAATAAATATGCAATACAATGCATACTATCTAAATCCTCGTGCACAAGGAAATAAATATAAGACTTCCAACAAGAATTATAAGCAATTATAGATGACAACCTTCATGTAAGTATATTATTGGCACAAATAATATGATCATGCTTGTTACATATTCACCATGAGAAACTACAACTCATTTAGCAACATATAAATCCCCAAGTAGTAAAATGACTCCAACTGCTGATAAGAATTTGTGTATTTGACTTTCAATATTTAGAGATGTAGACCTTCACCATAATTTGTCCTTCCTATGAGACATGAAAATAGGAACCTTACAAAATGATTAAACACTTCCACCAACCCCAAAAGTCTCATTTATTGAAGATAAGTAAAATCCTAGCTTTTAGGTTAATAGCAAGTATTTCATAAATGTCATATAAACAAATAATGATGCAAGTATGGATGTACATAAGTTGATAAAACTTACCTAGTGGTTCAATGAACAAACCCCGGAAGGTTGGAGTTGAGAATGTAGGTGATGAGAACCTTGACCCTCAAGACAATGGAACTAGTTCACCAAATGAGAGGAACCCTAGTTAACATTAAATACACCTAACCAAGATTCTAGAGAGGATTAAGAGTTGAAGAGTTGGAGTTTTGAAGTGGAGAAACCTTACCTAGGAGAGAAAAATTGGCTGCCTTCCAAAACCCCAAAATGTAATAAATGAATTCTACTCAAGAATCAGGCTTTTAATGCTCCTTTCCCCCGACCGCGATTGTGACACGCGAGAGTGACAAGGCACTCTCGCTGGTCACTCTCGCGAAGAGTGTACCGAGACTTCTCAGCCCACGGCCTGATTTGGTCCCTCGCGATTATGACTCCGCGAGAGTGCCACTGGCACTCTCGCCAGAATTGTACCGAGAGTTCCCTCGCCCTGGCGCGATTATGACACCGCGAGAGTGACCCTGGCACTCTCGCTGGGCACTCTCGCCGAACTGTTCACTCATCAAAATTTGACGTTTTCCAACACCGCAAACACGACTGAACTTTGGTGATAACAACTGAGCGAAACCAAAATAAATTTCAATATCATATAATCAAATATTCCAAAATTTGGGGTGTTACAACTGATAAGCCGATCTTGGGTGGGGAGTCTCTTCCGAATAGCAAGCCACAAACAGAAAGCATGTCGGGGGATGAAACCTTTAAACCAAACAACCTTACACCAATTAATAGTGTCTCCAACCGCTGATAAGGATGTCCAGACATCCCTAACCGAAAAGATAACAAGCTTTCGACGAAGATTTATCCAAAGCACTTTATCTCGAGTCGCATTGTTAAGAGTCGGCATGGTTACCATTGATAAAGATGGGAACCGCTCAATCCATAAGGGAGGCCACACACCATTTAAGATGGTCAAAACATCTCTAACCGAGGAATCTTTGGTGAAGCCACTAGCATGGATCATACGATACGAGATACGTGAAGAGAGATGTTCATCCCTGATCCAAGTATCTTCCCAAGCGTTTGTGGTAGCTCCATCTCCAACTTCCGAAATAAAGAATTTTCGTACATGCGGTCGAATCGTGAAAATTTTCCGAAGAACCCAAGACCACGTGGGCCATGGACGGATTATCCAAAAATTTGTCGGGCCAAATCTATGAATATAACACCATTTCACCCATAACGAGTGTCTTTTACATAGTATATCCGCAATGTGCTTAGTGAGGAGCACACGGTTCCATAACGCCAGCTTACGTATACCTAAGCCACCTCCAAATATAGGCTTACAAACCTCTTCCCAAGCTACACGACATCTACCCCGACTACTCTCCCCTTGCGACAATAGAAAATCCCTAAACATAGCCTCAAGATCGTGTATTACCCCGGACGGCAAGAGGAACACCGGGAGCCAATATAGTTGCATAGAGCTTAATACATATTTAATGAGTTAGAGGCGTCCTCCAAAATACAAGTGTTTGGACTTCCAGTTATGAATTCGATTCCGAGTTTTGTTCACCAAGTCCCCAAAGTCAAAAACTTTCAACCGAGTGGGTGAAAGCGGAACACCCAAATAGCGGATAGGAAACATTCTGGCACGAAAAAGTAAGCAATAGAGAATGGCATTCCTCTCCGCTTCGCCCATATTACCAAAAAAGACCTCGCTTTTTTCAAGACTAGGAGATAATCCCGATCGTTGCTTGAATAGGAAAAGGGCCTTTTTTAAGATCTCCACCGAGGCAACATCCCCTCTTGTGAAAACGAACAGGTCGTCCGCGAAGCATAAGTGGGTAATTTGCAACTCCTCACATGCACAATGATACCCAAAAGAAGCCGCTTCATCAATACATTGCTTGAAAAACATTGAAAAGCCTTCCATTACAATAGTAAAGAGGTAAGGGGATAAAGGATCCCCTTGCCGGATACCCCTCTCCGCTTTGAAAAAACCTTTCGTATCTCCATTAATTGCAATGGAAAAATAGACTGATGAAACCATGACCTCAATCCATTTAATGAGAACCGGGTGAAAACCACATCCCTGAAGCATCCCAATCAGAAACTTCCAATCAACTGTATCAAACGCCTTTTTTATATCTATTTTGAAAGCACAACGAGGAGGCCACGATCTTCTTTGATAATCTGACACTAATTCATGTGCCATCAAGATATTGTCAGTTATCATCCACCCTGGGATGAAGGATGATTGAGTTGACCTAACCAAACCATCCAATGCTCCTTTGATTCTATCTGCAATGATCGTGCTAATACATTTGTATAAAACATTACAACAAGCGATGGGGTGAAAATCACTAACCTTGGTCGCATTCGTTGACTTTGGGATTAGGCAAAGCAAAGTATGGTTAAGCTCCTTCTCCAAGATTCCCGATTGAAAGATACGCTAATACATGGTGTAGGGAATTTTTTTGACGAGGTAGGGGAGGATGTAGAAAATGGGATATATGAGTCATTTTAATTCAATCGTTGTTGATGCAAGAAGAAAACCCACAATCACAATGTTAGAGGTGATACAAATATTTGTTATGGAGAGGCATTATAGAATGTCAACGAAAACACAAAAATGAGAATCAGTTATATGTCCGTCCATAAGGAAAAAGTTAAAGAAACGAGGAGAAAATCACATGTTTGTTTATCTATGGTGGTATATGATTATGCATGCTTATCTATGATGGTATTATGGTTATGTATGCTTATGTATTCGTTTGTTATATGTAGATTTTGGTATATCCCTAGTGGTGGGAATGTGTTTGAAAAACAAAATGGTTATGAAGCAATGGTGGTGGATCTAGATGCTAGCACATACAGTTGTAGACTATAGGACATATTAGACATTCCTTGTGTGCATTTCATATCAGCAATACCCTTAATTAACAAGCATCCAGAGCATTATGTCAGTAATTGTGTGTGTGTATATATATATATATATATATATATATATATATATATATATATATATAGAGAGAGAGAGAGAGAGAGAGAGAGAAGGGTTCAAACGAGAACGTCCTTATTTTACGAAAATGCGAGAACACTTCTAGGCCTCCAAATTAATTAACATAATAGAAATGAAAATAAATAAGTATTTATCATTAAATTTCTGTTATCTTAGATTTGTCCTTATCCCTTACATGTTGCTACTATCACTGCAGACTTCTTCTGTCGATGGCTCCATCGTCAATAACCATGTGATAATAAATATTATTTAATAAAATTAATAGAAAAAAGAAAATAAAAATTAATTTTTAAAGAAAAGTGATAAAAGATGGAAAAAGTCTAAACTGCCCCTCAATTAAACAGATTTTTTAACGACCGTTAGAGGGAACTACCAAAGACGAACGATTTTTCAAACTATAATAACTACATTGTAATTTCGAAACTACAAAAACGAAAAGGTGTAATCTTCGACAAACTACAAGGACGAAATTTAGAGTTTAACTTTAATTACACGTGATTTGTGTTGTGTGATAAAGACACAAGTAGTGGTGCTCAAAAACCCGACCAACGCAACTCAACCCAACGCGAAATAACTCAAACCGAAGCAACCCGATGTCTAATCGAGTTGTAAAATCTTCTAACCGTAGGTATTGAGTTGATATCGGGTTACTTTTTAAAATAATTTACAAGTGTAAAGCCTTTTCAGAGAAAGAAATGAACAGTCATATCTTCTGAAAAATTGACAATTGTGCCCCAAACATTCAATCTTCTTTTGATACCTCAAAAACATTTGTAAAATCCAAAATTTGATTGGAAGAACCACAAATCTTGCGGTTTTAGATTAAAAATAAATATTTAATGTAAAAATCTTGAAGAAAAAGAAAACCTATGTCAAAATCATAGAGAACCGTAAACTTACTTATTAATAAGTGTCAAAAGTACACAAAACCACAAGCCAATAGTACCAGAACCGCAACTTTGTTTTTTTTTTTTAGAACGGCAAAATTTTATAAAACTAGCAAGAAGCTAGAGAAACAGCTATTACAAAGAAAGAGTAGCAAGGGAAGGATTTGCAAGCCAACCAACCCAATTAATAGACATTTTGGTATTTCGATAATTAATCCAAAAGTAAGCACGGGTTATAATGTTCTCCAAGATCGCCGCCTTTTTTTGGTTTCGGGTTGCCAAATAGAGTTCCATTGCGAAAAACCCAAATGGACCATAGAGTGATAAGTATAACGGCCTCGAAACATCAAAAAACCTTTTTTTCAGCCTAATTGAATCAATCCAAGAAACCCAATCCGAATAGGAGCTTAGAGTCGGAATATCAATTTTCCACCATCGTCCAATAAGAGCCCATAGATCTTTAGCAACGGGACACAAGAAGAAAAGGTGATGGCAATCCTCTACCCCAGTATCACAATTAGGACAAAGAAGAGACGTAATGTCGATACCTCTTTTATCCAAATTAAGCCTAGTAGGGAGTCGATTAAGACGTAACCGCCACGCGAACACGTTGACTTTGATGGGAACAAGTCTATTCCATCTACTAGGGATATTCTCAACCTCCAAAAAGTGAGCATCAATACACCTCCTAGCAGACGCCACCGAATACTCGTCCGACCCGTCTAGCATCCACAACCATCTATCCTTTTGATCCGAGCACACGAATGTAGACAAAATTTGTTGAAGTTCACATAATTGAGCAGCCTCAACCCCACCTCTTGGCTCCCTTCGAAGTCACAAATCCCAACACCCTAACTCCAAACGAGACTTGACATTTGTCGATTTATCAAAATCTAAAGCATAAACTCTAGGAAATTGAATTTTAAAGGAGGATTCCCCAAGTCAAACATCATTCCAAAAAGCGGTCAAACCACCATCACCCACCTTTTTCTTGCAAAAAGAAAAAAGATCAATGCCTTTATCCTTTAGATAGTTGACCGATTTTAAAATTGAAACCCAAGTGGAATTCGAAATTTGCTTAGAAATATTTGACCAAATTTGACCCGTCGTGCCGTATATGGATTTAATAACTTTAACCCAAAGTGCCTCGTCTTCTGACCAGAACCGACATATCCACTTGAAAAGCAAAGCACTGTTAAACGCCATAATACTACCAAGACCAATTCCTCCGAATTTGAGATCTGCCATAACCTTTTTCCATTTAATCCAAGACATTTTCTTTTCCTCAACATCTCCGCCAAAAAATAATCTATTTCGCAAAGATTCCAAGCCTTTATCAACCGTCCTTGGAACTTTATAAATAGACATGAAGTAAGTAGGAAGGCTCACCAAGACGGACTTTAGAAGAGTAACCCGCCCACCAACCGATAGAGTTTTAGCTTTCCAATTGGAAAGTTTGGCCAAAAATTTATTGACCACCACCTTCCAACCCTCCATTATTGACATGTTAGCCCCAACGGTTAAACCCAAATACGTAAAAGGAAGCTTCGATCCACCACACCCAACACAAGAAGCCATACGCTCGATTTCATACAATCCCACCCCCACACCAAAGAGTTTGGTTTTGAGAAGATTAATTTTGAGGCCCAATATCTCAAGGTACAACAAGCCTTACTTTTCCATGTGTCATCATCTCCATAAACCGCAAACCTTGTGATATGTAAACTGCAACTTTTTTTTATTTAAATTGATTTGAATTCATGATTGGTGTGTCATTTAATTAGTCTTTTTTACGTTCCTGGTTTCGCGTTATTATTTTCCCCATTCACACTTTTCCACATTTAATTTTGTTTTGAAATTACACGATAAAAAAAGTAAAAAAAATCTTTTTTCTACAAGATTTTTATAATAAATATTTTTTTAATCCAAAACCGCAAGGCTTACGTTTCTACTTTATGGTTTGCAGGCTTATTTTATATCAGATTATGGAATAGTCAGAAAAACATCTGACACCGTAAGCAAAATTAGGCTTGTAGTATCATATTTGTTGGGCTTGGGACTTTTTAAAAAATAAAAAAATATGAATGACTATCTATACTATATTATAAAGATGACATAAAAAACTCTTAATTACAACTCACTAAGCTTTATGTACTATCATTTAAAGCTATCTACTTAAAATCTCTTAAAAATAACTACTAAAGCCTAATGTACTACCTGTAAAGCTTTTAACCCTAATTAATATATTTCATCCTTATCCCCCAAAATCCTTATCTCTAATCCCCAAACCCTAAAATTATGAAATTTGAATTCTGATAAACATAATCAAAACAGGATAAACATCTCAATTTAAATATAAAAAAATTAAAATATATAAGATAATTAATGAATTTTAACAAACTACTTAATTTTTTTTATATAAAAAACATTATATTGTTAAGCCTAAATTAAACAAATTTATACATAAAAAACCATTATCTGATTATCACTCAATAAAAACCGTCCAAAATCGTACTGTAAATCAATAAAAAACAAAAAATAAAAATAAACATTAAAATTGTGATGTATTAAGCATTAGGTACTATTATTTAATGTTAAACTACTTAAAATCTCTTAAAAACAATTAATGAAACAATATGTACTACTTTTAAATGATTTTAACCCTAATTAATAAATTTCATCTTTATCCCCAAAAATCCTTATCTCTAATCCCCAAATCCTAAAATTATGAAATTTGAATTCTGATAAACATAATCAAAACAGGATAAACATCTCAATTTAAATATAAAAAAATTTAAAATATATAAGATAATTAATGAATTTTAACAAACTACTTAATTTTTTTTATATAAAAAACATTATATTGTTAAGCCTAAATTAAACAAATTTATATATAAAAAAATCATTATCACTCAATAAAAACCATCAAAAATCGTACTGTAAATCAATAAAAAACAAAAAATAAAAATAAACATTAAAATTATGATATATTTCGTTGCATTGCACGAGTATGCTTCTAGTTTTTTAAAATACATGATCAACACGGTTATTTAAGTATGTATCTTACATTCTTGTTATTATTCATGTCGATTTATTATTCCATCACATAACTATGTGCTAACTGACCATGTGAATATGTACCAATAGTATTCATTGTATTCATTTGTCAATAATTCTGACCAATATATATATATATTTTGTTAATGTATATGTGTAGAGGGCTCAGGCCCATGTTCGTATAAGGCCCATGTCCATATATAGTCTCTGTATAAATACATTGTATCTATAGTCTAGGTTTAGATTTCTCATTATTTTACTTTTCATATTGTACGTTTTCTCTCAATTAATATATCGAGGTTTCAAACCTTCAGCATATTCATCGTCTTCTTCAATCATATTAATCTTCTAACACACACACACACACACACATATATATATATATATATATATATATATATATATATTACTTTCATTACAGGTTGGTTTAAATAAGACAAAAAAATTAATGACGTATAAATATATGATTCATATTATTGGTTAAAAAATATAGAGTGAATTGGGATTTGGTCCCTGTGGTTTTGTGATTTCTTTGACCATGACTCTCATTCTATGTTTATTGTGGATATAGCCCCTGTGGTATGCAATATATTGTGGCTAGGGTCCCTAAACACTAACACCGTTAACTTTAAGGGTTAAAGACATCATGTGTCTTGCACACTATGAGCATAATAGTCAATTTACTTTCACTACTAGAAAAATGTGAAATACTGACGACAATTACCGACGGCAAAAAACAGTCGGTATTTACCGACAGCAAACCGACGGCCTACCAACGGTATCTTTTTAATTTTATTTTTTATTTATTTTTAATAAGTCGTCAGAAAACCGTCGGAAAAATTAGTGAAATACCGATGGCTTACCGACGGTTGTTTTTTTCATTTTATTTTATATTTATTTTTAATAAGTAAATACCGTCGGAAAACCGTCGGTAACTGGAACCGTTAGTAAGTTGTCGTCGGAAAACCGTCGCTGAATATTACCGACCAACTTTTTACCAACGATCATTTCCGTCACAAAACCGTCGCTAAAGCCTTTTTCCGACGGTTTACCGACTGTTTCAGCCGTCGGTAATACGATTTATTTTAGTAGTGTTTCAACTTTCAATTTAACCAATACACCTTTAAAACAAAAAATACTACATTGTGGATTTGGTCCCTATGCATCATCACTCATCATCTTTAAAATCCATTTCTTATCTCTCTTAATTTTTTTTCATCCAATTTTCATTATCAAAGTACAAGAAAAACTAATTTATTAAAGTGCAAAAAAAATTACTTGCATTTAAAAATAACAATTGTTTAAAACCAACAGTACATCATAAAAAAGACAACTTATCAAAATAATAATTATTTGAAACCAACATTATATCCTGAAAAAGACAATTCATCAAAATGACAATTGTTTTATATCAACATCAAAAAAGTAAAACCATCAAAATAACAATTGTTTGATATCAACATAACAACTTGAAAAAGACTACCCATCAAAAATAACAATTGTTATTTTGATTATTGGGCAAGAAGTTTCTCATTTAAATGGAAAGGAGGCAGCAGACATGTAACTACTACTTTCTTGCTCATATTTCCACACACCTCTTCTCAACTTTGCTTTATTAGAACATATAATTTCATATTATATTCTCCCTAAGCATTTCAACAGGTTTCTATAATATCATAAAATTCGCATTTGTTTAGAGTTGGTTAAAGATGCATTAAATTGAATATCATTTTAAGTCATGTGATTTCATAAATGAATTCCTATTGATTGATTAACTTTTTTTATAATTTCTAACACGTAATGAGTTTTTATCTTTATTAATGTATGTGTAACATTTTGTTGATGATGAACATGTAATGAGAGTTTTTATCTCTATTATACCCGTTACGATGCCATTTTTTGTATTTTATTTATTAATTTTTACCTTTTTAATTGTTTTTCTTAAGGTCATCATATATTTAATAGGCAACCCATCAAAAAAGACATTTGTTTTTGATGGTTTGTCTTTTTCGAGTTGTTCTGTTGATATCAAAACAATTGTTATTTTGATGCATTTACTTTTTCGGGATGTAATGTTGATATAAAACAATTGTCATTTTGATGAGTTGTCTTTTATGGGATGTAATGTTGGTTTCACGTAATTGTTATTTTGATAGGTTGTTTTTTTTAGAATGTAGTGTTGGTTTTAAACAACTGTTATTTTTAAATGTAAGTATTTTTTTTTTTTTGCACTTTATCAAATTAGTTTTTCTTCTACTTTGACAATGAAGATTGGATGAAAAAAAAAATTAAGAGAGACGATAAATGTATTTTAAATATGATGAGTGATGTATAGGGACCAAATCCATAATTTAGTATTTTTTGTTTTAAAAGTGTATAGGTTAAATTGAAAGTTGAAAGTAAATTGACTATTATGTCCATAGTGTGCAAGACATATGATGTCTTTAACCCTTAAAGTTAACGGTGTTAGTGTTTAGGGACCATAGCCACAATATATTACATACCATAGGGACTATATCCACAATAAACATAGAATGAGGATCATGGTTAAAGAAATCACAAAACTATGGACCAAATCCACAATTCACTGTATGTTTTGTTATCAAGGTTGAGTTTTCTTCCCAACACAAGATAAAGTTTGTGATGTGTCTGAATGTTAGAATGTTTTCTTCATTTTGGATCAATCATAAGATCTAAAATTTTACAGGTCAAGTTGCAAACAATATTCCATAATGGGTGGACCCTTCAACCCAATAATTATACTGAAATAGACGTACAAAACAAACCTCTCCATTAATTTCACATAACAATATCCAAATGTTGCATTTGAATTTGTGTATGGTTAGATCTACGGAAATAGTTTTTATTAAAAATGTTATTCTATGATCATATCATTCAACTTTAAAAATAACTAAATATCAAAATAATTTACTTTTTTCTTCATTAGATTATTAGTTGTTTTTGTTTTTTTATCCTAATTTAAACATTTATTTAATCAGATTAAAATAAATTGGAGCACAATGACGGGTGCAACTAACATGAAAAATATGTTAATTTTACCTATTTATTATTGAAAATACAAAATAATTAAAATTTTAAGATGCAATAAATGAGAAAATTACATAAAATCCCAACAAGCAAGTTTTCTTCTATTTAAAGGATGATTCATACACGTATTCTTTCATTTAATTTGAGTGAAAAATGAGTTCAGAACCTAAAAGAGAGATCATTCATTCCAAAGAAGAAGTAGCAGCCCAAGAAGAAATATGGAAATATATTTTGGGTTTCACTCCCATAGCTCTGGTGAAGTGCGCCATTGAGCTTGGGATACCCGATATCCTTGAGAACCATG
The DNA here is from genome assembly GCA_023525745.1 of Arctium lappa. NCBI lineage: Eukaryota > Viridiplantae > Streptophyta > Magnoliopsida > Asterales > Asteraceae > Arctium > Arctium lappa. Next base: position 114,560,499 of record CM042050.1, read on the forward strand.
AAACCCCAATGACGCTTTTAGAGCTTACATCAAAGCTTGGGTGTAACGAGTCTTCATTGTATCGGATCATGAGGTTCTTGATCCATTACAAGATATTTCAAGAGAAGCCTGTATCTGAAACATCTGTTGGATATGCTCTGACCCCTTTGTCTCGGCTTCTAACAAGGCATGGACAAAATTCGATGGCCGACTTTGTGCTTCTTGAGAGCAGTCCGGTCATGTTGGCTCCATGGCACAAGCTAAGTGCTTGGGTTTTGGGTAACAAAGAGTTACCGTTTGAGGCGGCACACGACGGCAAAGATCTTTGGGGATTTACTGCGGCTAACCCTAGTCATAGTAAGCTCTTTGACGATGCAATGGCATGTGATGCGCGCGTGGCGGTGGCAGCGGTGATTGAGGGTTGTTCTGAGGTGTTTGAGGGATTGAAGACGATGGTGGATGTTGGTGGTGGTGATGGGACGGCTTTACGGTTGATTGTGAAGGCTTTTCCTTGGATCAAAGGGATTAATTTCGATCTCCCTCATGTGGTGTCGGTGGCTCGTGCATTTCCTGGTGTTGAACATGTTGGAGGTAACATGTTTGATCATGTTCCAAAAGCTAATGCTGCTTATTTGATGGTTAGTCTTATTACCATTTAAAATTAGTCTTATGTTCTTTGAAATTCTGATAGCAACGGTTGGTTACATAATGCAACTAATGACGAAATCCATGTTTAATTTGTATGTTTGCATCTTTGTTCCTATATTACTTGTGTGACATTTCTTTTTCCAAAACTAGCAAAACTTCGTAACTTCTTTTTGCGGGCTGCTACAAGTTATTTATCATCTATCAAGACCGTAATCATATTATCTATACTATGTACTTTATAAAAATTCTAATACAGTTTTATTGAAACTTTAAGATAATAGCATGTCGTACAACCCTCCTAAACACACCCACACCCACTCCCACTCCCACTCCCACTCCACATCCACTCTAATTTTTTTAATTTATAAGTTACATTCAATACCCTTATAATTAGTTATTTAGTTATTTTTAGTCACTTAGTTTTTTATTTTTCATTTTAGATTCTTATCATATTAACATAAATAATCGTATATAAACTAAAATGCATTTTTTAAATTATACAATTGTAATCGTTTCGCCAATATCCTTGAAATGAGCCCAATATTGAATATTTTATTGATTTAATCATATTATTAAATATCATCAATATATACGAATTAATTTGTTTTATATTATTTACGCTTTCTTTTTTCATTTTACACCTTTTATCATATTAACTAAAATACATTATTAAATACATTTTTTACAAATTATACTATTATAATCTTTTTTTGGGAAATGGTATCTTGGGCCTTTGGCCCAGACTAATCCCTTGGCAAAGAAACCGACTGCGAAAGCATGCAGCCCTGAGGTTAAACCCAGTGGCCACAAAGTTGCGAATGCAGGGAATCGAACCCGGGTTGAGCGCTATGAACTCCCCAGGTGATTACCGTTACACCACAAGCCTTGTGGTTTATACTATTATAATCTTCTTGTCAATAAGTTTATTATTGAATTTTTTTTAATTTAATAATACTGTAAAGTATCATAAATACGTATCGAGATTTTTCAAGAATGCCGTATCGAGATTTTTTAAACCTGTACATTTTACACCTTTATCTATATTTATATATCTATCCTCCTTAAAAAAATCTATGTGCGGTTATTCTTGAATTTTTAATAGGTACAAATTAATTTTTCTATATACGGATTTATTTGTTTTATATTCCTTAATCTTTCGAATTTTCGGCTTTAGATTCGAGATGCCGCATTTTGCACGGATACGTATCTAGTATGTAATGATTTTGTCTTTATATTGTAGAAAGTACTGCATGATTGGAGGGATGAAGAATGCATCAACATACTTAAAAAATGTCGAGAGGCCATTCCTCAAGATACAGGAAAGGTGATTATTGTAGAGGCAATTATAGGAAGAAAAGGAGATCATGAGTTTAAAGAAGTGGGATTGATGCTTGATATGGTGATGATGGCTCATACGAGCAACGGGAAGGAGCGGACTTTGGAAGAATGGTCTTACGTATTTCATGAGGCTGGATTCAGTTGTTACACCGTAAAGCACATTCAATCCTATCATTCCGTTATTGAAGTCTATCCTTGAATCTCAAATCTCGAGTTTATTCTTCAAACTATATATCAAGCTTTCAAAAATTGAATTTAGCCAGGTTCTACTCGAAATTGGTATGTTTATCTACATATTTTTAAAGTTGTATCGTTCTCCAATAATAAGTGATTTATGTGTTTATTTACATATTATGGTTCTCCAATAACAAGTGATTTATGTGTTATATGAAAATTACACTAAACTCTAACCTCCCCCTTTTTTTTTGAGATTTTGTAGTATTTCAACATTCAAACTTATCACTGATATTGAAGTTTATCCTTGGCATCCAGTTTCAAAATGGAATTTAGTAGGATTTACATGAAAATGGTATATTTGTCTACAAATATATATATATATATATATATATATATATATTTGTAATGTATATCATTCTCGAATAAAAGATCTAGTGATTAATATATGAAAATTGCAACAAATATTACTCACCATGCATCTTTATAGTCATAGGATTGGACAAAACCATACGGTTAAACATACTTTCTTTTTTATTTGAAAAGCTAAAGATTATATGTAGGGTCAACATCAAAGGAGTAGGTGATCAATATATGAAAGTACCTTTGTGTAAGGGCTAAAGTGCCATTTATGAGAATTAACGATTTAATTGACAAATTATAATAATTAAATTCATAATTTATTTTGAAATATAAGAAAAACGATTTGATGATGATAATTATGGATGGGGTTTTCAATCCTATTTATGGAGCAAATCTTTGATTTGATTATAAAGACATCATTCTTGATTTCTCTCCATCATGAAATTTAGAGAGAAAAATGGAGAGTTTTTGAGAGTATTATTTGACATTGAAGACAGAGTAAGTAATGAACTCAAGAGGATAAATCATCATTTTTGGAAGTAAAACGCTTATGCTAAACTTGTTATTTTCGTGACCGAGTCAATGGCATAATAATGTCTTAAAAGTATTTTGAACTGTAACACCCTCAAATTTGTTAAGAGCAACTAATTAAAATTTCAACATTACATCATGTAAAAGATAAATCTCCAAAATAAAACTTTATATTTAACCTCAACAAATATAAACTCCAGTCTTATACAACAACTAGACCAAAGTCGGTGTTACTTAATCCCAACTATAAGTTGCTCTTCCCGAAAACATGTGCGGAAGACTTCACTAAGATATCCACCTCTTGAGCACACGACTAGCACTCCTCTCAGCACAGTGTCACTAGAGCTATTCCCAACCGGAACCTGTTGCACACGCCGACAAATAAAAAGGTTAGGCTAACGCCTAGTGAGTTCAAGAGTTTTCCACATGAATAAAGATATCGTTGAAAGGAGGTAATGCAGTTTAGATCATAATATTTCAAAATGATATGTTTTGAATATGAAAACGACTCGTTTTCCAATAATATGCATTTCGGGCAAAGAACACCAATATAAACGTTTTCAAATCCAAACTACTTCGGGGACAAGGTCCCAACATATAACGTTCTTTCGTAAATTAATTTCAACCCAAACTCACTCAAAACGTGAATAGAAATCGAACTCTCCATTTATGAAAACGCGGTTAAAACTTTATATCCCGAAACACCCAAAAAGCTAGTGGGGAATAATACTCATCCCATAAATCATGGATAAGATCCATTTATACAAAACGTCACCGAAACTTGGATAATAAAACTCAATACCCAAAAACAACACCTTTCGGTGACGGGGGATACTCAAATTACATCGAAAGTGGCGGGCACACAAAGTTAAGACACTTATCAATGTTCTCGAGCTCCATATAGAGCCATGGATCCCCGTATACGACTCCCAACTGAGCTACCACCGCAAGATACCCAAATGACCCTAGTGTCTACTCAACCTCTAAATGAGTGTCACCACAAAAGCCACAAGTCCCCGTACAAGGCTCTCCAAGAGCACCACCGCAAGCTTACATAACAACATGACTTGGGGACCACTCACTAGACTACAAACGGGCATCGAGTTCAACCACCCACGATATATACATCGAGCCCTTCAATAAAGGTTATGTGGTTATCGAGTTCAACCACCCACGATCTATACCTCGAGCTCCCGCTAGCCATAAACAATATCCAGTCCCAAAACGGGGGTAAAGTCCCCAACTAAACCAACTGACTAACTCATATGCCTATGGATTCAATGCATTACAGTCTAAAAAGTTACATGACTCAAACGAATGAACTAACACATTCAAAATATGTAACACTCAAATAAGGTGCAACTAAGTACACCATACGTCCAAGGCTCCTTAACGAGCTACCAAAACTGAACAAATGTTTCCAAAGACTCAACCGAGTACAAATCAAGCCCCAAAAGGCTTAATAGACGTTTGGCTAAAACACGAGAGCCAATAGGGTTACATAAACCAAATTACATCTTTCCCCAAAACCTTTGTTTCTCGAATCACCATTGGCCTTCGGCCCAAAACCCAAAAAGATTATTATTTCTGAAATGTTCCCAAGGTCGGGAATGATCCAACCCAAAAGACTCACACACTCTAACTTTTAAAACGTCCCATTACATGAATGATGCATAAAACGCAACAAACACTAAAAATGCATTTTGACCAATATCCTTTTATGAAATAAATCATCAAAACACATTCATCTATGACACATTTAACAAAATGCCCAAAAATCCCGAATGTGAGTGTTTTATAAAGTTAAATACTTCAAATAATCAAAGATTACCAAATAACTCAACAATTGATAATTTCATGTAAAACATATAAACACTTTAAAATGGACATTTTGGTATGTACAACGTTTTCACAAATCAACTTGAACTCATCTTATACCTTTTCTCCTCTATATATGTTGGAACTCTCCATCACCCCTCAATGGCTCTTTTGAAGGATAATTATGAGAATTTCACATATTATCACATAAGTGTTGCTTAATTCTCATATTCTTGCATTCAATTTATGTGAAAATGGGTTCAAAAATAAAAAGAGAGAATTAATTCTAAAGATTTGGAATTGAAATATTTATTATGTTTGGTTTATAAGATTTGGAATGTAATTGAATTCCATTTTTTATAAAATAATTAGAAAGAAAAAAATTAAATTACCTTTTTATTAATTGATTATTATAAAATAAATGTTTTACATATATTTTAAAACATTATTATACACAAATCCTACGAAATACTAACCTCCATGAGATTTCTAATGTTTGTGGGATTTCATATCCAAGCAATCATTCAAATATGATCAAAATGAATTTGAATTTCAAGTCCCTTCAAATCCTATCCAATCTTACAAGCTAAACGAGACCTGAGTTTAGCCACGTAATATGATGATGATATTTAATAAGTTATATATGACACAAATGATATTTAATAAATCTATAAAATATAAAAATATATTAAGATTTATGTTAGAAATACTCAAATACATATGATCCAAGTAAATCTAGTGTTAATGAGGCCCAAAAAAGTCCAATCGTAGAAATACACCAAGAGGTGTTGTGATGTGTCAGGATCGAATTCTCAACAAGAATTATGAACACTCAGAAACTATATTAAAGAAGTTGCGGAAAAACACTTTAATATTCAATAAACAGAAAAACAGTATGAATCACAACTTGCAAACTTTACTTAATGATTCAAGTTACAAGCTTTTCACTCACAACCTCAATCTTGAAGAACAGACTCTTTCAAGACGAATTCTACTTCTCTAGAATTAGGAACGATGCCTTGAGGTTGATTCTCTCTCTAGAACAAAAACTCAGAATTATTCTCACAAAAGTTTTTTTAGCTATTCTAAACAAATCTATACATATATTGAAGATAAAAGATAATTACAAAATAATAAAAGATCTTCAAAATAATCTTCATAATTATCTACAAGCTTTCCATGTTTATCTCCAGACGCGATCTCTTCAACATTATCTTCAAATTATCTCAGAAGCAGCATTAATCACCTTGGAAGCATTAACTGAGTCTTGGCAGTATTAACTACTAAGCAGCACTAACCACTAGTAGTACTAACTAGCTAAGCAGTACTAACTTTGTTCAAGCAGCACTAACTTTGACTAGCAGTATTAATTCTACTAGAAGTAGTAATACATAGCAGTATTAACTTTGAGATCCTCTGGCAGTACTAACTCTGAACTAGCAGCATTAATGACTTGGTCACATCTTCAGTTCCCAACATGATGGTTCAGCCGAACCATTTTTTCCTAATATTATTGTTTACTAATTATTTATATCTATTTTACTTGGATAATATTCTTACCATTTTATGCGTTTTAGTAATTAGTTGATTATTTTAAAAGATTTTAAATGATGTGAGATCTAAGTATGATGGCCGGCTTAAGCCTCAAGGCTTGTAAGTTACAATGGGCTCATGATGTTTATCAAAGCGTGCACGTGTGCGCACACACACACACACACACACATATATATAGAGAGAGGTGAGTTCATACGAGAATAACATCTATTTAAGAAAATACGAGAACAATCGAGTACATACAAAATCATATATGATTCACGCTACTTTGCGCGCGATTTTAGGTCATGCCCAAAGTCGCCCGCGGCCGTTTTTTCGGGTTAATGTAAAATCACATATGATTTCGTACATGATATGTTGTTTTTTGTTGTTTTCTAAAATAGTTAGCGTTCTCGTTTAAACCTTCCTTTCTCCCTCTCTCTCTCTCTATATCTATATATATATATGCTAAGGATCGTGTGAGAAGTTGAGGTTAACGTGAGAAGCGGATCTGAACCATTGATCACTTTTAATCTCATGTCCTCCCATGAATTGTACCTTGAAAGGGAACTAATCCAGTGCATCTCATCCTAATGTGCATCCATTTCTTATCCAACGGTTATCAACAGCTTCTCACGTTAACCTCAACATTTCATCGGAACCCAACCATATATATATATATATATATATATATATATATATATATATATGAGCCGGCGAATGATTGTGTGGGAAGTTGGGTTAACGATGAGAAGCATGAGAAGTGGATTTGAACCGTTGATCTCTTTTAATCTGAAGCCCTCCTATGAATTGTTGCTTAAAAGAGAATAGATCTGGTGCATCTCATCCTAATGTACGTCAATTTCTCATCCAACGGTTGATAACCACTTCTCACCGTTAACTCAACTTCTCAACGGAACCTAACCCTATATGAGCTTAATCATTTGAGAACTTCATGAGTTTAATCATTTGAGAACTTCATTTTTTTGTGAAATCAATGAGATCCATCCTAAGACACATATTTAAACAAATTATTTGATTTGTTCATTATTGATATAAGGGTAATGATGTAAATTAGTAATTTCCTTTTTTTTTGGCAATTCATTAAATATTTTAATTGTTTCATTTACCCATTATTTTAGGGAAAATCCATTATTATAAAAAACTATTCCTTATATACCCTTAATCTTTCTATCTTTCCCTTCTCTCCATGGATCCTCACCCTCGACGTGGCCTCATACTAACAACTTTCGGTGGAAGCCATACATTCCAATGAACTTTGTCCATGGTTCACTAACTCGAGGAATCATTAGAGGGACTCATCCTTCTTGACCTCGAACATCTGCCCCTGGTCAACTCCAATGAACCACATCGACAACGACCATATCTCTCTCTCTCTCTCGCTCGCTCAAGGTATGGCGAATAGTAGCACACCGGTTGAATCCATGATCTATTTAAAAAAAGTTTATGGCCAAAGTTAGCAGGGGCCAATGCATCTGGGCCAAGTCTAGATCACTTATTGAAATTGATAGTTCTTTAATAGAACACTATAAAAGGCTTTAGGCTTATGGACATGAAATTAGGAGGCCTAGTCCAGGATCTACAATCAACATGGACGTAAATTTAATGGCTGATGGAAGTAATTAATTTAATAGGTTTTATGTATTCTTCAAAGCACTAAGAGATTGGTGGATTACTGGATGTAAGAAAGTTATAGGACTAAACAGTTTTTTTTAAAGGATGTGTGCAAATGAGAGTTAATATTGGTTATTGGCCAAGATGGAAATAATCAGATTTACATATCTACATCCAAACTATTCTTATTATATTACCGTGAAGTGTTGTTATTATTAGTTCAGTCACTTACAATGTTGAATGCTTATGTAGCTTGGGATGTGAAGAACAAAGAGAATTGTGAGTGGTTCATTAATCTGTTAATAGAAGATATTAGTGTTATCGAGGGAGCCAGTGGCGGATTCACCACATAACTAGTGGGGGGATGGGCCCCCATTAGAAAATGAAAAAAACAAATTTTTTTAGGTAAAAACAATTTTTTATCAACTTTCTACCTTTTATCGGACGACTTTGTGGGTCTTTAAATAAATTTAAAGGTGCCCCCACTAGGAAAAAATCCTGGATCCGCCACTGGAGGGAGTCGTGCTTACTATCATTTATGATCAATACAAGATATGTATTTTGTTAATGTTAACAAGTGTATGCAACATGTCAATATACAAGTGTATGCATTATCATTCTTTATATGCAACAGAGCAGTGTTGAAGCCGTATAAGAATTGACACCATATACAGAGTATAGATAATGTGTAAGACGCATATATGCTAATTTCCATAAAAGGTTTAATGATCTTGAGTACATAAACATTTTTTGGACAACAACTAGATCCACTTTGAAGCAGATTTTATGTCTCACATGCAAAAGTTTAAAATATTAAATGTTGATGCATATGATCACTTGATTGAAAGATACCCTAATACATGGTGTAGGGCATTTTTTTGACGAGGTAGGGGAGGATGTAGAAAATGGGATATGTGAGTTATTTTAATTCAATCGTTGTTGATGCAAGAAGAAAACCCACATCACAATGTTAGAGGAGATACAAATATTTGTTATGGAGAGGCATTATAGAATGTCAACGAAAACACAAAAATGAGAATTGATTATAAGTCCGGCCATAAGGAAAAAGTTAAAGAAACGAGGATAAAATCACATGCTTGTTTATCTATGGTGGTATATGATTATGCATGCTTATCTATGATGGTATTAGGATTATGTATGCTTATGTATTCGTTTGTTATATGTAGATTTTGGTATATCCCTAGTGGCGGGAATGTGTTTGAAACACAAATTGGTTATGAAGCAATGGTGGTGGATCTAGATGCTAGCACATACGGTTGTAGACTATAGGACATATTAGACATTCCTTGTGTGCATTTCATATCAACAATACTCTTAATTAACAAGCATCCAGAGGATTATGTCAGTAATGGTGTGTGTGTGTGTATATATATATATATGGAGAGGTTCATTTGAGAAATGGTAAATATATGAGAAATAGAGAAGTAATCCTAGCTATTCATCTGGTCAACATTTGCGGCTTTGACCGTGAAGCACCGGATAATTCTTTGTGTGGTCTATAGAAGATAGAGGGACAATTTCGTAAAATACGCGGGACAAGTTCATATATGAACATGTATAATTTACATATGAACTATACGTTCATATATGAATCAGTTAATATGTGAATCATAAAGTGTCATATATGAATCTGTTAAATAGTTCAACTGATTCACATATGAACCTACAGTTAATTAGTTCATATGTGAATCAATTAATTAGTTCATATATGAATTACAAAGGTTCATATATGAATTAGTTAAAAAATCTCATATATGAATTACAAAGGTTCATATGTGAATCATATAAGTTCATATATAAACTCCGTCCGTGTATTTTGTAAAATTTACGAAACTGTCCTTCTATTTTTGGAATAGTTGTAACTTTTGACCAGTCAAAGCCGCAATATTTGACCAGTCAAATCCGATCTTGACCCTATAAATGACTAGAATTACTTCTCTATTTGGGAAAAGTTCAAAAAAACCCAACGGACTTTAGGGTTTGGAATGATTAAGTCACTGGACAATTTTTTCGAACAAATAAATCATTAGACATTTCAAAACGTGTTAAACAAATTTTTGGACTTTGGTAACCTGTTGAATATATCCTTATTATTTAAAAAATATAACTTGCAACATACATAGCGGGTAAAACAACAAATTAAAAAATTATCATCTACATTATCCGCCTACAAACTAAAAATGGGGAAATTAACTGAAATAATCAACCAAGTTCATTTTTTAACCACTTTTCAAAGCTTTTTCCCCCTAAAATAGTTAAAATTTTCGCATAATGTTTTTTTTTCTACGTAAGGATTTTTATTCCAAAAAATAAAATAAAAAAACATCCATACATAGAAAATTTTATGTATAAAAAAGATTCATTTTCTGCTTATAGTTTTAGAAAAAAATTACACTTTGTATCCTTATAAAGTTATAATTAGTTATTTAATTTATTTTATATTCATTACTTTTTCATTTTATATATTTATTATATTAACATACATAATCGTATATCTATACTATATTATAAAACATCTATAAAAAAAACTCTTAAAAACAATTGATAAAGCTTAATGTACCGTTATTTAATGTTAATTACTTAAAATGTCTTAAAACAAATATTAAAGTTTTATGTACTACATTTAATGTTATTTATTAACTTTAAATCTTTATCTCTAACCACTTTAACTCCCTAAAATCACTTCCCACTTCAACTCCCTAAAATCACTCCCTGGTAACTAAATACAAGATAAAAAACAAATTTTAAATATAAAAAATCTAAAATATAATTAATAAAATCTAACAGAATATTGAAATTTTATTTTATAAAAAAAATTATATTATTAAAACTAAAATAAATTACATCATTATTAAACTATCGAAGAAAACTCTTAAAAATAAACTTTTATGCATTAAATAGTGTTTATTGATACACATTATTTAAAATTTATGATTACAAGCTAAAGTTATATGTTTGAATTTATAACTAACTGATATACATAATCAAAAATGATAAATATCTCATTTTAAATATAAATAATTTAAAATATATAAGATATTCATTGAGTTCTAACAAAATACTTAATTTTTTTACATAAAAAACATTATATATTAAGCCTAAATAACATATTTATAAAAAAATCATTGTCACTTTATCAAAACTATCCAAAATCGTACTATAAATCGAAAAAAAAAAACAAAAAATAAAAAAAAACATTAAAATCATGATAAATCTCGCTGCTTTGTGCAAATACGTTTCTAGTTAACTAAAATATTTATAAAAATAGTTTCTTCTTTTACAAATTACACAATTATAGTCGTTCGGTCAATATGTTCAAAATGAACTCAATATTGTTTTTGAATTTAATTTTATATTATTCAATATCATAAATACGTATAAATTATTTTTAATACTTATAGTTACAAATTAATCTTATATTATTAAATAAATAACTCTAAACGGATAGAAAGTGTAAATATTAAATATAATTCGTACGTATTTATGATATTTAATAATATGAGATTAAATCCAAAAAAGTCAATATTAGACTCATTTTAAACGTATTGACGAGACAATTATAATTGTATAATTTGAAAAAGAAAAAAAACATATTCTTTTTGATGTATTTTAGTTAATATATGATTATGTGTATTAATATAATACAACGTTAACTGAAATTAAAAAAGCAGAAAATGTAAAAGTAATTTAAATAATAAATTATAAAGATGTCTTCTATTTTTTTTTTTTTGCCAAAAACAATTCTTAATGCAATTTTTTTTTACGTAAACTTAGACTATTTTAAAAAAGATATTTTGAAAAGTGCTTAAAAAATGAATTTGGTTGATTAGATTGACTATTTTAGTTAATTTTTTAATTTGTAGGGGAATAAAATAGGTGACATCTTTTTTATTTTTTTTAGTTTGTAGTTTTATGTGTTATGTAGGTTGTAAGTTACATTTTTAAGTAATAAGGATGTATTTAACAGGTTTTGAAAAGTCTAAGGATTTATTTAGTATGTTTTGAAATGTCTAAGGACTTATTTGTTCCAAAAAATTGTCCAATGACTTAATCACTCCAAACACTAAAGTCCATTGGGTTTTTTTAGATTCTTGGGTGTCACAAATCTCCCCACCTTTAAGAAAATTCCGTCCTCGAAATTATCTTGGTTGTATTGCTGAAGATCTTTAGTCCTCATCTATTCCATGGTTCACATATCATTTCTGAATATTTAAGAAATTATTACACTTAACTAATCTCATGCTAGCACCATATATATACATTTGCTACTTAACCATTTAAGAAACATGGTCTGGTTCTTTCATATAAGTTGGCTTATTATTAAGCTCAATACCTTTTAAGTTATCAATATTGAGTCATTAACTACACATTTCCTCAAACTTAGACATATGAAACGTGTCATTTGTACCAGTTAGACTATCTGGTAGTTTTAACGTGTAAACTACCACTCTTACTCCTTGTAATAATCTCAAATGGCTCGACATACCCAGACTCATCTTGTCTATTATTCCGAACCTTACAATTTCCTTTCACGATGAAATGTATTTTTTTGTACATCAATTTATCTCTATTTGAAACTTCAAAGGTCGATTCTTTTATTTGCATAACCCTGTTGTTTATCCCATGCGACCTTTAACATTTCCCTTAATTGAAATACTTTATCTGATAATTGATGAACTAACTCGATTTTAGTCAACAACATTTCTCCGACATCAGTCAAACACACTGCGTTCTACATTGGCAACCATAATCTACAAACGACAATTGGTTACCCAATTGCATCTAGAGTCAACTATGCAAGCTTTTAACATATACTCCAAAATTTGTATCGTCCCTCAATTTGGCTATTGGTTTGAGGATGATATGCAATTTCAGTTTAGTTATCTATCTCTTTTTGAACAATTGTGTAAAATATGGAACAATACTTGTTTGTCAGTGTCCCCTTTTTCCCAATCCCATAATAATGCTATTAGCCCAATTTCATTCCTCATATTCCCCTGTATATCCCAATGATGCTATATAGCGACATACATCACCCTTTTTTTTGTTAATCATTACACCCATAAATATTGAAACAACTTTACATGCCAATTGTCCAATTCATTAAGGCACTTGGACATTATTCTAACTTGGAGTTCTTAACATTAGTAGAGGTGAAAATAACCTTTCCCTTTAGAAATCTTTGATGGAATAAATTCATCCTTATTGGTTCACTTCTCATGAAGTACTCTCATCGACTTTAATAGACTTGCCTTTAATATTGTATTTGTCCCTGACAAAATGCACCATGCATACATGTAAAAGTTTTCTTTTAACTAACCACTTCCCTAACATCGGCCAATTGCTTTGGCTTACACCATCAGGCCTACCACGACTTTTATCTGATGCCATAAAAGTAATTTGTGCATAATAAGCTACACACATTCCCCTTAACTGTTCCCTTACGGCCACGACCCCTGTCGTGCCCTACCAACGTATTAGGTAACGTCCCCTTAGCTCCCCGGAGCTGTCATGACCAATCCGCTAGTATTCATGCTATAATAAGGATTGATACATGATATTTTCCCTAAGAAAATTTCTATATATAGAACTTACTTTAAGCATTATTGTTATTAGTACCAACAATAATTTATTCAATTATTAAGCCATTGCATCTCCTCTACCTTACATTAATAATCTTATCAATGCTTCCCATCTCGACGGTGTCTGATGTCAAATTAGTCCTTATATAATATGGACAACAACACCAAATCTAACAAGCATGTGGTCATTCCCGGTACTTACATGTTATGCTTTTATAGAACTCTCTCTCATCCTATAGTCTCATATCCCAAGTTTAGTAGAAATATACAAATCCTTATTGAAATGTCCAACTCGATAAGTGATTTTATCACTGACCATTATCCCTCATATATAGTCCATGACTTCTTGTTATCCTTTGAATTTTTCCTCAACGTAAATAAATTCTCAATATCCCACCACCCTTTGTGAGTCTTGACTTATTACCATTCTTATCATAATAGAATATGGTATCAACTTCTTGTGGCATATATCCTATAAAATGCCTTCATTAAACACTTAGATTTCTATTTTTATCTTTCTATTATTGAAATCAACAAGATGACACTCATGTCTTATTATCATCATTAATACTGCAACGTGTAAGAATATCATCACACGTCACCAATCGAATCATTCTTAATCCCATTCTATCTAACACCTCATATACTTGATTTTACTAAACATCTTGACATATATTGTCTCTAAGAATCATAACACTCTTAATGCCCAAACTGACACTGTCTCATGCTCTAAATCACTTGTGTCTGACATGGTTTAACATGATATAAATCACTTGTGCCTGTCCCCAAGAATAGCATTACAATTTTCCTGTCAACCGTGTAGGTACTCCATTTCCTAAACTCATTGATTTTCCCAACTCTATAACCACATATGTTGAGTATAGTTTCTCAACTAACTTAATCTATGTCACTTTGACTATTAACTAGTCCATGGGATAATCTCTCATCATGAACCATCTATTGCTCTCCCATTTCCTAAACAAGAAATGCAATTATCACCAATAACTCATTCATGAGTTATTATAATATAAGATATCGCACATCAGAATCTTATATTACATACATATTCTTAATCTCGTGATTTAAGCATAGGTTGCCAAATACTCCATTTTACTTAAACCACTTTCCCACTATTCATTAAGAACCAACCTCCAATACCCTCTGACCCATTCACTAAGTTCAACTCTAGGTTAATAGTAACATAGCTCACCTATTTGCATCCCTTAACATTATTCCCAGTTTAAGCTTAGGCTATCATCATAACCTAATTCTCAAAAACTAAGGCTCTGATACCAACTTGTAACACCCTCATTTTCGCCATGAATTGTGTCATGTCAATCTCGTTAAATAACAATAAATAACACAAAACATAACGGCTAATAAAACCATTTCGTAGCAGAAGTCTTACTAACTTTTATATATAATTAATAACCCAACCGCTAACCTGTCCCATATCGGGTTACGTTACAAAATGAGTTTATACATAAACTCTAAACCTACAAAATTTATCAGTATCTAAGTGAGAACCTTGCCCTTGTGCGCTCCTGAGATTCATGCTAATAGTCAGCTTTACAAAGCTCAGCGAGTTAATGGTTTTCGTGTACAAATTATACATGCCCATCATCTATAAAAGAGACATAAAAAACTCTTAATTACATCATTTTAAGCACAAAATACAACTAATTAAAGGCAATTACTTAATTTACAATTTCATAATACATTGGTACAACTTATCCAAGCACAGTATCTCACATCATCATCTATTTGTGGAATGGATACTCATTTATTAATATAAATATTTGTTTTTTATATTTAATGGACGATTTGATCAATATTACTATTATCAATATTTACTTTTTATTTTATGATCTGCTCTTAATATATCTATATCTATATTAGTTATAATCTCATAACTAATATATCTATACTATATTATAAAAACATGCATTGATCTAATAAATATATTTAATAAAAATAAAACAGGTAGTTTATCTCATAATGTTTATCCTGTATTTAATATGTTTATTTACAGTTAGTTATACAAATAAAAACATGGGACTTTAATAAGTTATAATTATGTTTCATTAACTTGTAATTTTTAATTTTAACTAATATATCTATACTATATTATAAAACATTTAAGCTAAACTTTTAAAAACTAATTTTTATGCAATAGGTACCACTTATTAATGCATATTACTTAAAATCTAAAAGTACAAATTGATTAAACATAAGTACAACTTATAAAAGCTCAATGTTTGAATTCGTGTAACTACCTGCATAAAATCACTTATTTTTATTTTCTAAATTTTTTAACTATTGATATAACTAACCGATAAATATAAGAAAATTCGAGATAAAACACCTTATTTTTATTTTTTTATTGAAGTATGTTATCTTTTTAATTTTAAATATAAAATATCTTAAATATAGTTATCATTTAAATTAAACATTTTTTGACACGTAACAAAATTTATTATTATTATTTTTTATAAAAAACCATAATTAAACTAAACTAAAATATATTTTTGTTTTAAATCTAGGTTTCTCAAAATCGTAAAATAAAATAAAAAAAGACTAACAAAAAGTATGAATAATGATCGAGGGTTCGAGTTCTAGATTTCAGAAACCCGCTGCATTGTGAGGGTACATTTCTAGTGAATAATAACAAATAAACACCCAAATAGAAATGATATGCATATTTGTTTCAAAAACCCTTTAAATAATAATGAGATCTCTTTAATCGAACCGTCGGGTTAAGGTTTTACCGTCGTCGGCATTTTCTCGGGTTACATGGCTCTCCCTTGTCCGATCACCCATCCCTTGGAAGTGTCATCCCTTACGACGTATCGACCCATTCCCATACCCGTTTGAAAATATTAACCCATTTATAGCATGCCAATTGATGTTTAAAAAACGTAAACAAATAGCATGCAACCCATAATAATAATCCACATACATGTATCAAACCCATAAACATGTACACCAAATATAGCATAATGCTCATAACATATGTGTCCCAAATAATTATCATGCTCAAATAGTTTGTACATGAGCATGCATCCCAGTTTAAAGTCTCATGAAGACTCACCTGTGAGTGTAGGTCGATTACAGTCAACACCCGACCGATAACCTACAATTCCATACCATAATATTTGATTAATGGTTTAACCACCAAAAAGACAACTTACAGTCAACCTCAAAGTACTAAACCCATCACGTCTAATTGATCTTTATAATTAGACAAGTTCGTCCTTCCAACTTAAAATGTCCCCCATAAATCGTAGATCCCGTATTATGTCACTAAAAATGATTATTAAATCATTTAATTATCTCCTCTCTAGGAAATAATTAATTAATTAACTTCAATTATCTGGTAAACCTCCTGTGCGTTTTCCCTATTATCGAAGATCGAAATAATTGGGTGGGTATCGTTTATTTCCTTTGTTTGCCTAATAAAGTGTAAAGGGGTATTGTTGGTATTTCCTTTATTTTAGTGGGCGGGAGTTTTCCTTTTAGATGGTGGGAGTTTGTTGGATTAGTCATTATGTTTTGTAATTCCAAATTGAGGAGCGTATCCCTTGGGAGAGACCTGACCTCTCGAAAGTCAGTGAACTGTGAGTTTTCAATAACATTAAACCATTCAACCAATCTTTGTCTGCTAGTTTACATCAAATTGGTATAAGAGCGAGTTCGATCCAATCATGACAACACGCAGTACGAATGCAAGGTTGGACGATCTAGAGAGCAGTGTAGGATCGATTGAGAAGAATCAACAATCAATCGAGAAAAGTTTGGAGAAGATTGTTCAACAGATTGAGAAATTAAGCCAAGATGTCGCTAATAAAGGAAACTCGATTGCGTCATCTGATGGTGAAGAATCGACGGGGACAGGAAATACGAGGAAGAGGAGAGAAGGAATTGTCGATCCATGTCGATTTTTGGCAGTTAAAGGGAGGAAATTGGAGATTCCAACTTTTGATGGAACAAATCCTGATGGTTGGATATTGCGAGCGGAGCGCTATTTCACATTGAATCGGTTAACGCAAGAAGAACAGATCGATGTTTCGTTTATTTCGTTCAAAGGATATGCTTTGAAATGGTTTCAGTGGGAAAACAGACGCCATCCAATCACTCGGTGGGAGGATCCGAAGAAGCTTATTTTGAGACAATTCCGATCGATCGCCTCAGGTACGTTGTGTGAGCAATTTCTCGCAGTTAAACAGGTGGGATCGGTTGAAGGGTTCAGAAGGAAATTTGTGGAAATGGCTGCACCACTAGAAGGAATTACGGAGGAAGTTTTTATGAGTCACTTTATCAATGGCCTAGATAATTCAATTAAGGCGGAGATGCGAATGTTGAGTCCAGTTACGTTAGAGGAAGCTATGGAGTTAGCGCTGAAAATTGAAGAGAAGAATAAGATAATCAACAAGGAAAGGCTGTCCTCATTTCAGAGAAAAACTACAACAATGTCGACAGAGGCTAGGAGTCAGTCAATCGCGTCGAATTTCGTAACGAGTCCCCCAGTGAAAACATGGACTGAGTTCAGACGATTGTCCGATCAGGAAGTTCAATAGAAGCGAGCCTTAGGTCTATGTTATCGCTGTGATGAGAAATATTCTCCGGGGCATAAATGTAAGAAGAAGGAGTTGGTTGTATTATTGGTGCAGGAAGAAGGGAGATGCGAAGGTGAAGATACTGAGAATGATAAATCTATGAATGCAGTCGATGTCGATCAAAAAGTGGAAGTCCATTTGAACTCAGTCGTGGGACTAACAAATCCAAAGACAATGAAATTGAAAGGAGAAATCGAAGGACATAAAGTTATCGTCCTTATTGATAGCGGGGTAACTCACAATTTCATTTCAAAAGAAATTGTTGATAAATTGAAGGTGAAGGTGGTTGGGACAAATGAATACACCATAACGATGGGCACCGGGAATGTGGTCAAAGGTGATGGAATATGTCAGCGGGTGTTTTTGTCTCTACAAGGTCTGGATATCATGGAAGATTTTTTGCCAATTCAACTTGGCATTAGTGATGTGATTCTGGGAGTTCAATGGCCGAAGACACTGGGATCGACTTATACTAACTGGAAACAACAAATTATGAAGTTCACAGTGGGGGGAAAATCAGTGACACTGAAAGGGGATCCTTCACTGGGGAAATCTAAAGTATCACTTAAAGCGATGGAGAAGTTGATTCAACAAGAAGGACAGGCGGTGTTAGTTGAGTTGGGATCCTTGGTGTTAATGGAAAATGAAGAAATTGAAGTAATAGAGCCGTTAAAAACAGTCTTACGAGAGTTCGATAATGTTTTCAATATGCATTTTGGTTTACCTCCCATTAGAGGAAAGTAGCATGGTATTGTGTTAAAAGAAGGTACCGATGCTATTAACGTTAGACCGTACCGATACCCTCACTATCAGAAAGACGAAATCGAGAAATTAGTGAAGGAAATGTTGGAAACAGGTGCAACCCAGTATTAGCCCTTTCTCCAGTCCCGTGCTATTAGTTAAAAAGAAAGATGGCAGTTGGAGGTTTTGTATCGATTATAGGGCCTTTAATAAAGCCAAAAGTTGTAGATAAATTTCCCATACCCGTGATTGATGAGCTTTTGGATGAGTTACATGGAGCGTGTGTCTTCTCTAAGTTGGATTTAAAATTTGGGTATCACCAGATTCGGATGAAGGAATATGATGTCCAAAAAACAGCTTTCAGGACACACCAAGGGCATTATGAGTTCAAAGTTATGCCGTTTGGATTGGTGAATGCCCCCTCTACATTTCAAGGATTAATGAATGAGGTTTTTAAAGACATTTTGAGGAAGTTCGTCTTGGTTTTTTTTTTATGACATATTGGTATACATTAAGTCGATGGACGATCATGTGAAACATCTCCGACAAGTGTTCGAACTTTTATCTCGACATAGTTTATATGCCAACAAGAAGAAGTGTGAATTTGGGCAAGAGCGACTTGGGTATTTAGGCCACATAATTTCCAGTAAAGGAGTTGAGGTAGACACTTCTAAGATTAAAACGATCTTAGATTGGAAACAACCCAGTAATGTTTCTGAGCTGAGAGGATTTCTGGGTTTATCAGGTTACTACAGAAAATTCGTAAAGGGATATGGTATGATAGCAGGTCCTCTCACAGATTTACTGAAGAAGAATCGGTTTTCTTGGTCCAATGAAGCTCAAAAAGCCTTTGACTCTCTTAAGCTACTGTTATCGTCTCCCCCGGTGTTACGTATGCCAGACTTTTCCTCGGATTTTGTGGTTGAAACGGATGCTTTGGGCATGGGAATTGGTGTTGTGTTAATGCAAGAGGAACAACCAATTGCTTATTTCAGCCAAGTCTTGGGTACGAGGGCTAGGTATAAATCAACGTACGAGAAGGAATTAATGGCTATCGTCCTGGCCGTATGGAAGTGGAGACCTTATTTGTTGGGTAGAAGGTTTATCGTTCGAAGTGATCAACAGAGCCTTCGGTACCTGCTGGAGCAAAGAGTAGTCGAGACTGAATATCAAAAATGGGTCAGTAAACTTTTGGGATACAAATTTTCAATTGTTTATAAGCCCAGAAGTGCGAATCGAGTTGTTGATGCGTTATCAAGAAAAGATAATGAGGTGGAGTGTTCTATGATGGGAGGACCCTAATGGAGACAGTGGGAGAGTTTGAAAGATGAACTCTTGGCTGATGAATTGTTGAAAAAAATTAAAGAGGATCTGTTAAAAGATGCTAGTGCGCACAAAGGGTTCGAAATACAAAACGATATGCTGTTGTATAAAAATCGATTAGTGATACCCCGAAAATCTTCAATGATACCCCTTTTGCTCGATGGATATCATGCCACCCCCGATAGGTGGTCATTCGGGAGAAGATCGAACCTATCAAAGGTTAGCAGCTGAGGTGTTTTGGGTGGGTATGAGGAAGGATATTGGGATTTTGTTAAGTGATGTGAAATCTGCCAGAGGAATAAATCGTTGAGTAGGTGATATGCATTGAGAATTCAATGCATAAGAACACCTTTTCTTTCTTTTTAGATAGATCATTTTGTTTAATCCCAACTTTAAGTCCATTTTTCTTATCTTATTTTCCCTTTTCTGTTATATGGAGCTAAGTTTATGATTTTCCTGTCTTTTACTACTTATGGAAGGTAACATATGTTTTACGCTGATTTCATTACTGCCAGTCAATGCTACATCATCCCGATCTGCTTGTTGGAAGAGCCATGGACGAATTTGATGAAGATGGCCAACGAAATTAATCCAAATCCAACCTTTTGTTACAATGGAACCAAATATTTTTGGCAATAATAGAAGTAGTAGTTGGCTGGAGTTGGAGTGTTGGCATCACTTGGAGTGTAACTTTGGAAAAATCTTTAGTTGGTGTACTTTTTATATTATTTTAAGTTTTCTATTTACATCTTTACCATCCTTGTTTGGTATAAATAGGGGTGATGACTTTGTGTTTCTAGGATATAATAAATCAGTTTTAGAACTGATATTGTGACTCTCTCTCTCTAGAACTTTTAATATCAAGTCTTTAATCTTTTAGAATTCTTGTTCTTACACATGGGTTGCTATAGCATTGCATGACAGATTCTTCTATTTTAATTTATTGCTTTATGTCATTTACTTTATGCTCTTTACTTTCAGTCATTTATATTTAGTAATTTATATTATGTCATTTACATTCCGTCATTTAATTACCGTCATTTACATTATGTCTTTACTCTATGTTATTTACATTTATTGCAATTTAATTTACGTAATGAGTAGCTAATTTTATTAGCTTGGGTGTGAGGCAAATGGTGAGTTTTTAAACCAAAAGAAAGTGGACATCGTTTCTCAATAATGACGTTCCACCATTTCATTCTAAGTTTTATAAATCCAAACGCACTTCTTGACGAATTGATCACTTTGAAAGTGGTAAAGTGTAGTGGACTCAAGCATGAGCCACATGAATACACGTCAATTTGAATGATATGAGAAGTATACTTGGAAGAGCTTCTAACAAGGGAACTTGTTGTCTATGTTTTTCAAACTGATTGATTCTTGACGGGTTGATCACTAGTCAAAGTGTTAAAGTGTGGTGGACTCAGGAATGAGCCACTTGGAACACGTCAACTTGGATGATATGGGAATCGACTCGGAAGAGTGATTTTAACAAAGGAATTTGTTTATCCATATACTTTGAAGACACCGTTGGCACTATCACTGGTTTTGATGCTGCACAGGAATGTGTCTAGTAGAAGCTAAATACAAGTGTCACGGTGAGAATTCGGAAGGATCACTTTCAAAGTAGATGGTGGAAATAGTTGTTGAAAAACATAATGTTGTAGCATTCCTACAGCATTGGTCCACAGAAACTTGTGTTTAATACTCACCAAAAGTCTTACACCCTTGCTTTCTTTATTATCTGTTATTTTAATTAACTGTTCGCTCAACTCAAACAAAGTCTTCAAACTCGCCATTTGAAGTTAGTTTTTCATCTCAAGATCTTACAACTTAAGATACCTATCCCTATGGAATACGATACTTGGTTCTTACTATTTTATTACTTGAAAAGACGATATTAGATCCCATTGTATACTTGCTTTGAGGTTCAATTATCACATGTCTAGAGGTGTGCAAACATTTCCTATCAAGTTTTTGGCGCCGTTGCCGGGGATAGGCGTAAATCTATGGTTGTGGAGAGATTGAGTCTTCTTAAGCTAATTTTTCTACCATTTTTGTTGCTTGTCATACGTTTCCATGTGTGTGCAAGTAATAACTTTTTGAGTTTATCTTTCTGTGAATATGGATTCAATGGGACATTCGTTTGGGTCGTATGAAACTGTTTTCTGTGACTATTGTGGCGGAAATCATTTCTCGTACAGTTGTCCTTCGAACCCAGAATCTCATTATTTCATAGGAGATAGTAATTGGGATACCTCACACTTCAATGGTTACAATCAATCATGGGAGTACCATCCTAATTTGTTTTTAAATGGTCAAGATCATGGCACTTTCACATCACCATTACCTCCCTACCAAGATTGGAGTAACACTTACTCGAATACTTTTGACCAATCTTGGGAGGAACAAGTTGATTTTTCTGGAAGTTTTCAAGGGAATGATTTTAACAACTCATTTTTATCCCCTACACCTTATTTAGAACAAACTGAAAACTTTGAATCTCTTGAAACTTTGATGAATGGTTTCTTACAAAACATAAATAGAGTTGTTATTAACATAACGACCTGTGTTGGAGAGATCATTAGTGAGCGTAATAGACAAATCCAAAATCCCATACCAAGTGAGATTGAAAAATTTGAGAGTATTATTAAGGATAAGGATGAGGTCAATACTTTGGAAAATAGTTAAGAGATAGATAGTTATGAGGAAGAATCTGAGCATTTGAGCAACCCCTCTTCACTTCAAAATAGTGAAAAGGTGCAACAAAATGCCAAGATTGTCATTAACCCATGCTTTGAATCTGTGCAGAACAACCATATTATTGCAGATGCTGCAACATCTTTGCAGCAAAGCTGTGTAAAAGGTTTTCAAGTTGTTTTGAAAAGGGACGTGACTATCAATCTAAGGGCTCGGGAAGCTTCAGAAAATCAAGTTCTATTATTGATGAGGTGGTGTGGAAAAATCATGATGGGATGAAATACTCCCCCATATGTGCCATCGAAGTCTTGTGCCATGATCAAGGAGTGAAGGAAGTGATAAGGGAAGTATATAAGCATAAGTGGAAAGAGAAACACCAAAATTAGTTGGTTAGGATCGTTCAGGCAGAGGAGCATACTGATGTGCTTCAACAAATTTCACCATTCCTCAAGAAGTTGTCAACAAATGATCCATCAGCGGAAGAAGGAGAGCACCTTACTAAAAAAAATGCAGAGATTGGTACCGCAACATGCAACATCAGCAATAGAGGTTTCACAACCTACTCCTAAGGAGTAGGACAGGTTAAATCACTTCACTTAGTCTCCGTTTTTATTTATTTATTTTGTTTTGTGTCTGGGATTAATTTGCTGATTTATAGGTTTATTTTCATGTTAAGATCATCACATGTTACTTGCATATCTTTTGAATTCATAGCCTAAATAATTTTTTGGAACACATCATTGCACCTAGTCTATGTATGCATTGGAGCTAGCTTTCACTTTCTTGGGACACATTGGAAATGAACAATCTATTTGGGACATGATCTAGGCCATCTTTCACTCACCATAAACCACTTGTAGCCATTATACACCAAAGCACATTGTTGAATTTCAAAGTTTGAGGTTGTAAAGTTTGGGGATAGGAAAGTTGCATAATGGAAAAACAAGGCTTGAACATCAATACAAAAGAGCATAACTCTAACTTGATGCCTTAACAAAACACCCAAAAATACCCCATAGGGGTAAGGTGCACACAAATGTCCCATAGGGGCAAGGTGCACAAAAACAGAAAAAAGAGCACAAAAGTGCCAAAATTGAAAAAAAATTTCACAAAAATGTTGGGAATTTGTGTGGAAAAAGGCTAGGTGAGACAAAAAACTCCAAAAATGAGTGACCCTACCAAAGCCCTTTTGATTCTAAATTTGATTGTGATAAGTTGAGAAAGAAGAAAATGGATACTAGCTTATGAATCATGCACATACCTAGGCTAGTAATGGATGACTAGGAATTTATGAAAGGCTATAGATTTTATGTGGTATCTTTTCACAATGTGTGTGCACTTAATGCCATGATCTTGCATATCTTTTAATTGATTCATTTTCTTTCTTTTATTTTATTTGCTTGGGGACAAGCAAAATTTCAAGTTTGAGGTTGTGATATGCATTGAGAATTCAATGCATAAGAACACCTTTTCTTTCTTTTTAGATAGATCATTTTGTTTAATCCCAACTTTAAGTCCATTTTTCTTATCTTATTTTCCCTTTTCTGTTATATAGAGCTAAGTTTATGATTTTCCTGTCTTTTACTACTTATGGAAGGTAACATATGTTTTACGCTGATTTCATTACTGCCAGTCAATGCTACAGCATCCCGATCTACTTGTTGGAAGAGCCATGGACGAATTTGATGAAGATGGCCAACGAAATTAATCCAAATCCAACCTCTTGTTACAATGGAACCAAATATTTTTGGCAATAATAGAAGTAGTAGTTGGCTGGAGTTGGAGTGTTGACATCACTTGGAGTGTAACTTTGGAAAAATCTTTAGTTGGTGTACTTTTTATATTATTTTAAGTTTTCTATTTACATTTTTGCCATCCTTGTTTGGTATAAATAGGGGTGATGGCTTTGTGTTTCTAGGATATAATAAATCAGTTTTAGAACTGATATTGTGACTCTCTCTCTAGAACTTTTAATATCAAGTCTTTAATCTTTTAGAATTCTTGTTCTTACACATGGGTTGCTATAGCATTGCATGACAGATTCTTCTATTTTAATTTATTGCTTTATGTCATTTACTTTATGCTCTTTACTTTCAGTCATTTATATTTAGTAATTTATATTATGTCATTTTTTTCCGTCATTTACATTCCGTCATTTACATTATATCTTTACTCTATGTTATTTACATTTCATGCAATTTAATTTACGTAATGAGTAGCTAATTTTATTAGCTTGGGTGTGAGGCAAATGGTGAGTTTTTAAATCAAAAGAAAGTGGACATCGTTTCTTAATAATGATGTTCCACCATTTCATTCTAAGTTTTATAAATCCAAACGCACTTCTTGACGAATTGATCACTTTGAAAGTGGTAAAGTGTAGTGGACTCAGGCATGAGCCACATGAATACACGTCAATTTGAATGATATGGGAAGTATACTTGGAAGAGTTGCTAACAAGGGAACTTGTTGTCTATGTTTTTCAAACTGATAGATTCTTGACGGGTCGATCACTAGTCAAAGTGTTAAAGTGTGGTGGACTCAGGAATGAGCCACTTGGAACACGTCAACTTGGATGATATGGGAATCGACTCGGAAGAGTGATTTTTAACAAAGGAATTTGTTTATCCATATACTTTGAAGACACCGTTGGCACTATCACTGGTTCTGATGCTGCACAGGAATGTGTCTAGTAGAAGCTAAATACAAGTGTCACGGTGAGAATTTGGAAGGATCACTTTCAAAGTAGATGGTGGAAATAGTTGTTGAAAAACATAATGCTGTAGCATTCCTACAGCATTGGTCCACAGAAACTTGTGTTTAATACTCACCAAAAGTCTTACACCCTTGCTTTCTTTATTATCTGTTATTTTAATTAACTGTTCGCTCAACTCAAACAAAGTCTTCAAACTCGCCATCTGAAGTTAGTTTTTCATCTCGAGATCTTACAACTTAAGATACCTATCCCTGTGGAATACGATACTTGGTTCTTACCATTTTATTACTTGAAAAGACGATATTGGATCCCATTGTATACTTGCTTTGAGGTTCAATTATCACATGTCTAGAGGTGTGCAAACATTTCCTATCAGTAGGTCTCCGGCTGGATTGTTGCAGCCTTTATCCTTGCCTAACACAGTTTGGGAAGACATTTCAATGGACTTCATCGAAGGGCTTCCTAATTCGAGTGGTATGAATTCGATAATGGTGGTTGTAGATCGCTTTAGTAAGTTCGCTCATTTCGTGGGACTGAAACATCCTTACACGACACAGTCTATAGCCGAGGTGTTTATTAAGGAGATAATGCGCTTACATGGGATTCCTAAGTCCATAATATCTGATCGAGACAAGATTTTTCAGAGTATATTTTCGAAGGAATTATTCAGATTACAAGGCACTAAACTGAAATTTAGTTCAGCGTACCATCCTCAAACAGATGGACAATCTGAAGTGGTGAATCGGGGGCTGGAGCAATACTTACGGTGTTGGGTATCGGATTGACCTCGACAATGGTATCGATGGCTTCATTGGGCAGAGTTTTCCTATAATACGGCGTACCACACATCTCGCAAATGTTCTCCCTTTCGTGTGTTGTATGGCCGTGATCCGCCCCCCTCTAATTCGATATAAAGATTCTTCTTCTAAGGTGCAATCTGTTGATGCAAAATTAATTACACGAGATGAGATATGGGATGAAGTGCGTATGCATTTGTTGAAAGCACAATGCCTGATGAAACAACAGGCTGATCTCAAACGCAAGGTTGTGTCTTTTCTTCCAGGAGAATGGGTGTTTTTAAAATTACGACCTTATAGACAGAAGTCGCTGGTTAATGGTAATAATCCCAAGTAACTTGCCAGATTTTATAGGCCATACAAGATAATGGAGCAGATTGGGAAGGTAGCCTATCGTTTAGAGTTACCTACTGAAGTAAAAATACATCCAGTTTTCCATATTTCTCAGCTTAAACAGGCCGTTGGAAATAGTTTATCCTCTAAAACTATTCCTACACGGCTGAATGAAGATATGGTGTTGCATGCTGAACCAGAAGAGGTGCTGGATGTACGTAATGTTCCAACAGGAGACTTTGGGAAGTTGGAAGTGTTAGTGAAATGGAAGCAGATGTCTGAGTTCGAATCTACCTGGGAGGATCTTGAAGCCTTGGTACGTCAATTTCCTAATAATCACCTTGAGGACAAGGTGAAAGATTTGGGGGGAGGTATTGGTAAACCTCCTGTGCGTTTTACCTATTATCGAAGATCGAAATAATTGGGTGGGTATCGTTTATTTCCTTTGTTTGCCTAATAAAGTGTAAAGGGGTATTGTTGGTATTTCCTTTATTTTAGTGGGCGGGAGTTTTCCTTTTGATGGTGGGAGTTTGTTGGATTAGTCATTCTGTTTTGTAATTCCAAATTGAGGAGTGTATCCTTTGAGAGAGACCTGACCTCTCGAAAGTCAGCGAACTGTGAGTTTTCAATAACATTCAACCATTCGACCAATCTTTGTCTGCTAGTTTACATCATTATCTAAAATAACAATATATTAACTCAATAAAATTTAAATTAATATATCAATTAAATTAGACATTTAAATAAATTAACTAATTATAACATAATTAATAATTACTTCCCTAATTAATAAAAACCCAATTAATTCAATTACAACCCAATATGGAGCCCGGAACACAACCCTCAAGTGGGTCCAGCCTAGATCGATCGCCGGTCGCCGGAGTCCGGTAGCCGGTCATCGAAAAACATAAATTTCACCTTTTCACGGTTTCCTTCCGTTTTTCCTCATTTCTTAATATTTTTCTATGATTATTTTTGCAAAATAACACCACCATAATCTTCCTCAACCCCATAACAATAATCATGAATTTTCATGAATCAAAACCTCCCGATTTTGAGTTTAAAGTCCTTGTTTTTAATTGTTTTCGAGACTAAAATTTACCCGGCTAAATCAACCTGGTTTAACATCGTTTTCCATCATTTCTTTTGCATAGATCATGGTGCTAATTACAATTAATTTATAACATGATTTCCAGCCCTTATACACTAAATAAATAACTCGAATTTCGAGTTCTACACAACCTCACCGTCGAGACCGTCGCCACAATGACGTTTACTCGAAATACGCGGCGTACAACCATCATTAGCCGTCAAAACTTGTATCACTCTAAAGATAATCAAAAGAACGAATCCAACCATATAAAGAACATTGAATTTGGTTAAGAAATGTACCTCCAATAACGATTTTCGTTCGAAGAAACTGTAACCCGTTCGACCGTCGATTTCTAATTCATC
This sequence comes from Arctium lappa, assembly GCA_023525745.1. Classification (NCBI taxonomy): domain Eukaryota; kingdom Viridiplantae; phylum Streptophyta; class Magnoliopsida; order Asterales; family Asteraceae; genus Arctium; species Arctium lappa. Next base: position 114,588,799 of record CM042050.1, read on the forward strand.
TAGCTCTCCATGGTTTCTCAAAATTCCCAAGACGCTCCTCTTATATACTAAATCATTTTCTTTTTAAAAAGGAATATAATTAATAGCCATTAAGAGGCCATAAATATTACGTTTCCCTTTTTTTTACTTCAAAGATTTGCTAAAATGGCAAAACAGGCCCATCTACATTTGGATAGATACATTTCAACACCTAGTTTCCCACTTTCTTGACTTGTCAACTATTTCCCTTTACTTTTTTTTTTCCATTTTTTGGCCCATCGAAAATTCATTATATTTTTCATTATTTTCCATTTCCGTTTATTTTCACCAATGTTTACTTACCCCATTTTGGGGTGTCACAACTAGTACAGTGATATGTGCATGCACTTTGGTTAAAACATAAAATAATCTATGTCGGTTTCAAGTTCAAAGCCAAATAATAATATGATCTCATCGTTCTAAAATGTTAGTTAAAACACTATGACGGAAGTTCTAAATAGACATGTATGCATACTATATGCAACCAAACCACTCACACAAAGCTCAATGAAAACGATACCACTTGACGTCATTAAAGTCACCCCATTAAATCCACAAAATCGCATGAATTAAAATCCTCAATAAAACTCAAACACCAAGATAATGGGAGATAACTTTTCGTCCAAAACCTTAACATATGTGGAGGAGATCCAATGTTAAAGTCATAAACCGCAGTTACTTATCCAAGACACGAAACAACATCAAAATACGTACATCGCAAAATTCGAAATAACGTTGGACAACAATGTGAATAAAGAAAATCTTCAACAAAGTTTGCAACCTCATGCCATAAAACAATTTTGTGCATGCTCGAAATCATGGTTCAAAACCTTGTGTGTGCTAAAACATCGCTCCAAGATTTGCGATTTAATCCACATGGCGATTTGGAAAAATGAGAAATAATTGATGCAATTTACTTTAGAAATAGGTTATGTGCGTGCAGTTGATCGACACTCAACATCTTGAAACCATGCTCCTTAATTTCTTAGTCACACTATCATCATCTAGATGCTTAAGCATCCCAAAGTAATAATCGAATATTTCATCGGTTCACCTTATCATTTCTCCTTAAATAAAGTCAATTCCATAAGGCTAAGGTTCTACCACGACCATCAATTCCGACACGGAACGATCCACTTAATGCAATCACCATGCTTATTGTCACTCCAAGTGACGAATGCTAAAATCATCAGTCTCTCCTAACGGCTACTCACCTAGAAACTTCTTTACTACCCCCAACGGTCGTCACATCAAGGTAGTCCAAGCATACACGTGTAACTCGTAGGTTCACCATAACATTGGTCAGGTGTAATTATGAACGTATTGTACATGATCATTTATGCTACTCTGGGTGTGCTACCCGTTCCTAGAGACTCCATCAACCTCAAAACATCCAATCTTAATGTGCCTATTGGTGCAACTTCACTTTCAATCACTTAAATTAACGCTAGTTTTAGTCTAGGCATCCAAAATCAATACCTAATTCTCTCAAACTTAAGCTCTGATACCAACTTGTAACACCCTCAAATTTGGTAAGAGCAACTAATTAAAATTTCAACATTACATCAAGTAAAAGATAACTCTCCAAAATAAAACTTTCTATTTAACCTCAACAAATATAAACTCCAGTCTTATACAACAACTAGACCAAATTCGGTGTTACTTAATCCCAACTATAAGTTGCTCTTCCCGAAAACAAGTGTGGAAGACTTCACTAAGATATCCACCTCTTGAGCAGACGACTAGCACTCCTCTCAGCACAGTGTCACTAGAGCTATTCCCTACCGGAACCTGTTGCACACGCCAACAAATAAAAAGGTTAGGCTAACGCCTAGTGAGTTCAAGAGTTTTCCACATGAATAAAGATATCGTTGAAAGGAGGTAATGCAGTTTAGATCATAATCTTTCAAAATGATATGTTTTGAATATGAAAACAACTCGTTTTCCAATAATATGCATTTCGGGCAAAGAACACCAATATAAACGTTTTCAAATCCAAACTACTTCGGGGACAAGGTCCCAACATATAACGTTCTTTCGTAAATTAATTTCAACCCAAACTCACTCAAAACGTGAATAGAAATCGAACTCTCCATTTATGAAAATGCGGTTAAAACTTTATATCCCGAAACACCCAAAAAGCTAGTGGGGCATAATACTCATCCCATAAATCATGGATAAGATCCATTTATACAAAACGTCACCGAAACTTGGATAATAAAACTCAATACCCAAAAACAACACCTTTCGGTGACGGGGGATACTCAAATTACATCGAAAGTGGCGGGCACACAAAGTTAAGACACTTATCAATGTTCTCGAGCTCCACATAGAGCCATGGATCCCCGTATACGACTCCCAACCGAGCTACCACCGCAAGATACCCAAATGACCCTAGTGTCTACTCGACCTCTAAATGAGTGTCACCACAAAAGCCACAAGTCCCCGTACACGGCTCTCTAAGAGCACCACCGCAAGCTTACATAACAACATGACTTGGGGACCACTCACTAGACTACAAACGGGCATCGAGTTCAACCACCCACGATATATACATCGAGCCCTTCAATAAAGGTTACGTGGTTATCGAGTTCAACCACCCACGATCTATACCTCGAGCTCCCGCTAGCCATAAACAATATCCAGTCCCAAAACGGGGGTAAAGTCCCCAACTAAATCAACTGACTAACTCATATGCCTATGGATTCAATGCATTATAGTCTAAAACGTTACATGACTCAAACGAATGAACTAACACATTCAAAACATGTAACTCTCAAATAAGGTGCAACTAAGTACACCATACGTCCAAGGCTCCTTAACGAGCTACCAAAACTGAACAAATGTTTCCAAAGACTCAACCGAGTACAAATCAAGCCCCAAAAGGCTTAATAGACGTTTGGCTAAAACACGAGAGCCAATAGGGTTACATAAACCAAATTACATCTTTCCCCAAAACCTTTGTTTCTCGAATCACCATTGGCCTTCGGCCCAAAACCCAAAAAGATTATTATTTCTGAAATGTTCCCAAGGTCGGGAATGATCCAACCCAAAAGACTCACACACTCTAACTTTTAAAACGTCCCATTACATAAATGATGCATAAAACGCAACAAACACTAAAAATGCATTTTGACCAATATCCTTTTATGAAATAAATCATCAAAACACATTCATCTATGACACATTTAACAAAATGCCCAAAAATCCCGAATGTGAGTGTTTTATAAAGTTAAATACTTCAAATAATCAAAGATTACCAAATAACTCAACAATTGATAATTTCATGTAAAACATATAAACACTTTAAAATGGACATTTTGGTATGTACAACGTTTTCACAAATCAACTTGAACTCATCTTATACCTTTTCTCCTCTATATATGTTGGAACTCTCCATCACCCCTCAATGGCTCTTTTGAAGGATAATTATGAGAATTTCACATATTATCACATAAGTGTTGCTTAATTCTCATATTCTTGCATTCAATTTATGTGAAAATGGGTTCAAAAATAAAAAGAGAGAATTAATTCTAAAGATTTGGAATTGAAATATTTATTATGTTTGGTTTGTAAGATTTGGAATGTAATTGAATTCCATTTTTTATAAAATAATTAGAAAGAAAAAAATTAAATTACCTTTTTATTAATTGATTATTATAAAATAAATGTTTTACATATATTTTAAAACATTATTATACACAAATCCTACGAAATCCCACGAAATACTAACCTCCATGAGATTTCTAATGTTTGTGGGATTTCATATCCAAGCAATCATTCAAACCAAATATATGATCAAAATGAATTTGAATTTCAAATCCCTTCAAATCCTATCCAATCTTACAAGCTAAACGAGACCTGAGTTTAGCCACGTAATATGATGATATTTAATAAGTTATATATGATACAAATGATATTTAATAAATCTATAAAGTATAAAAATATATTAAGATTTATGTTAGAAATACTCAAATACATATGTATTCGTTTGTTATATGTAGATTTTGGTATATCCTTAGTGGTGGGAATGTTTGAAACACAAAATGGTTATGAAGCAATGGTGGTGGATCTAGATGTTAGCACATACGGTTGTAGACTATAGGACATATTAGACATTCCTTGTGTGCATTTCATATCAACAATACTCTTAATTAACAAGCATCCAGAGGATTATGTCAGTAATGGTGTATATATATATATATATATACACCATTATAGTATATATATATATATATATATATATATATATATATATAGAGAGAGAGAGAGAGAGAGAGAGAAGGGTTCAAACGAGAACGTCCTTATTTTACGAAAATGCGAGAACACTTCTAGGCCTCCAAGTTAATTAACATAATAGAAATTAAAATAAATGAAAATAAATAAGTATTTATCATTAAATTTATGTTATCTTAAATTTGTCCTTATCACTTACATGTTGCTACTATCACTGCAGACTTCGTCAATAATGATGTGATAATAAATATTATTTAATAAAATTAATAGAAAAAGACAATAAAAATTAATTTTTAAAGAAAAGTGATATAAAATAGAAAAAGTCTAAATTGCCCCTCAATTAACAGATACTTTTAACGACCGTTAGAGGGAAGTACCAAATTCGGACCTTTTTTCAGACTATAATAGTTATATTGTAATTTCGAAACTACAAAAACAAAAAAGTGTAATCTTCAACAAACCAGAAGGACCAAATTTAGAGTTTTAACTTTAATTACACGTTATTTGTGTTGTGTGATAAAGAAACAAGATAAAGTTTGTGATGTGTCTGAATGTTTTACTGTTTTCTTTATTTTGGATCAATCATAAAATCTAAAATTTTACAGGTCAAGTTGCAAACAATATTCCATAATGGATGGACCCTTCAACCCAATAATGATACTGAAATAGACGTACAATATCCAAATGTTGCAATTGAATGAATTTGTGTATGCTTAGAGCTACGGAAATAGTTTTTATTAAATGTTATTCTATGATTATATCATTCAACTTTAAAAATAACTAAATATCGAAATAATTTATCTTTTTCTTTATTAGATTATTAGTTGTTTTGTTCTTTTATTAGAATTTAAACATTTATTTAATCAGATTAAAATAAATTGGAGCACAATGACGTGTACAACTAACATGGAAAATATGTTAGTTTTACCTATCTATACTATATTATAAAGATGATATAAAAAACTCTTAAAAACAAGTCTTAAAGCTTAATGTACTGCTATTTAATGTTAATTAGTTAAAAAACAATCATTAAAATTGTATGTACTACATTTAATGTTATTTATTAATTTTCAATCATTATCTCTAACCATTTTAACTTATCTAAAATCATTTCCCACTTTAACTTCCCTAAAATAACTCTTAGCATAATTAAATATAAAATAAAAATCAAATTTTAAATATAAAAAATCTAAAATATAATTAAAAAAATCTAACAAAATATTTTATAAAAAAATTATATTATTAAACCAAAATAAATTACATTATATTATTAAGTCTAAATTAAACAAATTTATATACAAAAATCATTATCACTCTCTCACAACCATCCAAAATCGTAATGTAAATCGACAAAAAACATAAAATGAAATGAAACATTAAAATCGTAAGGTATCTAGCTACATTGCGCGAGTACACTTCTAATTTATTATTAAAAATACAAAATAATTAAAATTTTAAGGTGCAAATTACATAAAATCCCAACATGCAAGTTTTCTTCAATTTAAAGCATGATTCGTGCACGTATTCCTTCATTTGATTTGAGTGAAAAATGGGTTCAGAATCTAAAAGAGAGAGCATTCCTTCTAAAGAAGAAGTAGCAGCCCAAGAAGAAATATGGAAATATATTTTGGGTTTCACTCCCATGGCTATGGTCAAGTGTGCCATTGAGCTTGGGATACCTGATATCCTCGAAAACCATGAAACCCCGATGACGCTTGCAGAGCTTACGTCAAAGCTCGGGTGTAATGAGGCTTCATTGTATCGGATCATGAGGTTCTTGATCCACTACAAGATATTTCAAGAGATACCCGTATCTGAAACATCTGTTGGATACGCTCAGACCCCTTTGTCTCGGCTTCTAACAAGGCATGGAGAAAATTCGATGGTTGACTTGGTGCTTCTCGAGAGCAGTCCGGTCATGTTGGCTCCATGGCACAAGCTAAGTGCTTGGGTTTTGGGTAACAAAGAGTTACCGTTTGAGGCGGCACACGACGACAAAGATCTTTGGGGATTTACTGAGGCTAACCCTAGTCATAGTAAGCTCTTTGACGATGCAATGGCATGTGATGCGCACGTGGCGGTGGCAGCGGTGATTGAGGGTTGTCCTGAGGTGTTTGAGGGATTGAAGACGATGGTGGATGTTGGTGGTGGTGATGGGACGACTTTACGGTTGATTGTGAAGGCTTTTCCTTGGATCAAAGGGATTAATTTCGATCTCCCTCATGTGATGTCGGTGGCTCGTGCATTTCCTGGTGTTGAACATGTTGGAGGTAACATGTTTGATCATGTTCCAAAAGCTAATGCTGCTTATTTGATGGTTAGTCTTATTATCATTTAAAATTAGTTTTATGTTCTTTGAAATTCTGATAGCAACGGTTGGTTACATAATGCAACTAATGACGAAATCCATGTTTGTATGTTTGCATCTTTGTTCCTATATTACTTGTGTGACATTTCTTCTTCCAAAACTAGCAAAACTTCGTAACTTCTTTTTGTGGGCTGCTACAAGTTATTTATCATTTATCAAGACCGTAATCATATTATCTATACTACTTACTTTATAAAAATTCTAATACAGTTTTATTGAAACTTTAAGATAATAGCATGTGGTACAACCCTCTTAAACACTCCCACTCCCACTCCACATCCACTCTAGGTGAATCTCCACTTAACTCAATTTTTTTAGTTTATAAGTTGCATTCAATACCCTTATAATTAGTTATTTACTTATTTTTAATCACTTAGTTTTTCATTTTTCATTTTAGATTCTTATCATATTAACATAAATAATCGTATATATATAAACTAAAATGCATTAAAAATACATTTTTTAAATTATACAATTGTAATCCCAATATCTTTGAAATGAACCCATTATTGAATATTTTATTGATTTAATCATATTATTAAATATCATGAATATATACGAATTAATCTGTTTTATATTATTTACGTTTTCTTTTTTCATTTTACACTTTTATCATATTAAAAATACATAATCATAGATTAACTAAAATACATTATTAAATACATTTTTTTACAAATTATACTATTATAATCATCTTATCAATAAGTTTATTATTGAATATTTTTTTTAATTTAATAATACTGTAAAGTATCATAAATACGTATCGAGAATTTTTAAGAATGTCGTATCGAGATTTTTTAAACTTGTACATTTTACACCCTTATCTATATTTATATATCTATCCTCCTTAAAAAAATCTATGTACGGTTATTCTTGAATTTTTAATAGGTACAAATTAATTTTTCTATATATGGATTTATTTGTTTTATATTCCTTAATCTTTAGAATTTTCGGCTTTAGATTCGAGATGCCGCATTTTGCACGAATACGTATCTAGTATGTAATGATTTTGTCTTTATATTGTAGAAAGTACTGCATGATTGGAGGGATGAAGAATGCATCAACATACTTAAAAAATGTCGAGAGGCCATTCCTCAGGATACATGAAAGGTGATTATTGTAGAGGCAATTATAGGACGAAAAGGAGATAATGAGTTTAAAGAAGTGGTATTGATGCTTGATATGGTGATGATGGCTCATACGAGCAACGGGAAGGAGCGAACTTTGGAAGAATGGTCTTACGTATTTCATGAGGCTGGATTCAGTCGTTACACCGTAAAGCACATTCAATCCTATCATTCCGTTATTGAAGTCTATCCTTGAATCTCAAATCTCGAGTTTGTTCTTCAAACTATATATCAAGCTTTCAAAAATTGAATTTAGCCTGGTTCTACTCGAAATTGGTATGTTTATCTACATATTTTTAAAGTTGTATCGTTCTCCAATAATAAGTGATTTATGTGTTTATTTACATATTATGGTTCTCCAATAATAAGTGATTTATGTGTTATATGAAAATTACACTAAACTTTAACCTCCCTTTTATTTTTTTGAGATTTTGTAGTATTTCAACATTCAAACTTATCACCGATATTGAAGTTTATCCTTGACATCCAGTTTGTTCTTCACGTCATCAAAATGGAATTTAGTAGGATTTACATGAAAATGGTATCTTTGTCTACACTCACACATATATCTATACTATATTATAAAAACGCTATAAAAAACTCTTAATTACAACATTTTAAACACAAGTTACAACTAATTAAAGAATTACTTAATTTACAATTTCTTAATGCTTTGATACAATCTTTCCAAGCAAAGTATCTCACATAATCATCTATTTATGGAATGTATACTCATTTATTAATATAACTATTTGTTTTTTTGGTGGAGGATTTTATAAAATAGATTTTATATTAGCATAATCTATTTTAAATGTAGATTTTACATTTAAATCTATATTAATGAGATGTAATATAAAATCTTTTTACTTCAGTATTTTTTTATATTACATCTCATAATGATTTTTCCATATTTTATTTTATAAAATCTTTTTACATAATGAGATGTAATATAAACTCTTTTTTCTTCCGTATTTTTTTTTCTAATATAAAATCTATTTTATTTTATAAAATCTACACGTATTTTATATTAGCATAATATAAAATTTACACGTATTTTTTTTGACAATATAAAATCTACACGTATTTTTTTCACGAGCATTAAAAGAAGAAAAAAGAAGGTTGATATGAATTAAAAATAAAAAATAACGAGATACACTAATAAATTATCGTATTCTTTAAAATAAAAATATTCCGCAATATTTTTCAAATTAACCAAGTGTAAAAAAAATAAAATAGAAACGATGTAGATATAAAAAATATTTTTCCATATTTTTAATATATTTACATTTAAATGTAAATCGAAAATGAAAATAAAAGATTTTAAAATATTATTTAATACTTTCCAAATTAACCAAGTATAAAGAAAATAAAATAGAAATGATGTAGATATAAAAAATATCTTTCCATATTTTTAATATATTTACATTTAAATGTAAATCGAAAATGAAAATAAAAAATTTTAAAATATTCTTTACATTCATTATAAATATATATAGCTTCTCTATGTATCATCCGAGTACAAGAAGAAGACGAGCGGTTGGGTGTCCATGGCGGAACCTGCAACTAAACAAAATGTATTCCATTATATTTTTATTTCTTTAAAAAACTATTTTTTTATATTTTATTTTATTTACTGAGGATTTGTTTATATTTTTCAAAACCCACAATCATATTTTTTGAAGTAGGGGAATAAGATATATATACATATCTTTATTTTTATCGACTAATACTATGAGGTCTTGAAGTCAATAGTCAGATAAATTTTCAAGTGGTACCAAGTTAATTTGAACTATACCAGTTCAGTTGCCGGTTACAAAAGATAAAAATCATTTATTTTCTTTGTCATATTTGATGTGGGTTGAATGTTGTTAATTAATCTACAGATTTATACGTTCAAAGTGATTGTTAAGTGTTGTCGAGAAGGTTTCAGAAAAATTGCAAAATCTGTAAAAACGTATGTTCATAATTATAATTATTTCAATAATAGTGATATGTTGTGAGACATGTCGTTTGAGTTTTAAATAATATAATACAAAACTATTACCAATATTATTGCACAAACTCATAACAACAAACGATTAAGAACATATGCAAGTTAACCACTTATGAAAATACATTCGTTTTTCACATTGTATTTCATTAACTGTTAACAGAGAAATTACGTTTCATTTTAACTCCGTTCAATATTCCAACAAAAAACTTATCCTCCCGTGCAATGCACAGGCCCAACACTAGTATATATATATATATATATATATATATATATATATATAGGGGAGCGATCAATTGAAAACCAGTATTACATTGAAAATTTGGAAACCGAAATCAACCAATCAGTGAATTTTTTTTTATTTTTAATTGAAAAGGTTATTTTTGTCTTTTACATTATTTCATAATATATATGGTAACTGTTATTATTATTATTATATTAATAATTATTTAATTTTAATTTAGCTTATATATGGTAATAATAATTATTGATTAATTTAAAAATGAGATATTTAATTTAGGTAAATTATTTAATTTTAATTTAGCTTATATATGGTAATAATGAAACAATAATTCTAACACGATAAACCTGATGAATCTATTTTCATTATGAAACAATAATGCTAACACGATGAACCTGATGAATCTATTTTCATATACGGATATGCAACTGAACAGGTAATGAAGCAAAAATGGGAAGTTAACAAAAATGGCACAAATTCATCATGTTTCATTATGAAACAATAATGCTAACACGATGAACCTGATGAAATCTGTAATCCACAAATTCATTCTGTTTCATCACAATATTAGATTACGTGGGAAATTTTATAATAAAATGAAATTAAAAAAAAATATTTTCTTACATTTTAAAAGAAAAATAATTTTTTTTGATGAAAAGACAAATGCTTCACGTTTTCATAGTAAAAAAATAACAAAATTTAGATTGCGTGGGAAATTTTATTTTGGTTTCAATTAATCTAAATAAAATAAACCTTTCTTGCCAAATTTGAGACACAAAATCAAAAGACATATTTACCCTTTTCATCTATTATTTTTATTTATTATTAATAAATTAATTAATTTACTACCATATATAATTCAAATGAATCTTAACATTTTACACCCTTATCTATATTTATATATCTATCCTCCTTAAAAAAATCTATGTACGGTTATTTTTGAATTTTTAATAGGTACAAATTAATTTTTCTATATACGGATTTATTTGTTTTATATTTCTTAATCTTTCGAATTTTCGGCTTTAGATTCGAGATGTTTCACGCCGCAATTTTGCACGGATACGTATCTAGTATGTAATGATTTTGTCTTTATATTGTAGAAAGTACTGCATGATTGGAGGGATGAAGAATGCATCAACATACTTAAAAAATGTCGAGAGGCCATTCCTCAAGATACAGGAAAGGTGATTATTGTAGAGGCAATTATAGGACGAAAAGGAGATAATGAGTTTAAAGAAGTGGGATTGATGCTTGATATGGTGTTGATGGCTCATACGAGCAACGGGAAGGAGCGAACTTTGGAAGAATGGTCTTACGTATTTCATGAGGCTGGATTCAGTCGTTACACCATAAAGCACATTCAATCCTATCATTCCGTTATTGAAGTCTATCCTTGAATCTCAAATCTCGAGTTTGTTCTTCAAACTATATATCAAGCTTTCAAAAATTGAATTTAGCCTGGTTTTACTCGAAATTGGTATGTTTATCTACATATTTTTAAAGTTGTATCGTTCTCCAATAACAAGTGATTTATGTGTTTATTTACATATTATGGTTCTCCAATAATAAGTGATTTATGTGTTATATGAAAATTACACTAAACTTTAACCTCCCTTTTATTTTTTTTGAGATTTTGTAGTATTTCAACATTCAAACTTATCACCGATATTGAAGTTTATCCTTGACATCCAGTTTGTTCTTCACGACATCAAAACTTTCAAAATGGAATTTAGTAGGATTTACATGAAAATGGTATCTTTGTCTTCATATATATATATATATATATATATATATTTGTAATGTATATCATTCTCGAATAAAAGATCTAGTGATTAATATATGAAAATTGCAACAAATATTACTCACCATGCATCTTTATAGTAATAGGATTGGACAAAACCATATGGTTAAACATACTTTTATTTATTTATTTGAAAAGCTAAAGATTATATGTAGGGTCAACATCAAAGGAGTAGGTGATCAATAAATATATGAAAGTACCTTTGTGTAAGGGCTAAAGTGCCATTTATGAGAATTAACGATTTAATTGACAAATTATAATAATTAAATTCATAATTTATTTTGAAATATGAGAAAAACGATTTGATGGTGATAATTATGGATGGGGTTTTCAATCCTATTTATGGAGCAAATCTTTGATTTGAGTATAAAGACATCATTCTTGATTTCTCTCCATATTGAAATTTAGAGAGAAAAACAGATAACAAATTTGAAAGGTGTTTGTCGTTTGCAAAGTTTATATAGAAGCACACGTTTGTCGAAATAAATCATGCTAATATCCATCGCTAATGATTGTTACTGACAGATTTCCCGCAGAAATTGGCGTTAGTGAAAGTCTCGTTTTTAGTAGTGAAATGAGTGTTCCATGCATTAAATGATCAAGATGATTAATTATTTTAGCACACCTTCGTCTGCTAAATTCGCAATAAACATTTAAAATTACAACATTTGTTTAGGATCTATCACTTATCTAGATATAGATGGACCAATGACCTTTTGGTAGGATTTCTAATGGTATTATCCACCTCATTACACGTTTTGTAATCAACATGAAATATTATTTTATGACATGGCACTACTAGAAAATAGATTTTCATCAACGGATATTACCGAAAGACCATAATCCGTCGATGATGGATGGATCATCGACGGATTCAAAATTTAACAATAAAAAAAATAAAAATAAATTACCCATCGGTAATCACCGAAGGAATTCCGTCAGATTAAGTAATTTTGCAACAAATTTCCAAAATGAAATGCAAAGTTTGCTTGTTTAGTATAGTTAGAATTGGAGAAATTGCTTGCTTCTCATTCTATTCTCCCCATAATATAAAGATTACAAGTAGAACAACTAAGCTTGGTCTAATTATGCAACAAATTATTGTCAGTTTTACATTTGAAGCGTGCTACATATGATACCTAAAAGCAAAAGAGTAATTAGTGTTTAATTCTTCTTATGGTGTAGCTTTGATGTGAGTATATAAGTAATACAGTTTATATTTATTTATTTTTTTTAAAATTATTTTGCCTACGGATTATCGACGGATTTTCATCGGTAATTAAATATTATCCTTTTTTTTAAATATTTTTTTGGCTGTCGATAATCCGTCGGTGTTACTAGCCGTTGATAATGTAACAACCCATACATTTATAAATACATCAAAATAACATTTCCTGTCCAAAAATGGCCCCAAGCCTACAATTCAAAAGAATAAGGTTTTCAACTACAACCTATTACACAACTGAGTCAAAAAGTAAACTACTACAAGGAGTCTTCTAGCTCCTGGAAATAGCTCACATCTTCTCCTTATCCTTACCTGCACCTGCTATTTTGCGATAACCTGAAACAGGATTATAGTTTTGAAAGAGCGAGGGTTAGACCAATGGTCTAGTGAGTCCTTCCAAGTGCTACTGTAATAGTTCAAATATTATTTAAAACATTTAAACAAAGCCTTACGCCTCGCGAGCGTAACTCACTCTACTGACCAACACTGCCGTCAGAGACGGTATGTCTGTCTCGTACTGCCTTATTTTTGGGGACACACCCCAATGGCATAAACGGGCCACACTCCCCGGTACGAGCAGGCGGATCACACTTTCCGACTTAGGTCAAACTTCTGAATCAAATGTATGCATACATCTAATTAACAACATTATATAAAAAAAAGTTTATATAAACATAGCATGAACATGCCAACATAATTAAATCAACCTTTTCAAAATCATAATAGATTTAGTTTGAAAAACTCACCTAAGATCTTTCTTGCTTAAAGCTTGCTTTCTAACGATTCACTACCTACGACAACACCGATGAATCGGTAAGCCAAAACACAGATAACCCACTCTCTCACTTACTAAAATATAAAACACAACACACTGTACACCCCGGTCGAGACCGCCCCGGGCGACACATCCTGGTCACACACCGGTCGGCATGGGTCCGGTCGACACACCGGTCGACACCGGTTCCCCACACCGGTCGACACCGGTCACCGGTTCCATACCGGTCAATATTCAAACAGATCACCAGAGCGATTTCATAAACTTCGATCGAACCCAGTACTCTAAAAGACGCGGTTAAAACCTTAACAACGAGATCAAACCGACTACAACACTTAGAAGAAAGTTTTAGACTAGAATCATACCTTTATTTCAAAAACAACGATCGTTCCTTTGAAACCTAACTCTTCTTCTCCCTGTTCTCGCTCTCCTTCAGCCGCTCTAGAAATCTTAGGTTTTGAGAATAAAATAAATATCCTAAGGGTTATAAACTATATATATATATATATATATATATATAACCCAAGTAACATTTAACCCCCTTGAACTTTGGGTCTCGCTTAACTTTTCGCCCAACTCTCAAAATTATTAAAATTTTTCGTACTCAGATATTATAATATCCCCCCTCAATAGAATTCCGTCCCCGGAATTCCATCGTTAAACAGATAGGGATGCTGAGATCTCATGTCTGCCTCTACTTCCCATGTTGACTCTTATCCTTTGTGAAATTTCCACTAGACTTTCACCAACCGAATCTCCTTGTTCCTTAGCTTCTTCACTTTGTGATCCAAAACTGCTATGAGTTCTTCAATATAACTTAATTTCTCATCCACTTGAATGTCCTCTAATAGAACTACTACATCTGCTTATGCCAAGCACTTTTTTCAAATTTGACACATGAAAGGTAGAGTGAATTTCACTCAAACTCTCTGGTAGATCAAGTTTGTAAGCCACTTCACCAACACGTCCCGTGATGGTAAATGGTCCAACGAACCTTGGTCTCAATTTCCCTTTCTTTCCGAAGCGGACTACCCCTTTCCAGGGTGAGACTTTCAACATTACTTTGTCTCCTACTTGAAACTCTATCGGTTTCCTCCGCTTATCTGCGTACATTTTCTGACGATCTTGAGCTATCTTTAACCTTTCTCGGATCTGATTGACCTTATCGGCTGTCACCTGCACGATTTCCGGTCTCACTAGTTGTCTTTCACCCACCTCATTCCAACATAAAGGTGTTCTACATTTACGTCCATACAATGCTTCGAACGGGGCGGCTCAGATGCTAGCATGATAACTATTGTTGTAAGAAAATTCAATTAACGGCAAATGAATTTCCCATGAACCCTTGAAATCAATGACACATGCTCGAAGCATGTCTTCTAACGTCTGGATGGTTCTCTCACTCTGGCCATCGGTTTGTGGGTGATAGGTTGTACTCAGCTTGAGTTGCGAGCCTAACTCCCTTTGTAGACTTCTCCAAAAAGCTGACGTAAAACGAGCATCCCTGTCTGACACAATTGACGACGGTACTCCATGTCTGGTTACTATCTCGTCTATGTACAATCGAGCCAATTTCTCTAGTGGGTACGTCTCCTTGATCGATAGGAAGTGGGCCGACTTTGTGAGTCGATCCACTATCACCCAAATGGCATCATGCCCCTTAGGTGATCGCGGTAACCCGGTAACAAGATCCATCGTAATTTCGTCCCACTTCCAGACTGGAATTTCTAACGATTGAAGCTCCCCGTAAGGTCTCTGATGCTCTGCTTTAATTTTCAAACACGTAAGGCATCGCTCGACTAAGTAAGCAATATCTTTCTTTAAACCTGACCACCAATAGCTTTGCTTCATATCTCGATACATCTTGTTGGTTCCCGGATGTACTGAGTAACGTGACTTATTCGCTTCTTCCAATACTTTCTTCCGCAGTTCTCCTGCTTTTGGAATCCACACTCTCTTATTGAAGCACTTCACTCCACGATTGTCGACGACTAACGAATTAACAGTTCCAAGTATTCTCCCACTCTTCCAGTTTTCCTCTAACGCCGCTTCTTCTTGGTACTTTATAACTTCTTCCAAGAAATTGGAAACGACATCGACTCGATAGGCCACCATCTTTGTTGTTTCTCTACGTTCCTTACAACTTAGAGCATCTGCCACCACATTGGCCTTGCCCGGATAGTACAGGATATCACAGTCGTAATCGCTCAACAACTCCATCCACCTACGCTGCCTCATATTGAGCTCACTTTGATTGAAAAGATGTTGAAGGCTCTTGTGATCCGTGTAAATCTGACACTTGATTCCGTACAGATAATGCCTCCAAATCTTTAAAGCAAAGACTACCGCTGCCAACTCTAAATCATGCGTTGGGTAATTATTTTCGTGTTCTTTCAACCGACGAGATGCATATGCAATCACCTTGCCTTCTTGCATTAACACACACCCCAGACCCAATCTTGAAGAATCGCTATAGATTACGAATCCTTCCGCTCTGTTAGGTAGGGACAAGATAGGCGCACTACTCAGACTCTCCTTCAATTTACTGAACGCTTCATTCTGAGTTTCCGCTTATACAAACTTGACATTCTTCCTGGTTAACGCCGTTAGTGGCGTGGCTATCCTCGAGAAGTCCTGGATAAACTTTCGATAATAACCCGCCAATCCTAAAAAACTCCTTACTTCTGATGGTGTTTTCGGCGCTTCCCACCCTCTAATAGCCTCAATCTTAGCCGGGTCAACCTTAATCCCATCTTTCGACACTACGTGACCTAGAAACCAAACTTCTTTCAGCCAAAATTCACATTTTGAGAACTTGACGTATAATTTCTCGCTCTTAAGCAATTCTAATATTGCTCGCAAATGAGTTTCATGATCTTCTTTGGACCGTGAATAGATCAGTATATCATCTATAAAGACTATGACACACTTGTCTAATAACGAACTACACACTCTATTCATCAGGTCCATGAAAGCTGTCGGCGCATTGGTCAGTCCAAAGGGCATAACTAAAAATTCATAGTGTCCGTACCTCGTACGAAAAGCAGTCTTAGGTACATCCTCCTCCCTCACCTTCAACTGATGATACCCAGATCGTAGATCTATTTTCGAGAAGTAGCTCGCTCCTTGAAGTTGATTAAAAAGATCGTCAATTCTGGGAAGCGGATACTTATTTTTGACAGTTACTTTGTTGAGCTCCCGATAGTCTATGCACATTCTCATAGACCCGTCTTTCTTCTTAACAAACAATACAGGCGCTCCCCATGGTGAAGTACTAGGACGAATAAACCCCTTGTCGAGTAGCTCCTGCAGTTGAGTCATCATTTCCTTCATTTCTTCCGGGGCCAGTCTATAAGGTGCTCTTGCGATCGGTGCCGCTCCGGGTACTAGATCAATACGAAATTCCACTTACCGATCAGGAGGCGGAGCGGTTAAATCTTCCGGAAATACTTCTAGATATTCACTTACCACCGGGACTGACTCTAATCCCTTCTTCTCCTTCTTAGCATCTATTACATAAGCTAAGAACCCCACACACCCTTTTACTAGACACTTCTTAGCTTTAATCATTGAGATCAAGCACAACTTTCTATCCCTCCGATCCCCAAACACTACTATCTCTTTTTTACACGGTTGCGCTATACGAATTAATTTCTTATTGCATACAATATGAGCATCATTAGACACCAACCAGTCCATTCCCACAATGACATCAAATTCTCCCATACCCATCGGGTACAGTCGAAGTGGAAATGACTGCCCATCGATGACAATATTACACCCATCATATACTTCCCCCACTAAGACTCGACTATCATCGGCCACTTCTACGTCAAACCCATGCCTAAGCTTCTTGGGTTTCACATGTAATTTATGCATGAAATTTGGGGACACAAACGAACGGTTTGCGCCTGAATCAAACAACACTTTAGCAAAAATCGAATCTATAGAGAAAGTACCTGTTACCACATCCGGTATCTTTGCCGCTTCTTCTGACGTCATATTAAAAACTCTGGCCCTCGCTCGAGCTGGCTCCACCTTTTTCTCACCTCCCTTATTTACGTACCCTCCGACCGTTCCCTTCTTCAATTGTGGACAATCAGTCCTGATATGATCAAGGGATCCACACTGGTAGCAAGACATTGACCCACTGCAGTCCCGAGCCATATGCCCAGTCTTTCCACATTCGTAACAACCTTCTCGTCCAATCATACACTCCCCTTTATGCATACGGTTACACTTGCTGCACGGTTTACTCACAAACTTATTAACAAACCGCTGATCAGATTTTGCAGATTTAAACGTTTTGGAGTCACGGACAGTTCCTTCCTTTTCTCTCATCTCAGCTGCGTTTACTGCCGCCTGGAACGTAGCTGGTTCCTTGTTCGAGACGAATTCTCGAATATCACTTCTCAGCCCAAAGATGAAACGTTCTACTCGCCTTCCTTCATTAGGCACGTAAACTTCTGCAAATCGGGACTTCTCTATGAACTTTGTAGTATACTCACGTACTGACATATCCTTTTGCTCCAGACCCAGAAATTCTTCTTCTAACTTTTTGACTGCCGCCAGAGGGAAAAACTGCGCTTTAAACCTCTTTACAAACTCACCCCAAGACATTTCTTTGGCTGCCGCCGAAATTTGTCCTCCTGCTTCAACATCCCACCATAATACAACTTCATCTTTTAACATTGACAATGCATAAACTACTTTGTCCTCCTCAACACACTTACTGGTGTCAAATGCCAGCTCCATCCCCTTTACCCATCTCAGTGCTATCACTGGATCGCATTCCCCTGTGTAGGTAGGAGGCTTGCAGGCATCAAACTCCTTGAAACTACATCCTCTCCCAGCTACTGCTTTAGCCATCACAATGGGGTTTGACTGCGGGTAACTACCCACCACAGTTACTGGTGAGTCCGCTACCTCGGTCACCACTCTTTTCCTTGCTTGACGAGACCTCATTAGTGCGTTGAGCCAATAAAGCGTTCAATGTCTCCTGTGATTTTCCCATTTCTGTCGCGAAGGTTTCTTGGGTAACAAAACCCCTGAGTTCGACCTCCACCACGGTTTCTTATCTGCTTTCGACCCCTCATTGAAGTTGAACTCTCCTGATGAGAGGTTTCTTGTTCGGATCTTACCTCTACACTTCTAACTTGACGAATACCACGAGCAGTCTTCCCGCCTCGAGTTCCCACAGTGGAAACCCTTACCTGAGTAGTCGCCTTTCCAACCGTTTTACCTTTAGGTCGACCACGACTCTTTCCCCGGTTAGCAGTCGGGTTGACAACAGTCGTTCATTCTTCGGCAACGAATTCATTAACTGGTTCGATTTCAGGATTTGGCATATACCTACTCCTTGTTACTCGCTCAGACATGATTCTGATAAGAAGAAACATACGACATTCAATCTAACACACTACACGATACGGCAAGTTAAGCACACGCATGTACTTGTAAATTCACAATTACACTGGCCAGATGAAATTCCAAATTTACCTTACATGCTAGTCCTTAGTACCCTAATACTAACTTCCTACTTCTCAGTTGTGTTTCTACTATCCCAGTTTAAGTCAAGGACCATCTGGTCACCTAGATCCCTTAAACTATGGCTCTGATACCAACTGTAACAACCCATACATTTATAAATACATTAAAATAACATTTCCTGTCCAAAAATGGCCCCAAGCCTACAATTCAAAAGAATAAGGTTTTCAACTACAACCTATTACACAACTGAGTCAAAAAGTAAACTACTACAAGAAGTCTTCTAGCTCCTGGAAATAGCTCACATCTTCTCCTTATCCTTACCTGCACCTGCTATTTTGCGATAACCTGAAACAGGATTATAGTTTTGAAAGAGCGAGGGTTAGACCAATGGTCTAGTGAGTCCCCTCCAAGTGCTACTGTAATAGTTCAAATATTATTTAAAACATTTAAACAAAGCCTTACGCCTCGCGAGCGTAACTCACTCTACTGACCAACACTGCCGTCAGAGACGGTATGTCTGTCTCGTACTGCCTTATTTTTGGGGACACACCCCAATGGCATAAACGGGCCACACTCCCCGGTACGAGCAGGCGGGTCACACTTTCCTACTTAGGTCAAACTTCTGAATCAAATCTATGCATACATCTAATTAACAACATTATATAAAACAAGTTTATATAAACATAGCATGAACATGCCAACATAATTAAATCAACTTTTTCAAAATCATAACAGATTTAGTTTGAATCTGTACACCGATGAATCGGTAAGCCAAAACACAGACAACCCACTCTCTCACTGACTAAAATATAAAACACAACACACTGTACACCCTGGTCGAGACCGCCCCGGGCGACACACCCCGGTCGGCACACCGATCGACATGGGTCCGGTTGACACACCGGTCACCCCACACCGGTCGACACCGGTCACCGGTTCAATATTCAAACAGATCACCAGAGCGATTTCATAAACTTCGATCGAACCCAGTACTCTAAAAGACGCGGTTTAAAACCTTAACAACGAGATCAAACCGACTACAACACTTAGAAGAAAGTTTTAGACTAGAATCATACCTTTATTTCAAAAACAACGATCGTTCCTTTGAAACCTAGCTCTTCTTCTCCTTGTTCCCACTCTCCTTCAGTCGCTCCAGAAATCTTAGGTTTTGAGAATAAAATAAATATCCTAAGGGTTATAAACTATATATATATATAACCCAAGTAACATTTAACCCCCTTGAACTTTGGGTCTCGCTTAACTTTTCACCCAACTCTCAAAATTATTAAAATTTTTCGTACTCAGATATTACAGATAATACCCGCCATTAGTGATCCGTCAGTAATACTCGTCGTTGGTGTTCCGTCGATAATATCCATTGGTAATGGCATTTCCCATGACATTTCTACCAAGGGACTTTGTTATTCCCTATTTTCAAGTTCTAATTGCTAACAAACAATCAAGATGAGAATTCGAAATCATATGTCATTGATTCATTCATCAAGATTACAAACTTACAACTTTCTCTCTCTACTTTCTCACACTAGAATAATATTCAATGAACTCTTCTCTAATATGCTCTCTCAATCACAATCTGAATTCACACACTTACAATCTTACAAAGGAAACAAGGTATTTATACCTCCAACTAATAACAAGAAACAAAATACAAATTACATTGACTTTGACTTTATTAACAAATGACTTTGATTTTCACTAGAGAATTGACTTTCAACCTTTGACTTCTTGAACTTTTGTCTTTAATCTTTATGATCTTGAATCCAACAAATCTGTGCTCTAACAATCTCCCTCTTTGGATCAAGATCATTACTAAAAGATTTAGCAATGCGATCTTCTCTCTTTAAGCTCGATTTGATTAGGATCCCCCTTTAAACAATCTTTATCTTCTCTTGTAATCTCCCCTTTGATACAAACAGAATATACAAACTCCCCCTTAACACGATGAAATTCTTCTTTGATAAGCTTTGTCTTCAAAAACTTTCAGCAATCTTCCCAACGTCTGATCTTCAAAAATAGTAACAATCTCCCTCAAGATTATAAACAAACCTCTTTCAGACATTGAAAGAAATTATCTTCATTTACATCTCTGAATGTTTTCTCCAACTTTTTTCAAATAAAATTTCTCCAAAATCTGCTTGCTTTCGAAATTCTTTGAACTTTCGCTTATCAAATTTGAACAAACTTCAATTCTGAAATAACTCTCTCCATATCCAATACAAATACTTCTTTCCGGACAATTCTTTCAACTTTAACATTTCTTTGAAATACACATTTCTTGATCTTCTCCTCCTTTTTGATGATTAGAGCATCTATATCATCAAAACTTTTATTCCAAGAAATGTCTTTGACCATTCTGATCTGTCAAACTGAGCCTCTGATTATGTGATCCATAACCAAGTATTCATCTAGATCTTTGCAAATCCAGACAAAATAAGAACATGTAACTCCTGAATCAACAAATGAATCAGTTAAAATGCCTGTCAGTAACACAAAGTCACTGTGTGTAACGAATACACAATATAAAGTAGCTTTTTGATGATCACTCCCCCAGGGCTTCCATCCAATCATCGAAATACCACAAAGGCAATTTCTATGAATGTTATGACAAAGAAACAAATTCTTTGTGTGTTCGTGCACGTGTAGAAAGAATTAAACACGAATAATTGCTTTTTAAAAGGCTCAACATTGTGTAAACCACTGAGACAACAGTAGATAAACACAGACTCAATGTGCATGATTGA
Organism: Arctium lappa; assembly: GCA_023525745.1. Lineage (NCBI taxonomy): Eukaryota > Viridiplantae > Streptophyta > Magnoliopsida > Asterales > Asteraceae > Arctium > Arctium lappa. Next base: position 114,610,832 of record CM042050.1, read on the forward strand.
AGTGCGAAGGTGGGGCAGCCTTCCTTCTTTTTCAATATCCAGATTTTCCAAATGAAAACCAGATAGATAATATGTTGCGTCCCCAGAAAAATATGAAACATTTTCTTTTTAAGAAGAAAATGAGTAGATGGTGGAGTTTTATCAAGAGTTGGCATGGGCTATTTGCCTGTTTCAATAACGTTCACCAAAGAGTTGTGAAACGCTAGTAATGTGGCTGCCCGACTCAGAAAGTAGTTGGTGCAGAGTTTGATATTCTTTTACTCTGTTCTTACACCCTCTTTCTTTTGATCATTAGCTCACTACTAACCAAACTCTCTTTTCCATTTTACCTCATCACACCCACACTCATTTCTTTATAGACTCCTCACACTCAATCACTAAGGATTAACTTCTTGGGTAGAAATCACTGGTTAACGTGATTTCATAGAAGTTTAGTTAATTCCTAGCACAAAGAACCCATATTTCCTATAAAGCATAACGTTGCTCAATATGGTTTAACTTGAAACAGTTAAAGCTCAAATACAAATGTCAGATGTAAATATGCTCAGAAATATAATCATGAAGATATGAGCATTTTTAAAACATTGAAGATATTTCAAACAAGTTAATTGAATGAATGAACATGAATGCAAAAGACTTGTTTGAAAATCTGACATTGTATGAAAATGATCAGAAATGAAATGATATAGCAATTAAGGCTTATGGTAAAAAATAACGGATATTGTCTATACGAAACAAAAATATAGACATACTTGAAATGACGTTTCGAAATGAAATATCGCTCAAAATTCTTTAAAGTACAAGTAGGGTGTCTTATCATCGAAGAAAAATTGTTTCAATGTAGAGACATGGTAAGAACATGTTGAACAAAGTCAAACCGGTGTGTGTGAATACTTGAAAGTATATAGAAAAGACAATACACAAGTATTTATCTTTGGAAACACATGGTTTGTTTATCAATTAAGCACAAAAATAAAATGTAAACATTTAAAATCACACTTCCAAATTATAAAATCTGTTTAAGAATCGGGAAGTGGTTTGAACATTTCAGAACATGTTTTCTATATCTGAAAGTTGTCCTTCTTTCAGATATATTTGAGATTAAGATAAGAAATTTACCTTGTCTCTCAACCTTAATTCTCATAAAGTCAGCTGTAGTCAATAAGATATGATCGTGTCATCTTCTCTCATCCTGTATAAGTCTCAAAGTCTAGTCAAAGCAAATTTATTCACAAAAATTAAAAGACAAAAAAAGCAATAAAACAATTAAAGTACGAGTTCTGATTTGAAATAATCAGAAATCATGATTCTTTACTCCCCCTGAAAATATGCATCTGAAATTTATCAATAAAAGGCATATGATAGAGATCTACAACTCCATTTGAAGTGTAGTTCATCATATCTTCCGAATACATATTTCCAGAAAAACTTATGTACTCCCCCTTGAAGGTTGATTTCCTCATTTGAGTATATGAGTACAATCTCTTATCAGCCCGGGAGTAGTATCTCTTTTGATCACTGAAGTACGAGTCCTAAACTGTTGTGTTTAGAAGTCAAACTCCGTTGAAGTACGGGTTCTAAGCTGATTTACTTTGAAGCCTTAGTTCTCTTACTCCCCCTTGACTGTAGGTGCCTGCAACACAAAATCAGCTTTCGGCTTTGGTACCCACTGGTATTTGGGTCCATAGTTGTTAGTTGCAGTTCTATTGGGAGTAACTGAGTAAGAACCATACCAGTAATGATCACTAGCTTTATGAACAAAATCATATGTATTACAGTAAGAACAATACCTTTTCTTTGACAACCTGAACAATTGATCTCTCGAATAAACAAGATCAGGTTTACCTTTCAGCACTTTGTTCTTCTTTGCATTTGAGGCAGATACAAATGATTTGTTACCTGTCTTCTCTTCCTTCTTTCCTTTCTTTTCTTCCTTCTTCTCATTATTCTTCTCATCTTCAACTGGTTTTACCTTCCAAACCAGCTTCTCTTCATTATATCTCCTTCTTCTCCTGTGTGTACCTGAACCATCTATTTTTCGATCATAGAAACTGTTAGTTGTACGAATCTGATCAGAAGATTTAACTGGCCTATTTGTAGAAACATTTTGTTGATGTGAGCTTGATGCTGGCTTGTTAGAACCAACTGAACTATTTCTAGGTGAGTGGATTTTTGACTCTAGAGTCGTTTGCTCAGTCACCACCACCTTTGAAACAATCTTTTCAAGCTCTTTTACCTTTGAAGAGTAACTGTATCTTTCTTTAATGAGCAGGTCAATCTTCTCCTTGAATTCAGACTTCGCTTTCTGATCATTCAAATTACTTTCAGATAGTTCAGATAACTTCACAGTAAGCTTCTTAATCTCAGCTTCAAACAAGCTTCTTTCTTCCTCAAAGCCCATTTTAGCATTTGTTCTCTGACCAGATATCTCTTTGAATATCCCAACATTCTTTTGCTCTATTAACTTCTTTTCTTTGGCAAAATTCTCCCTTTACAGAATGATTACTTTCTCAAAATCAGAGATTTGTTGAGAAAGCTTAATGCATTTAAGCTCAACCTTCTTCTTCTTCTCGTCAGCACATTTTCTGGAAAACTCTGAGAATTTCTTTGCAAATTCTTTCTTGTCACTCTAAAAAATATCTTTATCTTTGACCATCTTTTGTTCTAAATCAGATATTTTCTTTTGAACCTCAGCATTAGCATCTTCCAGACTCTTAATCGTCTCCTCATAACTTTCAACAGATGCTTGGTGCTGGATTTGGATAATCTGATATTCCAAGTCAAAGATTTTATTTTTCAGCTCAGTGTTCTCAGTTACCAAACTTATTACCTTATCTTCACTAAGCCCAGAAGTCTGTTTCAGAAGATCTTCATTTATCTTGTTCAAAGCACTAACTTCTTCTCTCAGTAGCTTTCTTTCTTCTTTGTATCTCTTTGACCTCTTTGTGTAATAATCAACTAAGGAAGTAAGAATTTGGTTCTCCATTTTGAGCTCTTTAATCTTCTTGTCATCATCATCAGAAAAATATCCCATCTTGAATATCTGATTCAAAAAGAACTTGAACTTGATCGTTAATCCAAATGAAATCTTAAAAATACAGAAAAACTTGAAATAAAAATTCAGAGATTTTTTATCACAATCAGAAAATATTCAAAGTATAGAAACTCGCAAGTCACTATTAAAATATGAAACTCGCAGACGCCTAAAACTCGCAGATCACTATTCACAGATAAACTCGGACGCTTTAGCCTGCGTGTTTGTGAAACTCGCACGCAAAGACTTGCGTTTTCTGAGAAACTCGCAGATCGCTGAAACTCGCTAGACGTTGAAACTCGCAAGAGACTGTTATCGAAGAAACTCGCTAATGCCTAAACACGCAAATCACTATTCACTTTGAAACGCGCTAATAGAGACGTGCGCGTTTCCAAAACTCCCTAGACACTACTTGCGCGTTTGATTAAACTCGCAGATCAAATGAATTCGTTGAAATTCGCAGATAGCAGCGTGCGCGTTTCCTGAACTCGCAAGTGCCTACTTGCGCGTTTTGAACAAAATCAACCCTTCAGCTTGCGCGTTCTATCAGATGAGTCTTGCGCGTTTGTCCGATGAACTTGCACGTTTTGCAGATCTTGCGCGTTCTTGAAGTTTTTCGAACAAAAACTCGATTTTCACTTCAAATTCGAGTCAAATCTCCATCAAATGATCTGAAAATTTGCAGATTTCTTCTAAATCATAATTCGAACTTGTTACAATGCAAAGATTACAAACAAAAGCATCAAAAGTACAAGATTGGTCTATGTAACAGTGCTCCAAAACTCGTGAACAAAAATTACAATAAAATCCAAAAATATCAAACAATTACAGTGCAATACTGAAATTAAACTATACAAACTTGATCTAATTCCTCAAAGATCATAACCTGATCAAAATCTACTCCAAAAACACATTAAAACTCGAAATCAGATCTGGACTTGAAGAACACAGTGTCAACCATTTTTCTTGAATTGATTTCGATTTGGATCTGCTTTGATACCAATTGTTATTCCCTATTTTCAAGTTCTAATTGCTAACAAACAATCAAGATGAGAATTCGAAATCATATGTCATTGATTCATTCATCAAGATTACAAACTTACAACTTTCTCTCTCTACTTTCTCACACTAGAATAATATTCAATGAACTCTTCTCTAATATGCTCTCTCAATCACAATCTGAATTCACACACTTACAATCTTACAAAGGAAACAAGGTATTTATACCTCCAACTAATAACAAGAAACAAAATACAAATTACATTGACTTTGACTTTATTAACAAATGACTTTGACTTTCACTAGAGAGTTGACTTTCAACCTTTGACTTCTTGAACTTTTGTCTTTAATCTTTATGATCTTGAATTCAACAAATCTGTGCTCTAATAGACTTTTACCGACGGATCAGGCTTTTAGCGACGAATTTTTCCCTCAGTAAATAATCCAGTGCTACATTCAAAGACAAAACACATAGAGATCAGATATCACTTTATCAGAGACCATGTGATGAATGGTGATATTGAACTTCACTTTATCCCTACTGACTTTCAGCTTGCTGATATATTCACCAAACCTCTTGATGAGACAAGGTTCAACTTTCTCATCAGTGAGCTTGGAATGCTGAACCTTGAAGAATAATTCTTCAGCGTTCATGTATTGCGTCAGTAATCAAAAGTTCCCCTTTCATCATTCTCTCTGATAAATATTCTGACTCTCAGGTATGTTTTCTCAATCCCTACAACTGAATCTTCATTCAGTTGAGATTTTTTTATAAATCTTAATCACTGAATCTTTCTTCAAATGATTAAAAGCTTTTTGAAATTAAATTTATCACTGATATTTATATTCAGTGATCCTTTTAAAAGAAAATCTATCCCCATCTTTTCATCAGGGATACTTTCAAAAAGAAAATTCTATTGCTGATATTTTCTCTTCAGTGATAAATTCAAAACGGACAAATGAACAGTCTCCTTCTTAACTATGACGTCATTTGAACCGACAATCCACGACATGCTTTTTTTTTCTGACACGTTCGTCCATTGCTCTTCTATCCAATCACCTTCGTGGGACGTGTCCATGTCATGATGTGCATTTGTTTTCCCGCTTCTCTCACACTCTCTCTCCTCCTTCTCACATATAAAAGGAATGTTTTTTTCCATTCTATCAATTTACGTTTTCTGGAAATACTTTCTAAGCAAGAATACTCTTTCAAGCATTCTAGCATTCTCAAGCTTTCTGCATCATCCTCTTCAAGATCAACAGGTTATTCTTGATTTCTTATCTCAAATCTTTTCACATAAACCCCCATTTATGGGTTTATAAGACTCAAATCTCATAAAATCATTTTTTTGATTTTATTCTTTATTCAAAATCAATGGTTTTTCTTCTTATTCTTGAATCTTGTTCTAAGATAAACTGTTTTTCTCTAAAAATATGTTGATTTCCTATGTTTCTTTCCCCAAATAGAAACTAGCAAATCTTCTTTATTTTACGACTAAACCTGTTTTCTACTCGTTTATCTACTCAATCAGAATGACTCAATCTGCACTTATCGCCTCAAAGAATGTCAAGTTCGCCATTTCTGACTCAGAGCTCCCAAAGAACAATCATCTTGCTCGCCTCGAGTTTGATGGTATCAAATACCCTCATCTGAAGGAAGCTGCATCATTCCTAAAGCAATCTTGCATTGCTTATGCTATCACTGTGGATCCCACACCCTCCAAAGCTCTTCTCTAGCAATTCTGGTTTACTGCTGATGAAACATCAATCACCAACAAAAAGGGTGAACAGGTTCCTGCTATCTCCTTCAACACTCAACTTGGCTCAGGGATGATGACTGCCCTAGGACTAAGGAAAGCTCTGCGTTTTCTCGACAAACCCAGGAATGGATTCGACGCCTTGCCAACTGACGCTGGACTCATCCAATTCCTGGATGCCATGGAATATGCTTGGGAACCCAAACCAAGGACGACTATTCCAAACAAGAAGCTGACTCTTGTGAAGAAGGCACTGATGCCTTCCCAGCTAAACTACTTCTTCTCACACATCATTCAGTGTATGAGTGGAAAGAGTGGGTCACTGGACCAAGCCAGCAAGGTTCAGGTTCAGATGGCTTACTCAGTGATCGCTGGGAAAAACTTCGACTACTCAACAGCTATCTTTGACGACCTGAAGTCAAAGATAGAGAAGAACGAGAGGGATCCCAAGGTTCCCTACGTACGCTTCATCTGCACGTACCTGAAGTTCCTCTATCCTTCTACTTACCCCACTAATGCGGATGCATCCTTTCCGAAAGTGGGTCAGCGATCACTAGAGGTCAAGACTCTCCCCAATGAGGTAAGTATCTCTGAACTTCGCTCTCGTCTCTCTCTCCTCACTTCTTCGTCTTCAGCGGCCACGCAGGAGGTTCCTTCTTCTGCTATCCCTACCGCTACCCCTTCCAAACGACCATCAACTGGCTCCCTTGGTCCTTCGAAGAAGGCCAAGGTGACCAAGGAGAAAGCTACTTCTAGCTCTATACCTAAGGATGTTTCTCTACAAACTTCCTTAGATGCTTTCGTGGGTCTCTCCTCCACATCCTCAGCTCCAACCACTTCAACCGTGCCAGCGATCTCGGTCGCTGTCACAACAACAATGACACAACCTGAGGTAACTACTCCTATCCCTACATCTTCTATCCCCATCTCTAGTTCTCCTATTTCTTTGGTCTCTAACCCTCCCTCTATCCCTACTCCTCAGTTTGGACCGATAGGACCTGAACATCATTCTTTTGAGGAATCTCTGCAATTCTACAAAATGTTTGATAATTCAGGTAATCCTATAACCTTATACACTACTCCCAACTCACCATATAAGCCTGGTTCTGAAAAACTAACTTATCTTTCAGGTCCTAGTCTGGGGACTGTTGACATCAATGTCAACAGTTTGAGTTCAAAGGTGGATTCTCTTTCTGCTTCTCTCAACAACACCACCAGCGCTGTTCAAACAGCTGGTGATGCATTGAAGACGCTGACTGCCACCTGCGCCTCCAAAGCTGATCTGTCTCACATCGCTACTCTTCAGGCAGCGATTGTCAAAGTCAGGGAAGAATCCAAGCAGCAGTATGATGACCTGTCTGCCAAGATCGATGCCTGCACTGCGACTTTCCAGCAAGTCCTCGACAAGCTGAATGCACCAGCTCCAGTTCCTGCTCCATCATTTACAGAAGATGATCGCTCAGCCCTAACCATAGCTGTGGAATTAATTCACCTAGCTACGTCCGACATCCCTGCACTTGAAGGACGACTCACAGGTCTGGAGGCTGAAGTCCAGAAGCTGGCTACTGCATCAACTTCATCTCCTTCAAAAGACCTCTCCCTTGTTGATAATGACAAAGAGGGGGAGAAGACAGCTGAAGAAAACACGGATGCTGAAGTTATTGCTGAACCACTGAAGGAAACTCCCTCTCAGGTTGAGGGGGAGATAGCTGCTGATAAAGCCCCTCCCACCATCGCTGAAATAGTCGATGATGAAGAGGAGGATGAAGACCTTGATCTTGAAGATCAAGCGGATGATTCTCATCAAGATGATGACGATGAGGAAGATCCATCTCTCTGGTGTTCTTCAGCCGCCACATCATCAGCGATAGCTTCGAAAGAAGTTATCCAAACAGGGGGAGACAAGGATCATCTACAGGAACCCCTTCCCAACGCAAAGGTGTATCTGCTAAGGAAACCCTGAAGATGATCTCACTACCTGAGGAGAATCCTTCTCAGGTATGCCTTACTCTTGTTCCCTTATCTTTCTATAAAAATCCTACCCCTGTTTCTTTCTAGCCTTTATCTCTCTTCTTTCCTTAAAAATAATCTAACTTCTTTTTCATTTTCTGACCAGACAGTTCTCTCCCCTGCTTAAGGGATCTGAACTACAAATAATTCCAGCTACTATCGCTGAAGACATAATCCCAATCTCTATCGCTGAGATTGATGAAGAAGAAGAAGAAGATTCCCTGGTCCATCCAGGAAGGCCTTCTCAACCATCTCAATGGTCAGAGAAAGTGATGAAGAAAAGAGTTGAAATGATCGCTCAACTAGAAAGTCAACGGCTGAAAATTCCTCTTCAAACATCCTTCTCAGAGCTCGACTTCCTCACTGAAGCTGAACGAGAAGAATCTGCCAAAGCTGAGAAACTGTTCGCTGAATGCAGACGAGATGCCCAACTCGCTTTAAAGATTCAATCTTCTCAAGTCAAGGACAAGAAGCTGAAAAGAAAGCCTGTGGAAGTTCAAGCTGCACTGCTGAAAGAAATTGAAGAGGAACGCTCCAAAGAACAAGAGATCAACGATAAGTCTATCGAATGGTGTAAACAGAAGATGGATTATCGCTCTGATCTTCTTCCAATAACAGCCATGACTATCTCTGGTCGCAAGAAGAAGGATCAACTCTCAGTGACCATGGAGATTACCAGAGAGGATGGAACTCAAAAAGCTATGTACGTTTCCAAACTTGAAGGCTTCGGGTTTACAGAGTGGATAGAATTCTGGGATGCGCTGAAGAAATCGAAATCTACATACAGAGGCTACGTTGAAGGACTTCTTAAAGCTCTCATCAACAGAGTCACTTCTGTACTAAATCTGCCATCTCCTATCCCTCCCAATCCCAAGAAACTCAAGAGAAGAATTGGGTCCTCCTCCTCTGAAGACGTCGCCATCATCAGGAATGAAACTTCTATCAAATTTTCAAGAGATGCACTGTTTGGTCCTCCTCCTGATCTTTCAGTTCTGGATTTATCTCTGCCTCCTGGTGGTCCTTTCCAAGTTGGTCAAGTAATTGACAATCCTTATGGAATATTCTTCAGAGATGATGATGAGGAACTCAAATTTCAAAGAGTCTCTGAGATTCCTATCTGTCCTCTGAATCATCTCAAGGATCTCTTATGCTTATGGTGTGACTTCTTCCCTGCTGCTGAGAAAATCAAAGAAATTATCAGCCAAGAATCCTTGGAACGAAGACAGAAAGGAGAAGAAATACCTGAGTATATGATAAATCCTCCTAAGTCTTCTTATAGCTGATAGATTAGTTTTCTTTTCTGTAATCTATTAGTTGTACTTACAGTAGTTAGTTATTTACTTGTAATTTTCATTCCTTGTAATTCTCTTCTTGAATTAATGAAATTTCAGTAAAGTACTTAACTTCATCAGTGCTGTAAAAGATCCCTCAAAATAGTAATTGGGACATGTATGTTACGAGTCCTGATTATTCCATCATTTTGAATCATAAAGTAACTTTCTTCAGTTACTTTGTCATTATCAATTAGGGGGAGATTGTTGATCCAAACTCTCTCAGTGATTTGATAACGACCCTCTTCTATACTTAGTGAAAATTACGTTTTAGTATGTATTAGTGTTTCACCATCAGCGATCAGACTGAGTCTGTTCAGTTATCGCTGATAGTCTTTCTTATAAACATTTCTATGTATTAGTGTTTCACTATCAGTGATCAAACTGAGTCTGTTCAGTTATCACTGTTAGTTCCTAAAGTAAACAGCCAACGTAATCCCTGAAGACAAGTCTCGCGTCAACATATGTTCATATCTGAATCGAAGACAATGCTGCTGAACAAAGAGAAGTCTACTAGTGACCTGATGCGGATATCAGTGAAGCAAAGAAAACTCTACTTATACGCGAAGGAACATGAGAAAAAAGCTTCAGCGATAGCTGAACCTCTCTATCTCTGAATGTAGAGATACTCAGCGATCAATCGATCACAAAGCTTATGCCTCAAGTTTCCTTTGTCTATCCTTGCACAACCTAGTACGATGTGTCAGAACGGACAAGTCTCTGCAACCATTCGTACAACAACTCTGTCAACTACACTGTTCATGACCCGGCCGAAAGCATGTCTCCCAAAAGTCAGACTCCCAAAGCCAATCAGTGAACGCCACGTGTAAAGTATCCTGCCATGCATTTAATGCATAGGGTATAAATAGGAAGTTCTCCCCTTCATCTGAAGGTGTGCTTCATCCTTGAACTCAATATAGAAACCCTTGTTTTCTATATCTCTTAATTCCCCATTCTCTGAATTTCTTGTGCAATTATCTTAGTGTTTCTTAAGTTTGTTTAGATTGAGTCTGTCTTAATCTTATTCCGCAACAAACTTGTAAATTGGATTTTGATTTATCAATAAACAATTTATTAAATTTTAAGTTCTGTGTTTGTATTCAACCCCCCCCCCCCTTCTACAAACTTGTTTAGCACCTTCGGGTCCAACAATATCCAATCTTACAAGCTAAACGAGACCTGAGTATAGCCACGTAATATGATGATGATATTTAATAAGTTATATATATGATACAAATGATATTTAATAAAGGGAAATTGACCGAAATGGGCCAAACTCGGGGTGGGATTGGCCTCCTAGCCATCCCTCTCCCCGGTTTACCCAAATGGCCCAAAGAACGCAAATGGCGCCCAGGGGCGCAAATGGAGCCCTAGGGCGCAAATTGCGCCTAGACGCAATTTGCGCCCTTGGGCTCCATTTGCGTCCCTGGGCACGTGTCAAGCTGATATTTACCCTAATTAGGGGTTCTCCTTATATTTTGGATGTATTGTTATTTTTTCACGTTTTTAAGCTGGTTTTTCAAGTTGATGTTTACTGTATTTTTCAAAAAGTTGTGATATCAAATCAACTTTAGCAGATGAATTATTTCTCTGTGGTAGTACAAATTTGATTCCCTAAATTATTGCTATAAATCCAGCAACCATTGAAGATGTAAATCAGACTTTTCATCCACAATTTCATACAATTGTTTCCTTGTGTTTCTTCCTTTTCTGTGTGTATTTTTTAAAAATATGACTTCCGGAGAGGATAAAGTGAAGTTACATCTCTTAAGCGGTGGTTCATGGAAACAGACAGATAACGGGTGGGAGTATGTTACTGATCAACCGATAACCCGCGTGAAGGTGGCTTCAAACATCGATTTTGTTGTTATGTATTTGTATGGTTTTAAATGGTTGTAGTTATCATTTTTGGAGTGGATGATAAATTTTTTTTTCGTATATTATCATTTTATATTTAGGGTTATAATTTTAGTGTCATAGTTCTAAATTTAATGTAGCTATTAATATAGTTTACACAAATTATAGAATATTTTACAATAGGACAATAATTTTGTAAATACCCAAAAATCCGTAACTTTAAAAATTTACATGAAAAAATTGTTAACTTTAGAAATTGACACTTTAGGTCCCTCTACTTTAGAAACTGACACTTTAGGTCCCTCTACTTTAGAAACTGACACTTTAGGTCCCTCTACTTTAGAATTTGACACTTTTTGTCCCTTAACTTTAGAATTTGACACTTTAGGTCCCTTTACTTTAGAATCTGACACTTTAGGTATTATAACTTTAGAATCTGACACTTTATGTCCCTTAACTTTAGAATTTGACACTTTAGGTCCCTTAACTTTAGAATCTGGCACTTTATGTCCCATAACTTTAGAATTTGACACTTTAGGTCCCTTAACTTTAGAATTTGACACTTTAGGTCCCTCTACTTTAGAATTTGACACTTTAAACATCAAAGTACGGCTACACGACGTTTTGGTTTTCTGAAATCCCCCCGACTTCTTATGTGCTCTGGTGATACGATTTTGGTAGTGACCACCTCCACTTTCTCGCTGTACACTTTAATGACGGTATGGCCGTCAACATACTGACGTATAAGGGCTACATCTTCATCGGTATCCATCGGTTTCAGTCCAGTCAATAGGTCTGAATTCGGACGTTTAAAATACAACTTATAATATTTCGTTTCATCGTAACCTAGCTCTTTCATGATCTGGTGAAACAGTCGCATTGAAAGATCGTCGACATCTAACATGTCAACATAGACTTCTAGACCATGAAAGTACTGCCTTCTAGGTGGATCCGTGAAGTACCCTTGATGGTAGAGTTTTATGCTGAACATTTGTGGATACTCAGCTGTTCAAGATAGGGGTTAAGGAGGTTAGCCTGGAACAATATTCAACGCAAGAAAAAACTAAATAAACATAAACGCTAACCTCATAACTCGGTGGTACCGGCTGGAAGCGATTGAGATAAACATCTGAAGTTCCATACATGAAGATTTGGGGATGCCATGTAACTTTGTTTTGTTTCGTTTAGGACTCCCCATCGTTCTCTATTTATAGCCAAAGGTAGTGCACAAATTACAGGGGGGCACAATTGCGTACCTGTAAAAAGCTTCAAGATTCGTCTAAAAAGATTGAAGATTAGCCTGAAAAGTTTCACAGGCGTACCTATTTTGTTTGGTATCATAATATTCACAGACACTTGTTTCGAAGTAGTTTAAACATATAAATGCGTCAAACCATATAAAGTACATCTATCAACTAGCAACGAAGAAATAACCAAATTACAAACCCAACAACACAAGCATTAAATTAAACAAAGTGATAGAAAGTACGGGTACAAACTAGTAACAAGGAAAATCCAAAAACGCAAACAACATCTAAGGATAAAGTGCTTTACATTGATCAATCCAATTTTGTTTCTGGGCAACCTGCTCTTGCAGTACTGCAAAATCTTGCATAATCTTGTTTACTTGACCGTTGTCATGGCGAATACGGTCTTCTTTGTCTTTTATCTCCCGCTTCAACCTTTTTATCTCCTCCTTGTCAGCGTCGATCCTTCTCAAGTGGCCATCTTTCTTGGCCATCATTTCCTTCCACTCATCGGTTAGTTGTTCGATCTCCGCTTCACTTTTCTCTATCGCCTTTTTTAGTCGGGAGGGCATTATTTGTGAAGAAGGTGGGTTTGAGGATGATGCATTTCCAGCCATGTGTTTGGTCAAATAGAAGACTAGTACGCTATGAATGGTGTATGTATGGTGTGAACTATAACGTTGGTATAAACCAAGTATTTATAGCCAAATTCTAAGTACAAACCCTAGATAGGGTTAATTGGGGCTTGCCACGTGCAAAAGGGACGCAATTTGCGCCGTAGGGCGCAATTTGCGCCCTAGGACGCAATTTGCGCACATAGGCTTTTCTGGAGAATCTTGCAGGGGAATCGTTTCAGGCTATGTAGGGTCAAATGGCACGCTTTGCAGGGGAATCCTGGCGGGCTCTTGCAGGGGAATCTTGTCAGGCTATGCAGGGGAATCCTGGCAGGCTTTGCAAAGGAGTAGTGGTGCGCAATTTGCGCCCTAGGGCGCAATTTGCGCCCTAGGATGCAATTTGCGCCCATACGCTTCGAATATAAATAGATTCTATGGTGAAGTAGTAATTCACAACTTTCTATCTATCCTCTCTACCCTCCACACCGATTACAACCATTCTCTACATTTTCATAACTTAATGGCTGGAGGTTCACGCGGTAGGGGAAAATGGTCAGCAAATGGGGCTGGCACGTCACGCTCCGTCGACATCGAACAATTAAATGATGGAGCTTCAAGGATTGACTGGAATCCACCAGAGACAAACAGAAGAGTGGGCGCAGTATGGGATATCTGCTTACGATGCATCGATCACGCCTCAGGAGTGGGAGAAGTTTAATAATGCACGAGAAGCATACTACACTGCTCATGGGGGGAAAACCCCACCTACGTATCAACCTAACCAGGGGCCTGGCCTACCAATGTCTCAGGTACTGCCTGACAGGTTGAAAAGGTCATGTGATGAGGCCGATGCGGAGATACGAAGTCTAGGCAGGACGTGGCTACAAAACATGGAACTTCAGAAGGAGAAAGAGGCAATTATTGCAGAGCAGAAGGAGTTCCTAGAGATGATGAAGCGCGATGTTAGGGAGAAGCAAAAGGAGATTAGAAAGTTAGAAGACGAACTGGTAGACATCAAAGAAAAATACACCGACATCGAGGATCAGATGAAGGCAAAGGCTGGCTGGAACAGGAGGATCCGAGACATCTACCCGTAGTAGGTTTCTCAAACGGTGGTTGTTGTATGGATGCAATTCATCTGTTTTATTTGGTTTCAATAAAATATTGGTTTAATGCTTTAATGTTTACTTTAGTTTAGTAAATAACACAAGACAACTTAACAACCACGCTAAGGTAAATAAAATCAACACTAAACATAAACATAATATCACTTAGAATACAAGACGTAGTCGTTACAATCAAGTGAATTCAATCTTAGGGAGCAATAATAATATTTAAAAAAAGTTTATTACATACATGGTTTACTCTTTTAGATCGACGTTTAAATCAAAAGTACCATGTCTCAAGCTTTCAAAATTCTCTTCGGTTGTTACTGGTTGAGTTTGTCGACTACCAGATGCCCTTTGAGTTTGTCGACTACCGGATGCCCTTTGACGGCTAACATTTACCGGTGCAAGAGATGGACAGTTTGCTCGAGTGTGTCCTGGTTGTCCACACCGAGAACATCTCCTCTGGATGGGATCCTCACCCTGAGATGGGATACGGTCATGGTTACTCGGTCGACCAGCCCGTCTTATTACGACCGGTGGTCTAACGGTCATAAGCGGGTGGTCTGGAACTACCCATGTTTCCCCTGGACCGACTCGATGTATGAGCTCTGCGTAAGTTTGTCTGAAATTATCCGACGCGTAGGAGCCAGTCGCTAGATAGGAGACATCTGTACACCGTTGATTTCTTGCGACGACGATTGCATGGCCGCATGGTATTCCTGAGAGCTGCCATTTCCTGCACGAGCAAAGTCGATTATTGAAGTCAACTTCTGCATCCCTAAACCCATTGCGGACTTCCCAATAACCTCGGCCAATCTCATGTACAATCCACGTTGCAGACTTGTGAATTCTCTTCTCAATTTTGGCCTCCGCCCAAGGCGTGAGACGATTCGCCATTTCCTCTGCGATAACACATATTTGTTACGTTAGTATTGCAAAGATAAAAACATAAAATTCAAACAGTCATAAATCCAAGGATGATAACCTCCATTTCTTCGACGAATCGAATACCATTCTTGTTGAAAACATCGGAAATAATCCATAAGGGCCACAATAGGCAGGCTCCGTGCAAAACGAGACAATGCATTCACCAACTCGGCACTGTTCGATGTCATTATGTTGTAACGCATTCCTGGGAAATGGGCCCTTGACCATTTCTCCGGTCCAACCTGGTCCATAAGCGGAGCTCCAAGAGGTAATGCAGCTCGTAGACCCGTCATGTTCAGTTCAAACTCCTCCACCCTATATGCTTTACACATCCTCCAAAATAACTTCTTCCTGTATCTGACCCTGTTGTCCCTGGTTTTTACGTTCATCATTAGATGGCGACAACAAAGTGCATGATGGGCGCCCGGGTACACTGTATTAATTGCTTGGTGAATTGAAGCAGCCCTGTCGGATACAAAAACCAACCCCTCGGGTTCCCCGATACAACGCTTCAGCATGGTTAAGAACTAAGTCCACACATTCCCACTCTCAGACCTACCAACTCTGAAACCGATGGGCACAATCTGGTTATTTGCGTCCATAGCAACGGCTAAGAACATTGTGCCTAAGTAAGTACCCTTCAAATGAGCAGCATCGATGATAATGACCGGGCGAAGGTGTGTGGTAAACGACCGAATCTGGATATTTAAGGAATTTTCATATTATGACATTATTCAATATAGAAGTTAAATAAACCATATAGTGACGCGAAAGTTACCCAAACACAACGTACCGCGCAACCGAGGGCAGTGAAACACATCTCAAAACGTCCTCGAGCGTCTGTCCTTATTGAGGTAACGGTACCAGGATTACGGAGCTCCAGGTTATAGAGAAAGCAGGGGAGTCGGGTAAACGATTCTTCAGGGGTACCACGCACCATCGTCAGTGCATAAGCTTTTGCGCGCCAGGCTTTCCAGTAAGAAATATCTATTTTCAAATCCGATCTTACGTCGTTGACAATGTCGGATCCACGGTATGTCCTGCTGGTATCCTTCACTTTACGGTAAATAAAATTACCCAATACTCTACTATTTGCTTGATGGTGGTTGATATGCAGCTGCGTCCTCGAGCAAGTGTGTACGTCATCCAATATACGAACATGAAACATATTGGTATTTTCGACAGAGGTCGCATAGATACGCCAAGAACATCCGGCTTGCCTACATCTTGCATCGTATCTCGTTTTATTTGAACGGTGAACTCCAAACTCAAAACCTTCTTCAAGAAATTTCAAACCGAGAGCGAGTGTAAGATCGTTTTTGGCCAGGAATACTTGACCCAAACTTACTCTTCCACTACGGTGATAACGTGGGGGTTGGTTGGGTGTGATGACTGGGGCCGCTGATGGAAGTGGAGGGGGCATATCAAAGAAATCATCTATACCACCGTATGATTTGATAGGACTACTTTCTGGTTCATCGTCGTCTTCATCGGTATCAACATCAGATAAATCCAAGTGGTAAACATGAGACTCCTCATCATGTCTATAAACTTCGTCGTCGTCATCTTCTTCCTGTTCTTCTTCTTCTTCTGTTTCTTCTTGTTGTGTTTCAGGAACAACATCTGGGGTATCATCAGATTCATCAACACCGCCTCCGGTGTTCGAAGTACCACCGAGATCGCTTCCACTGGACATCGATGAATCGACAAACACACAGAGTGTTGGCGGATTATTTTCACCGTCAATAAATTGAATGAAAGACGAAACATCGTCAGAATTGCATAACTCATAAAGGGCACCATCATATTTATATGATATTCTAATCCTACCAAGAGCAGGATCGATAAGAAATTTTCTGTGAATACAACTAACCAACCTCCGACGCGTAATGTTTGAAGCCACCTTCACGCGGGTTATCGGTTGATCAGTAACATACTCCCATCCGTTATCCGTCTGTTGCCATGAACCACCGCTTAAGAGATGTAGCTTCACTTTATCCTCTCCGAAAGTCATATTTTTAAAAAATACACACAGAAAAGGAAGAAACACAAGGAAACAATTGTATGAAATTGTGGATGAAAAGTCTGATTTACATCTTCAATGGTTGTTGGATTTATAGCAATAATTTAGGGAATCAAATTTGTACCACCACAGAGAAATAATTCATCTGCTAAAATTGATTTGATATCACAACTTTTTGAAAAATACAGTACACATCAACTTGAAAAACCAGCTTAAAAACGTAAAAAAATAACAATCCATCCAAAATATAAGGAGAAACCCTAATTAGGGTAAATATCAGCATGACACGTACCCAGGGACGTAAATGGCGCCCAGGGGCGCAAATGGAGCCCAAGGGCGCAAATTGCGTCTAGGCACAATTTGCGCCCTAGGGCTCCATTTGCGCCCCTGGGCGCCATTTGCATCGTTTGGGCCATTTGGGTAAACCAGGGAGAGGGATGGCTAGGAGGCCAATCCCACCCCGAGTTTGGCCCATTTCGGTCAATTTCCCTTTAATAAATCTATAAAATATAAAAATATATTAAGATTTATGCTAGAAATACTCAAATACATATGATAAGTAAGTCTAGTGTTAATGAGGCCCAAAAAGGTCCAATCGCATGAATACACCAAGAGGCCTGGTGTTGTGGTGGTTCCAGTCGAACCATTTTTTCCTAATATTAATGTTTATGTTGTAGGATAAGTGTGTCATCGTCTAAAGGATATCACGATAGAGATAAAGATAGAGATAGAGATAGAGATAGAGATAAATATATTAAAGTTAGATTAGAACTAAAATATCTCGTGGTTATCTACGTGTATCTCATCCCTATTTAAAGGGCTTTTGATTAATGAGAATTACAGATTCATTCTCTCCGTATATTGTTGTTCTATTATGTTTTTCCTTTAACACGTTATCAGCACGTAAACTCAGATATATCCAGTTTCCGCTGTTGGACAACTCACATCCTCCTACCAAATACAAGTACACATTCTTCAACTCTTTATACATATGAACAATTAAATAATTGTGCTAATGATGTGGATGAATTTGTTTTAATGATTTATTTTGTTTTTTTGCCTTTCATATGGATTTGGTCAACTTAGTTTCGCTATTTTTTTATTTATTTAAAAGGAAAATACACACTTTATTTTTTTTTGTGTTTTAACCTTTCATGTGGATTTGGAATCGTATTTTATATATTTTAAACAATTAATTAATGACTCAATTTTTGTTATAGTTATTAATTTATGTATTCTTAAATAAGTTTATAATATTGCATATATTTAGTTTGTTAACTTAATCATGTTATTATTATTTACTTATTTAAATAAATTAATTTGTTACAACTCATTATTATAACGATTAATATGTTAGTAATCTTCGATATTGTAAATTTCAATTTCAAATCAATCTTATAGTTGAAATTAATATTTGTAGATTTAGTTCTGAACCCTAAAAAAAAAAGTTATTATTGGATTTGTTAGAATTATCTCTTATCTATTTTTTTTCTTGGACTTATCAACATTTAATTTTGTTATTTGTTTAATTTGCATTTGAACCTAAAATTTGTCATTATCTATCGGATCATTATTATTTTAATTGTTTTATATGATTATATTTTATCCTATTGTTATTGATAATGTACATTGAAGTGGACAACTTAATTTGTATTTATTTATCTAAATCAATGGTTTTAATTTGGTATTAAAATGTTTAGTAATTCTTTTATAGATTTTTATTTCTTATCCACATAATATTCAAATGTTTATCTTGTTTATGAGTTCCTACTCATTAATCTCAATCTTATAAATTATATTTAGAATTTATACTTTCAACCCCCCATAACTTTTGTTATTTTGCTAAAAGCTCCAAAAATAACATTAAAATGTTAAAAAAAATAAAATTTTTTTTATCCAAATACTTATCTTGATTATGTGTTCCTACTCATTATTTTTAAGCTATATAATTAATCTTTGGAAGTTACACTTCTAACCCCATATATTTTAGGTTTTACCAAAAGCTCCAAAAATATTATTAAGTGTATTAAAATATTAAAATTGGCTTCTATGCCAAACTCATAGTCATTTTGGCATCTTTCCAAATGCTCTATAATAAATGTTATATTTAAATTAACTAAATCACAAGATATCGACTGGATTTTGTCAAACGGGTGTAAACAGCCTTAAGGTTTGTAGGGATTTAAGAAATCCATGTGATTCCCCTACTACCTGGAAATCCAATAGATTGAGTGATTTCTTTTTCGCAAATTGAAATATTGATGAAGTATTATCAATAAAATTAAAGCATACAAAATCCAATATTGTTATGATAATGAAAATTCATAACCATAATCCATTTTCTTATCAAAAAGAAAATATATATTATCTTTTATATATGTAAATGGTTGAAACAACTCATCCAAAAATCAACGTCGTAAACTTAAAAGAATCTGAATGAATATATAAACCTCCTTTTGAAAAGGTGCAAGAAAATACCTAAAATCCAACTCCCTATTGACTCTAAAACCAACCTCTTGAAAAGGTACAAACAAATACCTTCATGTTTTGAGAGGGCATATAAATCCTAAATTTCATAGGAATACCTTTACTAGAAACCCCCAAAGAAACGTGGGATGTCTCGAAAGGGATAATCAGGAGTACTCATGAATATGTACTTACCGAACTAATCGTATACTAGAAGTGTACTCGCGCAATGCCGCTAGATACATCACGATTTTATGTTTCATTTTATTTTCTATTTTTTGTCGATTTACATTACGATTTTGGTTGGTTGTGAGAGAGCGATAATGATTTTTTATATAAATTTGTTTAATTTAGACTTAATAATATAATGTAATTTATTTTGGTTTAATAATATATTTTTTTATAAAATATTCTGTTAGATTTTTTTAATTATATTTCATATTTTTATATTTAAAAATTGATTTTTATTCTATATTTAATTATGCTGAGAGTTATTTTAGGGAGTTAAAGTGGGAAATGATTTTAAGAGAGTTAAAATGGTTAGAGATAATGATTGAAAATTAATAAATAGCATTAGATGTAGTACATACAGCTTTAATGGTTGTTTTTTAAGTAATTATCATTAAATAGCGATACATTAAGCTTTAAGACTTGTTTTTAAGAGTTTTTTATGCCATCTTTATAATATAGATATAGATTGGAATGAAACTCACTTACTCGATTACAAAAAAGGTAATTGATGTCAACAAAGAAATATATCCAAAACGCGTCTCAATCTCTGTGGCAAGGAACTCACATAAGATGACATGATTTTTAACATTATTTCCACCTTTCATATATAAGTAAATATAAATATAAGTTGGAATGCAACATTTAGACAAACTCATCAACCTAATGAAAGTGGTTGAGAGACATAACAAGGTTCTTTCGAATAACACCACATATGTCGGGATAAAGAAAATTCTCGATATCGATAGCGAAAGTGTTAGAGGTGGAAACAACTCCAAAGGATTGTGAGTTAAAAACAATTTCACACATGTGACATTTCTGCACCATGTGGACGAGACCCTATAAAGGGTCAGGGTATTGGTAAGAGTCAGGAAGGATTTTTCAACACCTAGAGTAGGATACAACTACTACCCAAGTGATAATGGACAATCAAATAAGATATGCACTAAAAAGTGCTTCTATCAAAAAGGGAACACGTTGAAAATGAAATATAACATATTTGTTTTAATATTTAATATTGATTATGCATATGTTTCTTTGAAATTAATTTGAAGTACCAAAATTAATTTCTTTGCTAAAGTAAAATCGAATATGTAACAATTATAGATGTAAAGTAATACATCAAAACAAATACAAAAAAATTCAATATTCTCCGTTCCGCTTAGGAATGTATCGAGGAGAATTGATTTTTTTTGACCTATCACACAATCGAAAAAAAAAAGATAGACTAATACTTGTTTTATAATACATCCAACCAAATTACTTAGACGATGGACTGTCACTTTCTTGGTGGAACAACTTTAATAGGAACCTTGTAAAGATGTTTGTATCAAATGGAAATGAAAATGAGAATATATACATAAATTCCAATGAATATGAAATGAAACATATATCATGGAAACTAATGTGTCAAACTAGTAGATTATTGGGTCATCGGAACATATTTTGTCACCAATAAAGAAATTTTGGGGGCAATAACACATATATGTTTCGACATAACCATGTGGGACACCGTGGTTATGACATAGTGATCCGTGTATTGTAAAATACACATAGACACATTCTCTTTCGAGTGAAAGGCAAAACAAGGCAAATTGCAACTGTTGACTTCTGCAACATGAGAAACAACATTGCTATCATAATATGCCCTCTCGAATACATAAAACTTTTGTATATACCCTAATCCTTAGTCAATACATGAATGAGATCGTACTAAAGCTAAGGACATTATACAAAAATATTCCATTGTTACAATGAATACAAGGTGATATTTATGGACATAAACATCCAGAATGCGGACCATTAAAGTACTTTATGGTTCTGGTTTCGACACGATGAACGCATATCGTATTATTGTCCACATGAAATACTGCACTCCTAGCACTAGTTATACATTTAAGGGCTCACCACCCTTATTATTTCATCAAGTCTACATGAATTGGAATGCTAGAGAATTTACATCATAAGGATTTGATGTTAATTGCATATGTATTAGGATCAATGTAGAGTTTCCTATACCCCATGTATATATATAAAATGGTCTTATAGAAGTTGTTATCAAAAGAATATGATGACATATAAGGTATTAGTAATGCGCACCAATTTACCCACATCTACCTGGGATTATGCAATTATTATATGCAGTTTTTTTTTCGTTTTTAGACCCACTGCTTGCTAACCAGTCTCATGTGTACCAGTTGGTAACTGGATATAAGTCTGATACTTTACATTTACACATGTTTAATTATATGTGCCAATTGTGCCCCTACAACGCATCGAAATGGGTCCTTAAAGACGATTTGGTAAATGTTGGATATGAACCCCCAACAATTGTCCGCTAATTAGAATATTTGACTAGTGATCTCTTTACCGCTATATTTGCGGGTTGTCACTTTCATGAGACAGTATTCCCGTCGTTAGGGGGGGATAAGAAAAATGATTTTCCATGGGAACGACAGGAAGTGTCATTGAATATTCTCACTCTGTCTCATTTTGATCCCCAAAACTTCACAACGTAATGTTGAAGTCAAACGAATCAGACTCGATAC
Source organism: Arctium lappa (assembly GCA_023525745.1). Taxonomy (NCBI): domain Eukaryota; kingdom Viridiplantae; phylum Streptophyta; class Magnoliopsida; order Asterales; family Asteraceae; genus Arctium; species Arctium lappa. The sequence goes on from CM042050.1 coordinate 114,632,983, forward strand.
CTGATACATTTAATATTCCAAAAGTGACAAGATCACATATACGAGCTGCAAATATACTCGCAAGGTTAAAAAATCCCCAACAGGGGCACAACACCACTGGAAAGTGCGTTGCAATCACACATAGTGGAGGTGTGGTTGAGGTCGTAGCTACCAAATGGAAGTGGTGGAAGCTACTTGGTTCGATGGATACTATTCTAAAGGAAGAGAATAATTAGGCACATCCATTTATCATCAATACATAAAACTCTCATGAGATTGTCTCTAATTATAATTATGTCCATGAATCATCACTGGAGGACGCTCCAAAGTTAATATTGATTCGAGAGATGAATATTAATCTCAAATGAACTATGAGAGTACGTATGAGTCGATGGATAGATCATATATAATCATTGATGATTTATTCGCATATACAATGGCTCATAAAATGATAGAGCACGACGATATCGAACCAGGCTCAGTTGAATAATATCAACAAAGAGCATATTGGCCTAAATGTAAAGAAACAATCCAGAAATAATTCTATTATTTGACAAAGGATCGGGTATTTGGTCAGGTAGTGCTAACCTACCAAGTGTAAAGCCCGTAGGACATAACTGAGTCTTTGTCAGAAAGCGTAACGAGAATAATGAAGCCCTAATATGTAAGTTAATATTGGCTATTGGCCAAGATGGAAATAATCAGATTTACATATCTACATCCAAACTATTCTTATTATATTACTGTGAAGTGTTGTTATTATTAGTTCAGTCACTTACAATGCCGAATGCTTATGTAGATTGGGGTGTGGAGAACAAAGAGAATTGGGAGTGGTTCATTAATCTGTTAATAGAAGATATTAGTGTTATCGAGGGAGTTGTGCTTACTATCATTTATGATCAATACAAGATATGTATTTTGTTAATGTTAACAAGTGTATGCAATATGTCAATATACAAGTGTATGCATTATCATTCTTTATATGCAACAGAGAATTGTTGAAGCCGTAAAAGAATTGACACCATATGCAGAGTATAGATAATGTGTAAGACGCATATATGCTAATTTCCATAAAAGGTTTAATGATGTTGAGTACATAAACATTTTTTTGGACAACAACTACATCCATTTTTGAAGCAGATTTTATGTCTCACATGCAAAAGTTTAAAATATTAAATGTTTTTTTGAATGGAAAGATCCAGGCAATATATTAAAAGACAAAAGAAAAAACAAACAAGGTCAAGGCAGAAGCCTTACCGAAAGAAAAACCAACCAAGCGAGCAAACGGCGACAAAACCGAAGCGCCAAAAGTACCAAAACCGAAACACAAAAATCAAATGGCAAACAACCAGCGAGAAAACCCCCAACGGTTCCAAAAGAAACCAACACAAAACCAAAAAGAAAACAAGCATCTAACCAAACTTATTAGAGACGCGATTCTTCCAAGCGAGCCTATTGAGCACAACTTCCTGAATCATCTTAACAATCACATTCGAATTTCTCTTCTTCTTCTCAAAATGTCTTAAGTTCCTTTCTTTCCATAAGTAGTACACGACCGCAACAATGGAAAGTTTATGCATGGTTAGATGGGGGAAACAAGAGCCATTCATAAAACCTTGCACTATTGTGTCCCAGGAATTATCAATCGTAGACAAACCAACATCCACTTTAATTGTGTTCCAAACTTCCTGCGAAAAGGAGCATTCGAAAAAAAGATGGTTGAGCGAGTCTATTGTGGACTCACATAGCGAACAAATGAGGTCCGAGGGATTATGCTTCCAACTGATGTAACACCCTAAAAATTTGGGGTAAAATAAAACTCAAAATTTCTAGCCAACAAACGGGTGTCCTACACTTTTGTCCGTACAATGCCTCAAATGGTGCCATGTTGATGCTCGAATGATAACTGTTGTTGTAGGCAAACTCCACTAATGAAAGGTGTGAATCCCAAAGTCCCCCGAAGTCGATGACACAAGAGCTCAACATGTCTTCAAGAGTTTGGATGGTCCTCTCGCTCTGTCCGTCTGTCTGAGGGTGATAAACGGTGCTCAACTTAATTCTCGTGCCCAACTCCTTTTGCAAACTATCCCAGAAATGAGAAGTGAATCGGCTATCCCGGTCAGACACGATAGAAAGTGCACCCCATGCCGTGAGACCACTTCGTCAATATATAACTTGGCCAACTTGTCCATTGGTAGAGTCTCTCGATGGATAAGAAGTGTGCGCTCTTGGTCAAGCAGTCTACTATTACCCAAATGGTATCATGGTTCCTCAACGTCTTCGGCAACTTCGTCACAAAATCCATGGTGATGTGTTCCCATTTCCACTCCGGTATTTCCAAGGATTGGAGGCTACCGTATGGTCGTTGATGTTCCGCCTTCACTTAGAGGCAAGATATGCATTGCTCCACATAATTTGCCACGTCTAGCTTCATCACCGGCCACCAATAGTTGAGCTTTAAATCTCGATACATCTTAGTGCTTCCCGGATGAATTGAGTACTTGGACTTGTGCACGTCTTCCAATAACAAGTCCCGACATCCCCCGGCATTTGGCACCCAAATTCGACCTTGGTATAACTTCAAACCCCTTCCATCTTCGGTCAATTAGAGATGTTGTTTCACCATAATTTCACTTTTGAGGTTTGCTTCAAGGAGCGCTTCCGAGTGTGACTCTTTGATTTTGTCGATTAAGCTTGAGACCACCTTCACCCTTGCGAAAGTGGCTTGAACACCACTACTATACTCCTTCCGGCTCAAGGCATCCGCGACCACATTTGCCTTTCTGGGATGGTATTGAAGTTCACTGTCATAATCTTTGAGTAGCTCAAGCCATCTCCTTTGTCGCATATTCAATTCTTTCTGATCGAAGACATACTTCAGGCTTTTATGGTCGGTAAAGAGGGTGCACTTCGTGCCATAAAGGTAATGTCACCATAACTTCAAAGCAAACACCACCGCCGCTAACTCGAGATCGTTCATTGGGTAATTCTTTTCTTGTTCCTTCAACTGCCTTGATGCATAAGCTATGACCTTGCCCCTTTGCATCAAGACACATCCAAAACCCATTTTAGATGCATCGCTGTAGACCACAAAATCTTCTGTCCCCTCGGGTAGGGATAATATTGGCGCATCGCACAACTTTCTTTGTAAAGTCCGAAAGGCTTGTTCTTGGTTCTCAGTCCAAAGGAACTTCACATTCTTCTTTGTTAGAGACGTCAAAGGTGAGGCGACCTTGGAGAAATCTTGGATGAATCTTCTATAGTAACCGGATAGACCTAAGAAGCTCCGAATTTCCGTGGGACTTTTTGGCGGTTCCCAATTCATCATGGCCTCGATTTTTGACGGATCAACCTTTACTCCTTTACTTGACACCACATGACCCAAAAACTAAACTTCTCTTAGCCAAAATTCGCACTTGGAAAATTTGGCATAGAGCTTCTCATCCCTCAATACTTCTAACACTTCTCTGAGGTGTCGCTCGTGCTCTTCATCATTCTTCGAGTACACCAAGATTCCATCGATGAACACTATGACCAACTTGTCCAAGAAAGGTCGGCAAACTTGGTTCATCAAATCCATAAATACCGTCGGCACGTTAGTTAGCCCAAAAGGCATAACCAAGAACTCGTAGTGACCATAACGGGTTCTAAAGGCGGTCTTGGCAACATCTTCTTCTCTAACCTTCACTTGATGATAACCCGATCGAAGATCGATCTTGGAGAAACATCCGGCTCCTTGCAGTTAGTCGAAGAGATCGTCGATTCGAGGTAGCAGATACTTATTCTTTACGGTTACCTTGTTCAAATCTCGATAGTCGATGCACATCCACATCGACCCATCCTTCTTCTTGACGAAAAGTACCGGAGCTCCCTAAGGCGAAGAACTCGGTCTCACAAATCCCTTCTCCAACAATTCTTGAAGTTGCAACATCATTTCTTACATTTCGGTTGGAGCAAGACGGTACGGTGCACGGGCAATCGGCGCTGCTCCCTTGACTAAATCGATTCGGAATTCCACCTGGAGGTCGGGCATAAAGCCCGTAAGATCGTCAGGAAAAATTTCTGGATACTCGCTAACGACCCGCACATCTTCAATCTTCTTCTTCTCTGATTTGGCATCTAACACATAGGCAAGAAATGACGGACAACTCTTCATGAGACACTTACGTGCTTTGATGGATGAAATGAGAGCCACTTCACCCTTACGTTTCTCCCCATAGACAAAAACAAAACCTCCGCTTGAAGTCGGTAATTTGATCAACTTCTTTGAACATAAGATCCCCGCTCTGTGCCGTGACAACCAGTCCATTCTGATCACCGCGTCGAAGCTCCCAATCGCCATGGAAAGTAGGTCCACTTCAAAGAGATCCCCACTAATATCTAGATGGCACCTTTCCAACACTTCACGCAAGATCACTTGCTCCCCATTCGCTATTTCTACTACCAAGGCATCACTAAGAGTACTAGTGGACACATTAAAGTCTTTGCAAAAATCAAGCGACACAAAAGAGAAATTTGCACCGGAATCAAATAACACCTTAGCAGCAAGGGAGTTGAGTAAGAACGTACCCAACACCACGTCGGTGGTCTCCTTTGCTTCTTCTCTCGTCATTTGAAAGGCCCTCCCTTGAGCCTTAGGGACGGTTTCCTTCTTCGGTTGAGTTGGTGGGTTTCCTCCTCTCGCTCCACCCCTTAGCTTGGGGCAATCCCTCTTTGCATTCATAACATAGTGTTCCCGGCATAGGACAGTTCAGGCTTGTGTGACCCGGCTTGCCACACTTGCAACAAGAGACTTGGTTGGAGTTGGAGTTGCAAGTACCAAAGTGCTTGCCCTTGCACTTAGGGAACCATTTCGCTTCCCGGCGATTATCAAAACTTCTAACGTTTGGTTGGAACCTCAGTTTCTTGAATGAACTCAGCGGCGTCTCTCCCTTCCTCTTTTCCGCGGCCTTTGCCTTCTCTTCTTTGTCTTTTGCGTAGACCTTTTCCATTATCTTAGCCTCCTCGATGACCTCTCGGAGGTTTGTGGCTTTAGATTTGCGGACTCTGTTTCCCATGTCCGCGGGTAGACCCTTCAAGTGGGTCTTCATCTTCTCTTTTTCGGTTGGGGCCACGTGCCCCACGAGATTTAGCTTTTCCATGAATAGGCGGGTATACTCTTTCACCGTCGATTCTCCTTTCGTTAAGGCTCGAAACTCATCTTCGATCAAATCCATCTCCTGTTCATTGCAATATTCCTCCATAACCTTCTCCTTGAAAGTAGCCCATGACATCTTTGCCAAAACGGTTTCCCCTATGGTCACGGTGTGGACATCCCACCAAATTAGGGTCGCGCCCCGAAGCATTTGAGAACCAAAATTCACTTTCTGACTCTCATCACAGCCACAAGCCCGGAAGGCTTGCTCAATTTCCCTCAACCACCTCATGCAAGCCACGAGATCGTCTACCACGGCAAACTCTGGCGGCTTGCAACCCATGAAAGATTTATACGAACAACCCTTTCCTGCTTGCCTCATCTTTAAGACCACCACCCCATCAGTACGGTTCTCGCCTCCGGTGCCGCCTGAACCGGCTATCGCGTTCTCCGCAACCACTTCTGGCCTCCGGAGACTGGCATCTCTGTCTTCTAACATTTTTAGGAAGGCTTCTTGTTGCTTTTCCATGGCCGATGTTACCATCTGCATAACACTAGCCATCATATCGGCCTGCGGGTTTGCCTCCTGAATGACCGGATTTGTGGATGCCAACTCCACTCTAGGTATGTGTTCCACTGACCCGGTAAATATTGGCGGCATGTTGGGAGGAACTACAGTCGCCACCCGGACTACAGGATTTGGATTAGACGAACTATCCTCATGCATTTCTCCTTCGACTAGTGGTTGACTTCGACTATTTACCATTTCGGATCCGCCACACAATTTAGAAGGAAAAGGAATAAGCGACACAAGAAGTACACAAGAAACATACTCATACGGCTCATTGATTGTCATAATCATAGTAATTCAAGTATATTCACGTAATCATATATTCATAATGACAGTAGCTAATTGAAATTATGAACATACACCACATAAAAATCCTCACTACTACTTTCACAATTCTCAACAACGTAGTTTCTATTAACTCTAAGGTCGTCTCATATTAAAAATTCTACCCCAAAACTCACTAATTATAACTTAATAGTCTCAGCTTAAGTCTAGGCATCGAGTTTACGTACCTAGTTCACTTAAACTAGAGCTCTGATACCAACTTGTAACACCCTAAAAATTTGGGGTAAAATAAAACTCAAAATTTTGGCAATATAATGTCTAAACAATAGCTGAATTAAACCTGTGAACATTAAGACTAAAACCCAATAAAGTTAGGATAGTTCCTCAATTAAAGTAGCAGAAATAAATAAGACATATACATGACAACCTATTCAATCTAGAACAATTAATACTAGATTAAGATGGGTGCCACTATGACTTCCAAAAACGCTCTATTTCGATTTCCCAAAAATGCTCGGTCCAGGGAGGAATCCTAGGTGCGATCCCGGTGAATCAAGGTGCCCTACTCGCACTGCTAGCGGAACCTATGAACCATTAAACATGAACACCAGAGTTAGGACGAAGTCTAATGGTTAACGTACCAAGATAGTTTATAATGTGGATATGAACAACAATTAAATGTTACCGAACCCATGCATTGCAAACAATGCCAAAATCTCCCAAGCGGGACATTGTTCCACCCTGTACAGATATAACAAAGAAAGCTTCCAAATAAAATGGAGTGACCCGTTACCATCTTGGGTGACAAGAACACGTGAATGGAGTCACCCGCGATGTTGATTGGATTTCACCACAAATCTCGGTTCTAGTTCCCATGCAACGCCGGACATCACAATCCTCAAACCGTTTATGCCTCTAGCGCTTACCCTGTCGGGTTACACCTCAAGGACTTACAGACAAGGGTGCCTATCCAATCTAGCTAAGTTCCAACTCAGGGACTTGCACCCCCTATTGTCTACCCGCTAATGCCCAATGGCAAATAAATATGCAATACAATGCATACTATCTAAATCCTCGTGCACAAGGAAATAAATATAAGACTTCCAACAAGAATTATAAGCAATTATAGATGACAACCTTCATGTAAGTATATTATTGGCACAAATAATATGATCATGCTTGTTACATATTCACCATGAGAAACTACAACTCATTTAGCAACATATAAATCCCCAAGTAGTAAAATGACTCCAACTGCTGATAAGAATTTGTGTATTTGACTTTCAATATTTAGAGATGTAGACCTTCACCATAATTTGTCCTTCCTATGAGACATGAAAATAGGAACCTTACAAAATGATTAAACACTTCCACCAACCCCAAAAGTCTCATTTATTGAAGATAAGTAAAATCCTAGCTTTTAGGTTAATAGCAAGTATTTCATAAATGTCATATAAACAAATAATGATGCAAGTATGGATGTACATAAGTTGATAAAACTTACCTAGTGGTTCAATGAACAAACCCCGGAAGGTTGGAGTTGAGAATGTAGGTGATGAGAACCTTGACCCTCAAGACAATGGAACTAGTTCACCAAATGAGAGGAACCCTAGTTAACATTAAATACACCTAACCAAGATTCTAGAGAGGATTAAGAGTTGAAGAGTTGGAGTTTTGAAGTGGAGAAACCTTACCTAGGAGAGAAAAATTGGCTGCCTTCCAAAACCCCAAAATGTAATAAATGAATTATACTCAAGAATCAGGCTTTTAATGCTCCTTTCCCCCGACCGCGATTGTGACACGCGAGAGTGACAAGGCACTCTCGCTGGTCACTCTCGCGAAGAGTGTACCGAGACTTCTCAGCCCACGGCCTGATTTGGTCCCTCGCGATTATGACTCCGCGAGAGTGCCACTGGCACTCTCGCCAGAATTGTACCGAGAGTTCCCTCGCCCTGGCGCGATTATGACACCGCGAGAGTGACCCTGGCACTCTCGCTGGGCACTCTCGCCGAACTGTTCACTCATCAAAATTTGACGTTTTCCAACACCGCAAACACGACTGAACTTTGGTGATAACAACTGAGCGAAACCAAAATAAATTTCAATATCATATAATCAAATATTCCAAAATTTGGGGTGTTACAACTGATAAGCCGATCTTGGGTGGGGAGTCTCTTCCGAATAGCAAGCCACAAACAGAAAGCATGTCGGGGGATGAAACCTTTAAACCAAACAACCTTACACCAATTAATAGTGTCTCCAACCGCTGATAAGGATGTCCAGACATCCCTAACCGAAAAGATAACAAGCTTTCGACGAAGATTTATCCAAAGCACTTTATCTCGAGTCGCATTGTTAAGAGTCGGCATGGTTACCATTGATAAAGATGGGAACCGCTCAATCCATAAGGGAGGCCACACACCATTTAAGATGGTCAAAACATCTCTAACCGAGGAATCTTTGGTGAAGCCACTAGCATGGATCATACGATACGAGATACGTGAAGAGAGATGTTCATCCCTGATCCAAGTATCTTCCCAAGCGTTTGTGGTAGCTCCATCTCCAACTTCCGAAATAAAGAATTTTCGTACATGCGGTCGAATCGTGAAAATTTTCCGAAGAACCCAAGACCACGTGGGCCATGGACGGATTATCCAAAAATTTGTCGGGCCAAATCTATGAATATAACACCATTTCACCCATAACGAGTGTCTTTTACATAGTATATCCGCAATGTGCTTAGTGAGGAGCACACGGTTCCATAACGCCAGCTTACGTATACCTAAGCCACCTCCAAATATAGGCTTACAAACCTCTTCCCAAGCTACACGACATCTACCCCGACTACTCTCCCCTTGCGACAATAGAAAATCCCTAAACATAGCCTCAAGATCGTGTATTACCCCGGACGGCAAGAGGAACACCGGGAGCCAATATAGTTGCATAGAGCTTAATACATATTTAATGAGTTAGAGGCGTCCTCCAAAATACAAGTGTTTGGACTTCCAGTTATGAATTCGATTCCGAGTTTTGTTCACCAAGTCCCCAAAGTCAAAAACTTTCAACCGAGTGGGTGAAAGCGGAACACCCAAATAGCGGATAGGAAACATTCTGGCACGAAAAAGTAAGCAATAGAGAATGGCATTCCTCTCCGCTTCGCCCATATTACCAAAAAAGACCTCGCTTTTTTCAAGACTAGGAGATAATCCCGATCGTTGCTTGAATAGGAAAAGGGCCTTTTTTTAAGATCTCCACCGAGGCAACATCCCCTCTTGTGAAAACGAACAGGTCGTCCGCGAAGCATAAGTGGGTAATTTGCAACTCCTCACATGCACAATGATACCCAAAAGAAGCCGCTTCATCAATACATTGCTTGAAAAACATTGAAAAGCCTTCCATTACAATAGTAAAGAGGTAAGGGGATAAAGGATCCCCTTGCCGGATACCCCTCTCCGCTTTGAAAAAACCTTTCGTATCTCCATTAATTGCAATGGAAAAATAGACTGATGAAACCATGACCTCAATCCATTTAATGAGAACCGGGTGAAAACCACATCCCTGAAGCATCCCAATCAGAAACTTCCAATCAACTGTATCAAACGCCTTTTTTATATCTATTTTGAAAGCACAACGAGGAGGCCACGATCTTCTTTGATAATCTGACACTAATTCATGTGCCATCAAGATATTGTCAGTTATCATCCACCCTGGGATGAAGGATGATTGAGTTGACCTAACCAAACCATCCAATGCTCCTTTGATTCTATCTGCAATGATCGTGCTAATACATTTGTATAAAACATTACAACAAGCGATGGGGTGAAAATCACTAACCTTGGTCGCATTCGTTGACTTTGGGATTAGGCAAAGCAAAGTATGGTTAAGCTCCTTCTCCAAGATTCCCGATTGAAAGATACGCTAATACATGGTGTAGGGAATTTTTTTGACGAGGTAGGGGAGGATGTAGAAAATGGGATATATGAGTCATTTTAATTCAATCGTTGTTGATGCAAGAAGAAAACCCACAATCACAATGTTAGAGGTGATACAAATATTTGTTATGGAGAGGCATTATAGAATGTCAACGAAAACACAAAAATGAGAATCAGTTATATGTCCGTCCATAAGGAAAAAGTTAAAGAAACGAGGAGAAAATCACATGTTTGTTTATCTATGGTGGTATATGATTATGCATGCTTATCTATGATGGTATTATGGTTATGTATGCTTATGTATTCGTTTGTTATATGTAGATTTTGGTATATCCCTAGTGGTGGGAATGTGTTTGAAAAACAAAATGGTTATGAAGCAATGGTGGTGGATCTAGATGCTAGCACATACAGTTGTAGACTATAGGACATATTAGACATTCCTTGTGTGCATTTCATATCAGCAATACCCTTAATTAACAAGCATCCAGAGCATTATGTCAGTAATTGTGTGTGTGTATATATATATATATATATATATATATATATATATATAGAGAGAGAGAGAGAGAGAGAAGGGTTCAAACGAGAACGTCCTTATTTTACGAAAATGCGAGAACACTTCTAGGCCTCCAAATTAATTAACATAATAGAAATGAAAATAAATAAGTATTTATCATTAAATTTCTGTTATCTTAGATTTGTCCTTATCCCTTACATGTTGCTACTATCACTGCAGACTTCTTCTGTCGATGGCTCCATCGTCAATAACCATGTGATAATAAATATTATTTAATAAAATTAATAGAAAAAAGAAAATAAAAATTAATTTTTAAAGAAAAGTGATAAAAGATGGAAAAAGTCTAAACTGCCCCTCAATTAAACAGATTTTTTAACGACCGTTAGAGGGAACTACCAAAGACGAACGATTTTTCAAACTATAATAACTACATTGTAATTTCGAAACTACAAAAACGAAAAGGTGTAATCTTCGACAAACTACAAGGACGAAATTTAGAGTTTAACTTTAATTACACGTGATTTGTGTTGTGTGATAAAGACACAAGTAGTGGTGCTCAAAAACCCGACCAACGCAACTCAACCCAACGCGAAATAACTCAAACCGAAGCAACCCGATGTCTAATCGAGTTGTAAAATCTTCTAACCGTAGGTATTGAGTTGATATCGGGTTACTTTTTAAAATAATTTACAAGTGTAAAGCCTTTTCAGAGAAAGAAATGAACAGTCATATCTTCTGAAAAATTGACAATTGTGCCCCAAACATTCAATCTTCTTTTGATACCTCAAAAACATTTGTAAAATCCAAAATTTGATTGGAAGAACCACAAATCTTGCGGTTTTAGATTAAAAATAAATATTTAATGTAAAAATCTTGAAGAAAAAGAAAACCTATGTCAAAATCATAGAGAACCGTAAACTTACTTATTAATAAGTGTCAAAAGTACACAAAACCACAAGCCAATAGTACCAGAACCGCAACTTTGTTTTTTTTTTTTAGAACGGCAAAATTTTATAAAACTAGCAAGAAGCTAGAGAAACAGCTATTACAAAGAAAGAGTAGCAAGGGAAGGATTTGCAAGCCAACCAACCCAATTAATAGACATTTTGGTATTTCGATAATTAATCCAAAAGTAAGCACGGGTTATAATGTTCTCCAAGATCGCCGCCTTTTTTTGGTTTCGGGTTGCCAAATAGAGTTCCATTGCGAAAAACCCAAATGGACCATAGAGTGATAAGTATAACGGCCTCGAAACATCAAAAAACCTTTTTTTCAGCCTAATTGAATCAATCCAAGAAACCCAATCCGAATAGGAGCTTAGAGTCGGAATATCAATTTTCCACCATCGTCCAATAAGAGCCCATAGATCTTTAGCAACGGGACACAAGAAGAAAAGGTGATGGCAATCCTCTACCCCAGTATCACAATTAGGACAAAGAAGAGACGTAATGTCGATACCTCTTTTATCCAAATTAAGCCTAGTAGGGAGTCGATTAAGACGTAACCGCCACGCGAACACGTTGACTTTGATGGGAACAAGTCTATTCCATCTACTAGGGATATTCTCAACCTCCAAAAAGTGAGCATCAATACACCTCCTAGCAGACGCCACCGAATACTCGTCCGACCCGTCTAGCATCCACAACCATCTATCCTTTTGATCCGAGCACACGAATGTAGACAAAATTTGTTGAAGTTCACATAATTGAGCAGCCTCAACCCCACCTCTTGGCTCCCTTCGAAGTCACAAATCCCAACACCCTAACTCCAAACGAGACTTGACATTTGTCGATTTATCAAAATCTAAAGCATAAACTCTAGGAAATTGAATTTTAAAGGAGGATTCCCCAAGTCAAACATCATTCCAAAAAGCGGTCAAACCACCATCACCCACCTTTTTCTTGCAAAAAGAAAAAAGATCAATGCCTTTATCCTTTAGATAGTTGACCGATTTTAAAATTGAAACCCAAGTGGAATTCGAAATTTGCTTAGAAATATTTGACCAAATTTGACCCGTCGTGCCGTATATGGATTTAATAACTTTAACCCAAAGTGCCTCGTCTTCTGACCAGAACCGACATATCCACTTGAAAAGCAAAGCACTGTTAAACGCCATAATACTACCAAGACCAATTCCTCCGAATTTGAGATCTGCCATAACCTTTTTCCATTTAATCCAAGACATTTTCTTTTCCTCAACATCTCCGCCAAAAAATAATCTATTTCGCAAAGATTCCAAGCCTTTATCAACCGTCCTTGGAACTTTATAAATAGACATGAAGTAAGTAGGAAGGCTCACCAAGACGGACTTTAGAAGAGTAACCCGCCCACCAACCGATAGAGTTTTAGCTTTCCAATTGGAAAGTTTGGCCAAAAATTTATTGACCACCACGTTCCAACCCTCCATTATTGACATGTTAGCCCCAACGGTTAAACCCAAATACGTAAAAGGAAGCTTCGATCCACCACACCCAACACAAGAAGCCATACGCTCGATTTCATACAATCCCACCCCCACACCAAAGAGTTTGGTTTTGAGAAGATTAATTTTGAGGCCCAATATCTCAAGGTACAACAAGCCTTACTTTTCCATGTGTCATCATCTCCATAAACCGCAAACCTTGTGATATGTAAACTGCAACTTTTTTTTATTTAAATTGATTTGAATTCATGATTGGTGTGTCATTTAATTAGTCTTTTTTACGTTCCTGGTTTCGCGTTATTATTTTCCCCATTCACACTTTTCCACATTTAATTTTGTTTTGAAATTACACGATAAAAAAAGTAAAAAAAATCTTTTTTCTACAAGATTTTTATAATAAATATTTTTTTAATCCAAAACCGCAAGGCTTACGTTTCTACTTTATGGTTTGCAGGCTTATTTTATATCAGATTATGGAATAGTCAGAAAAACATCTGACACCGTAAGCAAAATTAGGCTTGTAGTATCATATTTGTTGGGCTTGGGACTTTTTAAAAAATAAAAAAATATGAATGACTATCTATACTATATTATAAAGATGACATAAAAAACTCTTAATTACAACTCACTAAGCTTTATGTACTATCATTTAAAGCTATCTACTTAAAATCTCTTAAAAATAACTACTAAAGCCTAATGTACTACCTGTAAAGCTTTTAACCCTAATTAATATATTTCATCCTTATCCCCCAAAATCCTTATCTCTAATCCCCAAACCCTAAAATTATGAAATTTGAATTCTGATAAACATAATCAAAACAGGATAAACATCTCAATTTAAATATAAAAAAATTAAAATATATAAGATAATTAATGAATTTTAACAAACTACTTAATTTTTTTTATATAAAAAACATTATATTGTTAAGCCTAAATTAAACAAATTTATACATAAAAAACCATTATCTGATTATCACTCAATAAAAACCGTCCAAAATCGTACTGTAAATCAATAAAAAACAAAAAATAAAAATAAACATTAAAATTGTGATGTATTAAGCATTAGGTACTATTATTTAATGTTAAACTACTTAAAATCTCTTAAAAACAATTAATGAAACAATATGTACTACTTTTAAATGATTTTAACCCTAATTAATAAATTTCATCTTTATCCCCAAAAATCCTTATCTCTAATCCCCAAATCCTAAAATTATGAAATTTGAATTCTGATAAACATAACCAAAACAGGATAAACATCTCAATTTAAATATAAAAAAATTTAAAATATATAAGATAATTAATGAATTTTAACAAACTACTTAATTTTTTTTATATAAAAAACATTATATTGTTAAGCCTAAATTAAACAAATTTATATATAAAAAAATCATTATCACTCAATAAAAACCATCAAAAATCGTACTGTAAATCAATAAAAAACAAAAAATAAAAATAAACATTAAAATTATGATATATTTCGTTGCATTGCACGAGTATGCTTCTAGTTTTTTAAAATACATGATCAACACGGTTATTTAAGTATGTATCTTACATTCTTGTTATTATTCATGTCGATTTATTATTCCATCACATAACTATGTGCTAACTGACCATGTGAATATGTACCAATAGTATTCATTGTATTCATTTGTCAATAATTCTGACCAATATATATATATATTTTGTTAATGTATATGTGTAGAGGGCTCAGGCCCATGTTCGTATAAGGCCCATGTCCATATATAGTCTCTGTATAAATACATTGTATCTATAGTCTAGGTTTAGATTTCTCATTATTTTACTTTTCATATTGTACGTTTTCTCTCAATTAATATATCGAGGTTTCAAACCTTCAGCATATTCATCGTCTTCTTCAATCATATTAATCTTCTAACACACACACACACACACACATATATATATATATATATATATATATATATATATATATATATATATATATTACTTTCATTACAGGTTGGTTTAAATAAGACAAAAAAATTAATGACGTATAAATATATGATTCATATTATTGGTTAAAAAATATAGAGTGAATTGGGATTTGGTCCCTGTGGTTTTGTGATTTCTTTGACCATGACTCTCATTCTATGTTTATTGTGGATATAGCCCCTGTGGTATGCAATATATTGTGGCTAGGGTCCCTAAACACTAACACCGTTAACTTTAAGGGTTAAAGACATCATGTGTCTTGCACACTATGAGCATAATAGTCAATTTACTTTCACTACTAGAAAAATGTGAAATACTGACGACAATTACCGACGGCAAAAAACAGTCGGTATTTACCGACAGCAAACCGACGGCCTACCAACGGTATCTTTTTAATTTTATTTTTTATTTATTTTTAATAAGTCGTCAGAAAACCGTCGGAAAAATTAGTGAAATACCGATGGCTTACCGACGGTTGTTTTTTTCATTTTATTTTATATTTATTTTTAATAAGTAAATACCGTCGGAAAACCGTCGGTAACTGGAACCGTTAGTAAGTTGTCGTCGGAAAACCGTCGCTGAATATTACCGACCAACTTTTTACCAACGATCATTTCCGTCACAAAACCGTCGCTAAAGCCTTTTTCCGACGGTTTACCGACTGTTTCAGCCGTCGGTAATACGATTTATTTTAGTAGTGTTTCAACTTTCAATTTAACCAATACACCTTTAAAACAAAAAATACTACATTGTGGATTTGGTCCCTATGCATCATCACTCATCATCTTTAAAATCCATTTCTTATCTCTCTTAATTTTTTTTCATCCAATTTTCATTATCAAAGTACAAGAAAAACTAATTTATTAAAGTGCAAAAAAAATTACTTGCATTTAAAAATAACAATTGTTTAAAACCAACAGTACATCATAAAAAAGACAACTTATCAAAATAATAATTTTTTGAAACCAACATTATATCCTGAAAAAGACAATTCATCAAAATGACAATTGTTTTATATCAACATCAAAAAAGTAAAACCATCAAAATAACAATTGTTTGATATCAACATAACAACTTGAAAAAGACTACCCATCAAAAATAACAATTGTTATTTTGATTATTGGGCAAGAAGTTTCTCATTTAAATGGAAAGGAGGCAGCAGACATGTAACTACTACTTTCTTGCTCATATTTCCACACACCTCTTCTCAACTTTGCTTTATTAGAACATATAATTTCATATTATATTCTCCCTAAGCATTTCAACAGGTTTCTATAATATTATAAAATTCGCATTTGTTTAGAGTTGGTTAAAGATGCATTAAATTGAATATCATTTTAAGTCATGTGATTTCATAAATGAATTCCTATTGATTGATTAACTTTTTTTATAATTTCTAACACGTAATGAGTTTTTATCTTTATTAATGTATGTGTAACATTTTGTTGATGATGAACATGTAATGAGAGTTTTTATCTCTATTATACCCGTTACGATGCCATTTTTTGTATTTTATTTATTAATTTTTACCTTTTTAATTGTTTTTCTTAAGGTCATCATATATTTAATAGGCAACCCATCAAAAAAGACATTTGTTTTTGATGGTTTGTCTTTTTCGAGTTGTTCTGTTGATATCAAAACAATTGTTATTTTGATGCATTTACTTTTTCGGGATGTAATGTTGATATAAAACAATTGTCATTTTGATGAGTTGTCTTTTATGGGATGTAATGTTGGTTTCACGTAATTGTTATTTTGATAGGTTGTTTTTTTTAGAATGTAGTGTTGGTTTTAAACAACTGTTATTTTTAAATGTAAGTATTTTTTTTTTTTTGCACTTTATCAAATTAGTTTTTCTTCTACTTTGACAATGAAGATTGGATGAAAAAAAAAATTAAGAGAGACGATAAATGTATTTTAAATATGATGAGTGATGTATAGGGACCAAATCCATAATTTAGTATTTTTTGTTTTAAAAGTGTATAGGTTAAATTGAAAGTTGAAAGTAAATTGACTATTATGTCCATAGTGTGCAAGACATATGATGTCTTTAACCCTTAAAGTTAACGGTGTTAGTGTTTAGGGACCATAGCCACAATATATTACATACCATAGGGACTATATCCACAATAAACATAGAATGAGGATCATGGTTAAAGAAATCACAAAACTATGGACCAAATCCACAATTCACTGTATGTTTTGTTATCAAGGTTGAGTTTTCTTCCCAACACAAGATAAAGTTTGTGATGTGTCTGAATGTTAGAATGTTTTCTTCATTTTGGATCAATCATAAGATCTAAAATTTTACAGGTCAAGTTGCAAACAATATTCCATAATGGGTGGACCCTTCAACCCAATAATTATACTGAAATAGACGTACAAAACAAACCTCTCCATTAATTTCACATAACAATATCCAAATGTTGCATTTGAATTTGTGTATGGTTAGATCTACGGAAATAGTTTTTATTAAAAATGTTATTCTATGATCATATCATTCAACTTTAAAAATAACTAAATATCAAAATAATTTACTTTTTTCTTCATTAGATTATTAGTTGTTTTTGTTTTTTTATCCTAATTTAAACATTTATTTAATCAGATTAAAATAAATTGGAGCACAATGACGGGTGCAACTAACATGAAAAATATGTTAATTTTACCTATTTATTATTGAAAATACAAAATAATTAAAATTTTAAGATGCAATAAATGAGAAAATTACATAAAATCCCAACAAGCAAGTTTTCTTCTATTTAAAGGATGATTCATACACGTATTCTTTCATTTAATTTGAGTGAAAAATGAGTTCAGAACCTAAAAGAGAGATCATTCATTCCAAAGAAGAAGTAGCAGCCCAAGAAGAAATATGGAAATATATTTTGGGTTTCACTCCCATAGCTCTGGTGAAGTGCGCCATTGAGCTTGGGATACCCGATATCCTTGAGAACCATGAAACCCCAATGACGCTTTTAGAGCTTACATCAAAGCTTGGGTGTAACGAGTCTTCATTGTATCGGATCATGAGGTTCTTGATCCATTACAAGATATTTCAAGAGAAGCCTGTATCTGAAACATCTGTTGGATATGCTCTGACCCCTTTGTCTCGGCTTCTAACAAGGCATGGACAAAATTCCATGGCTGACTTGGTTCTTTTTTCTAATAGTCCGATAATGTTAGCTTCATGGCACAAGCTTAGTACTTGGGTTTTAGATAACAAAGAGTTACCATTTGAGGCGGCACACAACAATGATCTTTGGGGATTTACTGCGGCTAATCCTGGTTATAGTAAGCTTCTCAATGATGGAATGGCATGCGATGCTCGCGTGGCGGTGGCAGCGGTGATTGAGGGTTGTCCAGAGGTGTTTGAGGGATTGAAGACGATGGTGGATGTTGGTGGTGGCGATGGGACGACTTTACGGTTGATTGTGAAGGCTTTTCCTTGGATCAAAGGGATTAATTTCGATCTCCCTCATGTCGTGGCGGTGGCTTCGGCAGCCACATGTGTTGAACACGTTGGAGGCAATATGTTTGATTATGTTCCAAAAGCCAATGCTGTATATTTAATGGTTAGTCCTTTCGTTTAATATGTTCTTTTAAGTTCTACCTTATTTCTCATTATGATCGTGTATATAAATAGGTAAGCATGTTTTATATAATGAATGTGTTTCGATATTGTAGAACGTACTGCATGATTGGAGGGACAAAGAATGCATCGACATACTTAAAAAATGTCGAGAGGCCATTCCTGAAGATACAGGAAAGGTGATTATTGTAGAGGCAATTATTGGACGAAAAGAAGATCACGAGTTTAAAGAAGTGGGATTGATGCTTGATATGATGATGATGGCTCAAACATGTAACGGGAAGGAACGGACTTTAGAAGAATGGTCTTATGTGATTCATGAGGCCGGCTTTACTCGTTACACTATAAAACACATCCGAGCTTATCATTCGCTTATTGAAGTTTATCCTTGAATTTCAAATTTGCAATTTGTTCTTCAAATTATCAAAGCTTTCAAAATTGAATTTAGCTAACATTTGTTGTGCTTGAAAGTGACATCTTTGTTTTCTTTGTTTGTATATTATTTTGCAATAAAGTGATTTATATATGTGTTATATTTAAAGTACAATAAATTGTAATATTCTTCTTTATTTTAATATGATTGGACAACTATCGATTTAACTTACTTTTACTAGAAAGTTGAAAGGTAAATAGTATATATTATGATTTATAATTAACTTTTTATGAAATTTTAAGTAATACAAATTATCAATAACACTTACTTGTTCTTACATAATTGGGTTTCAACTTAACTTTCTTTACATTTCAATAAGATGCACTTTGTATCTTATTTGATCAGGGTCGACACTGGCCACGTACAACCCATGCGACCGCACAGGGCATCAAAGCTCGAGGGGGCATCAAGTTATCACCTATTACTAGTTTTTGGTTTAATAATTTGGGAATTAAACAACTGGGTTTTAACTATAAAAACAAACAAAGGCCCGGTAGTGATGATACTGAATGTGCATCATGAATCGGTGAAAGCCCAACATTTCAACAACTGAATGTGCATCATGAATACATTATATGACATATAATAATATAATTAAATCAAAAAATATTCAATATTGGGCTCATTTCGAAGGTATCGACGAGATGATTATAATGGTGTAATTTGTTAAAATTAAAAATTAATTTTTTAACGTATTTTAGTTAATATACGATTATATGTGTTAATATAATGAAAATGTAAAATGAAAAATGTAAAACTAAAAGGTATAAAGTAAATCAATCCAAAAAGTTTAGGGACCAAAAATGTAACCATGAATTAAAAAAGAAGAAAAAGAATCAATGTGAGTGGGAGGGGGTGGGTTTTTTTGCAGGGGGTAAGGATATAATTTCCCTTTGCAGGTGTTCACACATGCACACAGACATGCATACACACACATACACATACGAGGTTATTGAGTCGACGATGGTCACAGTAGTTATGGTGTTGCTGTAGGGGCGGGGTTGGTCGGATCTGAGATAGTGGTGGCAGGAGTATTCGTCGGGAAAAGGGGAGGGGTGGGCGATTCACCAAGAGAAGAGGTGTTTTTCTCGTTTGAGGTGTTTGTAAACGTATTTGTTGGTTAATCTCTAAATTCCTTTGTCCATTGGTCCAAGTCGGTAAAAAAATCAAAATCCATGATTATTTATAGTTTCCGAATATTATGGTGATATCTTATCGGGTTTTCCTCTCTTTTCCTATAAAAGAGAGATTGAGCAATAAATTGATTTACATAATATAATGAGTCATTCTCCTAGAAGCCTAAATTTTCATTCTAGGTTAAACTTGGGGGGAGAATGGAAATTCGTTCTCATTTTCATGGACTGTCATTTTCATTTTCATTCCCTCGTCTGAACCAAACAACCCTGATTGTCATCAATTTAGTCCTCTAAAAAACAACTAATAATGAATATAAGACAAAGGTAGAAATAAAATATAATTATCGTTATGGTTCTTAGGTTTAAGTAATTTTATGATTTATAATTGCAATTAGTAACTAATGTAACACCCGTAATTTTCGGCCTGTAGAGGTCTCCGAACGTTTTTGAACTTGTAAAGGGAGGGATTGTGTTAGGAAAACATTATCTAAGTCCCTTGGTGTATCGAGAGTTTTCAGATGCGAAGAAAGGAAGATTTCGGGGCTCGGCACAGTTTGGGCTATAGTGCCCGCGACTATGACGCGTGTCACAATCGCGGGGCAAAGTCGCGATCCTGGGGGAGGTCGCGGTACGTCCCCGTCGAGAGTGCCCGTGAGAGTGCCAAGGGCACAATCGCGATCGGCCCAGTTTTGGCTTAAAACCCCGAATTTCCAGCCCTCTTTCATTTGTTTCTCACCTATTTCTCCTTCTTCTCTCTCAAACGAACCCTTAGGTCCAATTAGGGTTTTCTTAAATTTGAAACCTCAAAACCATGGATTTTAAGGAGGATCTCCCTCACCAAGCTAAGTTTTGGTTGTGAAGGTTTGAAGCTCACCATCTCATCCTCATTTTCTAAGGTTCCGTCAAAATCTCTCCCAAACCCTTTTCACCTCTTTTGAAGACTTGAAGGTTGAGGTTCATGTTTGGGGCCCTAGAAGTTTATTATTGCTAGATGCAAGGTGAAAATCAAGGTAATGTCCCCTTTTCTTCATTTATGGAAATTAGGGTTTTGACCTAAGTTGAGATCTTTATGTAAAATGTTTGGGGAATGTTTCTTTATGGTTGGATACTGTTATTCATGGTTGGAAATGTGTGGATCTAGGTTTTGGGAAGCTTGTGTTGAAGAGTTGGAATGGATGTCTTCGGAAGGCTTTGGGTGGGATTTACGCTTTGGAGGTCAATGGTTGGGGATTGAAAACTAGGTTTAACTTAACCTATCAAGGTGAGTTCAAGATGATTTATAAAAACGGTGTACATGCCAAAATGTTTATTTTAAAGTGTTTGTGTTTTACATCAAATTGTTAACTGCTGATAAGTTTTGGGTATTTGGTTATATCTCACTTTATAAACTTGTGTCACATGCATATTTGTGATTTTGGACATTTTGATAATTAAATCAGTTTGATATGTTTCTTTGATGTATATATATATATATATATATATATATATATATATATATGGAGTCCATTTGATGTAAAGGTCATTTATATGATTTTGTACTTACAACTATTTGGAAATTGTGTATAAATATGTCATGAGGCATTTTGGAAATATAAGGATAAAGAGTCCATTTGGAAAATGGTTTGCCTCAACCAATGTTGCGTTTGAGTTGATTATACTTTTGGGTCGTTGTGTCTTCACTAGTCTGTTAAACGTGTTTTTAATGTTTACAAAGACTTTCGTTGTAGATTTACGTATGGTGTTGGGCCTTTGGCTCGATTTTGACTAATTAAGTCGTGTGGACATTTGTCCAGATTTATAACCGTCGTGGGTTTTGAGTATGATGACAATTAATTCGTGTCATTGGTGAGTTACATGTTTTGGGTGCTTTGGTCATTCATTTGGAGTCATGTAATGTTAGACAGTGTTGTAATGGATCCATAGGCACGCAAGTCTGTCTGTTTTGGAAAGCCTAAGTTTTTGGTTACTGTGGTGACCGCTTGGGTTTGCTAGCGAGTAGGCAATAGGTGGCTCGAGCCGCTGAGTTGAAACTCGCCTAGATTGGATATGCACCCACGTCTGTAAGTCCTTGAAAGTGGAACTCGAAGGAGTAAGGCCAGAGGCATAATCGGTCCGAGGTTGTGATGTCGGTGGTGGCATGGGAACTAGGATGTCAGGATGTGTGGTGAAATCCAATAACATCACGGGTGGCCCCACTCATATGTTCTCGCCACCCAAGATGGAAACGTTTAGATGACATGCGAGGAAGTTGTATGAGCGACCTACTTGCATGTTCCTCTATTCTCAGTGTATACGGAGCTCTTCATCGTTGATTCATGGTATTTTAAATGGTAATGTCGTATTTCACCAACTTGGGTTTTTATCTGGCTGACGGTAACAATTGGCTTTAATTTTGGGTTCTTCCCACGTGTATTAAGTTTTGAACGGAATGCGTCATTTCCACGTTTGGGTGTTTGATTTCGTCCATTTTATGGTCGTGTGAGTTTTGGGTCTAGTGTTCGCGTTTCATGGCAATACTTAATTATATAGATTTTCATCTATGGTTTATGAGTTGTGTATCATGTTCCACCCATGTTGGGTATTTCGAGATATAACAGGTTACCCGCGTTTTATAAAATTGGAGATTTTCTCTCTATTTTCCTCTTTGGCAAGTTTTGGTTTAAATCCAAGTTTACAAGAGTACGTTTCATATCAAGATCATCGCCTTTAAAACAGTTTGGTTTGGTTAACGACTAACTCGGTGTCTCTTTCGTACAAAATGCATAGTTGTTGTTAAACGAGTCGTTTTCATAAGTGAAGCATATCATTTTGAAAGAATATGAATTTAATCGCATTCTTCCTTTCTAAACGATTAACTTATATATGTTGAAAACTCTTGAGCTCACTGGGCGTCAAGCCTAACCTTTTTATTTGTCGGCATGTGTATCAGGTTCCAGTTGGGGGTTTGGTTCTAGCAGTACTACGAAGAGTCGAGCCTTAGCTTGGCACAAGGGTGAGTAGTTAGTGAAGTTTTCCGCATATTGGAGATAGTGCCTGTTATTGGGTTTTAGTAGTACCCGTCCTTATTATAGACTGTATGTATAGATTGAACGTGTGTATTGAAGTTAATTCTTAAATTATGATTGTAGATGATGATGCAATTATCGATGTACTTAGAAAATTTAAATTAGTTGCTATTTCCAGAATTTAGGGTGTTACAAGTTGGTATCAGAGCTTAAGTTTGAGAGATTTAGGTATTGATTTTTGGATGCCTAGACTCAAACTAGCGTTCTTATAAGTGATTGAAAGTGATGTTGCGCATTAGACACATTAAGATAAGATATCTTGGAGTTGATTGAGTCGCTAGGAACGGGAAGTTGCCAAGGGTCGCAAGGATGATCATGTATGGTACGTTCATAATGGCACCTGACCAGTGTTATGGTGAACCTACGTATTACATGTGTATACTTGAACTACCTTGGTATGATGACCGTGAGGTAGTGAGAAAGTTTCTAAGCAAGTAATCTAAGGAAGGTTGATGTCTATGGCAATGTCACGTTGAAGTGATAGTTAAGTGCGTTGAATGCATTAAGTTGATCATCTTGAGTCAGAATTATTGGTTGGATTAGAGCTATAAGTTCGTTAGATCAATTTCATTTCGAGGAGAAATCGTAAGCTAACCAAATTAGTGGGTTGTGGCTCTAAGATGCTTGATGCATCCGGATGGCAATAGGATATCGGGGAAAATGGAGGAGTGTAGTCCTATAATGCTGAGTGCCGACCAAATTCATGCGTTAAATATTTCTAAAATAAGTTTGCATAAATTGTTTCTCATGTTCTCAAAGCGTAAAGTGAGTTACGTTATAAGGTCTTGGCAAAACATTTAACACTTATTAGATTTTCAACCGTGAGCTTAAGCAAGCATGAAATTTATTTTGTTGCACGTGATTGTAAATTATTATCGAAAATCTCTTTATTCTTGTTTTGTGTCTAACGCTATTTTTGGACGTTTTAAGATCCATGTTTTTAATGTCATTTGAGGTATTGGGCAAGTAACTGTGGAATTTTTGACCTTGACATTGGATCTCCTCCACGTATGTTAAGGTCTTAAAGGAAGAGTTGTTCCCATGTTTTTGAGTCGGAGTTTTCTTGGAAATTTTAGTCTGTATGAGTCGCGTTGAGTTTTATGAGATATTGTTTTGCGACGTTTCGGGTGTGTGAGCGTACTTTGTGTTGTGTGGGTTTCAATTTTATTGCGTGTAAAATTTATGAACTTTTTGGGCGTCGTGTCTCATGAAGGTTTTGTTGAAAAGGGTCACTTTATCTTACGTGGTGATTTAAAACTTGACGCTTTGGATTTATTGTCATGTTACGTTTTAATTATATTGGGAAATGAAATTTTGACACCGTTTGATTTTAACGTAGGTCACATAATTATGTAGGAAATCAAAACATGTGGGTTACACAAATAAAAACCCACCGAGCTCAACTCCTCTGAGTCTATCACTCAAAAGCGTCAAGTCAACTCCTCTGAGTCTATTCCTAAAAGTTCTAAAACAGGGGGACTTAAGCACAAGGGAATTACACCTTACTACCCATGAGACGCTACCCGACCGTATAGGCCCACACCTTACTTATCATGGTGACCCGATGCCTATTCCGTGCCAAATGGTGAACCAAATGCCCAAACAGGGACATAGGGACACCGTGCCTATGGATCCATTGCACTAACTAAACCATTACATGACTCAAAACGAATGAACTAATGCATTCAAAACATGTAATTATCAAATAAGATGCAATAATGCAAATCATAACCAAATGCCCTACCATGAGCTATTAAAACGGACAAGTGTCCTCAAAACCCAACAAAATCCAAACCGAGCCATAAGCTCAACAAACCCAAAGACCCAACGTTGAAAATCATAAAGTGAAACCAAATGTAAACAACCCGCATGTATGTAAACCCATACTCCAATTTGTATAAATGACTCCAACGTAGTGTAGATTGGGACAAATCGTTTTCCAAGTAAGTTTATAACATTTATCCTTTCAAAACGTCCCATAACACAAAACCATGCATTTCTCCAAAACACAAAATGAAATACATTTATACTCAAAATCTACTTCCATAAAATAAATCATTAAGATACCAAAATATATGATTTATTTATCCAAAATGCCCAAAATCCCAAAGATGTGTGCTATATAAGTTTATAAAGTTAAACACTTTCAAAATAACCAAACTTAGCAGCAGTTAACAATTTCATGTAAGACATAAAACACATTAAAATAAACATTTTGGCATGTACACCGTTTTCACAAATCAACTTGAACTCACCTTGCTAGGTTATGTTAAACCTAGGTTTCAATCCACAACCATTGGCCTCCAAAAGCACAAATCCTACCCAAAGCTTTCCGAAGACACCCATTCCAACTCTTCAACTCAAGCTTCCAAAACCTATATCCACACATTTTCGACCATAAATAAACATATCCAACCATAAATGATTGTTACCCAAACATTTGTATCAAAATCCCCAAATTTGGCCAAACCCTAATTTTGACCTAACCTTCCCAAAATCAACCAAAACGAAATTAGAGAAACATAATACTAGGAAATCACACATGGTGTGATTATAACTCATAAAGAAGCTTAGAAACTGAGGGGACGAACTTACACTTAGGTTTTTGAGCAAAACCCCAAAACTTATGAATCTTCAAAAAGTGGTGATGAACACTTGAATCTTGCTCAAGAGGTTGAGGTTACAAGTATAGATGATGAGGGAGTACAAGATTGTAGGGGAAAACCCCCAAAAATGGATTTGGGTTCGTTTAAGGGGGTTGGATTTGGTTGAGAGAGAGTTTAGGAGAGAGTGGGTTAAGGGAATAAATGAGAAAAGTGGGAAAAAGGGATTTAATGGAGTCTGGACCCCGACGGCGAGAGTGCCCCGCGAGAGTGACACTCTGTCACAATCGCGGGCACAATCGCCCGCTCTTACCCACTCTCGGTACAAGGGCCGCGAGAGTGCCCCGCGAGAGTGACACCCTGTCACAATCGCGGGCATAATCGCCCACACCGTACCGAGGCCAAATTTGTTGACCTTTCGACCTGAAGCGCTCCCGATCCAACGTTCTAATTTCACAAGGATTTATAATGAAGGGTTTTTGATTAGAAACTAGAAAAGAAGGGCAAGGCAAGGCTTAACAAAATACGGTTGTTACATTTTGTCAACTATTCCACCCCAAAATCTTATGAAACTAATCTATATACATCAATTTAACAAGGTAACTCTTCCATTTTAATCGATTGAACAAGCCTCAACAATTTTTTTAACCTTTATCTGACCACTTGTAGCAGGCACTACATATTTTTTATTGTAATTGCTTAAGTTATCTATTCTAGTAGCGGGAATTAATCTTCTAGATGTACATGAATTGAATAAACTAGGGCATAATAACTATTAGCAAGAAATGGACCCAAACATTGTCAGTGTCAGTGATTCCTTTGACCTCGTTTGTTGTACTGACATATTCCATAATCCTTACCTCTGGTTCCTCCATCTCATTTCTATTCTTAACTAAACTTTCTCATGTCAACCTCTATATTATTGTTGAACTATGTTGAAGCTTAGGGCAACTAGATCCGATATCCCCATCATATCACACTTATGGCAAGTACATCTTTCTATAGACTGGTTTTTGTGCGTCATAACTTTTCACATACGTAGAACCTAATGCTATATTTGTACTCGGCACAATCACAAGCTCCTAAACTTATTGTATATAAGATAGCTAACTCGGATCTCTATGCATATTTCTTAACCTTAGATTGTTAATCAATATATTTTCTACCTATAACATCCTTGTTTACAACCTCAAAGTCCTGTCCTTAACACAAGCCTCTATTGCATCCTCAGTTAATTTACAAAGTTTTCATGAACTAACAACATAATTTTCTTATTGTTTACTACTCCAATAGCTCGACTTCTACCTCAACCTTTACCATAACTTTGGCATACCAAAACACTTAGTAGTATGTTTACGTTCATGACACCCTCATTCCTGTACGTCGTTCTACCATTTCTTTCTAGACATTCTTGTTAAAAAATGACAACATATAGGTGTTCCATAATCCTCTTTCTGAACCATAATTATGTATGCATAATAATAATATTGGACTAAATAATATGGACTCCTAACATAGTTTGTTATTTTGAAATACACCCGCATTGATCTAAGCATATACTGAGTACGTTTAAGAATAATCCTTCGGTTAAACATGATCAACATGGTTATTAATTGACATGTCACATATTAATTGAGTATCTGATATTTGATCATCGCTCTCCAACATAGTAAATGAACTCTTGCTAAAATATTTTATCAGAGCATAAAATCTCAAATCTTAAGGTTTTAATCTTGCACGAGTTGATAATCTAATTTTCTTATACCATAGATCTTGTTATTTTATTCAAATTACCACTTCTTACTAATCCATCTGACTACCAATATGAAATATCCAGGCCGGTATCACAGGGAGCCAGGATCCTTTTAGTGCAAATATAATCTGCGACCTTTCGGAGGTCCACAACTCAGCCGTTTCAACCTTTCTAAACACCATCCCATATGGTTATATCGACCAGGATAAGCAATTAGCGGAATACTCTGATTAAGTTTATATAAGTTAGTTATTTTAAGGCAATGTAGTATTCTAAAACTCAGTGTCATCCTCAAAGTTTAAATTTATATATCTAATCTAAGGCAACCCTAGTCCACTTAAACTAATGCTCTGATACCAACTTGTAACACCCCGTTTTTTCTCTCTCTCTCTCCATAACCTTTACATTTGCGGAAGCGTTCTAACAACTGTACAATAGCCTAACATTTATAATGGCTATCTTAAGAACTATAACTCGTCTTGCGATCCCTTCATGTCTTATCTTGATCTTACCTGAGATACATATATGGAATATGTAAGCTTTATGCTTAGTGAGCAGTTATGGTTTCATGAAGAAGTCATCTTTCATAAAATATATCATTTTCAGTGCATGAATGATAATTCCATAAACTTCTCATAATCATGCACAATAACATTGATGCATAAACCATTTCTGTAAAAACATCATCTTCTTTTAGTGCGAGATCTCATATGTGTAAGTATGCCAAACATTCTCAATAGGATCCTAGATCCCTGGGGTTCCGCGCAGGATCTTCCCCCTGAGGTACGTTTGCAAGACGTCCTCCATTCTTATACCCCGTCGGGTATTTAACATGACCATACTTTCACAAGCACAAAACGTTTAATATACCACATGTAAAACACATGTCTTTCTCATAAAATGTATTATAAGCATAACCTTACCTCGTACAAGGAAAACACACCAAAACAACATTTCAAATATTCATAATGCATAAAAACATTTATATATCATATATATATCCCAGTAAATCTCATAACATACTCAGCTTATTGCCTAACCGCAATACTTGATTTACCATCCTATAGTAGATGTAACTCTTTAATTTACTTTTGGTATTTGTTCTATGCGTTTATAAAATGACGCATATGTATGTATTTATAGTGAATAGAAAAAAGGGGAGATCACGAATTAGAGGCGGTGTACCTATGGACGATGGATAAGATAATCAAATCTCAAATCTCTAACTTCTCCCTTACGTTTGCTTTTACTTAACTTACATACATACATAGGGATTAAATCAAATAAGAACCACAATTATGTTACAAACATGTGAGAACCGATATAAAAATATTTTTTCACATGATATATTTTCATCAAATGCTTGGATTTAATATATTGTTTCACATATATTTGTTTCATAGTATGTTAGTTTTACATGTATTTGTTTCATCACATGAATATTTTTTACGTGTATTTTTCATTTCACTAGGTGAATCAATTTTTATTTTTCACGTGTAATCTTTTCACAAGGTGAACAAAAACATATATGAAACAATGTCTTAAATCATAGGTTTTGATGAAAAAAAAATCATGTAAAAAATATTTTTATATCGGTTCTCACGGGTTTGTAACATATTTTTGGTTCTCATTTGATTATCGGCCTACATATATATATATATATATTAATAATATAATTATTTCAGAATCTAGAAAACACACATAAATTCTATTACTATTTCCCTCAAACCAAGATCAAATACCCTAAAACGGCTCTTCTGGCCTCAACGGGTGACGATCAGTCTCAGAGGAGGCAAGTAACAAAAATTAGGTATGTTACTAAATTTGAACATATAAACCAATCCATGTAAATCTACAGATATATCTTATCAAAAACATGTTTTAACTCATATTTCCTAATTTAGCCGATCATTATTAGAATATAAGCAATAATATGTTTGTTAAATTATGGAAGAACTTACTTTGTATCCACAAGATGTGCTCACTGGATCGTGGCCACTAAATCTTTTATTGAAAAACTCACAGATTACAGAGAAATAAAGAAAACACTGAAGTCGTAAAGAAAACTCTGCTTCGGAAGAGAGACATGCCTCTCTTTAAATAGAGTCTAAGAAAGTAATCAAGAAAAACAGTTGTATCACAGCTGTAACAAAACAAAAGACTTTATAAAAGTCAATAGTAAAAAGGACTAAAAACCAAAGCTTTATGAAAGCATCTTTTGACAAATTGATACATTTGTCGGCCACCTTGCTTTATGAAAGCATCTTTTGACAAATTGATACATTTGTCGGCCACCTTAGACAAAAAGGTACAATAGCAGTAAATTCTTATTTTCCTTGTTTCAACGAATCTTTCAAGGTTTCTAGAGCATCGTCTAGTGAAATAATAATTTCTTTAGATCCTTCTTCACTTTGAGCATCTTGTTGTAAATCTGAGTTCATGGATGCATCTGACTTTGAAGAGCATTGCCCTATGTTTTCTTGAAGATCTTTTTTCATTTCTTCAATATAAAGATCAATGATTTCTTCCTTGGAAAGAGTTCCTGCATATTTCTGAGAAATTTGCTGGAAAGGACTTGGAATGTCTGAGTCCTTCTTAATCTTTTTCTGCTCAAAATTCTGCTTATAAAGCTGAATTTTTTTCTCAATAGAATTGTAGAGATCAGCTCCTTCTATAGAAGTAGAACAAGGACAAATACGATCTAATTTATCCCAATATTTGGTTAGACCTTGCCTCTTAATACAAGGAATCATTAAATCATTATAACCAAAAATTGGTTTCCATTTCCAAATCCAAGGAAACCCAAATTCTATAAAAAATAAGCAAATATTGCTTCCTTCAATATTATACAAATTTTTACAATCATTGACTGTTGGAGAAAATAACATCCAATTTTTTAAATGTTTCTTCATAATATCTGGAAAAATATCTGAAGTGGTTCCAAAATTTTTCCACCATATAAAAAACCAGTTAGGAATAGGAGTATGAAAACAATTTTCACAAATTTTTAAGAACCAAGAATGTCTTTTGTTCTCATTTTCATAAAAAAGAATATTTGAAAAACTTTGGATATAATCCCAATAGTTGAATTAAAATTGAATTTATGGATAGGGGAATACCATTCTTTCTCTGCAAGAGGAGAAAAACCCCATTCTTCAAAAGATATAATCTTTTTAACAACAAGTTTAGAAAAACTAAAATTGCCCTGAATTTCATCTTTGCTATTAGAAGTGTGATGAGTAATTTCCACAGATTTTGTGGAAAGCAGAAGACCTTCAAAATATTGTCTTTGCTTTAAAGCACCATGTACAAAGGATGTCTTATTAAGATACCTTTCTAGGATATAATCCGGGTTGCTTTTCCATTGAAGATCTTTTTCTTCAATAAGAAGTATAACTTCTTTAAATGCAGTCTCATGGAACTGTGAATTAGAAGAATCTTACTTGCTAATATTGGCATATGAATTAGCTGATGCAGCTGCTGAAGAAGACTCTGCTTCCTTTTCCTTAATATAATTAAGGTATTCCTTGGCTAGAGGATGATCTTTAGGGATATTATCCATAAATCCTTTTAACTGATTTTTGTCATGAGACAAATCTGAATCTATAAGCTTCTGTTTACCCATCTGGGAAATAACAACATTATCCCTTCCTCTATTAGAGAAATTGTTACTTCTTCCTCTTCCTGAGGAACTTCCACTTCCTCTATAAGAGGAGTAGGAGCTGTAATTAGAGCTCATACCTGAAATCATGATAAATATTCACAAGTTAAAAAACCAGGAAGATGGTTATCAACACCTTTAATATGTTGAATTATAAAATCGAAAGGAGCAAGATGAGCTTGCCATCTGGCAAACATTTGTTTTGAAACATCATGTTTAAAATCTCTGCTAAACATAAATTGAGC
Source organism: Arctium lappa (assembly GCA_023525745.1). Classification (NCBI taxonomy): domain Eukaryota; kingdom Viridiplantae; phylum Streptophyta; class Magnoliopsida; order Asterales; family Asteraceae; genus Arctium; species Arctium lappa. The sequence continues at coordinate 114,664,261 of CM042050.1, forward strand.
AGAACTACAATCAGTTTTGATTATAAACTTTTGATTATATAAATCATCTTGAAATTTTAAGACACATTTGACAATAGCAAAATGTTCTTTAACAACAGTAGAATAGTTAAGCTGAGCACCTTTCCATTTTCCAGAATAAAATCTAATAAGGTACTCTTGCTTAGAACTAGGATCAATCTATTTTAAAATGCCCCCATAACCTATGTTAGAAGCATCGGTCTCAAAAAAATTTTCCCAAATAGGATTAGGAAGCATGAGACAAGGAAGGTTTTTAACCTTCTTCTTAATTTCTTGAACAACAAAAGTATGATCATCTGTCCAATTGCCAGAATCTTTTTTAAGACGATTATAAAGAATAGAAGTATAATTACTGAGGTTTTTAATATAAGCCGAAATATAATTTAGGCTACCCAAAAACCTTTGAAGTTGGGTCCTGTCTAGGATTTTATCAGGAAATTTATCTCCAAATTCGAGACTTCTTTGAATAGGAATAATAGTTCTTTTTTCAATGTCATGGCCTAAAAATCTGATTTTAGTCTTAAATAAAGACATTTTTGGTTTAGAAATAACTAGAACATTTTGAATCACTAAAGTTTTAAAGATATTTAAGTGTTTAAAATGACTTTCAATGTCTTTAGAAAAGACAAGAATATCATCAATATAGACAATAATAAAATTACTATAAGGATAAAAAATGTCATTCATAATTTGTTGGAATTCTGAAGGGGCATTCTTTAAACCAAATGGCATGACTTTCCATTCATAATGTCCCATGGGAACATTGAAAGCAGTTTTATAAATATCAGATTCAGAAATCTGTATTTGCCAATAACCTGATTTTAAATCAAATTTGGAAAAGATTAAGGCTTGAAAGAGCCTATCAAGAAGATCTTTCTTGTTTGGAATAGGATGCCTAATCCATTTTAAAACTTTATTAAGAGGCTTATAATTAATTACAAGCCTAGGAACGCCTCTTTCTTGTTATGACTGTTTATTAACATAAAAAGCAGTACAAGACCAAGGTGACTGAGAGGGACGAATAAGACCCTTAGTAATGAGATTAGAAATCTCATTTTTACATAAAACAATATAATCAGAATTCATTTGACAAGGTCTAGCCTTAGTCGGAATGTTGGATTCATTGAATCCTTCTTCATAAGGAAGAGAGACAATATGCTTTTTTCTATTCCAGAAAGCATTAGGATGTTCATTACAAATTTTTAAAGAAAAATCATTATGAATGAAATCAATCTTAGTTTTTAATCGAGGATTAGAGATTTTATCCTCAATAGTTAAAATATTTATTTCATCTTTAAGAGAATATAAATGAAAAGTCTTTCTATCTATTTTTTCTTGAAGATTATCTAAAAATCTTTTAATAGGTTTGTTTATAAAGTCAAATCTAATAAACTTGTTATTATAAGTACCTGTAAGACCGACTTCATCAATCTTAATTATAGGATATATATTATATAAAAAAGGTAAGCCCAAAATTATTTCATGACAAATATCTTTGGCTAAGAGAAAACTAGTAGAAATACAACTAGCTTGATTGCAAATTTTTGCATTTGAAAGCTTATACCTGATATTTAAAGGACCTCCTCCAGCATGGGAAAGAGAACAAGAGGTTTTTTCAAAATACCTACTAGGAATAAGACCCTCTTGTATGACATTTAAGTCAGCACCACTATCAATCATAGCAGTAAAATCCTTTTTAAAATGCCCTCCTATGAGAAGAGTTATTTTAGTAAACCACTTCTGGGTATATATATATTATTATCTTTATCGAGTATAACTTTTTATACGTAACCCCAAATCTTAATTTGAACACATATTTGGGACCTATGCGATAGTACCTACCCATAGACATGCTATTGCTATACCTTTTTCTGAGTTATACAAATTTCCGTAACCATATTTTGATCTTTTTTACATTTTTAGTATCTGTAATTTTCAACGTATATAAATATGAAATTTGGTATTCATTCGATATTTCTATAATCCATAAATGATACATTTCTATAGTTTTGCTCAAGTGACCCTAAAATAAAAACATTATCCTTTTCCAAATCTGAAAGTGTCAGTATGATCTACGTAAATTGCTGAGTCCGGATATATATGCATTATATAACTTATAAATCCATTTGAGTACCGAAATTAATAAAAACGATATATTTAATATCGAATCAGTCCTATAAATAAAACTTTGTCGATTTTCAAATCTGAAATTTCATTGTGATCGTCATAAATCGTTGGTCACAAAAACATATTAGTCGCATTTCGTAAAAATCAATATGACTGACTAATTTGAGTAAAACGACAAAAGGATGACGATGACCGTGAAGAATCCAAGAATCAAAGTCTTCAAACTCAACAATCCGGATGAAGAGGAACTATGTTTTGGATTTGGTACTTAGAACTTAAAAAGATTTTTGTGGTCGTATTATTTTTATGCTTTGGATTTGTAATGCTTTAGATTTTTAATGCTTTGGATTTGGATTTCTATAAGTTAGAACTTTAACGTTTGAATTATAAATCTTGGATTTCTATTGCTTTCATATTTCGATTTTTAAGTTTTGATTTTATAAATGTTATGCTAAACAGGTTAAACGGGTTAACGTGTTAGCGGGTCAAACGAGTTAGCAGGTTAAAAGGGTTAGCGGGTTAAACGGGCTAGCGGGTCAAACGGGCTAAGAGGATAAACGGGTTAATCGTGTCATGTCGGGTTAGGCGGGTTAAATCAGGTCGTGTTCAGGTTGAGATTTTCTGACTCGTTTATTAAACGTGTCGTGTTCGGGTTGGGCACTTTCAACCCGTTTAACTTTGAACCCGACACGACACAACACGTTTGTCAGATCTAGTTAATCATATGTGATTATGTATATTTACATTTATAGATCTTTTTGTTATGTTAATATTATCAAATGTGATATTCGTATATAGTTTAGTTAATCATATGTGATTGTTTATATATATATTTATATATCTTTTTGTGATGTAAATATTATCTTATGTGATTATGCATCACTTATATTCAAACATATATTATCATATGCGATATTTACAAAAATTCACCTGACGGGATCATAAGTGATACATAATAATGGATTACATGTTAAACGAAGTTAATCACATTTGATTTCAAACGTAAATCCAAAAAATAGAGAAAAAGATGGTGAAATAGATAATGAATTAATTGTGGATATCACATGTGATATTTGATGAAGATTATGATTTTATCTAGAAAATAATAATATAAATTTGATAAAAAAAAATTATAAATTTATTAAAATTAAAAAATAAATAAATTTAAAAGATATAATGAGATTTTTAAGGATTTATCCGATTCAAAATTGTAATTATCCAAAACTTTAAAATTATTTTTTTTATTTATGGTATTTTTTAATTAATGAATTATGTGGCTTAGATTCCTTCTCGCCATCTCGTAAATTGACCACCTTCTCTTTTGAACCTGCCCCTATATATATATATATATATATATAGAGAGAGAGAGAGAGAGAGAGAGGGAGGATCAAACGAGAACAGTAATTATTTAAAAGAATACGAGAACTAACAAAATCATTAGTGATTTTACATTAACGCGCAAAAAAACCACGCGGACCTGAAGTCGCGGCCAAAATACTTTTTTCGTGTGTCAATGTAAAATCACTAATGATTTTGTTAGTTCTCGTGTTCTTGTAAATATGTATTGTTCTCGTTTGAGCCCGACTCTCTCTCTCTCTCTCTCTCTATATATATATATATATATATATATATATATCTAGTTTGGGTTGCCATTTGTTGGGCAAACATTAAGATTGTTTAACTTAGTTGGATACGTCCCATTTATAGTCGTTATGCTATCGATATTGACTTGTAATATTTTGTAAAAACCAGAGGATGAGTATGCGATAGGCCTCAGATCGTACAACAACTCTGAAAGACTGCACTGTTCACCATACGCCTAGGAGGATGTCTCAAAAAGTCAGAAGCATGCATCCAACCAAATGGTGACACGTGTAAAGTACCCATGACATGCATTTAATGCATAGGGTATATAAAGGTCGCGCTTCATTTTGAAGTGTTGCCTTTTATCTCCTATCTCTCAGTGAACCATATAGAAACCCTTGTTTTCTATATTCTCTTCATCCCCTCTCTCTTATTCAAGTGCAACTTTCTTAGTGATTCTCAAGTTTGTTTATATTAGGTTTACTTAATCTTATTCTGCAGCAAACTGTAAATTGTAATTTGATTTATCAATAAACAATTTATTAAACCATAAAATTTGTGTTTGTATTCAACCCCCCCTACAAACTTGTTTAGCGCCTTCGGGACCAACATCCTTTTCTTCCCGGTAGGTGTGTACCACATTTCATTAAATGATGTTTATCAATTTTATATATAATTTATATTGAATATTCTAACGTCTTCTTTATTTTATAGAAACTTGAGGAATTAAGGTCCCAAGTTCAGGAGTTGAGGGAGGAGGATGAGAGACGTCAGGCAGAAGAAGAGGCACGTCGGGCGGAAGAAGAGAGACATAATAAACAATACGATGAAGTGTGAATTGGTAAGGCGTCTCAGTCAGTCCCACCAGCCACCACCGCCAGATATGTGATTGAATTGTGTTGTTGGATGTGAGTGTTGAAACTTATACATTGAATTGTTTTGTTGGATTTGTTGGAACAATATTTTTAACAACCTGTTTCGGTAATTCCGCCCGGAACAATGTATTGGGCATTAGAATATTAATTTATGATAATTTAGTATTTTATGCTTTTAGCAGTTTTTAACAGCTTTAATAGCTTTTAGCAGATTTAAAATGAAAAAAAACAGGTTTTTCCATTTCTGGACTGACCAAAATTCCGGCGGATTAATCCGCTGGAAATTAAATAAATAAATACTCCGGTGGATTTTCGACGGATTAATATGCCGGAAAATAAATAATTTGATTAATTAATTAATAAAATAAATAAACAAATAGGTTTCCGCCGAAAACCTGTCGGAATATTTCACCCAAAATTTTATTCTTTTAATTTATTTTTTATTAAGCAATGAAATATATTTTCCGGTGGATATATTAGCCGGAAATCGGTTGGAAATTTATTTCGTAATTAATTATTTAATTAACTAATCTATTAATGAGGAAAAACTCTTCGACGGATTTCCGGTGGATTTATCCCCGGAAAATATGGATTTCGTCGAAAAGTCCGCCGGAAATGTCCTTTTCCGACGAGTTTTATTCAGGCAGTCAAATCCGCCGAAAATTCCATTTTACAGCGGATTTTTCCGTCGGAGATAGTGGTTTGTCTAGTAGTGAGCGGCATGGCTACAAACACCATTTGTGTGTCTGTTAGATCACATATCTATTGGATTCAAGATCATCCAATCTGAATATCCAATCTGAAGCTAATGCCGGAAAGTCGACTCTCGATACAAAGTCTAATGTCGTTTGTAATAAATGTCGAAGTAAATTATTGTCATTTGTAATTTTATTATTTAGTTTAACTTAGTTTAAATATCTAAGTTTGTTAGATATTAGTTTGTTAGATATTAGTTAATTTAGTTAGATAATATCTAGATATTATATTCTAGATATTATATTGTTAGTTAGATAATATCTTAGTTTGGATATTTTAGGTGTTTGTGTGTTTGAGAAGCAATCGTCCAAGAAAAACAGATCACAAAAACACACACAAAAGGTGTAAAAACAGAGAACACATCAAAAACTTGAATAGATCAATCCTGTAATCATTTGAATATTAATCAAAACAGGTTGGTAATCATATTGTGTTGTTTTGTAAGAACTTGATATAGTATTGTGGACCGACAATTGGTATCAGAGCCTGATTTTAGATTTAAATCAAGTTTTTCAAACTCGACTCTGTGTTCTTATTTTTTCAAAATCATTTTCGAGATTTTGAGTGTTTTAGGTGTGGAAATCGATCAGGTTGTGATCGATTAGGCTGCTAGATCGAGTTGTAGTGGTTTGATTTCAGTTTAAAGCTTAAATCGAGTTCCATTTTGGTGATTTTGTGGTCTGAAAGTCGAGTTTAAAAAGTTACTGTGCCATCGATCATATTGTCAAAAAGTGATTTTTTGTCGAGATCAAGTGGTCACAATCTGTACTAGAAGTGTTTTTAGTCATATTGGTACAGTTTGGTACTGCTAATCGACGAAGATACAGGTTTTCAGTTGAATTTCGAAGTTGCAGGGACGAACTCGCGCAAACCAAGAGACGAACTCATGCAAAGTTGAACTTTGCGCGACCCATTTTGTGCCACACGCCTCTCACGCAAACATACCTTTGCGCTATACACGTCTCACGCAAGACTCGGTTCTCGCCACCAACTGCAAACACAAACTTTAGTTTGCGCGACTCTCCTGTAACGCAAACTCCAACTCGCGCCACGCTCGTATCACGCAAAGCTACCTTTTGCGCCATTCACATCTGACGAGAATAACATCTCCACTTTGCACCAACGACTATTAACGCAAAGTTCGCGTTTGCGCCATCAGTTAATCACGCAAACAATACTTCATGCGACCCTCTTAAAGCGCAAACCTCAACTCTCGCGACCAACACATCACGCAAACCTCAGTTCGCGTGATCAACTCTTCACGGAAATCCAAAGTTACCTTTGCGCCAACACCTTGTAGCGCAAACCTCACTTTGCGCCAATCTCTTAAAGCGCAAAGCTCTACTTCGCGCTACGTACCTCTCGCGCAAACCTCATTTGCGCCACCTTCTCGAAATGCAAAGTTTGCTTTACTTCTAATACCAGACTTATCTTTTATTCAGAATGACATCCAGAGAAGCCCTTGCAATCGGAACTGACACCAAGCCACCAGTTCTCTTTAAAGGAGAATACGAACAGTGGAAAGATCGGTTCCTGAACTTTATTGACAGACATGAGTTGGGTGAATTCATTAGGAAATCGATAGAAGAAGGGATTATGAAACCAGTCACGACGACTCGTATGGTTGGAACTGTGCCAACACAGTATGAACTTAAGTATCATGAGCTCAATGATGATAACCTAAAAAGAGCAAAAGGTGATAGATTATCGAAGTCATACATTCTACAAGGGATTCCTAACGAAATCTATGTAAAGATTGACAGCTATAAAGCCTCGAGCAAAGAGATTTGGGATCAGCTAGAGAAGATGATGTTGGGTTCAAAGGTTGGGAACCAACTCAAACTTTCCAACTGCCTAAACAGTTATGAAGAATTTAAAGGCAGAAGTGGAAAGTCTCTAGAAAGAACTTATGACAGATTTGTGACCTTGCTAAACGAACTAAGCAAGAACAAGGTCACCAAATCTCAAATCGAGCTAAACGTCAAATTCCTAAGTATTCTATAGCCGGAATGGAAGAGATTTTCCAGGCAGATGAAGCAGATCAAGGATCTGAATGAGATTCCACTTCATGAGGTGTATGAAACCCTCAAACAAAATGAAGAAGAGGTGGATGAAATTCTAGATGAAAAGAGGTAGAAAGTAAAGACAGTTGAAGACACAGTTGCTCTTGTTGTCAAGAAGAAGAAGAACAAGACGATTGTGTATGAATCAGAAGAAAATGAAGCTTATGCAAACTCTGACGCGGATGACTGTGAACAACTGAAGCAGGCTATGCTCATGCTGACTAAGGCCTTTCAGAAGAAGCTCTACATGAAGCCAAGTTCAAACAGTCAGAGGTATTCTTCTGGTCCTACCAATTATGCTCATAAGGAAAGTGAAAGTCCAAGATCTAAGAATCCTTAGAGAGAGAAAGTAGAGAGAGAGACTTGGAGCGCAAAGTGTGAATTCAGATTAATGCGCGTTTCAAACTTACAAGGAACAAAGACCAAAGGGACTTAAATACCCTTGGTCAGATACAACACTGATAAGACTCTAAACACAGTATTTGACCAAGCCCTATAAATACAATGATTACTATAAAATCAGACCTAACAATCTCCCCCTTAGTAATCATTGGCACTTTGGTCTTCAAAAATGATCTTCTAAATCAACACGGACCATAAAAGCGACTTTGTGAAGCTTTCTGACTTTTAAGAAAAAATTTCATCTCAGCATCTTTCAGATAAAGTAGTCTTTACTGTCTTGAGCTCTAGACGATACACCTCTTTTGAATGATCTTGAATGAACTGTGGTGTTCGGAGTAGAAACAGCAAAAGAATTTGTTGTAGCTGAGACAATAGAATCTTTGAGCGAATCTTGATCATCAGATAAACATTTGAGCTCTTTGTCTCTTTAAAATCTCCTTGGAATTTCCATGGGACCCTGAGTCAGTGATTTCATCATGTTCTCCCCATTTGGTTGCCTTTCAATAAAGTTGATAAATCTATCCTGCCATTGTTCGAATTCATTCTCATTAATGAGAACTGGTGGACGAGTATCGGACCCTAAAGACATCATGAGGTCATTCTTGTAAAGTTGTGCTTGTAGAGACATCTTGTGAAAAAAATCAGAAATTTCAGCAAAAATTGTCCAAGTAAGAGAGACCCGCAAACTAGAGGTTTGCGTTTGTAATGAGGAGCGCAAAGAAGGCTTTGCGCTTGCAGAAGGAAACGCAAACTGAGCTTTGCGTTTGCTGAAGGGAACGCAAACTGAGCTTTGCGTTTGCTGAAGGGAACGCAAACTGAGCTTTGCGTTTGTAGACTTCGCGGGTGAGAAACTTCGCGGATGAGATACTTTGCGTTTGAAGCACAAAGACTTTTCACTTGAAGAGTGAAACGCAAACTGATGGTTTGCGTGTCAGACTAGAACCGAGAAACTTGGCTTTGCGTTTCCAAAGAGAATCGCAAACCTGAAAAAAAGAAAATCATATACTGAACTTCGAAAACTACTTTCTAACACATTTTATCAAACAATTTCGATTAAAAACAACAAAATCTTAAAAATCGACAATGAACAGAACGAGAAAGACGCTTTTCCAGAAAAACACAAAATCACCAAATTGAGAATCAAAACATGTTTTTTAAGGAAAACTTTGTGAAACAAATACAATCGATTATCACAAACGAAACTGAAGAAATCAAATTTGCACAAATTTAATCACAATCAATTCCAAATTTTATGAGAAATCAAGAAAACGAGATTTTCTTGAAAAAATTCAAGAAAATCGATCAAATTTGCGATTTCAATCACAAATTCAGATATAGAAAAACAATCTCTCAATCCTCTCAAGATTCAGATTGCTCTGATACCAATTGAAAGTCCAAGATCTAAGAATCCTTAGAGAGAGAAAGTAGAGAGAAAGTAGAGAGAGAGAGACTTGGAGCGCAAAGTGTGAATTCAGATTAACGTGCGTTTCAAACTTACAAGGAACAAAGACCAAAGGGACTTAAATACCCTTGGTCAGATATAACACTGATAAGACTCTAAACACAGTACTTGACCAAGCCCTATAAATACAATGATTACTATAAAATCAGACCTAACATAAAGGGTTGAAGGAAGTAGATATGAAGAAAAGAAGTTTGAAGGGAAGAGAATAGAGGAGAAGAAGCCGGAAGAGAGAAGGTATCATGCTGAAGGAAAGAGAATAGAGGAGAGTAAACCGGAAGAGAGAAGATGTCATGATCGAAATTCTAAACAAGAATTTAAACTAAACACTCAGAAACTATGTTAAAGAAGTCACGGAAAAACACTTTAACAGTAAATCAATCAAACAGTGTATAAACTCAAATCACAAGTTATATTGATTTAACTTAATGATTACAAACAAAACCTCAATCTGTTGAATAGACTCAACAGACGTTCAATACTTCTCTATTGAAAGGACTTCTAAGAACCTTAGGTTAATTCTCTCTAAAACAAACGTATATCAAAAACTGTATCAAAAACTGTATTCCTATCAAAGACTTCTAGACTCTATATACAGATTTAATTACAAGATAATTATCAAAACAAAATTGATCTTCATTCCATAATTATCTTCATCTCTATCTCCAGCTCCTATTCTTTTGCTTCAAGCATCCTTATCTTCATAAGCAGTATTAACTTCATCCTTCTTCAATCCTCAGCAGTATTAACATGCTTGCAGTATTAACTCTTCTCTTGCAGTAGTAATCTTCAAGCAGTACTAACTCTCCAAGCAGTAATAATTCTACTAGCAGTAGTAATCTTTAACTAGCAGTACTAAATTGTAAGTAGCAGCATTAACCATACTTGACATATTTCTGACCCAACAATCCCCCCCTAACTTAACTTTTCAAATTGAGAAGTTAAGTTCTTCAGCAAAATTGTGGTCTTCATGATGCTTTCAAAACTTCTGCTCAGTTCCCCATATTAGGATCAAGTCCCAGACTTTGATTAATGGTTCTTCTGATTACAATATTTGCCATTTCAGAACCTGTAGGACATACCAGCTTTGCTCTCAACATTCCTTGTAGCTTTGCTCTACTATGGTCATACACTTTTCCACCAAGTAGTACTCATGGTAGCTTTTGTCTATGGTTAGGACATATACTCCACATCTTTCGATAAGTATCCAGTGGTCAATGCTTCTGAATACCTTTTCATGATCCATATCTCTGATAATATGCTTAACCATGTCAGGGTCAAACATCATGCATAGGTACTCCATGGCTATCTTGATTAGGTTCATTTCTGCTCCTTTCAGCACATCTTCATACAGAGTCAGTCCAACTTTGTATATTTCTTCCAGATCAGCCCTTGTACAGCTTCTCACTATCTTTCCCCAAGTTGGATACACCTCATACTGATCACCCATTCTTTTGAATCTGAAATATTCTTTTCTGTTGTCCCTCAGAGTATCCCAGTGAATGATCTCTGGTGCCTGTATTGAGATAGGATCAACTTGCACTGGTTCTTCATCTGTCAAAGTCATGTACAACTGAAACTGCTCATTAGATTGTTGATTGGACTGCTCTTGACTCTTCTTTTCCTTGTCAACCTGTTCACCTTGTTTCTGCTGCTCTGAAGATTCTGTTTCCATTTCCTCACTTTTCTGTTCTTTATTTCTTTCTTCAGTTCTAGGCCTTTTTGCCTTTGACTTGGTAGCTATGGACTTCTGTCTTTTAATGGCTCCAATTTTCTGAGCTAAGGTCTCTTCTTTCTTCACGTCATCCTTGCCTTTGATAGGAGTGCCTTCTTCACTGTCAGGGAAAGGTTGTTGTATGTTGAGATCATGTCTTTCTTTCAGCTTTCTTTCAACCTCAACCCTTTGAGTGCAATCCCCTTTTAGCTTGGCCATCTCCTTCTTGTATAGCTCTTCTATCCTTCCAAATGTCATGCTGGTACACATTCCTTCAGGAACTCCAATAGCTACTTTTAGAAAGTTTATCATTTTCCTTCTTTCTTGATTGGCCAGGAAGGTTTTAGATGGCTGTCTTTGTCTTGTCTTTAATAACAGCCTTTGCCTTGATGCCTTCTTTGAAACTTTCTTTGCAGCAACAGCAGTCTTTAAGCTCCTTTGATATTCCTCATTAAGCTTAGTAGCCAATTCCAAAGCAATCTCTCTGTCTTTTGCAAATTGGATTTCTTCCTCCTTTGCCATCTCTTCTTGCAGCTTCTTTGCTAACTCTTCATCCATAGCTATTTGAGATGATTTCTTTGATGGCTTCACAGATTCAACCACCTTTTCTTTCCCTTTCCTCTTGATCTCTGTCTCACTGATATTATTCCTTTTCTGTTCTGATCCTCCTTCTTTGATTACCACTCCTTTAGCCTTTTAAGTGGCTTTAGGAGTGTCATGTTTTGCTTTAACTAGAGTTTCTGCAATTTCTAGTTCTTCTACTGTCAGATCAGTTTCTGCTTCTGGTTGTTCTGTTTCTGCTTCTAGTGTAGTTACTGGTGCTGGCTCAGTTTCTGCTGCAATTTCAGTTTCTACTTCCTTTTCAGTTTCTGTTTCCTCTATTGTTTCTGTTGCTTGTTTCTTTTCAACTTCACTGTTCATCTCCCCCTCAAACTGAGATTCCATACCAACTGGGCTTTGTTTTTCAACTTCAACTTGACTCTCCTTTTTCTATTTCAGCTTCTGATCTCTCCCCCCTTTTTGGAAGCATCATCAGTCCTTCTCTTCTTTAACACAAACTGAGTTTTCTTCTTCTTGTGCACCAGTTTAAGCACCAGCTTCTTGAGATGGGCTATCTACTCTTGTTGAGACAAAATCACCTTTTGCATATCTTTTATCTGCAAGTTTTGATTGTGAACTTCCAGACTTAATGTACCAAGAGTATCCATCAATTCATCATAAGTATATCTGTCCTCACCTCCTTTAGGTGTTTTTACCACCCTTGAAGGATCCTTGGATCTTTTAGTAGAGGCCTTCTGCCTAGCAGAAGCACCTTATACCCCCGTGGTTTCTTGGCACCTGGGACCTTTAGATGATTGCTCATCTAAAGTTGCCGTGGGGAAGGTCTTAGGTATGTTCACACTGTCCTGTCCTACACCTTGTGCAGAAACAGTAGTGTGAGCCTCACTGCCCACATGCTCATCCTTCTCCTTATAGAGCACCTTCTTGGGGTTGGGAGACACCCCTGTGGTTTCCCTTTGGATATTCTCTAATGGAGAATGCTCCATTAGAGGGCTTGAAGGCTTTGGGGGTGAAGATACAAGAAGGGAAGGAACCTTCTGTACCTTTTTCCTTATATATGTTTTGGTGATGGGGGATTTGGGCTTGACAATAGGGATCTGAGGAGTATCAATTGAACTGAATGGTGTGGGTAGGTCATCAGTTTGGTGGTTAGATGTGGGCTTTGACACTGATGCCTCACCATGGGAATGAGACATAACCATCACTGTAGAGAATAATGGTGTCTCTTGTCCTGAAAAGTCCTTGCTTGGTCTTTTCATGTTTGAGAATACCTTCCCTTTGGGAGGTTTTGGTACATACACCTCTTGAAAAGAGGGTAGATCCGTCAATTCATTGAGTAGAATCTCTTGTACAAACCTAGGATACATATAAAAGCTTTTGGTTTTGGTATCCAGGTTTGACATTAAATCATTGAAAATCATTTGAGAGAAATTAAACTTTCTAAAGGTAGATAAGCAGACTAGAGCATAAGCTAAGGTACTGCTGAACTCACTCCATCCTGTTGTTTTTCTAGAAATACAATGCTGAAGGGTATGAACAAGGAATCTCCACTGAGGTGAAAATTTGCTCTTGAAGAACTTGTAAACCTCAGTGGGACCTTCATACCCTATATGACTAATAGACTGGAAGAGATCTTCCTTGGATAGAGAGGTAATACCTGAGGCATTATCTAGTCGTAGATGAATGCGAATATAATCCTCTGTGATGGTGATGGGTTTGTCACAAACCCTTGAGAGAATAACTTGGTTTGCTTCCACAGTCTGAATTGAGACATTTGCCCAGAACTGTCGCAAGTGTTCCACATAGATTGTGGGATTGACTGTGAGTGCGTAGGCAATGTGCGACGATTTGAGGAAATCCACTATCTGATGGAAACCTTCTGCTTGCTTGGGTTTCTGTAGCATTGCCAACTCATTGTGATCATCAACAAACACCAATCCTGCCATCTTCTTGATTTCAACTAGGGTTACGCACTGTTAAGAGAGAAGTCGAGAGAAAGAGAGAGAAATAACACTCGTAGAAAATTCAAAGAGCCGTTTGGATTTTGGCGGTCAAATAGGGTATTTATAGGTGGAGGGTTTCAGTTAGAAGCAGTACTAAGTACTCTAGCAGTATTAACAAGCCCGCAGTACTAACCATATAAGCAGTAGTAACACATACTAGCAGTATTAACACAGACTAGCAGTAGTAACACATAGCAGCAGTATTAACACAGACTAGCAGTATTAACACATGCCAGCAGTATTAACACAGACTAGCAGTAGAAATAAGGTAAACAGTTGTAACTTTGCATTAGCAGTATAAACCACCAAGCAGTAGTAACTATACTTGACCATATTTGAACTGGCAGCAGGATTAATAGTGAGAGCAGTATTAACTTAACTAGAAGTACCAAGTTTCTAATCAGCAAGGTAATCTGAAACACTTAAACACACATAGTTAGTAGAACCAACCCAATAAAATATGATAAAGTAAGCAGGAAGGAATCTATACATAAATGGTACATATAGAAAATCAAAGGAGGCTTATTCAGTGTTTATCATGCCCACACTTGTGACCAAGAATGTGAATCTACCCACATCAAAAGCTTTGGTGAATAGATCAGCAAATTGGTTACTTGTGTGTACTTTCACAACCTAAATTAGCTTCTTTTCATTGCAGTCTCTAATGAAATGGTACCTTATTTCTATATGCTTGGTTTTTGAGTGCTTCACTGGATTATTAACAATGCTTATGGCACTGTTGTTGTCAATGAAGATTGGAGTGTCCATAAAAGTAACCCCATAGTCCAGCATCTGATTCTGAATCCATAGCACTTGTGAGCAGCAGCTTGCAGCAGCTATGTACTCTGCTTCTGTTGTAGAGGTGGACACTGTGGTTTACTTTTTACACTGCCATGAAACTAGTCTTGCACCCAAAAACTGACATCCTCCTGATGTAGACTTTCTATCCAAATTTGCACCACCCAAATCACTATCAGAATAAGCAAGTAGATCAAATGGAGAGTCATGAGGATACCAAAGACCCAACCTAGGTTGTCCTTTGAGATATCTGAAGATCCTTTTGACTGCTTGAAAATTAGATTGCTTAGGTCTTACTTGAAATCTGGCACACACACAGACAACAAACATAATGTCTGGCCTTGAAGCTGTTAGATACATGAGGGAGCCTATCATAGATCTATAGTGATGAACATCTACATACTCCCCCTCAAGATCTGCAGTGATCTATTTGTGTGTTTCCATGGGTGTGCTTGCAGGCTTTGAATTTGAAAATCCAAATTTTGTAAGTATATCCTGCACATACTTGGATTGGCTGATGAAGATACCATCTGTCTTTTGTTTAACCTGTAGCCCAAGGAAGAATATAAGTTCACCCATAGAGCTCATCTTGAATCTTTTGTGCATTAGTTCCTCAAACTCCTTGCACATATAATCTTTTGTGGATCCAAAGATGATGTCATCCACATAGATCTGCACAAGTAGGATGTCCTTCTTCTTCCTTTTGATGAACAGAGTCTTGTCAATTATTCCCCTTTCAAAACCATTTTCCAAGAGATAGGTAGACAGAGTGTCATACCATGCTCTTGGTGCTTGATGTAGCCCATAGAGTGCTTTCTTTAATTTGTATACTCTGTCAGGAAAGTTAGGATTTTCAAACCCTGGAGGCTGACAAACATATACTTCTTCATCAATTGTCCCATATAGAAATGCACTCTTGACATCCATCTGATAAACTATGAACTTCATGAAAGAAGCATAGGCTAGAAACAGCCTTATTGCCTCAATTCTGGCCACTGGAGCAAATACTTCTTCATAGTCTATTCCCTCTTCTTGTGTGTACCCTTGTGCTACAAGTCTGGCCTTATTCTTTATCACAATTCCTCTCTCATCCTTCTTATTTCTGAAAACCCATTTTGTACCAATTGCCCTTTGTCCTTTTGGAAGTTCAACCAGATCTCATACATCTTGCAGCACAAACTGCAGCAGCTCCTCTAACATTGCTTCTATCCAACTTGGGTCTTTCATTGCATCATAAGCCTTTTTGGGCTCAATTTGGGATAGAAAACAAGATAACAAACCTGTTTGTAGGTCTTTCAATC
Organism: Arctium lappa; assembly: GCA_023525745.1. Classification (NCBI taxonomy): domain Eukaryota; kingdom Viridiplantae; phylum Streptophyta; class Magnoliopsida; order Asterales; family Asteraceae; genus Arctium; species Arctium lappa. The sequence goes on from CM042050.1 coordinate 114,679,925, forward strand.
CCCCTAACTTGCTTTGTTGCCTTGTGATCATTGGGGAATTAATGTCACCAATCACCAATTGAGGATGATGATTCTTCTGAGTTCTTGTAGCATTGATAGCCTCCTCATTAAGATTTGCTTCAAGGTTGGTGTCATGCTTTTCTAGAGTCCTTCCACCATACACTAAAGAACTTTCATCATCAGTGTTCTCTTCTGACCGTATGGGCATCTCAGGACCTGTATTTCCTGAATTATGAGCATCCTCCTTATCACTCTTATTCTCTTCATCTGCTTTAGCATCTGCATCTGGATCAGAATCTTCTGATTCTGAATCATCTTTCTTTTCTTGCTGGCAAAATTCAACAGGATCTACTGTAGGTATTGGGAACAACACAAACTCTTGTTTCTGTGCTTGTACCTATTCTGAATTTGTTCCTGCAGTTTGCACATTACTAAAACCCAAAGCATTAGTTAGTGATTCAATGTGTTAGGACTGAAAGTCCTATGTGTTGAAAGTGGAATAAAGTATTTATAAGGGTTCAAAATGTAATTCTTTAATAGTTTAATAGTTAGATGGGCCCAAGCCCATAAGCCCAATATCCCTGTAAGCCTAAGTATATAAAGGCATTATTTGTTTCATAATTAGGTGAGACAGTCGCATTTCATAATTCTCTAGTCAATAGGTTTACATATCCTTATCAGAAATCCTTTCTGTAAACCTTAACCCTTTGATTTCATATTAATCATATGACTAGAGGTTGTGGCTAATATATTGTTCTTCATTGATTATATCTGTTGATTGCACTGTACTGGGATCTACAATTGGTATCAGAGCAAAGAGACAAAAGGTTTGATCCAGAAAAAGGTTTGTCAAAAACCCTATAAACAATTTTTATGAGTTAATCGCTAATATGTGCCTTAATTGATTATTTGTTTGTGTTTTATCGATCTGTGTGATTTTTGTCGATCTGGGTTGATTGGTTTTATCGGTCTAATATCTTGTTTAATTGAGTTTATCAGTTCTTCTGGGTTAAATTGCTTATCGGTCGAAGTTTCAATATTTTTGATCTGGGTTGTGTTTGAAGTGTTCTTCGGTCGATTTGTGTGTGATTAACTGATTATCGGTCTTCTGATCTTCAATCTGCATATTGGTATATTTGTTTATCGGTCGAACTTTCTGGGTTTTATCGAGATCGAGTTCCAGAAATCATCGAGTTCATCGGTGTGTTCTTCGACAATATCGGTCTTATCTCTTATTTTTTTGTGTTTATCGCTAGTTAAGTCTTTCGACCTGAGTATTCGACCGGACACATGTGTTCCGGTCTTGTCCTTTCGACCGAATAAGACTTCCTCCTTCGACCGGACACTTGTGCTCCGGTCAAACTCCTTTGACCGAATAGAGCTTCCCCGGTCTTACCCATTTGACCGGATAAGTGTTCCCCGGTCTTGTCATTCGACCGGATACGTGTGTCCCCGGTCGTATCATTCGACCGGATAAGTGTATTCCCGGACGTGTCATTCGACCGGATACCTGCTTCCTCTGGGCATACCTTCGACCGAACCTTATCTTTCTCGGTCTTTCCTTCGACCGGACCTTAGCATATCCGGTCTTACCCTTCGACCGGGTTCCTTAAAAAAAAAAATAAGTATAAAAGGTCAAATTTTTTGTCTCACGATCTTTTTGCAGTGCATTTATTTTAGCCCCCGTACTTCAAGGATTCAACGTGTCATTTGTGACCCTAAAATTTCAAGTTTCACAAGTTGTCACTTTTGGTCCCTGCACTTTCAAGTTTCATCTTTCTTCTAAGCCGGATCGAATACAGTCTAGTCAATTCGTACAAAATGGTGAACCCACCAAGGTTGCGGTCCAAAGGAGAATATGAAAGGTGGAAAGCTGATTTTCTGGATTTTGTTGACGAACATGAGGTTGGTCCCTACATCAAATTATCTTTGACTGAAGGAGAAAAGCAATCCCAAATTCCGGTAGAAGCTTCTCCTGTGGAAAAGGAACAAAGAGAGAGGGCCAATAATAATGCTCGAAATTATATGAAAAGTAGTATCTGTAATGAATTTATTAGTGACATTTTTAGTGAAATTATTGGTCAAATAAATACTAACAACATGACAGGAAAAGAGTTGTGGGATTGTGCTGAATGGTTGGTGTTAGGGACAAAGGGTTTATTAACAGGAAGAGAATTGGAAGCTGAGAACTCTGAGCTAAAAGGAAAGATCTCTATTTTGGAAGCTAAAAATCAGCAAATAGTCTCTGTTGAAAGTTCTGAGGAAAAGATTTCTGAACTGAAAGATGCAAATGCAGATCTTCAAAAGCGTTTATCTGATTTGGAGTAACTGCTTGCTAAACACAAATCTGATTTTGAGACTAAAGAGAAATCGTTCGCAAAGAAGTTCTCAGAATTCTCGAGAAAATGTGCTGATGAGAAGAAGGAAGTTGAGCTGAAATGCATAAAACTTTCTCAACAAGTTTCTGCTTTCGAGAAACTAATCATTCTTGAAAGAGAAAAGTTTGCAAAAGAAAAGAAGGCCATTGAACAGAAGAATGTTGGATTCTTCAAGGAAATATCCGGCCAAATAAATGATGCTGAGAAGGGATTTGAAGAAGAACGAAGCATCTTTGAGACTGAGATTAAAAAGCTGAATGCCAAGCTATCTGAACTATCTGAGAAGGCACTAAAAGAGCAGAAAACGAAGTCTGAGTTCACGAAGAAGATTGACCTGCTTGTTCAAGAAAGAGACAACTTCGCTTCAACAATTAAAGTGCTTGAAAAGTCTAAATCAAGCTCAAATCAGAAATCTGTCTCTACACAAAGGTCAGTTAAATCTTTTGATCAGATTCATAAAACTAACCTTTTCTATGATAGAAATATAGATGGTTCAGGTACACATCCTAGAAGAAGGAGATACAAAGAAGAGGAACTGGTCTGGAAGAAGAAACCAGTTAAAGATGAGCTGAAAGAAAGAGAATCGTGTGTACATGCGGTTAATGCAAAGAAGAACAATGCGAGTAAAGGTAAACCTGATCACATTTACTCAAGAGATCAATTACTCAGGTTATCAGGTAAGAAATACCACTGTTCTTATTGTAATACACATGATCACATTCACAAAACCAGTGATCATTTCTGGTATGGTTCTTATTCTATATCCCCCACAAGAACTGCAACTAACATTCATGGACCCAAATACCAGTGGGTACCAAAGCCGAAAACTGATTCTTTGTTGCAGGCACCTACTGTCAAGGGGGAGTAGAAGAAAAATGGCTTCTAAGTAAATCAGCTTAGAACCCGGACTTCAACGAAGTTTGGCTTCTGATTACATGACAGATCAGGACCCGTTCTTCAACGGTTAGACCTAGATATTTTGAAAATATCCAGGGGGAGCTTAATAGATCTATATCGTTCTATCATGATTTGAAGGAGAGCTTAAAAGGTAAATATCTTCTAATCCTAGATCTCTGATTGTTTGAAAGAAGAACAACTTTCAAGCATGAAAAACAGTTTCTGAAATGTTCAAACCACTTCTGATTCTCAAAAGGTTTCATGAATCTAGAAGTGTGAATTTAAATGTTTTTCAATTCTTGAGCTTTAATGTTTAACTGACTGTGTGTTTCAAAAGATCAATACTTGCGTATTATCTTATCCTTATACTGTAACGTATTCACACACACATGTTCAGTACTTCATTTGTATTTGTTATTACCATGTCTCATAGAGAAACAATTTTTTCGATGGTAATACCCCCGCTTGAAATTCAATGTTGTTGAGCATCTATCATTATTTCTAAATTTGTGCTTTCATTGCTAAATTGTTTATATTTGTTCATATAAACAAAATATCCAAATCTTTGATACCCTATCCATTTTATGTGATCTGATTGATACACTGTCAGATTCTCAAAACAATGCTCTTGATTTCATTTCATTCATTCAATATATCTGTTTTGAGAAATCTTCAAATTTTAATTGCTCAAATCTTATGAGCATACATTTTGACAGTGTTATCATACATTATGTGCTTAAATGTTCAAGTTAAACTATTGAGTAACTATTTTTTTTAGGACTTACATGGGATTTGTGTGAGAACTTAAATAGTACTTCCATGGATTCACGTTAACCAGTGTTTCCTACCCCGGAAGTTATCCTAGAGTGATTTGAGGGGTGAGGGGTCTTAAATCAAAGAGTGGGGGAGATAACTCGTCGGGTTGAGTTTCTCTCATTGTGCTGAGCGGAAAAATGAAAAAGAGAGTTTGGTTAAAAGTGAGCTTTAATGTTAAAAAGAAAGAGGGTGTGAGAACAGAGTTAAAAGAATATCAGAACTCTGCACCAACCACCTTCTGAGCCGGGCAGCCACATCTACTGATTGGTTCACATTCTTTGGTGACCATCATTGAAAAAGGCACCTAGCCCATGCCAGCTCTTGCTATTACCCCACCAACCACTCGTTTCTTTCTTAACAAAGAAATGTTTCATTTTCTTTGGGGACGCAACATATATGCTATCTAATCTTCTCTCGGAAGATTTAGATATTGAAAAAGAAGGAAAGTTGCCCCACCTTCGCACCTTTTTCATGCACATTGAGTCCGTGTAATATCTGTTGTTGTCTCAACAGTTTACACATTTTTGAGCCTGATCAAGCTAAGTAGCTTAAATCATTTCTACACTTGCACGAGCACACAAGGAATGCGTTTTCTTGTCATAACATTCATAGAAAATTCCTTTGTGGTTTTTTTTTTCGATGATTGAATGGAAGCCCTGGGGGAGTGATCATCACAAAAGCTCCTTTCCAAAGTACATCCGTTGTACAAAGTGGCTTCGTGCTACTTACAGGCATACTAACTGTTTCATCTGTTGAATCAGGGTTACATTCCTAATATATCTGAATTTGAAAAGATTCGGATATATACATTTCATGAATTGACGGATAATCAGATCACAGGTGGGAGAATATCAAATTATCATAAAGAGGAGATCAAAGAAAGTGCTGAAATTGAAGAAGTTTTGATGATCATGATGCTCACAATCATCAAAAAGGGGGAGAATTTTTCAAAGTTCAATTTCAAAGTTTTGAAGAAAGAAAGTTGGTTTTTCTGAAGACGGTCTAAAGATCAAAGAGATGAAGATATGAGTTTAATGCTATGCTAAATTTGTTTGTCTGAAGACAGTGAAGTTTTCAAAGTTTGTATTGATTCTTTCCCGTACAAGTTTCTTCATTATTCCTCCTACGAGCTGATTGAAACAAGTTCTTAAGCTGAAAGCCTATTCAACTCGCGGTTCAAAGACAGATTCTTTGTTTTAAACTGAAGATGCATCATGGAATGTCAAGTAACTCTCACATTATCTTTCATGTGTGTTGATCCGATGTGTTTGAGTTTCTACAGTTAAAAGCTGCGTGATAGTGCATTCAGTCGAGGCTACTGTATATTGAATCTGATTACAAAGTTGATACTATGAAGACCAAGAGCTTTATTCAAGGGGGAGCATTGAAAGACATGAAGACATGCAACACCAAAGTTCTTCAAAAGATTCAAGAGGGAAAGAAGATCAAGGCCTGAAGTTTTTCAAGTTGTTAAATGCTTTATTCAACTTTAGGGGGAGATTGTTAGGACTGAAAGTCCTATGTGTTGAAAGTGGAATAAAGTATTTATAAGGGTTCAAAATGTAATTCTTTAATAGTTTAATAGTTAGATGGGCCCAAGCCCATAAGCCCAATATCCCTGTAAGCCTAAGTATATAAAGGCATTATTTGTTTCATAATTAGGTGAGACAGTCGCATTTCATAATTCTCTAGTCAATAGGTTTACATATCCTTATCAGAAATCCTTTCTGTAAACCTTAACCCTTTGATTTCATATTAATCATATGACTAGAGGTTGTGGCTAATATATTGTTCTTCATTGATTATATCTGTTGATTACACTGTACTGGGATCTACACAATGTCAAACAACCAATCAGGACCTGTACCAATTTGATTTGGTGTGTTCTCATTGCATTTGACATTGTCACTTTCCTCTATAATCCGTGAAGAACTATTAAATACTCTATAGGCCTTACTCTGAGAGGAGTATCCAACAAGAAATCCATCTTCAACTTTGCTTTCAAACTTACCTAAATGAGATTTGGTGTTGACAATTGTGCAAGGACACCCAAAAGGTTTGAAAAAGCCAATAAAAGGTTTCTTCTTGTTAAAAATTTCATAAGGTGTCTTGCCTTGAGATTTGACTACTAAAACCCTGTTTTGGACATAACAGGTAGTATTAACTGCTTCTGCCCAGAAAGTAATTGGTAACTTTGAATCTGCCAACAGAGATCTAGCAGCCTCAATTAGTGTCCTATTTCTCCTCTCAGCAACACCATTTTGTTGAGGAGTTCTAGGAGCACTATATTGTTTCTCAATACCTTTAGCCTCACAAAAGCTGTTTAAGTCATTGTTTTTAAATTCAGTTCCATTATCAGATCTGATGACTTTAACTCTTTGATTAGTTTGGTTTTCAATCCTAAGAACAAAGGATTTGATCAGTCCACTTGTCTCATCCTTAGTCCTCAGAAAATATACCCAAGTAAATCTAGAGAAATCATCTACAATGACTAAGCAATAGGATTTCTTTCCAATACTCATCACATTTGTAGGACCAAAGAGATCCATATGCAATAATTAAAGAGATGAAGAGATAGTATTTATTTCTTTGGACTTATGAGAAGTTTTGTGTGCTTGCTTTTAAGACAAGCAACACAATGATCATCACATGAAAACACTTTTTGAGGTAAACCTCTTACAAGGTTGTTTTTCACAAGAATGTTCATTATTTTAAAATTCATGTGACACATCCGTCTGTGCCAAAGAGATGATTCATCTACAGAAGCTTTTTAAAATAGACAGTTTATTGATGAATCAGATGATACATTCTCTAAGTCCAAACAATAAACATTATCCTTCCTAGGAGTTCTAAGTAGTATCATATTTTCATCCACTACCTTGAATCCAGGAGCAAGGATAATACATTCAGTCTCTGTAAATAATATATTATGTTGCTTGTCACAGACCTGTGATACACTTAACAGGTTGTATCTCAATTGCTCAACATAGTACACATCTTTAAAGAACATCTTACCTTTTGATACCATACCTTTTCCACTAATCTTACCACCTGCTAGATTGTCACCAAAAGCAACATGTCCTCCATCAAACCTTTTGAAGTTTTGAAGGCAGGCCATGTTACCTGTCATGTGCCTAGAGCAATGACAGGCCCTTTTGTGTACCTTAGGGTGAGACAGATAATACCAAAAATCAAGTATACAAATTGGTACTATGTCGCCTTGCAAGTAATAAAATGGTAAAGATACCAGATATCGTCCCACAGAGATCGGACTAAAAAGTGTGTTAAAAGTATGATGAAAGATGAGATTTCAGATGACGAATTTGAAGCAATATTTTTGAAGGTTGATTAACACAGATCTAAATGAAAAGGAATAAAAGAGAAGCAAGGGTGTAAGACTTTTGATGGTATATGAATCCAAAATCCAGCAGGTCAATGCTACAACACTGTCATAGCATGATGCTATTTGAATGCTGCAGCATGCTTCTGACTATAACTAGTTTTATTATCCATTTCAAGACACGTTCCTCTCGGACTCTCACCATCCCATTATTCCATTAGCCATAAACAGTCTCATCTCTGAGCAAAGTTCAAGATAAGGGAATGATGGGAATGGAGTTCTCAAAATATACGGCAAAACAAATTCTCTTTGTTAAAAGTTACTCTTTCGACATAACCCCCGTACCTCCCAAGTTGATGTATTCCAAATAGCTTATCTCTAAGTCTATTCCATTTTAACCTTTTGAAAAAGTGACAACTTATCAAGAATGGATCATTTTAAATGACACAAGTAACAACTCTCGTTGCAAGTAACTCTTTCGATATTACCTCTCATGTCACTAAATTGACGTGCTATTCAATGGCCTATCTCTAGGTCTATGACACTATTACACTATCACACTATCAAAATGATCATTTTGTCAAAGAGTTTTATTATCTTGATAAAACTTGAGTTGGAATAATAAAATTTCGTTAAAGTCACAAACACCTACTTTCTTTTAGATCCACATAACCACCATTTTGCCTCACACCCAAGCTAATATAATTAGCTACTCATTACAATAAGGAAAGAAAAATAACTACTAAGAATTACAAAGATAAACATAATGTAAATTGCTCTTGAAAGATAAATGACTTGAAAGTATATAAATATATATATATATATATATATATATATATATATGTTGCTAAAAATGTAAAGATGAGAATGTAAATTACAAGGAAATGGAAATGACAAGAAAGTAAACTTGAAGACAAATACAATGAATTTTAACTACTAAAATCTAAAACAAAAGAGTAAAGGAAAGGCTAGAGATGCAAGATGAAGAAAGAAAATACAACCAAATGAAAAGTGCAGGTGGGTGTTGTTTCAATGCTGCAAGCATGCATGTACTAGCATGAAGAACATGAAGAACAAGATGAAGAATGTAAGAACATAAGCATGAATTTTGGAAATTACAAAGGACACTGGACTGGAGTAGGACCAGTTCGTGAATCAAACAGAAAGTAAAGGATTTAGACTAAGCATAACAAGATGGAAAGCTTGAAAGAAAATAAGAAGAGCAAGATGAAGAACTTAAAGATTACTTCTTGGAATTAAAGAGATTAAAAGGATGATTTAGGATCAATCCACAAGCTAGCTACCGATCAGATGCTCAAACATGAAGAAACATAAACTAGAATGATGTAGAGAGATGTCCCCTTATGAGCAACTAAGCCTTCCTTTTATAGACAAGAGGAGTGGCAAAGTTGTTATTGAGGGGAATCTAATTGTACTTAAGCTAGTCTATTGCCAACTAAGGCTACAAAAGCTAGTTCCAACTTAACTAAACTATTACAAACCAGATAAATTAGTGTTTAGAGGTTACAATCAGATCAGTTCCATGCCAAAAACTCAGATTAGCCTTTATCATCTTCGATTCTTTTATCCAAAACCATCAGCTCCATGTTGTACTGATGCTGCAGCATGCCCTGTTTCCAAATAGATTTCCAAAAGATAACCAAATTAGCCTACAATCAATATAGAACAAGCAAATCACACAAATTCAACTCCAAGACACAATAAATGGAAAACAAAGTAGAAAATGACTCAAAGTGGGATTTAGAAATGAAAAATCCTATCTAGAAGGCTAAAAGAAATGTGCTTAAGTACTCAAAATTGAGTACTTATCACCACCCCAAACTAAAAACTTTGCTTGTCCCCAAGCAATAAAAAGAACAAAAGAAAAGACATTAAATGTGAAAGTTTTGCATTGGAATACATTAGGTGTATATCATGAGTTTGAGCATGCCAAGTCTATATCATATAGCCTTTCATAAATCCAAAGTAACCAACAATCTCATCCTAGATTCTTTAACATGAACCATATGCTAGCCTTATAATCTTTTTGTTATGGACACATATCCTACATCACACCTCTTTCATGTCTTTGAGTGTATGGGTTTCTCTCTTTTGGCTCTTTCTTTCCTCTCCATGCCTTTTCTCATACATGTACCAACACTTGAATTTTTTTTTCAATTTTTGTGCATTTTCTGTTGGTACATACACTAGCCCCTATGGGACTTTGGTGTTGATTAGCCACTTTTCATGGATTTTTCTTGTGCCATATTAGACACCCCCACCCCAAACTAAGAATTCTGCAATGTCCTCATTGTAGGAGAGAAATGTGTTGATTTTTGACAATGGGGTGGCTATGGTGCAAGAAAAGGATGAATACCAATAAAATGAGTGTGAAATGTGTAGAACATGGTCCAAATTGTGTCCCAAGTAACTATTAGGCTAGTTCTAGCATGCCCTACTTTTAATATGAGATGTGGACTCATTAAATTATTATGGATATACAATTCAACCAATCATATCAAAACATGATCCAATGCAAACAAAACAAACCTATAAAAAGTAAAAGACTAATCCCAAACTAAAAACTAAAAATAAACAGATATAGAGCAAACAGGGTGTGATTTAAACCTGTCCTACTCAGGTTGAGTAGGCTGTGTGTGGCCAACAGGGGCTGCAAGTGAAACTGCTATGAGGCTGGATGCTGCAGCACCAATGTGGACACTTTCTTCTGCTTTCAATTTTTTTCTCAGCTCTGCTATCTCTGTCTTCTGCTTTTTCACCATCTTTTTCAGTTTCTTCACTTCTGCATTCTCCTCCTCTTGATCTCTTCTCATTCTGCTATCAACCATAGACTGCACCTCCATCTTAAGGTCTTCTAGCTTCTCTATAAACTCATTCCTTTGTTGCAGGATTGTGTCCATAAAATTGTTGTTCTGAGCCAGCACTTCCTACATCATTCCCACCATCTCATTTGCCCCAACACCCTTCTCTTTTCTGTCTTTCAACCTCTGTACAGCCTTCATGTCCATCTGATGTCTTTCTCTCTGTTCCTTTACAATTAGATCATCAATGTACCTACGTACTCCCATTTCAGTCAGCAGCTTGGTCAACATTCCAGGGAAGTAAAATTTTCCCCTTGATTTTGACCTGGTAGAGCACTCCCTTATACTTCTCATGATGATCTTTCCAAAGTTTATTGTTTTACCTGTCACAAGGCAATACAATAACAACATTCTTTCCACAGTGATGAAAGTGTCATGAGAGGTTGGTGAGATAGTGTGCCTTACAAAGTTGATCCATACATTGGAGTCAGCTGTGAGGTTGGAGGCTCTGAAGGTCCTTAGCATGAGATTTGTGTGGCTTTCCCAAGTGGTTTTAGGCTTTCCCAAGACTGCAACAACCTCAGCAAGGTCATTGACAGTGGCTTTACGCACAAGTGCATAGTATTCTGTTTTCTTGGGTGGATTGAGTTTTAGGAACTAGTTGATCTTTTTGGCAATAAGGTTGACAGTGGTTCCTCTAACCTGAATCTTTGAGGCTGAAGTCACAGACATTTCATAGTAGAATTCTCTAATGAGGGTGAGATTGTAGGAGGTATACACCTGACACAGCTTGCTGAGACCTTGGGTGTCAACTACCTGCCTAATGAAATGGAATTCCCTTAAACTGTGCTCATCTATTCCCTTCTCAGGGAACCCAATCTTAGTCTGAAATTTAGGCCACATTTTTGCAGCAGCTTTGGAACTAAACCCATTGTGAGGTGAGGTAGGCCTTGGCAAAAGATCCACAACAAGTTTCTCATTTCTCTCTTTTCTTCTCACAGACTACTCATTCTGCAGAGATGCTGCAGCATAGCAGTTGGTGTCACTAGGTTTGGTTCTAGATGGTTCTCCCTCAGTCATCACTCTCTTGGTCCTTTTACTCTTTCTGGACCCTTCCCTAATGGTCTTCTTGGCATGGACTTTTCCTAACCCTTTTCTCTTCCTAGTTGGCTTAGTGACAATAGGCTCATCTTCCTCAGTCCACATGACATCAGTTTGAGGGATTTTTCAACAGGGGGTTCCTCAAGAATCACAACCTCCTCAGTTGGATTTTCAACAGAGACCAAAATCTCTTTACCTTTGAGAACATCAGCGGGGGTGTTCGCCTCATTGGCCGTAGGGTTCAATGGTCCAAAAGAGCCATCGAACTCATACCTTTTAAAATGCCCAAGATCAATTTTTCTGGAAGCAATGGGTCTGTCAGAGTCATCCTTTGAACAAGAAGTCAAAGACCCATCATGTGAACAGCAGGCAATACCTGAGATTCTTCCATAGCAATGAACTTAGGATGAGCACTGATAGCAAGAAGGTTTCTTGCCGAATCCTCCCCTGTTGAGGTTGGCTTTGTCGAACTTTCTCCTTTATCGGCCACAGAGGTGTTATCGACCTCTGTGTCTTTGGTGAGTGGAGAATAAATGTGGAGGAATGGAAATGCTCGAACCTGAGGAGAAATGGAGTTATCCTCAAGGACCACTGCGTATTAGTGCTTGATGCTCGATCATTCTCCCTGGTTCGGGGGCTTCTTCTTCGTTCGGCGTTCGGAGGGTTTCTTACCATTGCCCTCTTTATTCTTGCCATGTTACAGATTGAACACAGAGAAATGGGAAGGAGATGGTGGTTTTCGAGATACGTTCAGCTTGAGAGGGAAGAAACAGGGAGTGAGGAGAGTGGGAGTGAGAGTGAGAGAGAAGAAACGGTTAATCAAAAAAGAAAAGGGTTTCTTGAGAGATGAAAAGACAAAAAGTTGAAGTGATAGTGTCCTTATCTGAAAATCTTGGGAGATGTTAGCTGTAATTTGGGTAATGACCTTTGGTTTTCTAAGGTGAGGTACACAAAAGGCATCTTTTGGAACCTTCCTAATCATTGTTGCTATAAATTAGACACAAGGTCTAAAAATAGCCAAAAATATGATGTCACCCAGTGTACTTTTCTTAAACAAACCCAAAAATTCTTCTGATATATTCCCCAAACTTTCAGCTGGACATTCCCTTTTTCTTTTTTTGAAGACTCAAAGCTTTAGTGCTGCAGCACTGGAATAGCATCCTCTTGTTTCCTCTTTTTTTTTTCTAAATTAAGGTTGCACACTGACAAACAAATTATACAAAACTAATAAGGAAAATTGCTAACTAACTAAACAAAGATTATTTTACACAGATTTTGGAACTTTGAGATAGTTCCCACCTTTGATTGAAGCTTTTTAGCATAGAGTGACCATCTCCACAGAGCCATGCTGTGGAGATGCTACAACATCATGGTATAGATTTACTCTCTGGCCGTTGACTTTGAACACACTATTGTTTTCCGGATTGACTAAATCTACAGCCCCATATGGATATACTTTGTGGATGAGAAATGGGTCTGACCATCTAGACTTAAGTTTACCTGGAAACAACTTTAGCCTAGAATTGAACAAAAGACATTTCTGGCCTGCTTTCAACTCTCTGTGCCTGATCCTATTGTCATGCCATTTTTTTGTTTTCTCTTTGTATAACTTGGAATTTTCATAGGACAGGTTCCTATGTTCCTCTAACTCACAGAGTTGCAGCTTTCTCTTGTTGCCAGCCTCACCTAAGTTCAAGTTCAATTCTTTTATAGCCCAATATGCTTTATGTTCAAGTTCCAAAGGGAGATGACAGGCCTTTCCAAAGACTAGCTTGTATGGAGACATACCCAAAGGTGTTTTAAAAGCAGTTTTGTATGCCCATAAAGCATCATCTAATTTAAAAGCCCAGTCTTTTCTGTTCGGTTTAACAACTTTTTCAAGAATCCCTTTTATTTCCCTGTTTGAGAGCTCAGCCAAACCATTGGTTTGTGGGTGGTATGCAGTGGCAACCTTGTGTTTCACATGATATTTCTCAAGAACTTTACTTAACAAATTGTTTATAAAGTGGGTACCCTCATCACTAATTAGTGCCCGGGGGGTACCAAACCTTGTAAAAATCTGTTTTTGTAAAAACTTTACAGCAGTTTTAGCATCATTAGAAACACATGCCATTGCTTCTACCCATTTTGAAACATAATCAACAGCAACTAAGATATATTGACAATTGTTTGAAGGAGGAAAAGGTCCCATAAAATCTATTCCCCAAACATCAAATAACTCAACTTCTAAGATCCCATTCAAAGGCATTTCATTTTTCTGAGAAATGAAACCACTTCTCTGGCATTCATTACATCTTTGAACAAAATTATGGGAATCTTTAAAGAGAGTTGGCCAATAAAATCCTGATTGAAGCACTTTAGTTGCTGTTCTTTGGCCTCCGAAATGTCCTCCATAAGTTGATTGATGGCAATGTTGTAGAATTGTTGCAACTTCAGTTTCTGGGATACACCTTCTCAACAATTGATCTGTACCAAGTTTAAACAGAAAAGGGTCATCCCACAAGTAAAATTTGCAATCATGGAGAAATTTCTTAAGCATGTGATGAGTATAATCAGAAGGTATGATGCCACAAGCCAAATAATTTGCTATGTCAGCAAACCATGGAAGTTGTGCCGGCACCATAAGAATCTTTTCATCAGGGAAAGTCTCAGTAATGCCTCCACCTTCCCTACTTTCAACAAGTTTCTCTAACCTGGACAAATGATCAGCCACCTGGTTCTCAGTCCCCTTCCTATCAACAATCTCTAGGTCAAACTCTTGCAACAACAAAACCCATCTTATCAGCCTAGGTTTAGCATCTTTCTTTGATATCAAATATTTAATGGCATCATGGTCGGTATGTACAATGACTTTTGCACCCATCAAATATGATCTAAAATTTTCAAATGCAAACACCACAGCCAATAATTCTTTCTCAGTTGTTGTGTAATTAATTTGAGCTTCATTTAGGGTTTTGCTTGCATAGTGGATGGAATGAAAATTTTTCTCTTTTCTTTGACCTAACACAGCACCAACAGCCCAATCACTTGCATCACACATGATTTCAAAAGGTTTGTCCTAGTCAGGAGCCACAACCACTGGTGCAGTTACCAAAGCTTTCTTTAAAGTGTTGAATGCATTTCTACATTCATCATTGAAAACAAACTTTTGTTCATGCTGTAATAACAGACATAAAGGTTTTGAAATTTTTGAAAAGTCTTTTATAAACCGTCTATAAAATCCAGCATGGCCAAGAAAGCTCCTGATACCTTTAACAGTGGTTGGTTCAGGTAGTTTTTCAATTACTTCAAGTTTAGCTTTGTCTACCTCAACTCCTCTTTTAGAAATTAAATGACCAAGGACATTCCCTTCTGTTACCATGAAATGACATTTTCCCAATTAAGGACCAGGTCAGTCTCCTCACACCTTTTAAGACTTTGTTTCAAATTATCCAAACACTGATCAAAAGATGAACCATAAACAGAAAAATCATCCATAAATATTTCAATGGATTTTTCAAGCATATCAGAAAATATGGACATCATGCATCTCTGAAAAGTGGGAGGAGCATTGCAAAGTCCAAAAGGCATCCTTCTGAAGGCAAAGATGCCATAAGGACAAGTGAAAGTAGTCTTCTCCTAGTCTTCTGGTGCTATGGCTATCTGGTTGTATCCTGAGTATCCATCCAAGAAGCAGTAGTACTCTTTTCCAGCCAACCTGTCCAACATTTGATCAACAAAAGGTAAGGGAAAATGGTCCTTTTGAGTAGCCTTGTTCAGCCTACGGTAGTCCATGCAAATTCTCCATCCGGAGACTATTCTGGTAGGGATGAGTTCATTCTTGTCATTGGAAATGACAGTGATCCATCCCTTCTTGGGTACACACTGGACTGGACTAACCCACAAACTACTGGCTATTGGGAAAATAATTCCTGCATCTAACCATTTCAAAATTTCCTTTTTCACTACCTCTTTCATGACAAGGTTCAGTCTTCTTTGTGGCTCTATGGAAGTGAAGTTCTTGTCTTCTAAGATGATCTTATGTTGACAAATAGAGGGACTGGTCCCTTTAAGGTCAGCAATAGTCCATCCTATGGCTTTTGTGTGCAACTTCAACATATCTAGTAACTTCTTTTCTTGATGCAATTCTAGGGTGGCAGAAATAATGACTGGCAATTTGTCTTCTTCCCCTAAAAAAGCATACTTTAAGTGAGATGGGAGTTGTTTCAACTCCAGGTCAGGTGGTGAGATTATTGATGGAGTAAATGACTTTTGTTCATTACTTTCTAGCAGCTCAAATGCTGCAGCATCAAAAGGGACAGACTCTTTCTCCAAGGTTTTATCATCATCATCATCATCATATTCCTTGTCTAAGTCTTCTAAGGTTAGGTATTCCTCATCCTCCTATTCTATCCTACAAACCTGTTTGACTCCCTCCTCATGACACAATTCCTCATTGATACCTAGGCTTGAGCAGTCTTCTAGATCACTAGGGTATTTTAAAGAATTGAAGACATTGAATGTGACTTTTTGGTCTTGTAGTCTCATGGTCAACTCACCTTTCTGGACATCTATCAAAGTTCTACCAGTAGCTAAGAAAGGTCTTCCCAAAAGTATGGGAATATCCTTGTCAGCCTCAAAGTCTAAAATGATAAAGTCAGCTGGAAAAATGAACTTGTCAACCTGGACTAACACATCTTCAATCTTACCCTTGGGATATGCAATGGTATTATCAGCTAGAATGAGTGTGACTGTGGTAGGTCTGGCCTCTCCTATGCCTAAGCTTTTGAAAATGGACAATGGCATAAGGTTGACACTAGCACCTAAATCACACAGTGCCTTCCCAACCTCTTTCCCACCTATAGAGCAAGGAATGGTAAAACTCCCTGGATCTTTTTGCTTAGGGGGAATTTTGTTGGTCAAGAGAGCACTGCAACCTTCAGTGAGGGCAACAGTCTCATATTCATTCAACTTCTATTTCTTGCTCAATATGTCTTTTAAAAACTTGGCATAACTGGGCATCTGCTCAATTGCTTCAACAAGAGGTATGTTGATATGCAATGTCAGGATCGAATTCTTAACAAGAATTAATACTCAGAAACTAATATCAAAGAAGTTGCGGAAAAACACTTTGATATTTGATAAAACAGTAATCAAAACACAGTATATAATATCAAACAGTAAACTTGTATTGAATGCTTAAAGCTACAAGATTACACACTCAACCTCAATATTGATGAACAGGCTCACCAATACGAATTCTACTTCTCTAGAATTAGGATCTATGCCTTGAGGTTGATTTCTCTCAAGAAAAACAATTATCCAAAGTTGATTCTATCTATTCTATACATTCTATACATATACTGATAAAAGGATAATTACAAAGAATAAATAAATCTTCAGAATATATTCCATGTATATCTTCTAAGTATATCTTCAGTATATCCAGCTGTAGTACATTCCATCCGTATCTCTTTAGCAGCATTAACTAAGCTTAGCAGCAGTATCCTCTTCCAGCAGCATTAACTACAAGCAGTACTAACTACTAGCAGTACTAACTATAACTAGCAGTAGTAATTCTACTAGCAGTAGTAACACTTAGCAGTATTAATCTTCAACTTGTTCTGGCAGTAGTAACCACTCTTGTACTAGCAGTAGTAACTACACTTAGAAGAATCTTCAGTTCCCAACAATCTCCCCCTAACTTGACTTTTAGAAGAGAAGTCAAGTTCTTCAAATATTCTTCCAGAAGCTCTCCAAGATGCTTTCAACACCTTTTGATCAGTTTCCCAAATTTGGGTCTAGGCCCAAGCTTTGATTCACTGTTCTTCTCACCACAATCTTAGCCATCTCTGAATCCTTTGTACAGACCAATGTAGCTTTGAGCATCCCTTCCAACTTCTCCTTGTTGTGCTCATATATTTTGTCCACCGGGTAGTATTCATGATAACAGTTATCAACAGTAATCATGTATACTCCACAGTTTTCAAATAATATCCATTTGTCAATCTTCTTGAATATGAACTCATGCTTATGATCTTTAATCCTATGATGTACTCTTTCTGGATCAAACATCATGCACAAGTATTCTAAAGTAACTTTGAGAAGATTTTCTTCAGTACCTTTCAACACAGGTTCATAAAGTTTCATCCCCACTTTATGTAGTTCTTCTATGTCAGCTCTTGAACAACTTCTGATAACCTTCCCCCATGTTGAATAAGCTTCAAATGAACCATCAGCTCTCTTGATTCTGAAGAAATTCTTTCCATTGTCTCTTAGAATATCCCAGAAGATGATCTCTGGAGCTTGCATAGAGATTGGATCAGCCTTCAAAGGTTCCACTATGGTCATGTATGTATCCATATTCTCATTTGTTGGCTCATTGGACTGTGTTGGAGGTGGAACTGATTCTGGTTCATTGGACTGTGCAGGAGGTTGAACTGATTCTGCTATTGGTACCTCTGAATGTTCTGATGTAGTACCAGCTGTTTCTTCTATTCTGGGCCTTTTAGACTGCCTTTTTGAGGCAATTGTCTTCACCCTTTTTCCAGCTTTGGCTTCCACACTGGCTTCAACACCAACACTTTCAGATTCTTCCTTTTTATCTTTTGCTTCTTCTTTAGATGGTGTAGTTTCCTCAGGGAATGGTTGTTGGATGTTGAGATCATGTCTCTCTTTCATCCTTCTCTCAGCCTCTTCCCTTTGTGCTGAGTCCCCTTGGAGTTTGGCCATTTCTTTGTTGTATAGTTCTTCAACCTGAGAATAAGCCATATTTGTAAACATCTCCCCCTTAACCCCAATTGCACCTTTCAGGAAGTTAATCATTTTTCTTCTTTCCTGATTGGCCAAAAAGGTCTTGGAGGGTTGTCTTTTCTGCTTTTTGAATGGCATTCTTTTTACTTGTACTTGCTTGGCCTGAGCTGCTGTTTTCATGCTCTTCTGGTACTCTTCATTTAGTTTTCTGGCCATATTCAGTGCAAGCTCTCTATCTTTCTCAGATTGAAGATTTTCCTCCCTTTCCAAATCTGCCTGAAGCTTCTTAGCCACTTCTTCATCCATTTCTATTTGAGTTTTCTTCTTAACAGGTTGTTCAGATTCAATCATCTTAGATTTACCCTTTGTATCCTTCAGCCCTGCCTCACTTCTTTCCTGTTTCTTCTTTTCTATGCCACCTTCATTGATGACCACTCCCTTAGCCTTTTGAGTAGCCTTAGGAGTGTCATTCTTTGCCTTTACTAATGTTTCCGCTATTTCCAACTCTTCAACAGATAGTCCTGTTTCTGCTTGAGCATTATCTGTTTCTGCAGCTTTCTCCCCCTTACCATCAGATCCCATCTCAGAAATACTTTCTTTTTCTGCTTCAGCCTCTGAATTCTCCCCCTTGTTGAAATCATCTTGAACTCTTGTCCTCCTCTTTAACACAAACCGCTTCCTTCTTTGTTTTTGTAACAGTCTTGTCACCATTTTCTTGAGTTTGGTGATTTGAACTTGTTGAGATAGAATTACCAACTTCATCTCTTCTATTTCTTTTCCCTGCTTGAGGACATCCTGGTTGATGTTTCCCATTGTTTCCATCAATTCTTGATAGTTATATCTGTCCTCACCTTCTCCAGGAGTGTTACCCCCTATTGAAGGATCATTGGATCTTTTTGAAGTGGAAGTCTTCTGCCTAACAGAAGCACTATCCACCCCCTTGGTTTCTTGGCACCAGGGTCCTTCAAATGATTGCTCATTTAAAGTTGCCATGGGGGAGGTCTTATTTATGTTACCACTGTCCTCCTCTGTGCTAGCAGGAGTAGTGGCAGCCTCATCTCCCATATGCTCTACCTCCTCCTCAGAGAGCACCTCCTTGGGGTTGGGAGACACCCCTGTGGGTTCCCTTTGGATATTCTCTAAAGGCGTATTCTCCCTTAGAGGGCTTAAAGGCTTAGGGGTTTCTGGTACAAGAAGGGAAGGAGCCTTCCTTACCTGTTTTCTCTTATAAGTATGGGAAATTGGAGAGGTTGGTTTTGTAAGAATGGACTGGGGAATAGTTTGTGGTTGAGAAGGTTGGGCTTGGCTAGCAGTGGGATGGTCGAATGAGGGCCTTGACCCTGCTGCCATACCTTCAGTTGTTTGGGACACCACCATCATTGTAGAGAACAATGGGGTGTCAACTCCTTCCGAGTCCCCAGCAGATCTTCTCATATTTGAGAAAACCTTGCCTTTGGGGGGTTTAGGTACATAGACCCCAACAGGTTGAGGTATATCCGTCAATTCATGGTTAATAACTTCTTGCACAAACCTGGGATACATAAAGAAACTCTTTTTGTTTCCCATATTTGATACAAGATCACTGAAAATCATCTTTGGAAAATTGTACCTTCTGGATGTAGCCAAGCATACCAAAGCATATGCAATTGGACTGCTGAACTCACTCCATCCAGTGGTCTTTTTGGAGATGCAATGCATCAGGGTATGAACAAGAAAACGCCATTGGGGTGAAAACTTTGCTTTTGAGAATTTGAAAACTCTCAATGGGCCTCCATACCCCATTCTTAGTAAGATTGGAAAACAGTTCATCATTAGAGATAAACGTTATACCAGAGGCATCGTCTAGACGTAGACTGATGCGAATGACCTCTTCAGTAACTGTTAATGGCTTGCCACACACAGTTGTCTTTATCTTTTGCACACCATTTTCAGCAACAATGGTGGCATTTGCCCAGAACAACCTCTGATGTTCGATGTAGATGGTAGGGGCAACAGTGAGAGCATGTGCAATGTGACTTGTCTTGAGAAAATCCACAATCTGGTAGAATCCTTCTGCTTGTTTGGGCTTCTGCAGCATTGCGATCTCATTGTGCTCATCGATAAACGCCATGGATGCCATTGAACAGAGATTTTCTTGCCTGGAATAGTAGGTTCTTGAGAGAAAAAGGATTAGAAGAGCAAGTGAACAGTATGCAAAGAGTCGTTATGAACGTTTAGGCGGGCAATGGGTATTTATAGTATTCGGATTAAAAGCAGTATTAACCTAGAGCAGCATTAACTAACTAGCAGTATTAACCGCGAGCAGTATTAACTAACTAGCAGTATTAACTGCGAGCAGTATTAACTGACAAGCAGTATTAACTAACTAGCAGTATTAACTGAGAGCAGTATTAACTACGAGCAGTATTAACTAACTAGCAGTATTAACTAACTAGCAGTATTAACCAACTAGCAGTATTAACTACGAGCAGTATTAACTAATCTAGCAGTATTAACTAACTAGCAGTATTAACCAACTAGCAGTATTAACCAGCTAGCAGTATTAACCAACTAGCAGTATTAACCAACTAGCAGTATTAACTAACTAGCAGTATTAACCAACTAGCAGTATTAACTAACTTACTCCTTGAAGCTCAGGTTGAATTGAGTATTGCTTTGTATGCCCTGAAAAGGTAGATTAGTAGCACCAAGAAACTATAATATGCAGTTATATTTCCACTTTTTGACATAAAGCTTATTCAGTGTTGATCATTCCCATACTTGTTACCAAGAATGTGAATCTACCCACATCAAAAGCTTTGGTGAATAGATCAGCAAACTGGTTGTCAGTATGAACTTTCACAACTTGAATAAGTTTCTTTTCATTACAGTCTCTTATGAAGTGATACCTGATCTCAATGTGCTTAGTCTTAGAGTGCTTGACAGGATTATTTACAATGTTGATAGCACTGCTATTATCAATAAAGATGGGAGTGTGTAGAAAGGTTACCCCATAGTCCAACATTTGATTTTGAATCCATAAGACCTGAGCACAGCAACTTGCAGCTGCTATGTACTCTGCTTCTGTTGTAGATGTGGACACTGTGGTTTGTTTCTTGCACTGCCATGAAACTAGTCTAGCACCCAAGAACTGACATCCTCCAGAAGTAGACTTTCTGTCCAAGTTTGCCCCACCTAGATCACTGTCTGAGTATGCAATTAGGTCAAAGGGTGAGTCATGAGGATACCAAAGTCCCAATCTGGGTTGACCTTTGAGATATCTGAATATCCTCTTAACAGCTTGAAAGTGAGATTGCTTTGGCCTAACTTGGAATCTTGCACACACACGGACTGGAAACATTATATCAGGCCTTGATGCTGTGAGATACATGAGAGAGCCAATCATAGATCTGTAATGATGCACATCCATATCCTCCCCCTCAAGATCTGCAGTTATCTGCTTGTGTGTTTCCATAGGTGTACTGGCAGGTTTTGAATCTGAGAAACCAAACTTGATTAAAATGTCTTGCACATACTTGGACTGACATATGAAGATGCCATCTGACTTCTGTTGAACTTGGAGTCCAAGGAAGAAAGTAAGTTCCCCCATGGAACTCATTTTAAACCTTTGATGCATTAGGTCCTCAAACTCCTTGCACAGGATATCTTTTGTAGATCCAAAGATAATGTCATCAACATAAATTTGGACCAACAAGATATCCTTCTTCTTTCTCTTGATAAATAGAGTCTTATCAATGATACCTCTTTCAAAGCCATTGTCCAAGAGGTAGGATGACAGAGTGTCATACCATGCTCTTGGAGCTTGAAGCAGTCCATAAAGAGCTTTCTTCAATTTGTATACTCTGTCTGGATAGCTTGGGTTTTCAAACCCTGGTGGTTGACAGACATATACCTCTTCTTCAATTGAACCATAGAGGAAAGCACTCTTTACATCCATTTGATAGACTTTGAATTTCATGTAAGAAGCATAGGCTAGGAATAATCTGATCGCTTCTATCCTAGCCACAGGTGCAAAGACTTCTTCATAATCTATCCCCTCTTCTTGAGTATACCCTTGAGCCACTAGTCTTGCTTTGTTCCTTATGACAATTCCTCTTTCATCTCTCTTGTTCCTGAAGATCCACTTTGTTCCAATAGCTCTGTGACCTTTAGGAAGGTCTACCAAATCCCATACATCTTGTAGTTTGAACTGTAGCAACTCTTCTTGCATTGCTTCTATCCAGCTAGATTCTTTCATTGCATCATGTGCCTTTTTAGGCTCAAGCTGGGATAGAAAGCAGGACAGCACTGTATGCTGTTGATCTTGCATTTCTTGAAGCCTGCTCTGGTGTCTAGTCATCATAGGAGATGATATATCTCCTATTACCAGCTGTGGAGGATGATTCTTCTGAACTCTGGTGTTATGACTAGGTTCTTCATTAACATTAGCTTCTAGATTGGAGTCATTCAACTCAACTGAAGTGTTTTCAACTGCTTCTTCTGATTCTTTATCTCCTTCATTCTCTTCATCTCTACTCTGACTTGGTTCAGTAGCTTGTTCTATTTCACAGTCTTCAAAAGGATTCACTGTGGGAGTGGGAAAGATCACTGATTTAGATACACTTTCTTGAACTTGTGTAGTCCCTGATCCTTCACCTCCTGAACCTGCATGATCATCACTTCTGAAACCAAAGGAGTTAGTTAGTGAATCAATGTCAAATAGCCATTGAGGACCAGTTCCAATAGGATTTGGTGTGTTCTCATTGCATTTGACATTGTCACTCTCTTCAATTATTCTAGAAGATGAATTGAATACTCTGTAGGCCTTACTTTGAGATGAATAACCAACCAGAAATCCATCATCTGCTTTGCTATCAAACTTACCTAAGTGAGTTTTGGTATTGAGAATGGTACAAGGACACCCAAAAGGTTTGAAAAATCCAATAAAGGGTTTTCTTTTATTTAAAAGCTCATATGGTGTCTTGTTCTTTGGCTTAACTACTAGAACTCTGTTTTGGACATAACAGGCAGTATTAACTGCTTCAGCCTAGAAGGTAATTGGCAGTTTTGAATCAGCCAACAGAGATCTAGCAGCCTCTATTAGTGTCCTATTTCTCCTTTCAGCAACACCATTCTGTTGAGGAGTTCTAGGAGCACTATACTGTCTCTCAATTCCTTTTTCCTCACAAAAGGTGTTTAGATCAAAATTTTTGAATTCAGTCCCATTATCTGATCTAATGACTTTTACTTTTTGATTAGATTGGTTTTCAATTCTCAGGATAAAGGACTTGATCAGTCCACTTGTCTCATCCTTAGTCCTTAGAAAATATACCCAAGTGAATCTAGAGTAATCATCAACAATAACCAAGCAGTAAGATTTCTTGCCTATACTCATCACATTTGTAGGGCCAAACAGATCCATGTGCAATAACTGGAGACTAGAAGAAATAGAATTTATCTCTTTGGACTTATGAGAAGTTTTATGCTGTTTGCCTTTGAGACAAGCAACACAATGATCATCCCATGAAAAGACTTTAGAAGGTAAACCTCTTACAAGGTTGTTTTTAACAAGTTTGTTCATAGTCTTAAAATTCATGTGACACATCCTTCTGTGCCATAGAGAGAATTCATCTAGAGAAGCTTTTGAAACAAGACAATTTAGAGATGAATCACTTTTAACATTATCCATATCAAGACAGTATACATTGTCCTTTCTTGGAGTTCTTAGTAGTATCATGCTTTCATCAACTACTTTGAACCCTGGAGCAAGGATCATACATTCAGTGTTTGTAAATAATATACTATGTTGTTTGTCACAAACCTGTGATACACTTAACAGGTTGTATTTTAATTGATCAACATAGTAGACATCCTCAAATGTCATCTTACCTTTGGTGACATTACCTTTTCCACTTATCTTACCACCAGTAAGATTGTCTCCAAAAGCAACATGTCCTCCATTAATGTGCTTGAAATCCTGAAGGCATGACATGTTGCCTGTCATGTGCCTTGAGCAACCACTATCAACATGCCATATGCTCTTTCCCTTGAGCTGTTGGTTGCCCTGCACATTAGATAAGTCAGTTAGTATGAATTAGGAACCCAAGCCAAAGTGGTCTTGGGTACCCCTTTCTCATCAAAATACTTGCATTCTTTTTTGACAAGATTCTTGAATTTTAACTCCTCATTCTTGGAGTATTTTGTCACTATTATAGGCTTAGAAACAGTTGTGCTGGTGACAGTACTGGTTTTAGAAGTATTGACTGCCTTTGCAGCACTTGCATGCTTAGCAGTACTAACCTTGTTAGCAGTAGTAACAGTGCAAGCAGCAGTAACTGTGTTGGCAGTATTAACCTTTGAAGAGATACTAACTGTATTAGCAGCATTAATGTTTTTAGCAGTACTAACACAGGTAGCAGCAGTAAAACCTTCAGCAGCACTAACCCTGTCAGCAGTACTAACAGTTTTAGTGCTTTTGGGCACCCACATTTTAATGCTTTCTTTAAAAATTCTTTTCTTTATGGGGCCTCTCTTTTCAACATGTTTCTTTCCAGCCTTTCTATAATCAACAGACTTTTGCTTATATCTTTGAAAGGTTATCTGTTGATTGATAGGATTGAAGAAACAAAATTTGGCCAGATGATTTAGCTTGCAACATATGAAGCAAGGTTTTGGTCTATTGATTTTATTCAGATCAACTCCTTGCTTCTGAGCCCATTGATTATTCCAGTTTCTTTGATTTCCTCTTTTTAAACCAGAATGTAGGCTCTTTGCTTTATTGCAATCACACTGTTTTCCAGATGCAGGATTCACAACTGTGGTCTGTTTGTAATGGACCTTATTGTCTTTTACTTTGGTCTTTTCTATTTCCTTGGATTTTATCCAGTCTTTCCCACATCCCTCATTGGTGATTATCTTGTTTTCTTCATGGATTTCTTTACCTATCTTTTTATCTCTCTTCATGCTGGCTTCTTTCTCAGTAATATCCTTAATCACTACTTCATCCAGAGGGTCTATCTTAAAGGCCTTATCAGATAAGTCCTTATTCTCCTTGGTTTCTAACAGATCTGAAGTAGGAGAGATATAATTGTTATTGTAAGGAGGAGGTGTACTGTTGTATCCAAGACCAGGCTTCATCTTATCATGAATCTGAGCCTTTAGAAGAGAATCCATTGCCTTTGAAGCATATGAAAACTTCTCTACGTCAAGTTTGACTTTGGACAATTCCTCCTTCAACTTATCACTCTCTTCTAAGGATTTGGACAGTTTAGTCTCTAATTCATTCTTCTCCCACTTCCAGTAGTTAGTATCATAAGAGTGTTGAAATTCATTGGCTTGAAAGCCTTTGATTTGTTCTTCAAATCTCTCAACTATTAGAACATAGTCTCTTCTATCCTTTTCTAACCTTTTAAGGTCATCACACATACTTTGATTGTGATCCCTGTATCTTTTGACAGTGTCAATGCAAGTTTTAGAGCAAAGGTTAGAAATTACCTCAGATGGGAGATCAGATACTTCTGCCATAAGAGCTTGATTCTGAATGGCTTCCTCAGCTTGATCACTCCAGTCAAATCCCATTCCTTGTTGAGAAACAAGGGCTTGAGCAGGATTCTTGTTCTGAGTGTAGCCTCCATTCTGGGCTTGTTGGTGGTTGTTGTTGGACACAGCATTCCTGCATTCTCTAGCAAAGTGTCCTTTCATGTGACACTTGTAGCATTCCACCTTGGTTTTGTCAAAACCAGCTCCATCTTCTCTTCTTTGGGAGAAGTTATTCCTACCTGTTCTTTTAATGAACTTCTTCACCCTCATAGATAGCATGGCCATCTGCCATTTTATATCCATCTCTTCCAGATCATCAGGGTGAAGTTGTTCCAGATCATCATTGATTAATGAGGGGTTACTATGACTGGACAGGAAGGCTTCAAAGATTGTTTCAGATCCCTTTTCTGAACTTGCTCCACCAGAAGTACTAACTGCTTCAGGAATGGCAGTAGTATCAGTTGCTGCTGACAGAAGTGCAGAATTGTGGACATATCCAGTAGGTTTCTTCTTGATCTCTACCTCAGTTTCAAAAACTCTTAGATCATTGTATAGATCATCAAGTTCTTTCTCCTCCAGATTGTCACTCTGCCTATAAGAGACAGTGTACATAGTCTATTCATCCCCAAGAGATCTGAGGAATTTTCTATTGATGTCATCTTGATCCATCTTTACTCCAACAGTGGCCAGTTCTCCAATGAGTTTGTTGAACCTATCAAAAGTTTGAGTCATAGACTCATTCTTTGATGAAGTAAAATTCTCATATTGCTGTTTAAGAACATCCCTTTGATTTCTCTTGATGCTCTTAGTTCCAGCAAATCTTTTCTCTAGGGAATTCCAGAGAATTTGAGCATCAGTACAGTTGCAGAATTGATGCTGATATTCATTAGGGATTGCCAAGAGCAGAGTACTCAAGGCCTTCATCTCTGTCTGCCTGATCTTTCTTTCACCATCTGTCTTTGGTGGAGGTCTTTTTCCATCTGGTCCTATTCTTCCAGCTTCAGAAGGACCATTCTCAATGATATCCCACATTGAGTAGTCAGTGAGAAGAATATATTGCCTGATCCTTATCTTCCACATGTCAAACTCACTGGGTTTGAGCATTGGAACCTTGGAAACCAAACTGCTGCTTGATTCTGTATGATTTTCCATGATAGCTGTTTCTGATTCAATAGGCTCTGATACCACTTGTCAGGATCGAATTCTTAACAAGAATTAATACTCAGAAACTAATATCAAAGAAGTTGCGGAAAAACACTTTGATATTTGATAAAACAGTAATCAAAACACAGTATATAATATCAAACAGTAAACTTGTATTGAATGCTTAAAGCTACAAGATTACACACTCAACCTCAATATTGATGAACAGGCTCACCAATACGAATTCTACTTCTCTAGAATTAGGATCTATGCCTTGAGGTTGATTTCTCTCAAGAAAAACAATTATCCAAAGTTGATTCTATCTATTCTATACATTCTATACATATACTGATAAAAGGATAATTACAAAGAATAAATAAATCTTCAGAATATATTCCATGTATATCTTCTAAGTATATCTTCAGTATATCCAGCTGTAGTACATTCCATCCGTATCTCTTTAGCAGCATTAACTAAGCTTAGCAGCAGTATCCTCTTCCAGCAGCATTAACTACAAGCAGTACTAACTACTAGCAGTACTAACTATAACTAGCAGTAGTAATTCTACTAGCAGTAGTAACACTTAGCAGTATTAATCTTCAACTTGTTCTGGCAGTAGTAACCACTCTTGTACTAGCAGTAGTAACTACACTTAGAAGAATCTTCAGTTCCCAACATGCAATGCTTTGAAAACATCCAAAAATTTCTTGAATTGCAATTCCTCCTTCTCATTCCTTAACCTTTGGGGGTAAGGAATGTAAGGGGGAACTGGTTTGATAACAGCTTGGTTTGATTGTTTTGAGCAAGATGGATCCAGTATGCTTTTGGTCTTGGTTTCATTAGGTGAAATCACAACTGTGGTCTTTGGATTAGTCAAAGATGGACTTGAACTTGTGATCTTAGGATCTTGATTTTCTACTTGAACTTCTGGTATTGGAATTACAGGAACCTCTGGATCAGGAATGGACTTGGATATTTTTTTAGAATTTGTTTTGGTTGTTGGTCCAAATTCCTTTTCCATAGATTCAGGTAATTCTTTACCACTCCTAAGTGTGACAGCTTTCACATGTTCTTTCCAGGAGCCTTGGGTAATTCTGTATTACTAGGCAAAGTGCCTGAGGCTCTGTTGTTCTGGTTAAGTGCAATTTGACTGACTTGTGATTCAAAACTCTGGAGAGCTGCTTGTGTCTGACTCATGAATCCTCTCATCATTGCTTCAAGAGAGAGATTTGAGTCATCATGTGGAGGTGCATGATGTTGATTTTGAAAAGGTGGTTGAGTGTGCTGATTGTTTTGAAAACCTTGATTACGATTATTCTGATGATGATTATTTTGAAAATTTCCCTTGTACTGGTTTTGAGAACTACTTGCTTGATTTTGAAAATTGGAGTTCCTTTGGTGCTTTGGTGCTGGTGGATTCAAACATGGACTGTTCCAAGAGAAGTTTGGGTGATGTTTCCAGCTTGCATTGTAATGGTTGGAGTGGGGAGCAGGTCTGTTTTGCACAAAGTTCACAGATTCAGAATTATGTGGACAGTTTTCATAAGAATGCTCTCCACCACAACACACACATTCGGCTGTGCTCCTTGACCAGAAGTTAGATTTTTAAGCATGTTGGTCATGGAAGCAAGCTGAGCTGTCAATGCAGTATATGCATCCACATCATGCATTCCAGCAGTTTTCCTTTGAGTTTGGGCCCTTGGATCAGCCCAGTGTCCATTGTTTGTTGAAATCTTTTCAAGAATCTCATACCCGGCATTGTAGGTATTGGATGTAAAAGCCCCTCCTGAAGTCGCATCGAGCATTTGTTTTGCATTGGGAACTAGCCCATTGTAAAATGTTTGGAGTTGAATACAGTAGGGAATGCCATGATAAGGGCATTTTCTCAACAATTCTTTAAATCTTTCCCACGCATCCGGAATAGCTTCATCATCCATTTGTTTAAACATGCAAATCTCAATTCTGGATTTAGCATTCCGGGTAGGTGGAAAATATTTTCGCAAAAAATTTTCAGCCATATCACTCCATGATGGTACTGAACCTGGTGCTAATGAATTGAACCAAACTTTTGCCCGGTCCCTTAAAGAAAATGGGAATAGAGTGAGCCTTAAGGCATCAGCAGATACTCCAGGGATTAGAAAAACATCGGTGATTTTCATAAAAGATTTTAAATGTGAATGTGGATCTTCCGATGGCATTCCGGCAAATTGACCATTGGCTTGCAACATATGAAACATGATGGGTTTTGGTTCAAAATGTAAAGTTTCTAATTGTGGCCTAATAATCCCAGAATTCAATTGCTCAAAATTAGGAATTGCATAGTCCATAATTCTTCCATCTTTTGAGTTTGCAAGATCAATGATGTTTTGTGGTTCAACATTACCAACAGATCCGGCATCATCTTCCTCATCATTATGATTTTGGTGATTTTGAAACTGATGAGGTGGAGGATTTCCAAAAATTGGTGCATTATTTGCAAAAATTGGTGGCGACCTGATTTGATGCACTAAAGGTGGTCTCATTTGATTTTCCAATGGCGGTGGTTTATTTTCCAAAAGTGGTGGTCTAAGATGCATGTTTTCAAAACCCGGGGGGAGGTCCTTCCATATTGAGAGGATTTATGCTTTGAAAAGTTCTTTGAATTCTCCTTCTTTGACGGAAGGTTCTCTCAATATCTGGATCTAACTCAAAAAGTTCCCCGCATTGTATTCTTGGCATGCACCACTTTTAAAAATCTTTTGAAACTCCCAAAGGTGGTAGAAAAACCAAATCTTTTAAAACACTTTTAAACACTTTTGACTTGCCAATCCTCGGCAACGGCGCCAAAAACTTGACAGGCCCTTTTGTGTACCTTAGGGTGAGACAGATAATACCAAAAAGCAAGTATACAAATTGGTACTATGTCGCCTTGGAAGTAATAAAATGGTAAAGATACCAGATATCGTCCCACAGAGATCGGACTAAAAAGTGTGTTAAAAGTATGATGAAATATGAGATTTCAGATGACGAATTTGAAGCAATATTTTTGAAGGTTGATTAACACAGATCTAAATGAACAAGAATAAATGAGAAGCAAGGGTGTAAGACTTTTGATGGTATATGAATCCAGAATCCAGCAGGTCAATGCTACAACACTGTCATAGCATGATGTTGTTTGAATGTTGCAGCATGCTTCTGACTATAACTAGTTTTATTATCGATTTCAAGACACGTTCATCTCGGACTCTCACCATCCCATTATTCCATTAGCCATAAACAGTCTCATCTCTGAGCAAAGTTCAAGATAAGGGAATGATGGGAATGGAGTTCTCAAAATATACGGCAAAACAAATTCTCTTTGTTAAAAGTTACTCTTTCGACATAACCCTCGTACCTCCCAAGTTGATGTATTCCAAATAGCTTATCTCTAAGTCTATTCCATTTTAACCCTTTGAAAAAGTGACAACTTATCAAGAATGGATCATTTTAAATGACACAAGTAACAACTCTCGTTGCAAGTAACTCTTTCAATATTACCTCTCATGTCACTAAATTGACGTGCTATTCAATGGCCTATCTCTAGGTCCATGACACTATTACACTATCAAAATGATCATTTTGTCAAAGAGTTTTATTATCTTGATAAAACTTGACTTGGAATAATAAAATTTCGTTAAAGTCACAAACACCTACTTTCTTTTAGATCCACATAACCACCATTTTGCCTCACACCCAAGCTAATATAATTAGCTACTCATGACAATAAGGAAAGAAAAATAACTACTAAGAATTACAAAGATAAACATAATGTAAATTGCTCTTGAAAGATAAATGACTTGAAAGTATATAAATATATATATATATATATATATATATGTTGCTAAAAATGTAAAGACGAGAATGTAAATTACAAGGAAATGGAAATGACAAGAAAGTAAACTTGAAGACAAATACAATGAATTTTAACTACTAAAATCTAAAACAAAAGAGTAAAGGAAAGGCTAGAGATGCAAGATGAAGAAAGAAAATACAACCAAATGAAAAGTGCAGGTGGGTGCTGTTTCAATGATGCAAGCATGCATGTACTAGCATGAAGAACATGAAGAACAAGATGAAGAATGTAAGAACATAAGCATGAATTCTGGAAATTACAAAGGACACTGGACTGGAATAGGACCAGTTCGTGAATCAAACAGAAAGTAAAGGATTTAGACTAAGCATAACAAGATGGAAAGCTTGAAATAAAATAAGAAGAGCAAGATGAAGAACTTAACGATTACTTCTTGGAATTAAAGAGATTAAAAGGATGATTTAGGATCAATCCCCAAGCTAGCTACCGATCAGATGCTCAAACATGAAGAAACATAAACTAGGATGATGTAGAGAGATGTCCCCTTATGAGCAACTAAGCCTTCCTTTTATAGACAAGAGGAGTGGCAAAGTTGTTATTAAGGGGAATCTAATTGTACTTAAGCTAGTCTATTGCCAACTAAGGCTACAAAAGCTAGTTCCAACTTAACTAAACTATTACAAACCAGATAAATTAGTGTTTAGAGGTTACAATCAGATCAGTTCCATGCCAAAAACTCAGATTAGCCTTTATCATCTTCAATTCTTTTATCCAAAACCATCAGCTCCATGTTGTACTGATGCTGCAGCATGCCCTGTTTCCAAATAGATTTCCAAAAGATAACCAAATTAGCCTACAATCTTTATAGAACAAGCAAATCACACAAATTCAGCTCCAAGACACAATAAATGGAAAACAAGGTAGAAAATGACTCAAAGTGGGATTTAGAAATGAAAAATCCTATCTAGAAGGCTAAAAGAAATGTGCTTAAGTACTCAAAATTGAGTACTTATCAAGAAATCACTATCTACATGCCACATGCTCTTCTTCTTGAGCTGCTGGTTGCCCTGCACATATGATAAAACAGTTAGTTTCTGGAGGGAACCCAAGCCAAAGTGGTCTTGGGTTGCCCTTTCTCATCAACATATTTATAATCAGTAATCTTAGTCTGGATGAGATGATCAGATTTAGGAATCTTATGGCTGGAATACCTTGTCAAAATTATGGGCTTGGAAGCATTAACACTGGTAGCAGCACTATCCTTGTTAGCAGTACTAACTTGGTTAGCAGTACTATTGTTATCAGCAACACTATTTCTGTTAGCAGTACTATTTGAGGTAGCAGTACTAACAGATTTCTTGACTTTTGGAACCCAAATCTTGACAGAGCTGTTTGCTTTCTTGTTCTGTGAGTTACTCCTTGACTTGCTTGGAGTATTTTCTTTTGATTTAGCAAACTTATTCTGAATATGAGATTTTGCAGTCCCAGTTTTCATTGGTACTGTTCTCATACTAGCAGCCATGTGATT
Organism: Arctium lappa; assembly: GCA_023525745.1. NCBI lineage: Eukaryota > Viridiplantae > Streptophyta > Magnoliopsida > Asterales > Asteraceae > Arctium > Arctium lappa. The sequence continues at coordinate 114,712,029 of CM042050.1, forward strand.
TCTTGATTGCTTCCTAGAACCAAAAGAATTTTGTGTTTGTCTTTGAAAAGTAACTCTTTGGTTAATAGGATTAAAATAACAGTATTTGGCAAGATGATTCAATTTGCCACAGATAAAACAGGGCTTTGGTCTATTGATTTTGCTTAGATCAATTCCCTGTTTTTGAGCCCACTGATTATTTCTATTTCTCTGATTTCCCCTTATTTTATCATGTTTATGGGGCTTGTTCTGTTGACAAGTACAGGGATTTATAACAGAGGTTTGCATGTAGTGAATTCCCTGTACCTTTTCCTTTCCTTTCCTGGAGGTCTCAGCTTTATCACTCTTAACAGTCTCTTTCACTGTCTTGGTCATATCCACTTTATCACTTTTGATAAATAGTTTACCTTCCTTCTCATTTGTCAGAATGTGGTTTTCTAACGGAGTATCTTTATGTTCTTACTCATTCTTACTCTCAGAGTCTTCCTTTTTAGAGTTTGCCTCAACCACTACTTTGTCTAAAGGATCTACTTCTGTGGCTCCTGCAGGTAAGTCATTCTTATCCTGTCTTTCTAAGAGATCTGAGGTGGGAGGAATGTAGTTATTGTTGTATGGTGGAGGGGTGTTGTTGTAGCCTATTCCTCTCTTTAGTTTGTCATGAATTTGAGATTTAAGTAAAGAGTCCATTGCTTTAGAAGAATTGGAATATTTCTCAATATCTAGTTTGGCCTTTTCAAATTCACTCTTAACCTTTTCACACTCCTCTCTAGACTTTTCTAGCTCAATCTCTAACTGATTCTTCTCCCACTTCCAGTAGTTTGAGATCATATGAATGTTGAAGTTCATTAGCTTGATATGCCTTTATTTGTTCTTCAAACTTCTCAACAATCACAACATACTCTCTTCTATCTTTCTCTAACCTTTTAAGGTCATCACACATGCTCTGATTGTGATCCCTGTACTTTTTAACAGTTTCAAGACATGTTTTAGAGCAAAGGTTAGATTTTACCTCTGTGGGAAGAGCAGTGCTTGATGACTCTGAAACTTCTGCCATCAATGCTTGGTTCTGAATGGCCTCCTCAGCTTGATCACTCCAACCAAAGCCCATTCCTTCTTGTGAGACAAGAGCTTGAGATGAATTCCTGCTATAGTTAGTGGACTTTGGTTGATGATTATTGCTTCCATGCTGTTGAGCAGTGCCTCCTCTGTACTCTCTGGCAAAGTGTCCCAGATTATGGCATTTGTAGCATTCCACCTTGGATTTATCAAATCCAACACCATCTTCTCTTTTCATGGAAAAATTGTTTCTACATGTTCTTTTGATGAATCTTTTGACTCTCATGGTGAGCATTGCCATCTGCCACTTGATATCCATCTCTTCAAGGTCATCTACATTGATCTGTTCCAAATCATCATTGATAAGAGCAGATTTAGCATGACTAGCAAGGAATGCTTCCAAAACAGAATTATTGGACCCATCCTGTTTTGAGCCATAAGAAGTACTAACTGATTCTGTATTAGCAGTAGAATCAGTAGTGGATGATAGGAGGGCAGCATTATGAGAATATCCAGATGGCCTTTTCTTAGATTCAACTTCTGCTTCAAATACCCTTAGATCATTGTAGAGATCATCAAGCTCCTTATCCTCTAGATTATCATTCTGTCTAAAGGATACAGTGTACATCACCCATTCTTCACCAAGAGATCTTAGAAATTTTCTGTTGACATCATCATGGTCCATCTTGACACCAACAGTGGCCAACTCTCCAATCAACTTGTTGAATCTATCAAAGGTTTGAGTCATGGACTCATTCTTTGTAGACATAAAATTCTCATACTGTTGTTTGAGAATAGCCATCTGATTTCTCTTAGTGCTTTTAGTACCTGAAAATCTCTTCTCCAATGCATTCCACAGGATTTAAGCATCAGAACAGTTGCAGAATTGATATTGGTATTCATTAGGAATTGCCAAGAGCAAAGTGCTCAAGGCTTTCATCTCAGTCTGCCTCATCTTTCTTTCTCCATCAGTCTTTGGTGGAGTTCTCTTGCCATCTGCTCCTATCTTTCCTTCATCAGAGGGACCATTCTCAATGATGTCCCACATTGAATAGTCTGTAAGAAGAATGTACTGCCTGATTCTGATTTTCCACATGTCAAACTCATTGGGCTTGAGCATGGGGACCTTTGAAACAAGAACACTTTCATGAGATCCGTCCATGATGATTTTTGATTTCTGAGTTGAAAGCTCTGATACCACTTGTCAGAATCGAAATTCTAAACAAGAATTTAAACTAAACACTCAAAAACTATGTTAAAGAAGTCGCGGAAAAACACTTTAACAGTAAATCAATCAAACAGTGTATAAACTCAAATCACAAGTTATATTGATTTAACTTAATGATTACAAACAAAACCTCAATCTGTTGAACAGACTCAACAGACGTTCAATACTTCTCTATTGAAAGGACTTCTAAGAATCTTGAGGTTAATTCTCTCTAAAACAAACGTATATCAAAAACTGTATCAAAAACTGTATTTCTATCAAAGACTTCTAGACTATATATACAGAATTAATTACAAGATAATTATTAAAACAAAATTGATCTTCATTCCATAATTATCTTCATCTTTATCTCCAACTCCTATTCTTTTGCTTCAAGCATCCTTATCTTCATAAGCAGTATTAACTTCATCCTTCTTCAATCCTCAGCAGTATTAACATGCTTGCAGTATTAACTCTCCTCTTGCAGTAGTAATCTTCAAGCAGTACTAACTACTAGCAGTACTAACTCTCCAACCAGTAGTAATTCTACTAGCAGTAGTAATCTTTAACTAGCAGTACTAAATTGTAAGTAGCAGCATTAACCATACTTGACATATTTCTGACCCAACAGAAGATTTCAAGCTGAATGATCCAGTCAGTCAGAACCACCAACGTGCTACAACTGTGGCAAAACAGGTCACTTTGCCAGAGACTGCCGAAGACCCAAAGTCAGAAACTCTGATTATTACAAGAACAAAATGCTTCTTGCAAAGCAACAGGAGGCGGGTAAGGCACTGAGGGCAGAGGATGAATATTGTCTTGATCATTCAGATGAGGAAGAAGAGGGTGAAGAGAAGGATGAAGCAGTCAACATGTGCTTGATGGGAAAGCAGGAATCAAACGCTGAAGCAGATTCAGAAGAGGATGAGAAAGATGAGGTATGTGATTTATCTTATTCAGATTTCATAAATAAAATGCATGCCATGAATTTAAAACAACAAGAGTTAGAGTCGAAGCTTAAGCGAGAAAATGGTGTTATAACTGACAAAAACCAACCGATACAGAAACTTAGCAATGAAATTGCTAAGAGAGAAGTATTGATTGAGGTTTTACATAGAAAAAATGACACCAACGCCAAAGAAAAGACAATAATTCTTAAAGAGAATTCTGAAATCAAGTCTAAACTGCGAAAGAGTGAGTCTGAATTCAGTAAGCTTACTAAAATGCATTCTTCATGTACTGAAGAAAACAAAACTTTAATTGCTAAATTAGATGCTTTGGAAAAGAAGTTATACTCATTAGGTCAAAGTGAACAAACCATTCATCTAAACAAACTGAAAAAGAATAAAGAAAATTGGGGAATCGGTTATTAGAATCCTCGTTATCTTAAAAACGGTATATCTGAAGTGCCTGCACTTTATGATTTTACGTTCTTAAGACTCTCTCATCCATGCCCTGAACTTAAAGTTTTTTGGACTGGATTATCAAAAGAGAATGAAGCCATAGAAACGGAACAATGGAGGAAATCATCTAAAGTTCACCTTCCATTTTATTATGCGAAGCTGAATAATAGTTATGATCAAAAATATGAAAAGAAATCTCTTTCAAATGACTTCTTTCAAAGTTATTTTGTCAAAGAAATGGAGGCAAAGCCTGTTAAAGGTAAACTTTATATCCCTCCTCTTGTTTTGGAAAGTAAGATTTCTGAACTCAAGGACTCTTTAACAGATGAAAGACTTTTGATTGAGATTGAACAAAAAGTTTTTTCTACCGTGCTGAAAAATGTTATTATTTCAAAGGCTTCTAAATCTGATGACATGTTTGGTTCATCAAACGGAGGGTTTGATTTTCTTAACTCTGACGGTGGTTTGGATGGTTGTTTTGAACAATTTGATTTTAATGCTAAACTTCCTAACCATTCATCTTTTATTGTGAAATCTTTGAGAAAAACCAGTATGCCTGTTAACAGTACAAAATCAACGAAAGTTGATAACTCAGTATCTGTGAAAGCTAAAAATGCTAAAGGTAAGATTAAATCTAAGCATTCACAAAAACCGAACACTACTGGTAATCCGAAGAAGAAGCATTTGTTTGTTGCTCAGAAATCTAACTCACGAGTTTCACATGTTTCAGATCTGAGTAAGCAAAGGCCAGAAGTTAAATCTAAGTGGCAACCGAAACAGAAGCTTGAGAAGGCTGATAAATCGTTTTGTAGTGTTAATTGTAATAAGACTTTACCTAGTAAAGATGTTTTGAAAGCGAATGTTGCTACTATTTTGAAATACTCTTTTACGCAACTATTCCAGTTATCTAAATCTGCTAGAAAGTCTTCTATTTATGATAAACATGTTTCTACTTCTTGTCAAGATTCTGAGATTTGGTTTGGAAATTATCATGTGCATTCATATCATTCATCTGATTCATTTAATTTTCAAAAGAAAAGAGGACCCAATTTCAAATGGGTACCAAAATCTAGTGCTAACACAGTTGGACCCAATTTCAAGTGGGTACCAAAAGCTAAATCTGTGTTGCAGGCTCCCAACGTTTAAGAAGGAGAAATCTGTTATGGTTTCTGAACACGTCTGTTCAGAACCCGTGCTTAAGAGAAAGATGGCTTTTGAACAAATCAGTTCAAGACCCACACTTCAATGCTCAAAAAGTCTTAACTCAATCTTTGTTTTAAGACTATCTAAATCAATTGCTTCGTTATTTCTCTTATGCAGATCCGTCATATGTGGTACTTGGATAGCAGATGTTCCAAGCATATGACTGGACAAAAGGAGATGTTGTCCAACTTTAAAGAAAAGTATTGCGGAACAGTTAGATTCGGCAATAGCCAGTTTTCACCAATAATGGGATATGGTGATGTACAACATGATCAAGTCACGATAAAGAATGTGAGCTGTGTTGAAGGCTTACGGCACAACCTTTTCAGTATAGGCCAGTTCTGTGACAAAGACTTAGAGGTCAACTTCAAAGCCAAGAGGTGTTCAGTTCGCACTGAAGAAGGCGAGGAACTCTTGGTCGGTACTCGAGAATCATACCTCTACACAATCAATTTGTCAAATGTCCAGACTGATAAGAAGGTTTGTCTACTATCGAAAGCTTCGATGCAACAAAGTTGGTTATGGCATCGACGGCTCTCTCACCTCAACTTCAGGTACATCAACAATCTGGTCAGTGGAAAGCTCGTCAAAGGACTTCCAGAGCTCAAATATGAAAGAGAACATCTTTGTGCAACATGTGAAAAGAGAAAGATGAAGAGGGCTCCACATAAAACAAAGCCTGAACCGAGAACTAACGCTCCGTTAGAGTTATTGCATATGGACTTATGCGGTCCGATGCGAACTCAGAGTCTAGGCGGAAAGAAGTACATACTCGTGATCGTGGACGATTACTCGAGATACACATGGGTCAAGTTTCTACGTTCAAAGGATGAGACACCAGATGTTCTCATCACATTCCTGAAGACGACCCAGGTGAATCTACAGAAATCGGTCAAGCTTCTAAGAACAGACAACGGCACAGAGTTCAAGAACAAAAAGGTTGAAGAATATCTCGAATCTGTCGGGATTTCACATCAATACTCTGTTGCTCGTACGCCTCAACAAAATGGAGTGGTCGAAAGAAGAAATCATACGCTAGTTGAGGCTGCTCGAACTATGCTAAGTCAATCAGACTTACCTCTATTTCTGTGTGCTGAAGTTGTATCGACTGCGTGCTACACATAGAATCGATCCATGATACACCGAAGATTCAAGAAGACTCCTTATGCGTTGATCAACAACCGAACACCGAAAATCAAATATTTCCATATATTTGGGTGTAAGTGTTTCGTTCTAAATGATAGGGAGAGTCTAAACAAGTTCAGCGCCAAGGCGGACGAAGGCATCTTCATTGGTTATTCCTCAACATCAACTGCATACCGTATCTATCTGAAGAAGTCAAAGACGGTTATAGAAAACATCAACGTCACGTTTGATGAAGATATGGCTTCCTAACAACACAGTTCAGAACCCGTTATAACCGGAGTACTAGCTTCTGGGCAACTCAGTCCAGAACCTGCGTCTCAACAGAATAAATCAGATGAAGCATCAACGTCAACTAATCTTATATCTGATTTAGACTTATTATTTGAATTGTTTTATGATGAATTTCTTGGATCTAATGTAAAGAAATTTGTTGTGGTTGACAGGATGGAAGACTTAATGACTACTCATCCAACCAGTTCAGATATTCCTATTGAATCCAACACCCCGATTCAACAAGAAATTCCAATTCAAATGCCGGCTCCAACAGTTGAAGATGTGACAAATGATGAAGAGACAGAAGTAGCTGAAACAGTAGGATGTTCTGTACAGATCCATCTACAGTCGGACCAAGTTGTACCTGCTGAGCCTTCTGAACCTACCACTTCAACTGCAATCATCATTCCTCCTGAACAAGCTGAAGAAGGTACAAGTGGATTTATAGATGATACAATTGACATACATTCATATAATCCACTACCTCATGAACATAAATGGACCAAAGAGCACCCGATAAGCCAGATCATTGGCGATCCATCAAAAATGGTGCAAACTAGGTCAGCATCAATAAATATGTGCATGCATGACTCATTTCTGAGCAAGTTCGAGCCAACTCGCGTATCAGAGGCACTTGCTGATCCAGAATGGGTGATCTCAATGCAAGAAGAGCTGAATCAGTTCGACGCACTTCAAGTATGGAGACTCGTACCAAAACCGCAAGGTAAAACCATTATAGGTACGAAGTGGGTTTTCAAGATCAAAAAGGACGAAGAAGGTACCGTTATCCGAAACAAGGCAAAACTTGTAGCCAAAGGATACAGACAAGAGGAAGGAATCGACTATGACGAGACTTATGCTCCTGTGGCGCGATTAGAGGCAATTAGAATGTTTCTAGCCTACGCAGCCCACAAGAACTTCACGGTCTTTCAAATGGACGTGAAGACTGCCTTTCTGAATGGCATTCTGAAGGAGGAAGTCTACGTCTCTCAGCCAGAGGGTTTTGTCAATCAAGAGAAACCGAATCACGTCTACATTCTCGACAAAGCACTCTACGGTCTGAAACAAGCTCCTCGAGCCTGGTATGATGTCCTTTCCAAATTTCTAGTCAAGTCTGGTTTTTCAAAAGGTACGGTAGATACCACTTTGTTTATCAAAAAGGAAAAATCCTATATCATTCTAATTCAAATCTATGTAGATGATATTATTTTTGGCTCTACAAATCCTAAGTACTGTAAGAATTTTTCAAACCTTATGGTGTCCAGATTTCAGATGAATATGATGGGAGAGATGAATTTCTTTCTCGGATTACAAGTCAAACAATTTTCATCGGGTATTTTTATCAATCAATCAAAATACATTATGGATATTCTTTGGAAGTTCAAAATGGAAAATTCAAAACCGATTGGTACCCCAATGGCACCAGGTACTAAGATTGGCACCGATCCTTCGGGAAAGGCTGTTGATGTTAGGACTTACAGAGTGATGATAGGTTCTTTAATGTATCTTACTTCTAGTAGGCCAGATATAATGTTCTCAACATGCTTATGTGCACGATATCAGGCCAATCCTAAAGAAATCCATATGTCTGCAGTAAAGCGCATATTTAGGTATCTGAAGGGGATTGCAGATCTTGGTCTGTGGTATCCTAAAGATACAAGTTTTGAACTAACAGCGTATACAGATGCAGATCATGCAGGTTGTATGTTAGACAGGAAGAGCACGTCAGGACATGTACAGTTCCTCGGTGATAAGCTCGTAAGTTGGGCATCGAAGAAGCAACTTTGTGTTTCAACTTCCACGGCCGAAGCAGAATATGTAGTTGTTGCTAGCTGCTGCTCTCAGGTCTTATGGATGAGAACTCAATTGCGCGACTACGGTTTCCACTTCAACAAAATCCCGATATACTGTGACTCCAAGAGCACCATCGCAATAACAGCGAATCATGTTCAACACACAAAGACTAAACACATAGACGTCAGGTATCATTTTATTAAAGATCATGTCGAAAAAGGAACAATTGAACTTTTCTTTGTAAAAACTGATTATCAGCTTGCCGATTTGTTTACCAAACCTTTAGACGAAAAGAGGTTTAACTTTCTTGTCTCTAAGCTTGGTATGCTAAATCTAAAGATTTAATCAGTAGTTACCTATCAAAGTTTTTTAATTGTATACTTTTTCATCATTTCTTCGTTCTTAATTCTGATTGATATCTGCACTTCTATATTCTGTTCATGATCCAAGGGGGAGTATGAGAAGAAATTGACAAGTGGTCAATCTTATTTTGAGGGGGAGCTCATAATATTTCTGCATTTACCTTTTATGTCAAACTTTTGTAATGCAAGATTTTAGGGGAAGCTCTTCAAGTCAAAGGAGTTTGGATATGACTTCTGATTATTTATTATCAGAACTCGTATTTTAAAAGTTTTACTGCTTTTTGTCTTTTCAATGTAAGTGAATAAATTTTACTTTGTCTTGACATAAGACTTTTGCAGAATTTTTGAGAGATGCTTACAAGTTCATATGTTTATGACTTTAAGCTTAGCTTCATGAGATATAAGATCGCACGTTAAGGTACAATCCTTTATCTTAATCTCATAAATGGTTGAAAGAAGGATAACTTTCAATCATTTGAAAACATTGTTCTTAAAAGTTCAAACCACTTCCCGTTTCTTAAATCAATTTCATGATTTGGAAGTGTAACTTTAAATGTTTTCAAAGATCATATTTGTGCTTTAACTGAAATAGCTAAACCAATCTGAGCATCATATTCATATTGGAAAACAAGGATTTCTTTGTGCTAGGAATTAACACAGCTTCTATGAAATCACCTTAACCAGTGATTTCTACCCAAGAAGTTAATCCATAGTGGTTGAGTGTGAGAAGTCGAAAAGAAATGAGTTTGATTAGAGTGAGCTTAATGTTTAAAAGAAAGAGCGTGAGAGAACAGAGTTAAAAGAATATCACAACTCTGCACCAACTACTTTCTGAGTCGGGCAACCACATTACTAGTGTTTCACAATTCTTTGGTGAACATTATTGAAACAGGCAACTAGCCCATGCCAACTCTTGATCAAACCTCACCATCTACTCATTTTCTACTCAAATAGAAAGTGTTTCACATTTTCTAAGGGGAAGCAGCACATTTGCTATCTGATTTTCATTTGGAAAATCTGGATATTGAAAAGAAGGAAGTCTGCCCCACCTTCGCACTTCAATCATTCACATTGAGTCTGTGTTTAACTTACTGTTGTCTCAGTGGTTTACACAATTTTGAGCCTATAAGCAATCATCAAGTACTTAATTCTTTCTATCACAAGCACGAACACACAAGGAATTTGTTTCTTTGTCATAACGTTTATAGAAATTACCTTTGTGGTGTTTCGATGATTAAATGGAAGCCCTGGGGGAGTCAACATCAATCAGCTCCTTTACAATGTGTATTCGTTACACACAGTGACTTAGTGTTACTGACAGGCATGTTAACTAATTCATTAGTTGATTCAGGTGTTACACGACTATTTTGTCTGGATTTGCAAAGATTTGTTAAATATCTTTTGAATTGACGGATCGGAGGCTCCAAGTGAAAGGCATTTCTTACTCACAGTGTTGATGAAGTCGTTGCACTTTCCCTCAAAAAGGGGGAGAATCTAAAGCATGAAGAAATGTCCATTACATCACAAGATGAAAGAAGAGAAAAGCTAACAAAGAAATGCGAGATCAAAGTATTCTGAAGACATGCTGATTTCAGATAAATTTTCTTTGAAGATACTTTGCTAAAGCATTCTGAGCTAGAGAAAAAGATTGCATCTTCTGAGCTGAAGAAGAAGACTGAATTGCTAAAATCTTTTTAGTAATGATCTTGATCCAAAGTGGTAGATTGTTAGATCACATATCTATTGGATTCAAGATCATCCAATCTGAAGATCCAATCTGAAGCTAATGCCGGAAAGTCGACTCTCGATACAAAGTCTAATGTCGTTTGTAATAAATGTCGAAGTAAATTATTGTCATTTGTACTTTTAGTATTTAGTTTAACTTAGTTTAAATATCTAAGTTTGTTAGATATTAGTTTGTTAGATATTAGTTAATTTAGTTAGATAATATCTAGATATTATATTCTAGATATTATATTGTTAGTTAGATAATATCTTAGTTTGGATATTTTAGGTGTTTGTGTGTTTGAGAAGCAATCGTCCAAGAAAAACAGATCACAAAAACACACACAAAAGGTGTAAAAACAGAGAACACATCAAAAGCTTGAATAGATCAATCCTGTAATCGTTTGAATATTAATCAAAACAGGTTGGTAATCATATTGTGTTGTTTTGTAAGAACTTGATATAGTATTGTGGACCGACAGTGTCCCAATTGGACATACTTTCAAAGTTGTCCTGCCAAAAATATGACCTGATTTTCACCTAACATCCGATAAAATAGATGCTCGATTATTTCCAACTAAAAGTGACAAACATACATTTTATTTTAAATTACTAGCTCCAATCCTACTTATCAAACAAGCATGAACTCAGTGTTTCATTCTTGTTTATGTTGCTATAAGTCTTTAATATAAGAATATCAGTACACATGTGATTTGTGTTTTTTATGTGATAAAAGCAAAAGAAGTTGTGGTCATCCATATGGTTAGCACCTAAGAAATAAGTGCTAGAGAAATTGTCTATATATTTAATATTACAAACTTTATCTTTAAATCTAATCATGAAAATAAAAAAAGTAATAATTAACATTCTAACATGCTACAAATGAGAAAATTACATATAATCCCAGCAAATAAGTTTTCTTCTATTTAAAGCATGCTTCATGCACATATTCTTTCATTTAATTTGAGTGAAAAAATAGGTTCAGAACCTAAAAGAGAGAGCATTCATTCTAAAAAAGTAGCAGCAGCCAAGGAAGAAATATGGAAATATATTTTGGGTTCCACTCCCATGGCTCTAGTCAAGTGTGCCATTGAGCTTGGGATACCCGATATCCTCGAAAGCCATGAAACCCCGATGACGCTTGCAGAGATTAATTACGTCAAAGCTCGGGTGTAACGAGTCTTCGTTGTATCGGATCATGAGGTTGATCCACTACAAGATATTTCAAGAGAAACCCATATCTGAAACATCTGTTGTTGGATATGCTCAGACCCCTTTGTCTCGGCTTCTAACAAGGCATGGAGAAAATTCGATGGCCGACTTGGTGCTTCTCGAGAGCAGCCCGGTCATGTTAGCTCCATGGCACAGGCTAAGTGCTTGGGTTTTGGGTAACAAAGAGTTACCGTTTGAGGCGTCACATGGCGGTAAAGATCTTTGGGAATTTACTGCCGCTAATCCTAGTCATAGTAAGCTCTTTGACGATGCAATGGCATGTGATGCTCGTGTGGCGGTGGCAGCGGTGATTGAGGGTTGTCTAGAGGTGTTTGAGGGATTGAAGACGATGGTGGATGTTGGTGGTGGTGATGGGACGACTTTACAATTGATATTAATCTTATATTTTAAGGGGAAAGAGTTGCTATTTTCTTTATATCAATATATGTATATATATAGACGAATGATCATGTAAGAATAGGAATTAAGGTGAAGCGTAACAAGGTATCTGAAGCCTTGATCACTTTTAATCTCACGCCCACCTCCTCAATTGTGATTCTCACAGGACGGGTGTACCTGGTGCATCTAATTTGTGTTGATTTTCAATTAGGATTGATATAAGGGAGGAGATCTCTTCTTACCATTCTCATCATAACTTTCACTCTCATCGAAACCCAATCATATATATATATATATATATATATATATATATATATATATATATATATATATATATATATATATATAGGGAGAGGTTCATTTGAGAAATGGTAAATGTATGAGAAATAGAGAAGTAATCCTAGCCTTTCATTCGGTCAAGATTGGAGTTTACTGGTCAAATATTGAGTCGTTGACTGGTCAATAATTGCGGCTTTGATTGGTGAAAAGTTGCAGCTATTCCAAAAATAAAAGGGCGTTTTGTAATGTTTCTAAATACACGGAACGAGTTCATATATGAACCAGTATGATTCACATATGAACTATATGTTCATATGTAAACTAGTGTAATTCACATATTAACTCTTTTAACTGATTCATATATGAACTAATTAACTGATTCACATATGAGTTAATTAACTGTAAGTTCATATGTGAATCAGCTGAACTAATTAACATATTCACATATGAACTAATTAACTGATTCATATATGAACGTATAGTTCATATATGAATCAGTTAAAAGAGTTCATATGTGAATTACACTGGTTCATATATGAACTCGTCCCGCGTATTTTACGAAACTATCATTTTATCTTCTACAGACCACACAAGGAATTACCTGGTGCTTCACGGTCAAAGCCGCAAATGTTGACCAGATAAAGGGTTATGATCATTTCTCTATTTCTCATACATTTACCATTTCTCAAATGAACCTAAGGCTATATATATATATATATATATATATATATATATATATATATATACTAAAAGAAGAATAAAGGATCTTGAGGCAGCACCATGAGAATTATGTATTCTCAAATGGTATATTGTGGTTGAGTTTAGTTATACCAAATTGGTGAAAAGTTGAAAAATTGTACTATAAAAATGTGTATAAAATAGGTTAATTGGATGATGTGGCATCATAAGAATTGAGTATTCTTAAACATAGAAAGTTGACATTGGTTATCCCACGTTGGTAAGAAGATGTTAAATTGAAAGAAAGATGTAAGTATATATGGATAAGAGGAGATGACGCATTTTTGACAATTTATAGAGTTGATAGTAATCTTAATTTTTAGGCGGTAAAAGTTACTATAATAGTTTAAGATGAGGGATGCATTTGTGACAAATTATGGAGTTGATTTTAATCCTAATTTTATGGGAAAAAGTTACTATAATAACTTGCTATTGGGATTTTTGATGCCATATGCGTTGCATGTTGATCAATTAATTTGCATCTTTATAATTTTTTCAGTAATAGTGATATGGTAGTGGGACATACCGTCTTGAGTTTTAAATAATATAATATAAAACTATTACTAATATATCATAAACTCATCGTAACAACAAATGATTAAGAATATATGCAAATTAACTACTTATGAAAGTACGTTCATTTTTCATATTATATTTTATTAATTATTAACTAAAAAAATTACGTTTTATTTTAACTCGGCTCAATATTCCAATTAAAATGTTATCCTCACCGCACAATGCACAAACCCAACCGTAGTGTCATATAATAAAAAGATCTAGCGATTAATATATGAAAATTGCAACAAATTTTACTCACCATCTTTATAGTAATAGGATTGGACAAACCATATGGTTAAACTTACTTTTTTTTTATTTATTTGAAAAGCTAAAGATTATATATAAGGTCAACATCAAATGAGTAGTTGATCAATTTATGAAAGTACTTTTGTGCAAGATGATAAAAGTGCCATTTATGAGAGTTAAAGATTCAATTGACAAATTATAATAGTTAAATTCATAATTATTATAATGTCTTCAAAGTGTTCTGAACCACTTATAATGTCTTCAAAGAGTTAAAGAGTCAAAGTGTTCTGAACCACTCTTGCACTAATTTAGAAGTCATATAAGGTTGAGAAGAGCGAGATCGAAATTGTTGTATGGGTGTTGCAGAAAAACAGAGAACAAATTTGAAAGGTGTTTGTCGTTTGCACAGGACCATGCCTCGGGGAAGACAGGTTGGGCGTACGTCCATGGCCCATAAGAAATAGGGGACTAATGTTTTTAGTATATAGTAGTAGTAAAAAAATAGTAAATAAAAGAGACTAATTCTTTTGGTAAATAACATGACTCAAAGGATTTCATATTATATTAGAGACCAAACATGTATTAATTAATTACATTGGAAAAAAAAATATGTTAAAAGTTAATTGGTCGTACATTTTATAGTTTTTTTTATTGTTTATCTAAGTTTTTATCTAGTATCAAAGTCTAAAACCACATGCCAAAAAAAATTAATATATTATCCATCATTAATCTCCCACTTGTCCTATTAGAAATTCAATGTCTAATAGGACCCAAAAAAATTGTATTATATTAAGGGCTCAAACATATATTAATTAATTAAATTGGAAAAATTAGACCTATAAAATATCGGAAAAACGATTGGAAAAATTGATTGATTTTGCGTTTAGGAGTACTCGGAAAAACGATTTAATATGAATTTAGTATTTCTTGAATTTAGTTTTATTTCTTATGATAAAAACAATATATCAAAGAATTTTTTCTTTCATAATCATCGAGAGCCCTTTTCTACATCTCACACAGGACCTATAAAATATCGGAAACGGGTCGGCGTTTGCAAAGTTCATATAAAATAACTCGTTTGTCGAAATAAAATTATGCTAATATCCATCGCTGATGGATCTGGTTTTAGCGACGGCTTATTATGTCGGTATTTTGTAGTGTGGTTTTATCTTAGTTATGTTTTTTTGGCTAACCTATTTTTTGTCCAATGGGTCTAATATAGCAAACCCCAGCCCTTTTCTTACTTGTTTGGTTTACTGGTTTGGAAATTTGGCATTACCCACCTTATAGACGGGTGGGGCTTGCGCACGGGCTAAGAGGCCTAAAAATATTTTTATACTTTTAAGAAAAAGAACTTGTATAAAATCACAAATTATGTAAAATAATTTAAAATGCATAACAATTTTTCCAACTTAAAATTAGACGTAAATATATAACAATGTACATAATTGTAAAAAATAGTTTAGCAAAATATGGAGCATCGATAAAAGAAATAACCAAACGAGATAATAAGAAATTGATCGATTAAAGTAATTATGTTTTAACGTTTTAAATTTCCGAAGAGTGTTATTATCCTTAGTCATAATTAAGGAATCAGTAAGTATCAAGAATAATCAATTTTATTTATTAATTTTAGTTACAAAAGTTAATTAATTATAAAAATATTAATGGGCTGAAAGAGCCTACCCAATTTTTATTTCATCACCCATACCCGCCCATTAATTTTAATAAATCAGTCCAGACCTGGACATTTATTCGAAAATGATAGTCCAAGCCCATTTGTTTAGCAGGGGCGGGTTTAGCTGGTAGTCCTGCCCATGAACAACTCAAGTTTTTTTATAACGACGAGTGCATGCCGAGACCAATTTACATACATCACGACTAATCGTACAAGTCCCTGAAATGAAGTAAACAAACATACAATTCTTTCTATAATTGTGGGTGTCCGGGTGCATATCTCGAGTTCTCGAATAATCCTAAAAGAAACCCTAAAGTCAACAGTCACGATAAACCGTAAACCTCTGGCAATCCTAAGAGGACCCAAAGTAACGACCACTAAAACAAACACAATGTTTTACCAATTAAACTACTCTTTAGCGTGTAGCTCAGTTGGCAAAGAGGTGTGGTAACTTTACCCAAATACAAGACAGGTCATGGGTTCAATCCTACGCCTGCTAACCTTAATCGCTGAGTGAGACAAAAAATATCCTTCACATTTTTTGGAGGTAGGTTTCGTATGAGATCGGTTTGAAGTATTACACACAAAAAAAAACCGAACACGTAATAAATACACTTTACAATATTATATAAACAACTTGATGTATAATAAAATTGTAATTAAAAAACTATTTTAAAACACAAACAAGAAATCACTTTTACCTAATTACTATTACAAAATTTATCTATGAATCTTTATCATGAGAAAAAAAAAACAATATTTAAAATTCTAACATGTCATAAATGAAAGAATTAAATTTTAGGGAAATTAATTAAAGTAGTCATTTCAGAAAATTGGGTTTACCTCCTAGCCATTTTCTCCCTTATTTTATCAAAATAACCATTAGATTCGTAAAAAGAGTTCGTATATACGAACAGCTCCTTTGAAGTCAAAAACTTGATCCATGTTCGTAATATGTGTTCGTATATCACGAACATAACTTAAAAACTCATAAAAAACATAAGTTCGTAAAATGGTTCGTGAAAAATGCGAGTTAAAAAAAGTTACATTTTTGGCCTCTGATCGTGAAATGGGTTGTATTATACGAACCTGGAAGTTACATTTTTGGCCCCTGTTCGTGATATCTATTTTAGGAACACATTTCATTCAAAAAAAAATAAGCAAGTTACAATAATGGTCCCTCATCTTTGAAACTTAATTCAAAGATATTTATGTTTTTGACCCAATTCGTGGAATATGTTTGAAAAATGAGGGGCCAAAATTATAACTATTTCACTTTTCCCAAAATATGTTGGTGGAATATGTTCTTAATATACGAACATATTTTTTGAAAAATGAAATAGTTACAATTTTGGCCCCTCATTTTTCAAACATATTCCATGAGATTTTGAGATTTTGTAGTATTTCAACATTCAAACTTATCACTGATATTGAAGTTTATCCTTGACATCCAGTTTGTTCTTCACGTCATCAAAACTTTCAAAATGGAATTTAGTAGGATTTACATGAAAATGGTATCTTTGTCTTCATATATATATATATATATATATATATATATATATATATATATATATATATATATATATATATATGTAATGTATATCATTCTCGAATAAAAGATCTAGTGATTAATATATGAAAATTGCAACAAATATTACTCATCATGCATCTTTATAGTAATAGGATTGGACAAAACCATATGGTTAAACATACTTTTATTTATTTATTTGAAAAGCTAAAGATTATATGTAGGGTCAACATCAATGGAGTTGGTGATCAATAAATATATGAAAGTACCTTTGTGTAAGGGCTAAAGTGCCATTTATGAGAATTAACGATTTAATTGACAAATTATAATAATTAAATTCATAATTTATTTTGAAATATGAGAAAAACGATTTGATGGTGATAATTATGGATGGGGTTTTCAATCCCTATTTATGAAGCAAATCTTTGATTTGAGTATAAAGACACCATTCTTGATTTCTCTCCATCTTGAAATTTAGGGAGAAACACAGATAACAAATTTGAAAGGTATTTGTCGTTTGCAAAGTTCATATAAAATCACACGTTTGTTGAAATAAATCATGCTAATATCCATCGCTAATGATTGTTACCGACAGATTTCCCGCAGAAATTGGCGTTAGTGGAAGTCTCGTTTTTAGTAGTGAAATGAGTGTACCATGCATTAAATGATCAAGATGATTAATTATTTTAGCACACCTTCTAAATTCGAAATAAACATTTAAAATTACAACATTTGCTTAGGATCTATCACTTATCTAGATATAGATGGACCAAAGACCTTTTGGTAGGATTTCTAATGGTATTATCCACCTCATTACACGTTTTGTAATCAAACTATTAGCAGGAGTAGAAACTGTGGCAGTTAAGAAATTGCAGCCTTCCAAATAGGAACTGGCCAATCCATGGGTATACCATGAAGTTACAAAGGTTGTACCCGTGAACCAACCCCCTACAGCGAAATACGCACAAGGAAAGAGCAATAGGTCGGACCAGCCTACAAAAACGAAACGGTCCATCCGTAACCAGTCATCCATAATATCAAACAAATCATTTTCGTCTTTGGTAAATTTACCAAGAGCTATAGTCATCGTAATCCTCCTATTCAACTACTTCGACCATTTCCGAACACCTCATAGTATTTTCGGGGCGTCCAAAGAGTCGATCATTTATGCATGATTTTTTTCTCGTGCACTACCCCTTCCAATGGGTTTCGAAGATAAAACTCCTTTCTTTATTGGCCCATAAATTGACCACCCAGGTAAATCGCTGAATTCAATTTGATTATTCCTTCTTATTATTAAGCATCTGAATCATGAATTGTCTTCTTATGACTCATCAATCAGATCGATTCGTTTTTTGAAAGAATTGTTCAAGGAAAAAGCAATCCCCTCGCCCACTACCGGTTGATCCTCAGACCTGCCCCCCTCTTCTTCCATCACCTAAATCGATTCTTAGATCTTGTGCATGAGATTAAGAAAAAGAACTCTCTTTATAAATTCTTCTAATTTTTCTGTATACTAAATTACTAATCTTTTTCGATTTCTTTTTCTCTGTTAGAAAAGAGAGAGTTTCCAATTTTTTACTTCACTTCAATACTCAATACAATGAATTATTATTTTATGACATGGCACTACTAGAAAATAGATTTTCATCAACGGATATTACCGAAAGACCATAATCCGTCGATGATGGATGGATCATCGACGGATTCGAAATTTAACAATTAAAAAAATAAAAAATAAATTACCCGTCGGTAATCACCGAAGGAATTCCGACAGATTAAGTAATTTTGCAACAAATTTCCAAAATGAAATGCAAAGTTTGCTTGTTTAGTATAGTTAGAATTGAAGAAATTGCTTGCTTCTCATTCTATTCTCCCCAGAATATAAAGATTACAATATCCTTATCGAAGGAAAATATTTAAAAGATATCCCATATTGAGATATCTTATATTTATAGGAAACTACTTAAGTGATAAATATCATAATAATAAACACATATATCTATTGAGAAACATATGAGAGATATCTGTTAAGTATTTTTTTTTTATGTTCCACAATTAAGCAATACAAATAGAACAACTAAGCTTGATCTAATTATGCAACAAATTATTTTCAGTTTATGATCCCTAAAAGCAAAAGAGTAATTAGTGTTTAATTCTTCTTATGTTGTAGCTTTGATGTGAGTATATAAGTAATACAGTTTATATTTATTTTTTTAAGATTATTTTACCTACGGGTTACTGACGGATTTTCATTGGTAATTAAATATTATCCTTTTTTTTAAATATTTTTTTGGCTGTCGATAATCCGTCGGTGTTACTAGACGTCGATAATACCTGTCATTAGTGATCCGTCAGTAATACTCGCCGTTGGTGTTTCGTCGATAATATCCATTGGTAATGGCATTTCCCATGACATTTCTACCGAGGGACTTTTACCGACGGATCAGGCTTTTAGCGACAGATTTTCCCTCGGTAAAAGCCAGTATTTTTGTAGGGTGGTTTTATCTTAGTTATGCTTTTTTATATCCGCAAGTGGCATATCGAGACCAATTTACACACATCTCTAATCATACAATAGACATACAGTTCCCTTTATAATTGTGGGTGTCCGGGTGTGCGTATCTCGAGTTCTCTAATAATCTTAAGAAGCCCTAAAGTTAACAGTCACGGTAAACTGTAAACCTCTAGTAATTCTAAGAGGACCCAAAGTAATGACCACTAAAGAACAAACACAATGTCTCACCAATTAAATTACCCTATGACGTGTAGCTCGGTTGACAAAGGGGTGGGGTGACTTTACCCAAATACAAGACAAGCCCCAGGTTCAATCCTGCCCCTGCTAGCTTTAGCCTCTAAGTGAGCAAAAAATTGCCCCCTACATTAGTGTTTTTGAAGGTGGGTTTCTTTAGGTTGTCCTACGCACAATAAGGTAATCTACCCAAAATCAATACCATCATTCTCAACTTATAATGAATAGACACTTTACAATATTATATAAACAACTTGATGTGTAATAAAATTGTAATTAAAAAATTATTTTAAAACACAAACAATTAATCAGTACGTTTTACCTAATTACTATTACAAATTTTATCTATGAATCTTTATCATGAGAATAAAAACAATATTTAAAGTTCTAACATGTCATAAATGAAAGAATTAAATTTTATCTATGAATCTTTACCTAATTATTAATACAAATTCTAGCTCTCTCACCCGTCTTCGCACTCTTTCGTTACTATGGGACAATTTGTGATCGTCTAGTTTCTGTTGGTGGGGTGTGTTAGAGTCTCAAACCGGTTAGACTTATACCATTTCTCCTCTATATATGTTGGAACTCTCCATCACCCCTCAATGGCTCTTTTGAAGGATAAATATGAGAATTTCACATATTCTCACATAAATGTTGCTTAATTCTCATATTCTTTTTTTTTTGAACGGCAAGTTAACACACGCACACGTTCCCGGGGTATTCGGGCTCCCACTTAAGGGTGCCACCCAACTAATCCCCGTCGATCACTACCCAACCCAATTAATTAAGGGTACCACTATGTGACAGACCCATGGATCATGGATGTCACATGATGCTCACCACGGGGTTCGAACCTGGGTAGTCAAGGATACCATCCACTGACCCCTCCAGGATGTTACCTTACCACTGGGCTACAACATGAAGGACTAATTCTCATATTCTTGCATTCAATTTGTGTGAAAATGGGTTCAAAAATAAAAAGAGAGAATTAATTCTAAAGATTTGGAATTGAAATCTTTGCTATGTTTGGTTTGTAAGATTTGGAATGTAATTGAATTCCATTTTTTATAAAAAAATTAGAAAGAAAAAATTAAATTACCTTTTTATTAATTGATTATTATAAAATATATGTTTTCAATATATTTTAAAACATTATTATACACAAATCCTACGAAATCCCACGAAATACTAACCTCCATAAGATTTCTAAATCTTATGTTTATGGGATTTCATATCCAAGCAATCCTTCAAACCAAATATAGGATCAGAATAAATTTGAATTTCAAATATCTGCAAATCCTATCCAATCTTACAAGCTAAACGGGAGCTGTGTTTAGCCACGTAATATGATGATGATATTTAATAAGTTATATATGATACAAATGATATTTAATAAATCTATAAAATTAAAGTTATATTAAGATTTATGTTGGAAATACATATGATCCAAGTATAGTTTTAACGAGGCCCAAAAAAGTCCAATCGCAGAAATACACGAAGAGGCCTGGTGTTGTGGTGGTTCCGGCCGAAACATTTTTTCCTATTATTAATGTTTACTAATTATTTATATCTATTTTACGTGGATAATATTCTTATCATTTTATGCGTTTTAGTAATTAATTGATTATTTTAAAAGGTTTTAAATGATGTGAGATCTAAGTATGATGGCGGGCTTAAACCTCAAAACTTGTAAGTTACAATAAGCTCACGACGTTTATGGTTTATCAAAGAACACACACACACACACATACATACATATATATATATACATACATATATATATATACATACATATATATATACATATATATATATATATATATATATTAAAGTTCAAATGAGAACGTTAACTATTTAAGAAAACAAGAAAACATCAAATCATGTACAAAATCATATGTGATTTTACATTAATCGGCAAAAAATGGACGCATGCGACTTTGGCCGCAAGCCAAGTCGCGAGGCAAAGTCGCATGAATCATATATGATTTTGTACGTGAATCATATATGATTTTGTATGTACTCGATTGTTCTCGTGTTTTCTTAAATAAATGTTGTTCTCATATGAACAGTGACACACCAGTTGAATCCAAGATCAATTTAAAAAAGTTTGAAAAAAATTTATGGCCAGAGTTAGCAAGGGCCAATGCATCTGGGCCAACTCTTGGTCACTTATTAAAATTGAAGGTTCTTTGATAGAACACTATGGAAGGCTTTAGGCTTATGGACATGAAATTAGGAGGCCCAATACAGGATCTATAGTCAAGATGGATGTAAATTTAATGGCAGATGGAAGTAATGAATTAAAAGGTTTTATGTATTCTTCAAAGCACTAAGAGATTGGTGGATTACTGGATGTAGGAAGGTTATAGGATTAAACAGTTTAAATTTAAAGGAGGTGTGCAAAGGAGAGTTAATATTAGCTATTGGTCAAGATGGAAATAATCAGAATTACATATCTACATCCAAACTATTCTTACTATATTACTGTGAAGTGTTATTATTATTAGTTCAATCACTTACAATGTTAAATGCTTATGTAGCTTGGGATGTGGAGAACAAAGAGAATTGGAAGTGGTTCATTAATTTGGTAATAAAAGATATTAGTGTTTGATGGGGTCATTTTATTTACCCTATTTTTAGCCCTCTTTTTATAATTTTGAGCTAATTTTCGTTTTCCCATTGAGTCATTTCTATGTATTTTCAAGTTTTTCTCTAATAAATAAATGGTTAGCGTATTTAGTCGTTTTTTGTGGTTAATTGTAAGAAAGCTTTGAAAAGATCTTACATTTTTATATGTTCTAATTTCAGGATCGGAGAAAGGGCGGTGAGAAGTCAACATATCGAGATGGCGCGAAGCCGACACTATTACTTCTCCTTTTTGGGTCGTATTACAAGACACGTCGATTGACCGAATCTCTTTTAGACTGCATGTTGGGCCAAAAGTGTGGAACCTTTTGAAAGGAATTTTTTGGGCTCATTTACCTACAAATCCCTTGGGCCCCCATTGTTGTAAACTTGGGCCCCAAGGGTGTTTTTGGCTATAAATAGCATGGTTGTGTAAGGAAAACCAACACATTTTTTTATTTTTTTTTACCTTCATCTTCTCCCTTCCTCTCTCTCTCTCTCTTTCTCTCCTACTCTTTTTTCTTTTTTTAAGTCTAGATTCATTGAATCTAGACAATGATGAATATCATCCCATTTTCTCCATAACTCATTTTTTGGGTATTGGAAAGTAGTGTAGCTAAGTACTTCTTTGTATTGGGAGGTTTGAATTTAGTGAGCTAAGAGCTTATGGTTAGGTCGTAATCGCTTTAGCTCACCGTTCAAGCTTCTTCTTTTGGTTCGAAAGTAATATAAAGTCTCCATCGTATTTTAAGTATTCGTTAGGAGGTGCCTTGTTTCATACTTGAAAGTTCGATTAAATTCTTACGGATAGTTTAAACGCTTGATTTTTATTTTGGTCTCATTGCGGCTTTAGTTCTATTACAAATTAACCGGAAGTCCGGAAAATAATTTCGGATTCCCAACTTTTGTTGGTTCACGGTTTGTTGTAGTTTATTAAATCCGTTTTATGTTTCCAATTTTATAAAAATCAAGTGTGTATTAGTTAGTTTTCCTTTACCGTTATTTACTTTAACGCATTTTAATTTCCGCAATTTAATTTCTGCAATTTTAATTTATGTACTTTAAACTTCCGTCTTTTACTTTTTGTCATTTAATTTCTGCAATTTAATTTACGTTATCTGCTTTCAGTCTTTTATTTTACGCAATTTTATTTCATTGTCCAAAGAGAAGTTCCGGGCACAACAATCCTATGATTTTTATCATTGATTGTTTGAAAATGGCAACCATCTCTTTTAGAAAGGTTAAGGGCACAACATTCCTACGATTGATATCGTTGATTGTTTGAAAACGCCAATTACCTCTTTTAGTTAAATTTCCATTTCCATTTCTGTTATATTTATAATCTGTACGGAGTTAAGTTGGGACCGAGACTAATCAAAAGATAAAACGGTGTATCGTATCGCATGATTGTCCGAAGTTATTTAAATTAATGTTATATTTTATGGTGGACTACAGTTAATCAATTGACAACTGGTTTATTGTACGACGGCTCATTTGAGTTTCATGAAATATCGACTTTAAGATAACAAAGGAATGCGATCTCGTCTTTTTATCCAATTACTAATCTCATTCCAACAAAGCATTGTACTGATGTTTCTTTTTAATTAATTGTTCAGTAGTGTTAATCAAAACCCCCAATCAAAAATATTGTTTTCGAATTTGCCATCTGGAACTCGCTTTTACAGACCCGACTTTCGAGGAGAACTTTTCCACGCTTCCATGTGGGATCGATATTCGGTACTTTGTACCATTATTACTTGTTAACAGACGGCAGTAGATTAAGATGTATACTTGCGTCGATATCTATTTTCTTGCATTTTAAAAAGGTGTAAACACGAAAAGCCGCAACAGTGTTATTGAAGGAGTTGTGCTTACTATCATGTATGATCAATACAAGATATATATTTTGTTAACGTTAACAAATGTATGCATTATATCAATGTACAAGTGTATGCATTATCATTCTTTATATGCAATAGAGTAATGTTGAAGCTGAAAAAGAATTGACACCATATGCAGAGTATAGATAATGTGCAAGACACATATATGCTAATTTCCTTAAAATATTTAATGATGTTGAGTACATAAACATTTTTAGGATAACAACTACATCCACTTTTGAAGCATATTTTATGTCTCACATGCAAAAGTTTAAAATATTAAATGATGATGCATATAATCACTTGATTGAAAGGATACCCTAATACATGGTGTAGGACATTTTTTTTTTGACGAGATAAGGCTTATGAGGATGTAGAAAATGGGATATGTGAGTCCTTTTAATTTAATCATTGTTGATGCAAGAAGAAAACCCACAATCACAATGTTAAGGGGATACAAATATTTGTTATGGAGAGGCATTATAGAATGTCAACGAAAACACAAAAATGAGAATTGGTTATATGTCCGGCCATAAGGAAAAAGTTAAAAAAACGAGGAGAAAATCACCTGTTTGTTTATCTATGGTGGTATTTGATTATGCATGCTTATCTATGATGGTATTATGATTATGTATGCTTATGTATTCGTTTATTATATGTAAATATAGGTATATCCTAGTGGAGGGAATGTGTTTGAAACACAAAATGGTTACGAAACAATGGTGGTGGAGCTAGATGCTAGAACATACAGTTATAGACTATATAGGACATATCAGACATTCTTTATGTGCATTTCATATCAGCAATACTCTTAATTAACAAGGATCTAGAGAATTATGTCAGTAAGGTCAGGTTCAGGGGAAAACCTCAAAAAAACGAAAAACTGAAGAACACCTTGATAGCCCTTCATTTGGACGATATGCAATTGTGTATACAAGTAATTTGTAACATGCACAAGTGCATAAAAACAAAAAACACAACATAATTTACCTATATGCATAAGTGCAAACCATCCAGATGAAGACTACCAGAGTGTTCTTCTGTTTTCCGGTTTTTTGAGGTTTTCCCCTGAACATCCCTCTATGTCAGTAATGGTTTATATATATGTATATATATATATATATATATATATATATATATATATATATATATATCATGCGAGAAGTTAAACATTTTGCGAGAAGGCGAGAATTGTTTAATCATATATGATTACACGACTTGTAGGTGTGTTTAATCATGTATGATTAAATGTCTATTAAACATCTATGTATTGCCAATATAACATGTGTTTAATCATATATGATTAAGCTTGTGTATCATATATGATTAAACATTTCTCGCCTTCTCGCAAAATGTTTAGCTTATCGTTTGAACCTGTCCCTATATATATATATATATATATATATATATATATATATATATATATATATAATGTAATTATTTTCTCTTTTATTTATACAATTATGTTTACACTCTTCTTGTTCTGTATTAACATATGTATATGTAACTTTGGTTAAGGGTTTATCTTCTTCGTTATCGCTATATATATACTATATACTGATTCATTATCTGAGTTATCTGTTTCTATGAGCTCTATTTCATATTCTCCTATTTATTCAATAAGATTACTTCTTTCTGTATTTCTATTTTTATAATTAGGATATATATATATATATAGAGAGAGAGAGAGAGAGAAAGAGTTAATGGTTCAAACAAGAATGTCCTTATATATTTTACGAAAATGCGATAACACTTCAGGACCTCCAAATTAATTAACATAATAGAAATGAAAATAAATAAATATTTATCATTAAATTTCTGTTATCTTAGATTTGTCCTTATCCCTTACATGTTACTAATATCACTGCAGACTTCTTCTGTCGATGGCTCCATCGTCAATAATGATGTGATAATAAATATTATTTAATAAAATTAATAGAAAAAGACAATAAAAATTAATTTTTAAAGAAAAGTGATATAAAATGGAAAAAGTCTAAATTGCCTCACAATTAACAGATTTTTTAACGGCCGTTAGAAAAAAGTATCAAATCTAGACGATTTTTCAGACTATAATAGCTACATTGTAAATTCGAAACTACAAAAACGAAAAAGCCTAATCTTCAACAAACCATAAGGACCAAATTTAGAGTTTTAACTTTAATTACACGTGATTTGTGTTGTGTGATAAAGACACAAGATAAAGTTTGTGATGTGTTTTACTGTTTTCTTTATTTTGGATCAATCCCAACAACCAAGTTTTCTTCTATTTAAAACATGCTTCATGCACATATTCTTTCATTTGATTTGAGTGAAAAGTTATGGGTTCAGAACCTAAAAGAGAGATCATTCATTCCAAAGAAGTAGCAGCCCAAGAAGAAATATGGAAATATATTTTGGGTTTCACTCCCATGGCTCTAGTCAAGTGTGCCATTGAGCTTGGGATACCCGATATCCTCGAAAACCATGAAACCCCGATGACGCTTGCAGAGCTTACGTCAAAGCTCGGGTGTAACGAGGCTTCGTTGTATCGGATCATGAGGTTCTTGATCCACTACAAGATATTTCAAGAGAAGCCCGTATCTGAAACATCTGTTGGATACGCTCAGACCCCTTTGTCTCGGCTTCTAACAAGGCATGGAGAAAATTCGATGGCCGACTTGGTGCTTCTCGAGAGCAGTCCGGTCATGTTGGCTCCATGGCACAAGCTAAGTGCTTGGGTTTTGGGTAACAAAGAGTTACCGTTTGAGGCGGCACACGGCGGCAAAGATCTTTGGGGATTTACCGCGGCTAACCCCAGTCATAGTAAGCTCTTTGACGATGCGATGGCATGTGATGCCCGCGTGGCGGTGGCGGCGGTGATTGAGGGTTGTCCGGAGGTGTTTGAGGGATTGAAGACGATGGTGGATGTTGGTGGTGGCGATGGGACGGCTTTACGGTTGATTGTGAAGGCTTTTCCTTGGATCAAAGGGATTAATTTCGATCTCCCTCATGTGGTGTCGGTGGCTCCGGCAGCCACGGGTGTTGAACATGTTGGAGGCAGTATGTTTGATTATGTTCCAAAAGCCGATGCTGCTTATTTCTTGGTTAGTCCTTTCGTTTAATACGTACTTCGGCATTAATTCGCTAAATTCCATCGGTAATCCGTCGCTAAATTCCGTCGTAATCCATCGGTGATGGCATAACCCACCACTATTTGCCGACGGACTATTACCGACGGGATTTAGCATTTCCGACGGATTAGCGAGGGACTTGTCGTTTTGTAGTGCCTTATTTCTCATTAGGATCGGGTTTAGAAATAGATAATGCTATTTTATATAATGAATTTGTTTCGATATTGTAGAAAGTACTGCATAATTGGAGAGACGAAGAATGCATTGAGATTCTAAAAAAATGTCGAGAGGCTATTCCTCAGGATACAGGAAAGGTGATAATTGTAGACACGATTATTGGACGAAAAGAAGATCATGAGTTTAAAGAAGTGGGATTGATGATTGATATGGTGATGATGGCTCATACGAACAACGGGAAGGAGCGGACTTTGGAAGAATGGTCTTACGTGTTTCATGAGGCGGGATTCAGTCGTTACACCGTAAAGCACATTCAATCCTATCATTCCGTTATCGAAGTTTATCCTAATTGACTCTCAAATCTCGAGTCTGTTGTTCAAATTATCAAAGTTCTCGATATCGAACTTAGCTCGAATAATGTGCTTGAAATTGGTATCTCTAATTTGTAGTACTTTATGTTTGTAACGTTGTATTAATTGTTCTTAAATAAAAAGTGATTTATGTATTATATATAAAGATTACAAGAAGTTTTACTCTTGGTTTATGTAGTAATAATAATGGGCAAACTAAACTTAGGGGTCGTTTGCCTTACCAGATGAACATGGCAAGGGTCGAGAATTTTACCCAGTAAGATGATTAGAATTGAGTCTTACCTGGTAAAGATAAATGAAGGTGACGACTCTTACCAAGTAAGCGCTTACCTGGTAAACGTTTGGATAAACGGTACCTTACTTTTAGATTTTGTTTAAGCTTTCAACTTGGTTATAAATTTGTATAAAACTTTCAACTTCACTTTCGTCACCTCTTCATAATGATATGTGACACTGGAATCCATACCAAACGATGGATATAACAAGTTAATTAATATATATATATAGAGAGAGAGGTTCATACGAGAATAATAACGATTTAAAGGAATAAAGGGACAATTCTGGACCAATCATAATTAAGAAATTAATAATTGTTTATTTTAATAGAAAAGGGTATAAATGTCATTTTTCATTAGTAATTTTTATTTTAAGAAATTAGCTAGTAAAATCAAGTCCTAAATTAATGGGATTCTTGATTCATCCCTTCCATATTTCTCTCAACCCTTCCATATTTCTCTCAACCCTTCAATCCTCTTCACCCTTCAATCCTCCATCAAAATTACCCGGCGGGAATGGTGAATTTGACGTCTCCGACGTCGTCTTCTTCGCCACAGCCGCTGCAAAACCGCACCACCACCACCGCACCAACATGTGACTGTCAGCGGCGGTGGGTTATACTCACCACCACCGCACCACCACCAACATGTGTCTTCACCACAGCCGCTGCAAAACCGCACAACCACCACCACCGCACAACCACCACCACCGCACCAACATGTGACTGTCAGTGGCGGTGGGTTATACTCACCACCACCGTAGACGGCTTCCAATCGGCTTCCAATCACCTGCTCCTCCATCAAATGCACCCGCAGACGGCTTCCAATCGCCCCACCGCAGACGACTTCCACCATAGACGGCTTCCAATCGCCCCAGATGAGGTGTTCATCGGAGGTAGTCACCGGAAATCTATGAGTCGAGGAAGGAAGACGATGGGGAAGCAAGATGAAGGAGAAAGCAAGGAGATTCTAAAGATGCATTCCATGGATGTGGAATCCAGTGATTAATCATGGTCATTTGATTTTTAGTTTTCAATATTTATGATATTATTTGGATGAGCACATATGATTTAAAGTTGTAAACCTAATAGGAACATTTTGTCTAAGTATTTAGAACAAAATCACATATGCTTTTGGTGTTAAGTATTATAGTCAAGTTATTTAGTACAAAATCACATATGATTTTGGTGTTAGTATGAATTTGGTGTTAAATATTTAGTACAAAATCATATATGATTTTGGTGTAAGTATGATTTTGGTGTTAAGGATTTAGAACAAAATCACATGTGATTTTGGTGTTAAGTATTATAGCCAAATTATTTAGTACGAAATCATATATGATTTTGGTGTTAATTATTAATTTGGTGTTAAGTATTTAGAACAAAATCACATGTGATTTTGGTGTCAAATATTATATCCAAATTATTTAGTACGAAATCACTTGTGATTAACATGATAAACCAAGTTTGATTTCATTATAGCAGCGAATCACTTATGATTACCATGATAAACGAAGTTTGAATTTTATAGCAGCAGATCAATTGTGATTAACATGATAAACCAAATTTGAAATCATTATAGCAGCGAATCACTTATGCTTACCATGATAAACGAATTTTGAATTTATTTTCAGAAAAAATGGGGAGAGATTGAGACGTGTTGAGATAAATTAGGAAGAGATTTCTTTTTTTATTTGAATTAAATATTATAATCTCTTTTTTTTAGAAGTTAATAATGTCCTAAATTATCCATAACGTAATATGACTTTATTGCCCTTTTACTCTTAATTTTAGAAACTAATATTTTTGGAATTAATTTAAAAAATGATTGGCTGAGAATTGTCCCTTTATTCTTTTAAACACACTATGTTCTCGTTTGAACCCACCCCTATATATATATATATATATATATATATATATATATATATATATATATATATATATTATATACTAGAAGCGTACTCGCGCAATGCAGCGAGATAAATCACGATTTTAATGTTTTTTTATTTGTTGTTTTTTATTGATTTTCAGTACGATTGTGGATGATTTTTATTGAGTGATAATGGTTTTTTTATATATAAATTTGTTTAATTTAGGCTTAACAATATAATGTTTTTTATATAAAAAATTGAAGTAGTTTGTTAAAATTTATTAATTATCTTATATTTTTTAAATTTTTTATATTTAAATTGAGATGTTTATCCTGTTTTGATTATGTTTATCAGAATTCAAATTTCATAATTTTAGGATTTGGGGATTAGAGATAAGGATTTTGGTGGATAAGGATGAAATTTATTAATTAGGGTTAAAAACATTTAAAAGCAGTACATATTATTTCATTAATTGTTTTTTAAGAGATTTTAAGTAGATTAGGATTAAATAATAGTACATAATGATTAATACATCACGATTTTAATATTTATTTTTATTTTTTGTTTTTTATTGATTTACAGTACGATTTTGAATGGTTTTTATTGAGTGATAATGTTTTTTTATGTATAAATTTGTTTAATTTAGGCTTAACAATATAATGTTTTTATATAAAAAAAATTTAAGTAGTTTGTTAAAATTCATTAATTATCTTATATATTTAAATTTTTTATATTTAAATTGAGATGTTTATCCTGTTTTGATTATGTTTATCAGAATTCAAATTTCATAATTTTAGGGTTTAGGGATTAGAGATAAAGATTTTGGGGGATAAGAATGAAATATATTAATTAGGGTTAAAAGCTTTACAGGTAGTATATTAGGCTTTAGTAGTTATTTTTAAGAGATTTTAAGTAGATAGCTTTAAATGATAATACATAAAGCTTAATGAGTTGTAATTAAGAGTTTTTTATGTTATCTTTATAATATAGTATAGATAGGCTCATTCAAATACAAACCTATTGAAGGTTACTGATGCAAACCACTCCCAACCATAGATGATTATGATCAACGACTCCAATTTGAACGGTGACATAGATGGTATTTTTTTTAATTAAATTAATTAAGGGCACGATGGAGAGCATGAAATAAAAGAAAGGGCATACTCACTCTTCAACTTCGGAAATATTGATCATACAAAATTTCAGTAATTCAAAATAAGGTAAAATATCCGATTTCGTATTCATCGAAATTCAGGACTAATTTTGTTTCATAAAAGTTATAGAGGTTACAAGCAATTTGAAGCATTCATCTGTGAAATCGATTGACAATAAGGTAATCAAATCCACAAAAAATTTATGAATATTTTAATAAAATTCCAGTGTCTTCTTCAAAATTTCGTCACCATAAGAAGTTTAGTTATGAAAAATTTTAGATTTTTTGAGAAAATATATGAAACTTGAATATAATTAACTTGAGTTTCATATCTATGCAGTTTGACATAAAAAAGAATCATTGCAAAAGGAAATCGTGAAGGTGAACAAAAAAATGTATGGTTTAGTAACAATTTCATACTAGTAGACTTTCATATGTAATATATGAATAATTTCATATATGACTATAATAAGTTTCATATATGAATATGTTGGTGTTTCATATAGGAAAAAATAGCAGCTCGTATTATTTTCGGTAAAAATAATATCGTAACGAACATTCTTCAACGACTCTAGAAAACACACCAGCATGATAAACATCGTCTATAAATGGTTTAGAATTAACAAAGCATTCAACATCCGAAACAGACTCGTTGTTGCAACCGTCCACCATGATAAAATCAGAAAAAAAAAAAAAAAAAAAACTTCATTTACAAGGGTCTTGTTCTCCATACCAGAAAACTATCAATTCTTCATCCATTCCATAAAAGAAAATAATACCATGAATCAATATAATTTGAAAAACAAAGTAAGTTATGAATATAGGATGAAAACAAAAATAAAATAAAAAATCAATCATATAGCAATCACTATCTAAAACTAGGCATATACCCGTGCGATGCAGCAGAATGTGAGTAAAGAATGAACAATTAATGCTACTTCCTTATAGACATGTCATCAACAATCAACCATGACCTAAGAATCACAACTTATGAAACACTAAACCCTAAACCCATAAAGATATTCAATAATTAATTTATATTACAATTATTGACGAAAAAAAAATTATAATGATATAATTTATAATAAGAATGAAAGGTATTTTACGATTATATATTTTTAATGTGCTAACGGTGGAAAAAAATAAAACGTATGGATAGAAAACAAATTAATTCGTAGATATTCATGATATTTAACAGTACGGTTAAATTAATAAACATTCAATATTGGTTCGTTTTGAAGGTATTGACGAGACGATTATTATGGTATAATTTGTAGAAAAATGAACGTATTTTTCATTGCATTTTTAATCATATATGTTTATTTGTGTTAACAAGATAAGAGTGTAAAATGAAAATTGGAAAAACAAGTGATATAAAGTAAATTAAATAATTAATTATAAGGGTGGTAAATGTAACATTTAATTTTAACCGATTTCCAATTTCTTTATTTTATTTTTAATTCATAGTTACAGTTTTTATCCCTGAACTTTTTTGATAAATTTACTTTATATCTTTTAGTTTTACATTTTCATTATATTAACACATATAAACATATATTAACTAAAATACATTAAAAAATAATTTTTGATTTTAACAAGTTACATCATTATAATCGTCTCGTCGATACCTTCGAAATGAGCCCAATATTGAATATTTTTTTGATTTAATTATGTTATTATATGTCATATAACGTAAGTTTTAACATCAAGATAATAAACATAATAAATATATTGCGTATTTTTTTATTTCAACAGATTCCAGCTTTGATTATTCATTTAAATCAACATATTTATGAGTACGAGTACACTCTATATATTATTCATTCACATCTAATCTACGTTTGTATGGGATAATCCACGACATTGCATCTGGAAGTGCATGATGTGTCCAAATCGTGTATGAGTGTGGGCATTGGGTAATCTTCTTTTAATATCCAGTTCATCCATGAACTCTACGCGGATAGTGTCCCATGCATCTTCATGACCACCGAAACAAGTAGATATGGCACGAAATCCACAAATTTCATCGCCTAATACATATTGTACTTGTGCGATATGGATGAAATAAACTCGAGACTTGATCAAGATATGGAGTTCGAGGGGGGGGGGGTTGTCGTTGGAAGTAGGAGCTATGTCTCGCTGATTCTTTATGACCAAAATCTTCGGAGTTGATAAATGTTGGCGCGTTAGAATAACTGCGTCTACGAGGGTCTTCAATAATATTTTTCTTTATTTCAAATAAATTACTTTACTTTATTTCAAATAATATATATATATATATATATATATATATATATATATATATCGAATGATTCTGTTTTCATTGATCGACATGTGATATACCAAAATAATCAAAATTTGTGATATCCACAATTAATCACATGTGATATCCACAAAATACAACGTAATTATGTATGTTAATGTGATATGTTAAAATGTATTTTTTAACATATTTTTAACATATAATAAAATAATTAAATCAAAAAATATTCAATATTGGACTCATTTCGAAGGTATCGAATAGACGATTATAATGGTGTAACTTGTTAAAATTAAAAATTATTTTTTAACGTATTTTAGTTAATATATGCTTATATGTGTTAATATAATGAAAATGTAAAATGTAAAACTAAAAGGTATAAAATAAATCTATCAAAAGAGTTTAGGGACCAAAACTGTAACTACATATATCAATAACTACTTTCAAGAACTGAAATTCAAGAACCGTTTAAGCCTCTTTATAATATAGTATAGATACCAATATATATATATATATATATATATGGGTTGTTTAATTTAAAACCTTAAAAATGTTGCAAACCTTGCAACCCACATCTTAATCGTCGGATTCATAATCGACGGTTACAATAGATATGGGGCCCAATATTTTTAATTAAAAAAATAAAAATAAAATAACCGTCAATCATGAATCCGACGGTTAAGATGTGGGTTGCAAGGGTTGCAAAATATCCTTCCACTATATATATATATATATATATATATATATATATATATATATATATATAGGGTCAGTTTTACGTGAGACCAAGCTGTTTCCGTGAGATCGCGTGAGACCAAGCCTTAAAACATGAAACTTCATACCGAAACACTGTGAAGGTAAAAAAATTCGAACTTTCATAATGTAATCACACTATGAAGGTAAAAAAACCTAAACCAAGTTTAAAA
This sequence comes from Arctium lappa, assembly GCA_023525745.1. NCBI lineage: Eukaryota > Viridiplantae > Streptophyta > Magnoliopsida > Asterales > Asteraceae > Arctium > Arctium lappa. The sequence continues at coordinate 114,746,217 of CM042050.1, forward strand.
AAATCAAACTTTCACAGCTAAAAGACTGTGAAGGTATATCCGAACCTTCACAGTGAAGACGCTGTGAAGGTAAAAAAAAAACGAACATTCACAGCGAAAAACACCGTGAACTTAACATTTACGGTGTTTTCCCTATGAAAAGTTCGATTTTTTTTACATTCACAGTTTTTTGGTGTGAACTTTCATACTTTAAAGCTTGGTCTCACCGGTCTCACGGAAACTGTTTGGTCTCACGCGAACTTAAGTCTATATATATATATATATATATATATAGGGGTAGGATATTTTGCAACCCACATCTTAACCGTCGGATTCATGATCGACGGTTACAACAGATATGGGGCCTAATATTTTTAATTAAAAAAAAGAAAAATAAAAATAAAATAACCGTCGATCATGAATCCGACGGTTAAGATGTGGGTTGCAACCTTTTCAAGAATTGCAAAATATCCTTCCACTATATATATATATATATATATATATATACTATATTATAAAGACGGAATAAAAAACTCTTAATTACTACTTATAAAACATAAGGTACTACCATTTTATGCATACATTTCAAAAATCTCTTAATTCACAACTTAGTATGCATAAGGTACAACTCATTTGAAAAAAATTCAATCTTTACTTTTTCACTACCTTCCATATTCAAGTTTTTTCCCTTCCATTTGGGGTTTCTCCAAAAAAAGAAAAGTTATTTACTTGCTCAAATTAACATATTTCTTTAATTATGATAGTACATGCATTTTCTTCATGTATACAAGTTTTTAAAGCCTTTTGAATTCTATAAAACTAACTAATAATGAACCTATATATACGTTTAGATACAAAATAATATTATCCAACATTATATTTGTTATTTTTATCTATTCTGTATTTCAGTATTTTGAAAAAAGATTATCATTTGTTAGATATCGCTGATTAATACATGTTTTTAAAAGTCAAATATACATTTAACGATTACTTTAATATAATTTTTTAATGTTTCATGATTGAAAAAACTCAAGTTATGCGTTTATCACTACTAATGCTACATAAATTATAAATATATGATTTACTCCATATATATATTTTTTTTCTTTTTTTTTCTGATAAGCTATTACATTAATTTTTTATTTCCATTTACATTTGCTCACCCTGATACATTGTACGGGTACACTGCTAGTATTACAAGAAAACAAAATTATTACTCCTTAAATATTTATATTAAAAACAAAAATAGCATAAGAGTCACATGCATGCCATGCATTTATTAAATGGGTGCTCAATAATTCAAGATTTTGAGCTAAAATAATAATTAGTGGTTCATTAGGGTTTTCAAGAACTTCATATAATCTTACTAAATCATCCATTAATGGGAGTTATTTAAATGTGTTTGTAAGCCCTTATATTGGTTAGTGTTTGTATCATGATAATTAGTATAACATGATTAGGGTTTTATAAAAATTTAGTTTTTTTATATCATCAATGAATAAGTACATTAATAATCGTTATATCTATACTATATTATAAAACACAGATAAAAAACTATTAAATACAAATTATTAGGCATAAAGTACCATCATTTTATGCAAGATTTTAAAAATCTCTTAATTTACATGTATCAAAGCACAAGATACATATTACTACTGCAGGCTTCTAACACCCACCAATTTGGTATGTGCAAAGGCTTACTTTTATATTAATTAATATATTATATTACTATAAATTTGTTTTAATTATATTATTAAATATGTAATTGGTTATTTTTTCTAGATGTCATTAACATATATAAGATAATCATTGAATTCTACCAAAACACTTATTTTTTTTATATAAGAAACATTATGTTATTAAGCCTAAATTAAACAAATTTATAAAAAAAAACATTATCATTTTCTCAAAACCATCCAAAATCGTACTGTAAATCGACAAAAAAATAAAAAATAAAATGAAATATTAAAATCGTGATGTATCTCGCTGTATTGCGCGAGTACGCTTCTAGTTATCATTAAATAACGGAAAAAAAAGAGAAGCAATTTACATTCGTGCCCTTATAGCCTAAAAAGTTGAAAAAAAACCCTAAATGAATCAAGGGTCTAGGTCGGTTTGTATTGGTTGTATTTGCAAAAGATTACCTCTCTCTCTCCCTCTCCCTCTCTCTCTCTCTCTCTCTCTCTCTCTATATATATATATATATAGCCTTAGGTTCATTTGAGAAATGGTAAATATATGAGAAATAGAGAAGTAATTCTAGCCATTCATAAGGTCAAGATCGGATTTGACTGGTCAAATATTTCGGCTTTGACTGATCAAAAGTTGCGGCTATTCCAAAAATAGAAGAACACTTTCGTAATTTTTACAAAATACATGGGTTGTGTTCATATATAAGCATGTATAATTCACATATGAATTATATGTTCATATATGAATCAGTGTAATTCACATCTGAACTCTTTTAATTGATTCATATATGAACCTTTGTGATTCATATATGAACTAATTAACTGATTCACATATGAACTAATTAACTGTAAGTTCATATATGAATCAGTTGAACTAATTAACAGATTCATATATGAACTAATTAATTGATTCTCATATGAACGTATAGTTCATATGTGAATCATATAGGTTCATATATGAACTTATCCCATGTATTTTACGAAACTACCCCTCTACCTTCTATAGATCATGCAAAGAATTATCCGGTGTTTCGCGGTCAAAGCCGCAAATGTTGACTAGATGAACATGGCTAAGATTACTTCTCTATTTCTCATGCATTTACCATTTCTCAAATGAACTTCTCTCTATGTATATATGTATACACACACACACACTCTCTCATCCAAAGAGAGAGAGATATTTGTTTATAAACTCAATAAATCATATAAACTCAATAAATCGTATAAACTTATAAACATGTTTTTATGTATTGTTTTCACATATAGAACAACACGTGTGGAAAATGTTGTGTTTATACCGTATTATTTCGTATATCAAACGTTCATGACTGTCTTCAGTGTAGAAAAAAAGTCATGAATGTTTCACATATGAAACAACACTAAATAAACACTTTATTTTAACATGGTTGTTTTATATATATGAAACAACACATGAAATATGGCTTCAAATATGTATGAATTATTGAATTTGTAAAAGAAAGTAACTATATATACATATATAGAGGGCAAATAAAATGAAAACCATATATATGTTAGAAACTCTATGAACTAATAGAACCACGCTTATTTAACTTCCTTCATCATCTTAATTACCAATTGTTTTTCTTAAAAAACTCATTTTCCCCATTTGAAATTACTTGATCAATGTACTATTTTGTTAGTGCAACAACACGTATTCAAAAGAGATTAACCTTATATGTTTTTTCAAACTGTTTCCTAAAACACTCATTTTTTTTTCCATTTGAAAATTAGTCGATTGATGTAATAATTCGTTAATGAAACCACGTTGTATTAAAAACAAATCAACTTATGTGTAGTTTCGCCAATGAAACACTTACATTTCGTTATCACAACATATTAACCCATACATTATTTTATTGGTGAAACAATATTACTGTTTTTTCAAAAATAAAAAAAACAAAAGATAAGATTTTTTAAAAGAACGATTGATAAATTAGTAAAGATAATCAATAAAATAAATATAAAAATTGAATAGGAGGTTTGTATATGATTTCCGATATATATATATATAGAGAGAGGTGAGTTATTATGCAACTTTTTTAATTGTGCAACCCATGCAACCCACCTATCTATCACTCATTTTATTTTCATCTTTTTTAATTAAAAAGGTGAAAACAAAATGAGTGGTAGATAAGTGGGTTGCACCATTAAAAATGCTTGCATTTGAACACCCCTCTATATAGGGTCGGGTTCATTTGTTAACCCGATTTTTTGTACAAACTTTGTGAACCGAATCTTGACCGTTAATATTGAGATTAAGGGTTGAGATTAAAACCAATTAGCATTAATTCTCATTTATTAGATTTGTAATAATTAATTATATTGAACATATATGATAGGGGCTTTTGAGGAAATTCACAACCCCTTTTCACATTTAATATTCATACAAGTTAACCCGTTCATTAGAGTTCAGTCGATCAATGTTGTTATTTTGTAACATCCCCTTCATTAATGGCCACTTTGTAACTCCCAAGCCAAAAAGTCTAGAAAAAAAATATAATGAAGTATGTGAACGTATATGAACATAAATGAACATGTATATAACGACCGAATATCTATGATCATTCATTATAGTTCATTCGAATATGTTGAATATATATATGAACAATGTTGTTATAATCTTCATACTACCAGATATTCATACAAGTTAACTCGTTCATTAGAGTTCAGTCGATCAATGTTGTTATTTTGTAACCTCCCTTCATTAATGGCGGCTTTGTAACTCCCAAGCCAAAAAGTCTAAGAAAAAAACATAATGAAGTATCATTTCTACCCTTGAACATTTAATGATTTGTTCAAACCAATCAAGTATTAAAATGAATTCCTATTGGTTGAGAGGAGTTCATAAAGTTAATACAAATTGGGAGGTTAACAAAGTAACATCCCTTTCTCTCTCTCTCTCTCTCTCTCTCTCTCTCTCTCTCTGTATATATATATATATATATATATATATATATATATATATATATATATACGGGAGAGATCAAATATAAACCATAATAATTGTGAAATCGTACAAACCATCGATTTCATTAGTTAAGTTAATGAAATTGGTTTACGAAATTATTTAATTTGATGAAATTGTTTCATATCATTCTTCTATTAATGAAATTGTTTCATATATTTGTGTTTTTTTATGTAAAAATGAAATTGTTGTATGTATTTTCCCATTCTGATAAAACTTTTTCATTTTTACATAAAAAACACAAAATATATGAAACAATTCATTAATAAAAAAACTATATGAAACAATTTCATCAAATTAAACAATTTCGTCAACTTGACCAATGAAATCGATGATTTGCACGGTTTGCAAAATTATGTTGGTTTGCAAATGAAACTAACCCTATATATGTGTGGTTTCATTTGTAAACCACATTTATTTTGAAAATTGTGTAACCTATTTTCTAACTATAGATTCCATCAATCAAGGGTCAAGATGTATTTGAGTTATTTATGATAATAAAAATTAAAATTTAATATACTTAACTAATGAAATTAGGATGGAAGGGCATAATCATAAATTGGAGTTTCAATTTATGTTAATATATATTTCAATTATATATGTTAATAAAAATTAAAATTTAGCATACTTATTTAATGAAATTAGGACGGATGAAATCGCGATGTTTCAGGAATGAAATGAATTTCACTTGTGATGAATCAAAGAAGTTATGATAGTGAAACTATAATGAACTAGTGTTCGGCACCGTGCAAGGCACGATGACAATACTTATTTTAGAAAATATTGAAGTAAGTTAAGTGGGTCGATTTTCACATATCAAATATTAAACTAATAAGAATCAATATTGCATTTGATATGAATTCACTTTAACATTCCTGATTGTTCTTTTGATATATATAATTAATAAGTTCTATATATCAATCTTATATCAAACTTTGTAATCGACTCAAAATAATAAATAAATAAAAAGTATGTGAGACTATTCTATTGCAACCAAGGTTCTAAAAAACCGCCATGGCGCGTCATGGCGTCGAGGCGCCACCTTGCCGCCACGTTTTTACCCTTGGCGTCGATGTATGGCGTTAAGCTTCATAAGGCACGCCATGGCGCGTTATGGCGTTACGTTACGTTATGGAGTTATGGCGTTAAGCTTCCTAAGGCACGCCATGGCGCGCCATGGCGCGTTATGGAGTTATGGGGGAAAATTGTACTTTTCTAAAACTTGTAAATTTACATGGTAAAAAAGTCAAAATCTAAAAGGTCAAAATTAAATACTTTAAACCCTAGAATTTCATTTCCCCTTCTCCCTTTCTCTCTCTGTTTCTCAATTCTCAGTCACGATCACGTGGGGGAGTTATGATTTTTTGATATCATTTTTGTAAATTTTGTATATTTGATATCAAATCAATTCATGGTTCTTCTTTTGTTTTTTAATATGATATAAAACTCCCATTATATATATATATATATATATATATATATATATATATATATATATGGGAGTGATCAAATGGAAACCACTCTAATTTTGAAAACCGTGGAAACCTTCGATTTCATTGGTTAAGTTAATGAAATTGTTTAATTTGATGAAATTGTTTCATATAATTCTTTTATTGATGAAATCGTTGCATATATTTGTGTTTTTTATGCAAAAATGAAAAAGTTTCATCAAACCGCGAAAATACATGAAACAATTTCATCAGAATGAGAAAAATAGATGAAACTACATAAAAAACACAAATATATGAAACAATTTCATTAACAAAATAATTATATGGAACAACTTGATCATATTAAACAACTTTATGAACCAATTTCATTAATTTTATCAATGAAATTGACGGTTTCCAAAGTTTCCAATCTAATATGGTTTCCAATTGAAACCACCTCTATATATATATATATATATATATATATATATATATATATATATATATATATATATATATATATATTTGCCGCCTTGGTGCCGCCATGAAAAACGCCATGGCCTCGGCGTAACTCGTAAGGCTTGAGGCTTGACCTCGCCGCCATGCCGCGCCGCGCGCCATTTAGAACCTTGATTGCAACCATGATGTGTATAATAAAGATTGTTTTGTCATAATATATCAATTTATCCCTACATATATTTTCAAAAAATATTTATATTCACCAAACAAACGCGTGTTATTACCCACGTTTGTATAATAATAGTGACATTGAACCCTCAAATATGTTTGAAGATCTCAAAATGATCTTCCACCCGCATTAATTAAGATTACTTGTCAACCCTTGCTAGTTTGGTTTCTCGATCAATAAAGAATTATGGTAAAAATAAGTTTTATTGATTTTTATGTAAATGAAAGATAATTTTATTAGTTCAGATCCATTTCTCACGTTAACTCAACTTCTCACACGATCTTTCACCTATATATACATATATATATATAGGGTGCGTTTCTTTTGCAAACCAAATAATTTGTACAAACTATGCAAACCACTATATTATAAAACAATAGATATATTTATGGATATGATTATGATTCATTAATAATGATTGTGATATATATGGAAAATGTTAAGTTTATTCATTATAATTATGATTTTAAATTAGGAAACATAATAAAATCATATATTTATTAGACTTGATAAACGGCTAATATTGGTTTGTATAGTTTGTACAAATTGATTGATTTGCAAAAGAAACACACCCTATATATATATATATATATATATATATTGCTTTTTATTTAAATTAAAAAAGAAATCAAAATAATTTGTACATATTAGTGATTGTAGCAAGTTATTATTAATGATTTTATACGTTGATTTATTCTAATTTGATTTTTATATTTTGTTTTTATAGTTTTTTTATACATATTATCATATTAATTCTAATTCTAATTTTAATTATATATATATATACATTTTATTGCAGTAATTTTTTATTTTATGTACTGATTCTAGCTATACACACACACACATATATATATATATATATATATATATATATTATATATATTATATTGATTTATTTATTTATTAGTTTTTTAAGTGATATTAAATGTAATAAGGTATTTAATTTATTAATGAGAGAGTTAATTTTTAAGTATTTAATTATATATTGATTATAATTTTATTTATGTGTAGTGATTCTAATTTCATTTTTATCTACAAATTTATTTTAATAAGATTTATCAAGTTTTTTTTTTCAATTTTATACATTAGTTCCAATTTTTAATTTTAATTTTAATTATACATATTTAATTTTACTTGAAAATAGTATAAATCAATGTATGTAGCGTACTAAAGAAAATAGTATAAATCAATATATATATATATATATATATATATATATATATATATATAGGGGGTCTTTCAAGGGAGAACTGAGTTATTTGTGATAACTGTGAGATCCAATCTCAACCACAAATCAGAAGATAAATTAGAAAAATTTTAATTTTGGTAATTATGGTTTAAATTATAATTAAAGGGCAATTTAGGTATTTTAAAAATATGCTATCTCTCCTGCCACCTCTCTCCGATAAACTTTTTTCCGGCGAAATTTTTTCCGACAAATATGCATTTTGTGATACCCTTAACAAAATAAAGAAAAAAGACATAGTGTGATACACTTAGTAAAGCAACAACACTTGATACATTGTGATACACTTCGTAAAACAAAGGAAATACATTGTGATACCAATATGATACCTTGTTCTGATACCAAATGTGATATCGTACTGTTATATCAAATGTGATACCCCATTGTGACACCCTACTGTTATACCAAATGTGATACCTCATGATATCCTACTGTTACACATTCATACGCTTTGTAAACATCAAAAAATACATGATAGTCCACTATGATACCCTTGTGTTACATCAAAAAACATCCAAAAAAAAAACCCACCTAAAATACCCACCATCGCCACCAGATTCAGAGTCAAACGCCAAAACCACCATTTTCGCCACCGCCACCCATCCGTCGTTTCCCCTTAAAACACCTCCTCCTCTTTCTGGTTCTGCCCTCCCGCCGTCGCCACAATTTCTCCGGCGGTGGCTCTTTCGTCGGAATCTTGCGAAGAGGAAAATGAGATCTTGCAGTGGCTCTGTTGATAGAGATGTAGAAATGGTGATGGTGTGATGGAGAAATGGTGATGGTGTTGATGGAGATGGAGAAATGGTGATGGTGTCGATGAAGAACAAAGAAATGGTGCAGCCCTCCTGTCGTCAGCCTTTTGGCATGTTTTATTTAAGCTTTTTACTTTTAACATAAAGAAATGGTGATGGTGTGATGGTCGACTGCAGGAAAGGGTTATAGCTAGGGTTATGAGTTGTCAATAGCTAGGGTTATGAGTTGTCAATTTAAATTACCATTGTACCCTTTATTTTATTTTAGTAAATGATAACTCTCATTTTTTAGAGTTATTTGTTGCTATTTTTATAGGTTTTTATTCCTCTTTTTACCCACTTTTGCTCCTATCCCTTCATTTGGTCCACATTGTTTGCAAAATATGATAACTTAACCAATATGTTCAATTTTGTGAGAAATTATAGTGCAGGTCAGTTTGTGGGCACTGGGGTGCCCACTGTGGGCACCCGAGGTTATTACCCAGCAGATTTTAGGGCTGGATATGAGCTGGAAACACAACTTTTCTGAAGTGATCTTGGTCACACATTGAAGATGCAATCTTGGCCCTTGGATGCTCAAGCCTCCTCCTATAAATAGAAGACCTTGGGAGAGCATTTATTTCACACCTACACCTTCCACCATCAACATCTCTCTCTCCTCCTATCATCAACATCCATTATCCATCTTTCTCCTCATTCAAGTCTAAAATACTTTCAAGTATTTAGACTTGAAGTGTAGGATTTAATTCTTGTATTTTTATTCTCTTATTTACTTTACGTCTTTTATTTTCCGCACTTTTATTTCTTGTATTTTTATTCTCGTCTTTACTTTACGTCTTTTATTTTCCGCACTTTTATTTCTTGTATTTAAATTTCCGTACTTACTTTATTGTATTTAATTTTCGCACTTTTAAGTAATTAAATTCCGTACTTTCCTTTTATAATTGTAGTTCATTTTTATTATGCAAGTAGTTAACAAGTCTTTTTTTTTTTATTATATTATGTCTTTTATTTTTATTATAAGCACCTTATTGGGTGCGGATGTAAGTCAACTTGGGTCTAGTAGGCACACTTGGGTGTGACCATCGTTACTAACTCTTGACCTTGGTCACTTGAGTCGGGACTTAAACTCAACGCAGATAAGCCGATCACTTTTATGTGTTAATATTAGATCTTGACCTCGAGAGGGGCGGATTCGAAATACGGCTTAAGTGATGCACAAAGATTTGAGAGAGTCTTTGATAACCACGTAGAGATACGGGTTTTGTATGATTTACTAAGGTTCAAACGTCGGTCGAGATTTATATCACAAAGAGATTTGGGTATAAATCTCCATACTGGTAGAACTTGATTATTTTTATCAACTTAGTTAAATCGGCAAGATCAAGAGTCGGTAAAGGTGGAAACTTTATGAACACTTTGTAGGACCGGTCTATAAAAATCCACTTTCGAGAGATCGGGCTTTTTATAGACATTCCGTACTACAAAGAGTCCAACCATCTTTTTGCTACGTTTTTCCCAAGAAAAGCTTACATCCGTACCCAACTTTTAATTATAAAACTCATTTCGCATTTTCTGTCAAATCACCATCAAACGAATATTTTTCCCAAACTCGAAACTTGTGCAAGAAGTTCATAAAAATCAACAATTCTCAGTAGTTCAGTCCCTGTGAGAACGATACTTGGTACTTGTACCATTATATTACTTGTAGCGATTCTAGTGAAAGTATATACTTGTGCTCTCACTAGGTATTACTGTGCCCCCGTTGTACAGTACACGATAATTAGCTACCAAGTTTTTGGCGCCGTTGCCGGGGACTGGCACGATTTTACATCCTGAGATACTGATTTTTGTTCGAGCCTGTGTCACTTGTTTCACTTTTCAAACATTTATCGTGTTGTATGCCACGGCTACAACACGGTGAACTTTTGCCTCTCGATCTTGAAATTGAAAAAACTTTGAAAAGAAGAAGAAGAGGTAGAGGAAACCAACAAAATCCAGTTTTAAACCGAACCATGGCGGAAGCTAACCCTCCACCACCTCCGCCTTTGGAAACAACGATTAAAATTGCTGATGATAAAGAAAGGGGAATACGGGACTATGCAACACCCGAATTTGATCAACTCAAGTCGGGTATTCTTAGGCCCCACATTACTGCGCAAAATTTTGAACCGAAACCGGTAATGTTTCAAATGATCCAAGCAATGGGTCAATTTGTAGGATTACCTTCGGAAGATCCGCACTCTCATTTAAAATCATTTTTAGAAATGACGGATCATTTTCTCATTCCCGGAGTTTCAGCGGAAGCCTTACGGTTGACACTCTTCTCTTATACATTGAGAGATAGAGCCAAAGCCTGGCTAAATTCTCAGCCACCTCATTCAATTGATGCTTGGACGAGTTTAGCTGAAAAAATTTTGAAAAAATATTTTCCTCCCACCAGAAACGTGAAATTCAGAAATGAAATTTTAATGTTTAGACAAGAGGAAGACGAAGCAGTATCAGATGCATGGGAGAGATTCAAAGATTTAATTTGAAAATGTCCTCATCACGGAATCCCTCACTGCATCCAATTAGAAACATTTTATAATGGTCTTTCTAATGCTGCTAAAATCATCCTCGATGCCACGGCTGGTGGAGCTTTTACTGCAAAAACATACAATGAGGGGTATGACATTTTGGAAAAAGTTGCCAACAATAACACTGATTGGTCAAACCCTCGTGCTGTAATTCCTAAAACTACATCAGGAGTTCGTGAGGTTGATGCCATCATCGCTTTAAACGCACAAATTGTAGCTTTGACTAATCTGGTTAAAAACAATTTGAACATTAATGGAGAAAAAAGTCATGTGCAGGCAATAAATCAATCTTCAATTGAAACGTGTACTTTTTGCGGTGAAAATCATCCTTTCGAAAGTTGTCCCGGTAACCCCGTTTCGGTGAACTATGTCGGGAATCATTCTAGAAATAGTCCGTTTTCCCAAACATACAATCCGAATTGGAGAAACCATCCGAACTTCTCTTGGTCTGGAAATCAAGGACTTCAACCCCCCGGGGCAAGTCAAGTCCAAAACCGACCACCAAATCCCCCGGGATTTCATCAAGGCCCACCTCAGAATTATCAACATGGCCAGTCGTCACAATCCCAGAATTACCAACATGGACAATCTTCACAGTCTCATGCACCTAGACAACAAAATGCTTTGGATGGTAATGGTTCAATCGAATCGTTGCTTAAAGGTTTTATAAACCAAACCAATGCAACTCTGAGGGGTTTTGAAACCCAACTTGGACAGTTTGCTGTCGAGCTTAAGAACAGACCACAAGGGACTTTGCCTAGTGACACGGAAAATCCCAAAGGCATTCACAAGGAACACGTCAAGGCCATAAGTATTAAGGAGATTGAAAACATAAGTGAGTCTAGAAAAGTTGAGAAAACCTCTCCCGTACCAGTAATACAAGAGGACTCACATTTGTTTGATGCCTCGAACTTTCCAGACTTGTTCCCATCCTCTAGTGAAGCCCCAAAACCAGAGTCTGTGGCCCAAACTACAGGTCCAATAGTCTCAAGTTGTCCAGCACAGACTGCACCCACTCCAGAACCACTCATCTCAAGTACTCCCGACAAGGGAAAATCTGTCCCGGATTTGAGAGACTTACCTTTCCCTGAAAGATTAAAAACCAAAAATGTTGATGAACAATTCAAAAAGTTTTTGGACGTTTTCAAGCAACTTCACATTAACATTCCTTTGGTAGAGGCTCTCGAGCAAATGCCAAATTATGTTAAATTTTTAAAAGATGTTCTCAACAAAAAACGAAGGTTGGGAGAATTTGAAACTGTCGCCTTGACCAAAGAATATAGTGCACTTCTTACTTGCAAAATCCCTCTGAAACTAAAAGACCCGGGGAGTTTTACCATCCCGTGTACTATTGGGGGATAAGAAGTAGGACATGCCCTATGTGATTTAGGAGCAAGTATAAACCTCATGCCTTTGTCGGTTTTTAAGAAATTAGGGATTGGTGAAGTTAGACCCACCACAGTCACCTTACAGCTTGCAGATAGGTCTTTGGCCTATCCGAAGGGTAAAATTGAAGATATTTTGGTGAAAGTCGATAAATTCATTTTCCCGGCTGATTTTCTAGTATTGGACTATGAGGCAGATAAGGATGTCCCAATCATTTTGGGAAGACCATTTTTGGCAACCGGTAGAACCTTGATAGATGTGCAGAAGGGTGAGTTGACTATGAGAGTAAATGGCCAACAAATCACTTTCAATGTTTTCAAATCCCTTAAGTTCAACGGTGAGATTGAAGATTGCTCCTACCTAAATGCCTTAGGTGATGATTTTGAGTTAAGTTTGATTGATTGCATAGGGGGGGATATTTCGGAAGAGGATTTGATAGAGGTTATAGATGCATTCGAGCACTTGGACTTTAATGATAGACCAACCCAGGTTCCTTCTATAGTCAAAGCTCCCGATCTAGAATTAAAACCACTTCCTAATCACCTTAAATATGCATATCTTATGGAAGAGGAAAAATTGCCTGTAATTATTTCTTCCAATTTAAGTTGTGAACAGGAAGTGAAATTGATTGAGTTGTTGAAGAATCACAAGAAGGCCATAGGTTGGACCATAGCTGACATCAAGGGAATCAGTCCATCCCTCTGCCAACATAAGATAATTTTGGAAGAAAATAGAGTTGGCAAGATGCAACCACAAAGGAGACTTAACCCGATCATGAAAGAAGTTGTTAAGAAAGAAATTTTAAAATGGCTAGATGCAGGTATTATTTACCCCATTTCAAGTAGTGGTTGGGTGAGTCCGGTACAATGCGTACCAAAGAAAGGTGGTACCACGGTAATCACCAATGAGAAGAATGAGCTTCTCCCAACAAGGACCGTCACCGGATGGAGAATTTGCATGGATTACAGACAATTGAATCTAGCTACAAAAAAGGACCATTTTCCTTTGCCATTTATAGACCAAATGCTAGATAGATTGGCCGGAAAGGAATTTTATTGCTTTCTGGATGGTTATTCGGGGTATAATCAAATTCACATTGCACCCGAAGATCAAGAGAAGACCACCTTCACTTGTCCCTTTGGAACTTTTGCTTTTCGCCGAATGCCATTTGGTCTTTGCAATGCACCCGCAACGTTTCAACGTTGTATGATGTCTATTTTCTCAGACATGATTGAGGATTCCATGGAAGTGTTTATGGATGATTTTTCAGTTATTGGCACCTCATTTGATAATTGTCTTGAAAATCTGAAAAAAAGTTTGGAAAGATGTGAAACACACGATTTGATTTTAAACTGTGAAAAGTGCCATTTTATGGTACAAGAAGGAATCGTGTTGGGTCACATGGTTTCTAAAAAAGGTTTAGAAGTGGATAAAGCAAAACTTGAAGTTATAATGCAATTACCCGAAACAAGTTCGGTTAAAGACATTAGAAGCTTTTTGGGGCATGCGGGGTTTTACAAACGTTTTATAAAAGATTTTTCAAAAATTGCAAAACCCCTTTGTAATTTATTACATGCCGACCAAGCTTTTGATTTTACTCCAGAGTGCACCAAAGCTTTTGAAACAATCAAGGTCGCCCTTGTTTCGGCATCCATTGTGATAGCCCCAGATTGGACCATACCTTTTGAGGTAATGTGTGACGCTAGCGATTGGGCTGTGGGTGTTGTTTTGGGACAAAGGCGGAATAAAATTTTCCACCCCATCTACTACGCAAGTAAGACTCTTATCGAAGCTCAAATAAATTATACAACAACTGAGAAAGAGCTACTTGCTGTAGTATTTGCGTTTGACTGTTTTCGATCTTATTTGATTGGAACAAAAGTCATTGTTCACACAGATCACTCTGCTATCAAATATCTCTTTAACAAAATCGATGCAAGGCCACGGCTTATTCGGTGGGTCCTTCTTTTGCAAGAATTTGACCTAGAGATAGTTGATAGAAAAGGTGTAGACAATCAAGTTGCCGATCATCTTTCTAGGATTGAGAATCATGTGTCAACTGGTGGAAATCATGAGATAAAAGAAGTTTTCCCGGATGAACAAATCCTTGCCATCCAACATCATTTTGAGAATAGTGTCCCATGGTATGCAGATATCGCGAACTATCTTGCTAGCGGAATCAAGCCGTACCATATGAGGGGACAACAATTTAAAAAATTCCTCCACGATTGCAAACATTATTTTTGGGACGATCCATTTTTGTATAAATTAGGTGCAGACCAAATTTTAAGAAAATGTGTCCCAAATTTTGAGATGAAAGGAATTTTGAGTGATTGTCATGCTTCATGTAACACTCTAAAAATTTGCGGAATAAAATTCGAAATTTCTGCAATATGACGGCTATAAATAGATAGAAACCTGGATACAAAACCTAATGTAAACAATCCAAAAGTATCATCCCGATAGGACGGGGAAACAGTACTATGATCATTACAATAAGTCAAATGAAGAATAAACTAACAACCTAATAATCTAACTTAAGTAAGAAAGATTAGGATCGGGTGTTGCTATTCTTCCAAAAGGTATGATCGCTATTTCAAAATACCGGTCTATACATCTCCCAAAAAGACCGCTCGTAGTCCAAGCTATCCGCTCAGTCCCGACGAACCCCACCGGAGACCTGATATGTTATACATGTCATTTTAAGAAAAAGTGTTAGGCTAAAGCCTAGTGAGATCCAACAATTGTAATTAAAGAGATTTAATATAAGATAAGTAAAAGGTTTCCTTTTGTACAACGACAATAATGAAATTGTAATAACAATGCTCTTTGAAATAAACCAATACCTCTTGGGTTAACGGGGGAGACCCGCCTACTAACCCGAATGACGGAACACAAAAGTAAGCCATTCGATGGGTCAGTAAAGCCAATAAACACATAAAGTACACGCAAGGGATGTCAGGCTCAGTGGCTTTAAACGTACACCCACGGAAACTCGAGTTCAACCCCGTCGGGTTCCTATGTCGAGCTCCTCATCCAATATCGTAATACTTGAGCACGAAGGACTTATACCGCACCCGGTACCTAACGTGCAGCACGAAGGACTTATACCGCACCCGGTACCTAACGTGCCTCGACGTGGAAAACTAGTCGTCCCAACGCCGGAACAATAATAACCAAATACGGGGTCATGACTCCCAATGCATCAATTAAGCCAAATAATGCACATACGGCCCAACAATTAATCTCAAAAATGGTTAATATGCAATAATTAATATGGAGGGTATTTTCCACCAAAACCACTCCCATTGTTTATCAAAAGACCGTTAGTGAAAGTATAGACGATTCATCAATATTTCAAAACTCCAAAATGTGAAATGATTTTGATATGCAAACTTATCAGCAGTTAACCAAAATATCAATATTTCCAAGATCATAAGTTTTGCATAGTAATACCATCCACTTAAAGTATAACCCAAGTAGAAACTAGTTAAAGAACATTAATAAAGTTCATAAATCATCATTTCCCCAAAAATCATCCAAAAACACTAATATCCCCAAAAGTTAGGTTTAACACAATGTTCTACAAACCAAGTATATGAAAGGGGAGATATTAGGTATTCAAAATCCACCTTTTGACATGTATAAAGTTTGATAAAATGTGTAAGAACTCACCTTGGTAGTTTCCTTAAGAGAAAACCAAGCCCTAGAATGGAGGAGATGAAAAAGCCACTTAAGAGCTCACCAACAACACTTCCTAAATGTGTTAAGGACCACCATTAATGATTATGTAACACCATAAATGAAGAGAGAAGTCTAGGAGGAGAATACATACCAAACCCAGCTGAGAAATCGCCTTTCAAAACCCTAGAATCTGATAAAATGACTGAAAATCGCGACTGGTCTTTTTATACCTGAAACACTTGCCGGCGATAGTGACACGGCGAGAGTGACATTTGTCACTCTCGCGGGCATAATCGTGCCAACACCCCCACCCGCGGTACAATCTGGGCGATAGTGCCCGGCGATTGTGACCCTGTCACTCTCGCATGGCACTATCGCGAGAGACGTACCGAGAGTCCTTGACCCCCGGCGATTGTGCCTCTGCGATTGTGACATCCTGTCACTATCGCGGGCACTGTCGCGAGTCACCCCACACTTCACAAATTTTGACACCTTTTTAGCCCACGATGCTTAACTCTAATAGGTTCAACATAAAACTGATAAATCCTTAAAGTTAAGAGGTTTCCAAAACGTAAACGATAATACATAGGCTCTCAGAATTCGGGGTGTTACAATCCTCCCCAACTTGGAAATGATTTCGTCCCCGAAATCCTACTAACTATATCTACGCCTCATGTCTTCTTCCGCTTCCCAAGTCACATTGGTGCCGCGGTGGTGCTTCCATTGAACCTTTACCATCGCCACCTCTTTATGTCGGAGCTTCTTAATCATCCTTTCCAAAATTGCCTCGGGCTCTTCGATACAACGATTACCATCCACTCGAATTTCGGACAAAGGTATGACGCTTTCTTCTTCCGCTAGGCACTTCCGTAAATAGCACACGTGGAATGTGGGATGAATCCCGTCCATCTCCGGTGGCAAGTCCAACTTGTAAGCTTGAAGTCCGATGCGTTCCAGAATAGTAAACGGCCCAAGGAAACGGGGACTTAGCTTCCCACGCTTCCCAAACCGAATCAATCCTTTCCAAGGGGACACTTTTAGCATCACACGATCTCCCACCTGAAACTCTACCGGTCTCCTCTTCTTGTCGGCGTAACTTTTCTGACGATCTTGCGCCGCTCTCAACCGCTCTCGAATAGATTTAACTTTGTCGGCTGTCTCTTGCACCATTCCGGGCCGGCAATTTGCTTCTGTCCCGCCTCTAGCCAACACACGGGGGTTCTACACTTCCGCCCGTACAAAGCTTCAAATGGCGCCATTCCGATGCTAGAGTGGTGACTGTTGTTGTACGCAAATTCCACCAAAGGTAGATGAGTGTCCCAACTACCGCCAAAATCGATCACACATGATCTAAGCATGTCTTCAAGCGTTTGGATCGTTCTCTCACTTTGCCCGTCTGTTTGTGGGTGGTATGCCGTGCTCAAATTTACCCGTGTGCCCAACTCTTGATGCAAGGCTCCCCAAAATCTCGACGTGAACCGACTATCACGATCAGACACTATCGTCAAAGGTATGCCGTGCCTAGAGACTACCTCGTCTATGTAGAGTTTTGCCAACTTATCTATCGGCAAGGTTTCTCGCATTGCTAGAAAGTGAGCACTCTTAGTCAAACGGTCAACAATAACCCAAATAGTGTCGTTCCCTCTCAAGGTCTTCGGTAGTTTGGTCACAAAATCCATGGTAATCTTGTCCCATTTTCATTCGGGTATTTCAAGCGATTGAAGGCTTCCATAGGGTCGTTGATGCTCGGCCTTTACTTGTGAACAAGTTACGCATCGCTCCACATAATGTGCTACATCCAATTTCATAACTGGCCACCAAAAGTGTAGCTTCAAATCCCGATACATCTTGGTGCTTCCCGGGTGGATAGAATACTTGGATTTGTGCGCGTCTTCCAAAAGTAGCTCTCGGCAACCACCAAACTTTGGTACCCACACTTGCCCGTTGAAACACTTGATCCCTCGGCTATCTTCGGTCAACAATAAATGCTGCTTGGTCATCACCTCATCCTTAAGGTTTTCTTCCTTTAATGCTTCGGTTTGCGCTTCTTTAATCTTCTCCATGAGATTTGACACCAACTCAATTCTGGTAAGTTTGGCTTGAAGTCTCCCGCTATACTCCTTCCGACTCAAGGCGTCAGCTACCACGTTTGCCTTACCCGGGTGGTAGAGTAATTCACAGTCGTAATTCTTAAGTAGCTCTAAACACCTTCGTTGCCTCATGTTGAGTTCTTTCTGATCAAAAACATACTTCAGACTCTTATGATCCGTGTATAAGGTACACTTTGTGCCGTAAAGGTAGTGTCGCCATAACTTTAGCGCGAACACTACCGCCGCCAACTCCAAATCATGAGTGGGGTAGTTCTTCTCGTGCACCTTCAATTGTCTAGACGCGTACGCGATCACCTTCCCTCTTTGCATTAGTACACATCCAATCCCCATTTTGGATACATCGCTAAAGACCACAAAATCCTCCGATCCCTCCGGCAAGGATAAGATCGGAGCTTCGCACAACTTCTTTTGCAAAGTCCTAAATGCCTTCTCTTGATCTTCGGTCCATACAAACTTTACATTCTTCTTGGTCAACATTGTCAACGAAGAAGCAATCTTGGAGAAGTCTTGTATGAACCTTCGGTAATATCCCGCCAAGCCTAGAAAACTTCGAATTTCGGATGGACTTTTGGGAGGTTCCCAACTCATCATCGCTTCAATCTTGGCCGGGTCCACCTTCACTCCGTCCTTCGAAACTATGTGCCCCAAAAACTGTACTTCCTTCAACCAGAACTCACACTTGGAAAACTTTGCATAAAGTTTCTGTCTCCTCAAGATCTCTAAAACGTCCCGAAGGTGTCGAGCATGATCGACTTCGTCCCTTGAGTAGATAAGGATGTCATCAATGAACACGATAACCGACTTATCTAAGAAGGGTCGGCACACGCGATTCATTAAATCCATAAACACCGCTGGGGCGTTCGTCAAGCCGAATGGCATCACTAGAAACTCATAGTGGCCATAACGCGTCCTAAAAGCAGTTTTAGGAATGTCTTCTTCTTTGACCTTCACTTGGTGGTAACCCGAACGGAGATCTATCTTCGAAAAGCAACCCGCTCCTTGCAGTTGGTCGAATAGATCATCGATTCTAGGGAGTGGGTATTTGTTCTTCACGGTCGCCTTATTCAACTCCCTATAGTCGATGCACATTCGCATAGTACCATCCTTCTTCTTCACGAATAAGACCGGGGCTCCCCAAGGCGAGGAACTCGGTCTTACAAATCCCTTTTCCAAAAGATCTTGCAATTGGCTCATCATTTCCTTCATTTCTGACGGAGCCAAACGATATGGAGCTCGGGCTATCGGGGTCGCTCCCGGTGTCAGATCAATCTTAAACTCCACTTGACGACCGGGAGGTAAACCATGCAAGTCGTCCGGAAATACGTCGGAAAACTCCCTTACCACTTCGAGTGTAAAGAGCGTATCTGTTTTCGGGAAAGCATGTCATTTACCTTTGGAACTGGAATACAAAGCTTTTTGGGCTATAAAAGAGTTGAATCTGTGTGAGGATGCTGCGGGGAAAAAGCGGAAACTTCAATTAACTGAGTTAGAAGAGATAAGGCACCATGCCTACGAAAATGCCAAAATTTATAAAGAAAAGACAAAACTCTGGCATGATCGTAGGATAAACCAAAGAATTTTTGAAAAAGGACAACAAGTGCTTCTCTTTAACTCACGATTGAAGTTGTTCCCTGTGAAGTTGAAATCATGTTGGTCAGGTCCTTTTACCATCACGGAAGTAGGAAAGTTTGGCACAATAGACTTGTTGAATCCTCAGGATAACAACACTTTAAAGGTTAATGGACATCGGGTTAGGCAATACCTCCCAGATGGGGTGCCCAAACCCAATGTACTTAACCCTTGAATTGGTTGGAAACAACCTTGTAAATAGTCTTATCTAATTTTAGTAGTTTTGTGTTTTTATTGTGTATTTGCAGGAGTGATCGTGATTTTTGCGAAAATGCGCCCACGAAGAATTTGGGCGGGATTTTAAACAAAAGGAGGGTGATTTGTCGCTTTCAACATGAACCCTCTCATCTTCTCAATGGCACGCTCCATGAAGTTGGTTCCCAATCCTCACCCAACTCTTTCTCTCTAATCACGCCGCCTTCTGTCAGTCACCACCCACGACGCTGTTTCATCACCATCGCACACCTCCGCCGGTTCATCTACCTTCGTCGGCGACGTCGCCGCTGGTTCATCGGCGGTTCTTACCCGAGTCCTCCACCCCTCTTTCTTTTCTCCACCACCCACCGGAAAAAAAAACAAAAAAAAACACCACAGATAACCACCCCCCGCCGGAAAATAATCTCCCAACGACACCAACCCTCCCCCGACCCATAAACACCTCTCTCCATTACACTCAACTTCCCCAACTCCACCACCATCACAGCCTCGATGCCACCAATCACCACCCCTCTAAACCCCGTTGGCGATTACTTGAACCCACCGATGGATCCACCGCCCCTACCACTGCCCCGAACGAGCATTCGTCACCCAAGATTGATTGTGTTGGTTTATTCTCATATTTTGCAAATTGTGTCTCTCTTGAACACTCTTCTTTTGGGTCACTTTGTATTTAGTCTAATCCCGTTTTCTTTTTGGTAATTATTACACAGGTGGTTTTAATTTTAATCTTATGGTGTTGATATTTTCTGTGTTTCCTCTAGTTAATTTGTCTCTTTTAGGTGCAACTTTTCTTGGTTGATGTGGATGGTTTTAAACTAAGAGGATATAGGCCATTTTTGTTGCGGCCTATACACATACCCTTCGTAGCCTCTCCCTTTGCCGTACCCTGACCATTTTCGCGCCAATGAGGACATTGTCCGATTCTAAGTTTGGGGGGTCGCCTTGCGGTTTGTACGGTTATCATTTTATAAAATGATCGTACGCAAAAAAAAAAAAAAAAAAACAAGAAAAACAAGAAAAAGAAAAAGAATATATATATATATATATATATATATAATAAGTCTTCGTAAAATTGGAAGACAATCGTTGAATAAAAACACTTTTGAAATCCATCGTGCCGTAAACCATACACAAATCCAAAATATGGGGTTTCAAGAGTTCGAGAACTACACAAATTGGATTCAACATCGAGAAATTCAAAAATCCTTTTTGTAGAATAGTTCAAGTTTGGGGGAAGAAATGGTCATTTTTTAGCCACAAACACCAACCCGAATCAAAGCCCTATTTATTAGTTCGAAACCAACCATTTCAACAAGGGAGAAACGCATCAATATTCAAGCTAGAGGAATTATCAACATCGTCCGGGTGGTATATTTTTCTTATTCAAGTTCTCCTCTCTTCGTATCATTCTTTTTCGTTTTTATTTTGTCACTTGAGGACAAGTAACACCTCAAGTTTGGGGGGATGATAACTCTCATTTTTTAGAGTTATTTGTTGCTATTTTTATAGGTTTTTATTCCTCTTTTTACCCATTTTTGCTCCTATCCCTTCATTTGGTCCACATTGTTTGCAAAATATGATAACTTAACCAATATGTTCAATTTTGTGAGAAGTTATAGTGCAAGTCAGTTTGTGGGCACTGGGGTGCCCGCTGTGGGCACTGGAGTGCTCACTGTGGGCACCCGAGGTTATTACCCAGCAGATTTTAGGGCTGGATATGAGCTGGAAACACAACTTTTCTGAAGTGATCTTGGCCACACATTGAAGATGCAATCTTGGCCCTTGGATGCTCAAGCCTCCTCCTATAAATAGAAGACCTTGGGAGAACATTTATTTCACACCTACACCTTCCACCATCAACATCTCTCTCTCCTCCCATCATCAACATCCATCATCCATCTTTCTCCTCATTCAAGTCTAAAATACTTTCAAGTATTTAGACTTGAAGTGTAGGATTTAATTCTTGTATTTTTATTCTCGTATTTACTTTACGTATTTTATTTTCCGCACCTTTATTTCTTGTATTTTTATTCTCGTCTTTACTTTACGTCTTTTATTTTCCGCACTTTTATTTCTTGTATTTAAATTTCCGTACTTACTTTATTGTATTTAATTTTCGCACTTTTAAGTAATTAAATTCCGTACTTTCCTTTTATAATTGTAGTTCATTTTTATTATGCAAGTAGTTAACAAGTCTTTCTTTTATTATATTATGTCTTTTATTTTTATTATGAGCTAAGCACCTTATTGGGTGCGGATGTAAGTCAACTTGGTTCTAGTAGGCACACTTGGGTGTGACCATCGTTACTAACTCTTGACCTTGGTTACTTGAGTCGGGACTTAAACTCAACACAGATAAGCCGATCACTTTTATGTGTTAATATTAGATCTTGACCTCGAGAGGGGCAGATTCGAAATACGGCTTAAGTGATGCACAAAGATTTGAGAGAGTCTTTGATAACCACGTAGAGATACGGGTTTTGTATGATTTACTAAGGTTCAAACGTCGGTCGAGATTTATATCACAAAGAGATTTGGGTATAAATCTCCATACTGGTAGAACTTGATTATTTTTATCAACTTAGTTAAATCGGCAAGATCAAGAGTCGGTAAAGGTGGAAACTTTATGAACACTTTGTAGGACCGGTCTATAAAAATCCACTTTCGAGAGATCGGGCTTTTTATAGACATTCCGTACTACAAAGAGTCCAACCATCTTTTTGCTACGTTTTTCCCAAGAAAAGCTTACATCCGTACCCAACTTTTAATTATAAAACTCATTTCGCATTTTCTGTCAAATCACCATCAAACGAATATTTTTCCCAAACTCGAAACTTGTGCAAGAAGTTCATAAAAATCAACAATTCTCAGTAGTTCAGTCCCTGTGAGAACGATACTCGGTACTTGTACCATTATATTACTTGTAGCGATTCTAGTGAAAGTATATACTTGTGCTCTCACTAGGTATTACTGTGCCCCCGTTGTACAATACACGATAATTAGCTACCAGTAAACAATATTAATTATCTTAAATGATTGGTTCAAATTGGATCTCATAGTTATCACAAATAACTCAGTTCTCATTTGATTATTCCCCTATATATATATATATACTATTCATATTATTCAGTTACATCCAAATTTCTTTATTTTCTTTATTCAAATTTATATATGTATGTATATTGTGTGACCGCCCATTTAGTTTTCTAAATAATATATATGTATATATACACACACACACATATATATATATATATATATATATATATATATATATATATATATATATAACGTTTTGTGAATAATAATAATAATTGATAATGGTTATTTAATAATATTAAAATATAATGAGTATTGTGTAAAATATATAAAATATATAACGATTATTCAATAATATATAGAAATGAGAATAATATCTAACTAATAATTAATGATAAGTTATAGTATATTCAATTATCATAAGTATTTCATTTATGTATATTTATTGCAATAAGGTTTTTTCGTGTAACCAAAATTTTTAATCTCATTTTATTTGTTTGTATTAATTATTCCTAGTTTGTTATTATTTTCAATTGTTATCTATACTATATTATAAAGTACGGATAAAAAACTCTTAAGTACAAATTATTAGGCATAAGGTACCATCATTTTATGCAAGATTTTAAAAATCTCTTAATTACAAGCATCAAAGCACAAGGTACATATTACTACTGCAGACTTCTAACACCCACCAATTTGGTATGTGCAAGACATTCTTTTTATGCAGACATTTCCATGTATCACTG
Source organism: Arctium lappa (assembly GCA_023525745.1). NCBI lineage: Eukaryota > Viridiplantae > Streptophyta > Magnoliopsida > Asterales > Asteraceae > Arctium > Arctium lappa. The sequence continues at coordinate 114,770,382 of CM042050.1, forward strand.
TTACATCAGGTTTAATTCCCAAGGCTTCAAATTCAAAATTTACGAGGTTATCTTCCTAGACCGACCATTCCTGTCATTATGGCGATTCAAAATTCATCTACTCCGGTATGGCGATTCAAAATTCATCTAATTTCCCATAACGTCGATTCAAGCTCCAGATGATGATTCTTGATTGAAAAGCACACGGTCAGGTTTATTCAATTCTCCATCTTCTCACACATATGGTTAGGGTTATTCATCTTCATCTGAATGGATTCTCTATCTCATCTCATACGGTTAGGGTTCTCGAATTTTTTTCTACATACCAGTTTATCTCGAAAATTTGTTTACTGATTTGTTTACTTACCCAGCTGAGGCTATCAATCTTCTCCTGATTTGTTTATTTACCAGTTTATCTCGAATTTTTTTCATCTGATTTTCCTACAAGAATCATCGATTGGGTACTTGTTTGATTTGTTGTTAGATGATTGGGTTTGTGTCGAATATGTTGATGCATTGATTTTTAAAACCCCCCTCTTCCCCCAAACGATTTTGGTATGTTCAGGGGTCAACTTTATGTATTCTCAATATTTATGTTCCCAAAGAATTGTTCTTGTTGATGCATTGATTTGTATTCTCCTTTCCCCATCTTCTACTCTTGGATTTCAATATTTATCATCTCCTTTTCTTATTGCCAAGTAATCCATCAAACTTGAGAATGTCATCGATTACAATTGTCCCTAAATGATTGTATTTTTTCATTTTGTGTTCATGAAGCAGGTGGTGGAAATCAACGTGCAATAGTAAGTTCACATCATCACATGTTTCACTTCCTGCGGCGGTCCGTAAGAATTCATCCTATTTCGGAAATACATTGTTTTGTTGGTTTTTAATATTTCTCATTTTCACTTCATTTATTTTTTTTGGTGGGTTTTCGTTATATTCTAAAAATGGCGTTTTTTATCTTGATTTGAGGTTTGATAAGGTCTTAGAATTGACGTGTGCGTACTTGAACTACTCGGAGATCATGGAAGTATTTATATATGTGGATGGATTTTTTTTATTGGCGACAATTAAATGAGAGTAAGCACTTAGCTTAATAATTGTCTCTCTGGTTGTTGTAGATTGTGAATATTTGATGTTTCGTTTCATTGTAGTCGATACAAAATTGGTAGATATTTTGTTATGAAATTTGTGTTCGATAGGCTTTGGTATTCATATGAAAGGCTCACTAAGTAGGCTTGCTAGCAATGGATAAGAAGTAGATCAATCTCTCTTTGTGATTTTGGGTTTTAAGATTTGAAGCGATTCAATGGGTTTGGTCGGTTGGTGCTATTATAACGTTTGATTTTTTTTTGGTTTAGGAGGGTATTTGAAGCTTCAGTCAATTCATGATTTTTCAACCATAGACATTAACATAGGTAAAGAGTTTACAATTTGGATTTCCAATTTGTTTTGGTGTTACCAGTATGGTTTTTCCAATTTGTTTTGATTTTACCAGTATGGTTTTACCCCATTAGCAATTTCTTTTTCTATTTCAAAAATATGTATGCTTTCTCTCATGTACCATGTTAATTTTGCATGTTGTTATTAGAGTCATCTTTTATATGAAGTTAGTGACTGTGGGTTCTAAAAATTGTTAAATCTTTTTTGTTTTGGATGCTTTTACTGCAGAATATCAAGGTTTTACGAAGTCTTTCTGCCATGGGAGAAGATTGAAGTTTTACTTCTCAACCATCATAATTCTATTTGAACCACCAAGTCTGCAAAGTTTAATTATTTTCAAGATTGGTTTTCTATATATATCCTTTTTTTCTTTCGTTACTCTGTCTGCTTATCTTTCTGTTTGCAACTTCCTGTTTTATCCATGTTTCAAGAAGTAGTCAAGGTTGAGTATAGAGTGGATGAAGAGAAACATCTGGTTCACAGTTGTTGATCTGAAATGTCTTTGTTGTGTGCTTGGTAACTTGAGTGATCAAGAATTTTATGGTTCAGTGAATTGTTTTAATGATAAAGGTCTTTGTTTATGATTCTATGCATTTTTCCTTCAATGTTGATCTGAAGCTAGAAAGGTAATGTTAATCAACTCAGAACATCAAAACTTTCTTTATCTTCTTCATCATTATTTCTTTCTTCATTTTGGTTTGGATCTTAGTTTTTACCACTTTGCTTTATCATACAAAGTTAATGTCTTAGTCCTTGAACTATTTAGTTTCAAACATTGACTTTGTTTAATGGTTTTAGTTTCAAGCATGTGACTTTATACATCCCAAGGAACCAGATACAGAATGTGGTATATTTCGATCTCACAAATTCTTTCTTTTGGTTTTGAGAAACCTTCTTAATCCAATTAAAGGAAATTCAAAAATCTTCTTAAAGTATAAAAAGTGGTTCATTTGGGATATGTTTGAATAGATTACCTTCAATCTTACTTTTCACTAAAAACAAAGTTGATTATATTTGTTGTTCCTTTAATTCCATACTTGTTTTAAGTAGCTTTGTAGAGGAGATGCTTGGTTAAAGCTAGGATTATTGATGTATTGTTGTATACCAAGTTATTATCCATTAATGGTCAATGAGATCCTACTTTCATATGCTTGACTTTGGTTTTATGCAAAACAGGACCGACATTCCTTGTGTATTTTTTTATACCTTTACTGCATATTATAGGCTACTCATGACACATTCTTTGTACCCTTTTGTGTGTTATCTCATCAATAGTCGAAACATATATGTGTCATTGCCCCCAAAGTTCTTTATTGGTGACAAAATATGTTTCGATGACCCAATAATCTACTAGTTTGACACATTAGTTTCCATGATATATGTTTACTTTCACATTCATTGGAACTTATGTATATATGCTCATTTCCATTTCCATTTGATACGAATATCTTTACAAGGTTCCTATTAATCTTGTACCAACAAGAAAGTGACAGTCCATCATCTAAGTAATTTGGTTGGATGTATTATAAAATAAGTATTTGTCTATCATTTTATATTGTGTAAAATATTTTACAAAAACTCAAGTTCTCCTCGATACATTCCTACATGGAATGGAGAATATTGATAGTTTTGTTATTTATTTAGATGTATTTCTTTACATCTATAATGGTTACATATTCGATTTTACTTTAGCAAATAAATTAATTTTGATACTTAAAATTAATTTCAAATAAACATATGCTTAATCAATATTAAATATTAAATTAATATGTTATAGTTCATTTTCAACGTGTTCCCTTTTTTTATAGAAGCACTTTTTAGTGCATCCATTATCACCTGGGGTAGTAGTTGTATCCCTACTCCATGTGTTGAAAACTCCTTCCTAACTCTTACCAAGACCCTGACCCTTTCTAGGGTCTCGTCCACATGGTGCAGAAATGTCACATGTGTGAAATTGTTTTTAATCAATCCTTTGGAGTTGTTTCCACCTCTAAGTCTCTAACGATATCAGAAATTTTATTTGTCCCGACATATGTGGTGTTATTCGAAAGAACCTTGTTATGTCTCTCAACCACTTACAGTTGGTTGATGAGTTTGTCTAAAGGTTACATTCCAACTTATATCGATTCATTAATATTACTTATATATGAAAGGTGGAAATAATGTTAGGAATCATGTCTTCTGTGAGTTCCTTACCACAGAGATTGAGACGCGTTTTGGATATAACATTTCTTTGTTTAAAAAAATTATCTTTTCGTAATCGAGTAAGTGGGTTTCATTCCACTCTATGATTAGTTGGGGAAGTACATATTCATGAATACTCCCAATTCTCTCTTTCGGGACATCTCACAGTTCTTTGGGAGTTTCTAGTAAAAGTATTTCTATGAAAGTTAGGACTTATATGTCGTCTCAAAACATGTGGGTATTTGATTGTACCTTTTCAAGAGGTTGGTTTTAGGGTCAATAGGGAGTTGATGGACTTTAGATATTTTTTGTTTGATAAGAAAATGGATTATGGTTATAATTATTATTTTATGTACGAAATTTCATTATCATAACAGTATTGGATTTTTGTATACTTATATTTTGTTGATAATACTTCATCAATATTTCAATTTGCGAAAAATAAATCACTCAATCTATTGGATTTCCAGGTAGTAGGGGAATCACATGGATTTCTTAAGTCCCTACAAACCTTAGGGCTATTTACACTCGTTTGACAAAATCCATTCGATATCTTGTGATCTATTTAATTTGAAGATAACAATATTAATTATATAGCTTTTGGCATGAGGCCAAAAAGAATACGAGTTAAGCATATAAATCCAATTTCAATATTTTACTATCTTAATAGTAGTTTGAGAGATTTTGTCGTGAGACAAATAAACGTTGGTTTTGACATGAAGTCAAAGTAAAACTTTTAACATCTTAATAATATATTTTTGGAACATTTGGTTGGAAAACCAAAATATATGGGGTTGGAATTGTAACTTCCAAAATTTAATTATAAAGTTAAAAATTATAAGTAGGAACTCACAATTAAAATAAACATTTGAATGATATTTTACATTTATGCTATTTTGGAGCTTTTGGTAAAATAATAAAAGTTATGGGGGTTGGAAGTGTAACTTTCAAAAAGTAATTATAAGATTATGAACATTTAAATATTAACATAAATAAATAGTTAATTAATATTGTAAACTAACTGGATAATCATCTAAACATACAACTATTAAGATGAATATTTAAACTAACTGGATAAACATCTAAACATACAACTATTGTAATCTAATTTGATAAACATTAATAAGATAAACATTTAAATATTCTATGGTAAAATCAATCAAATAATACATCCAAAATTAAACGATAATTGATTTAAATAATTAAAGAAAATGACAAAACAATTAAGTTAAATAAATTTACTGCTCATTTAAATAATAATTGATTATCATATCTCACAACAATATATTAGTAAATTTAAATGGTCTAAATCAAATTAGTTATCCAAATAAATAAACAGTATTAACATGATTAAAATTAACCAATAAACATATCAAAATTATAAGTAGTTGAGGATGACTAAATAAAGAACGATATGTCTAAAATAATAAAAATTTATATTAACTCAATTTAAAATTAAATGAGTTGAAGGCAAGATTAAATTAACTACTAGTCTTATTAGTGATTTGAAGTAGCCTAAAAGAATAGGTCTAACAAATCTAATTAAACATGCTTAAAATAAATAAATAAATAAATAGATCTTAAATGTAGTTGGTCTATATAAAAAAATCTTATAATTATTAACTAATTGATAACAATATAAATCAACGACTACAAATATTGAAAAATCATGTTATTATAAGTTTGGTCACTGAAAAAAATCTTATGATCCACCAAAAAATAAATTAATTATTTTTATGTATTTTTTACGGCTAAAAATAAAAACAAAACAATATAATAAGTTAATTTAAATAACAAGGTCGAAATCACAACGAATTCCAATAAATAGTATGTTTTTATACTTCCTTTTCTTATCATTATCTACTTTTATTTATTTGATTATTTATATCAATAAATATTAAATAAATCTTGTTAATTTGATTTTAATTTTTCCAAAGAAACTTGTCGATTTGATTTTAATTTTTTCAATTCATTGATATCAATAATAAAAATATAAAAAAACATTCTATATATCATGTCATAAACTATATTTAGTTTATAACATGATCTTAAAATACTCGCATATAAGAAAAAGAAAGACATATAATCTAACTTGGATTAAGGTAGTCGGAAGCAAGCCATTCAATAATGTCGGGCAATGAACAGAAAACCGTTGGCAACGGGTAAAATGACCCGAGCTTACGTGCTGATAACGTGTTAAAGGAAAATCCAAATAGAACAATAATATATGAAGAGAATGAATCTGTAATTCTCATTAATAAAAAACCTTTTAAATAGGGATGAGTTACAATTAGATAGCTATGAGATATTTCAGTTTTAATATAACTCTGATATACTTATCTCTATCTCTATCGTCATATCCTTTAGACAATAACACATTTATCCTTACACCTGTATGTATTTAATTAGTAATTAAAATAGGTTAAATTAGTTGGAGTGTTTTCTTTTTCAAAAGTGATTTATTCACACGAGGAACCACATGTTGATATGGCCGGCAATTATGAATAATTATATATATCCAAATGAACCCATCACTCCTTGCGACAAGATCTTCATGATTATGATTGAAGATTGAGCTTCTTATTTAAAGAAAGATATTCGAAATTAGGGCCCCTCTTATTATTTATTGATGAATATCGACTTCACAGTGGATTTGGATTTCTCGAATCGTTGTGAATCTAAAAAGGTCATTTACGATAATATAAAAAACTAAAATTAACATAAGCATAATTAACTTAAGGGGTAAAATTATATTATTCAAAAGGTTATATATATCGTGAAAAAGGTAAGACAAATATTTATATGTACATTTTTGAAAAAAACTCATTTGAATATACATATATAAACCAACATGAATCTATAATCTATACTATATTATAAAGATGACATAAAAAACTCTTAATTACAACTCACTAAGCTTTATGCACTATCATTTAAAGCTATTTACTTAAAATCTCTTAAAAATAACTACTAAAATCTAATGTACTACCTGTAAAGCTTTTAACCCTAATTAATATATTTCATCCTTATCCCCCAAAATCCTTATCTCTAATCCCCAACCCTAAAATTATGAAATTTGAATTCTGATAAACATAATCAAAACAGGATAAACATTTCAATTTAAATATAAAAAATTTAAAATATATAAGATAATTAATGAATTTTAACAAACTACTTAATTTTTTTTATATAAAAAACATTATATTGTTAGGGCTAAATTAAACAAATTTATATATAAAAAAATCATTGTCACTCAATAAAAACCATCCAAAATCGTACTATAAATCAATAAAAACAAAAAATAAAAATAAACATTCAAATCGTGATGTATTTCGCTGCATTGCGCGAGTACGCTTTTAGTATATTATAAAGACGGAATAAAAAGCTCTTAATTACTACTTATAAAACATAAGGTACTACCATTTTATGCATACATTTCAAAAATATCTTAATCACAACTTAGGGGTCGTTTACCCAAATGCTTACCCGGTAAGCACTTACCGATATAACTCGACAAATTAACTTACTTTACCGGGTAAAATTGTGATCATCACAATGGTATCGTGTATAACAATTTACCCGGTAAGCTCTTACCCGAGTAAGACTTGTCACTCTCACTTACCGGGTAAGACTCTCCATCCTTATCACCGTTCTTACCGGGTAAGATTTTATGCTCTTGCCATGTCCATCCGGTGAGGTAAATGCCTTGGTAAGCACTTACCGGGTAAGCGTTTAATAAACGACCCCTTAGTATGCATAAGGTACAACTCATTTGAAAAAAAATTCAAACTTTACTTTTTCACTACCTTTCATATTCAAGTTTTTTCCCTTCCATTTGGGGTTTCTCCAAAAGGAGAAAAGTTATTTACTTGCTCAAATTAACATATTCCTTTAACTATGATGATACATGTAATTTCTTCATGTATACAAGTTTTTAAAGCCTTTTGAATTCTACAAAACTAACTAATAATGAACCTATATATACGTTTAGATACAAAATAATACTATCCAACATTATATTTGTTATTTTTACCTATTCTATATTTCAGTATTTTGAAAAAATATTATCATTCGCTAGATATCACTGATTAATACATGTTTTTAAAAGTCAAATATACATTTAACGATTACTTTAATATAATTTCTTAATCCTTCATGATTGAAAAAACTCAAGTTATACGTTTATCACTACTAATGCTACATAAATTATAAATATATGATTTACTCCATATATATCTTTTTTTTTCTGATAAGCTATTACATTAATTTTTTATTTCCATTTACAATTGCTCACCTCAATGCATTGCACGGGTACACTGCTAATAATTTGTAATGTACGCATATGTATCTTCAAATATATATATATGTTTTTCGAAATTTTCAATAATTTATGTATGAACCTTCTTTTTATATGAACCCTTTAAAATCTTGTTCATCTTTTAGTTACTCGAAAAATCTAAAATTTGTTAAATCCAAGTGATGACACGTTTTGAATGTCTCCGTAAATTAGTTGAGCTAAGAATATAGAATCTCATAATTATTAAAAAAATAACAATGATTAGACATTAAAATATATATCAATCCCGATATAAAATAGATACAAGTTCTAATTCATGAAATATGTATTGTCTTATTTTGATTCAAATTAATTACATACTTGAATAAAAATTTATTTTTATTAAAATAAATATGTTTGTTTTTTTCTCCTTCGTTTTTTAAACAAAAATATATTTATAATCAAACCGAAATCGATGAACAATGGGGGCATAAACCTTTGATAATGGAGGCAATGAACGGGTTCACATATATTGGTTTAATAAGTTTTAACCTTTGTGAACAGTTGGGTTGATTGGCAAGTGCCGAAAAAAAGGAGACTTGGATATCTGAAATTTCATATACGTAAAAGTTTTTATACGTATTATTAATTTACTTTTAACGTTTTAATAATTATATGTTTTAAAAAAATTAAGCGTTACAAAGAACAAAATTTCATATAGGCGATACCCTATAATACAACAAAAATTAAAAACATATGATTTGTGTTTTATGTGGGATAAACACAAAGAAAATTGGTGGTTGAAATAATTCTTGACTAGTTGCAATTTTAACTCTAGCCAACGACAAATCGATGGTAATTGCATTAATTCTTTAACCTTTTCTTCAGTTTTGCAATGGTGTATCGATATAAATATATAGAAAGGTTCAATTCCATGATTGATTTAGGTTAAGAATTAGTAGATAAATCTTGAATCCTGAATTTTTATTTGATCCAACAACTCATATTAAATAAATAATTTTTTAATTAGAGAGGTTGAGATCTACCGGTAACCTGGATACCATTGAACTAATGACCCTTATCTTTATTTTTGTAATTAAAAAGTATACGATGACGATATATATAGAGATAGAGAAATAAGTACATATCATAGTTTCGTTAATCCTGTCAATAATATAGAAATGGATATAACCTATTGTAATTTAAATATAATCATATGAAATCATTCTTTTATTGCTAAAGGTGTAACACCCTCAAATTTGGTAAGAGCAACTAATTTAAAATTTCGATATAACATCAAAACAGGGACAAGAATTCCTCTTACAATTCAAAACTCAATATACCTCGAGTTAAAAATCTATAATTACCTCGACAATTACAAACTTCAACAAGATACAAGATCTAAACCAGAGTCGGGTGCTACAAAACCCCAATACAAGTTTCTATTCACAAAACCTAAGCGGAAGACTTCACATTCACGAGCACACAACTAGCACTTCTCTCTTCATAGTGCCACAAGAACTATTCTCAAACGAAGGCTGTTGCACATGCCGACAAATAAAAATGTTAGACTAACACCTATTGAGTTCAAGAGTTTTCAGCATTAATAAACATATCGTTAAGAGGAAAGAATTAAATTCAAATCATGATCTTTCAAAATAATTTACTTTAAATATGGAAGCGACTCGTTTTCCAAAAACATGCATCATTAAAGACAGTGCTCCAATGCAAAACATTATTTATAAAATGATGCAACCCAAAACTCACTCAAAACGTGAATATAATCGACTCCAAATTTAAGATACGTGGATAAAGCATTGCATCCCAAAACACCCAAGCACGGGTGGGGCCAGGGACGGACTCAGCCTTGTGGCCACGGTGGCACGTGCCACCGTATCATATCTCCAACGAAGGGTAAAATTTTTAGGTTCGTGAAAGGTGCAACCATATCGTTTTCGAGGGTGCTACCGTATTGTTTTCGAAACTTCAAAAGGTGCACCTGAAATCTGAATCCTAATCTCTTAAATTGTAAGCCCAACCCAACTGCCCAAGTTCAATTATATCCCAACTTCAAAAGGTGCACCATTGTCATCAATGTCATGTAATAATCTGGAAGACTGGAAGCCCAACTGCCCAAGCCCAAGAAAGCAGAAGTTGTATTCAGTCCAAGTTATTTTTTACTGAATAATACTCATTTACCTTTACCGATTTTACGCCCAAATCTGAAATCCTAGTGGGAAATCAATTCATCTAATTGAAACCCTTCTGAGGTCGTCGATCAACTCAGAACTCAGGACCTTCAACTCAGAAATCGAAACTCGGTGATTTGTGGATTCGGTCTCTCACTCGATCAACTCTGTTTTCTGATTTCTCATAATCTCATGGGGAATTTTGTCTAGGTATACAATTTTACATTTTTAACTATAATTATTTGTTTGAAGAACAACATAAATCGAAAGCTTTCATGCTTGCCTACTGTTTTTTCATTTACACGTAGCTTTGCTAATTGCTATGCTACTTCCAGTTAGCCCAGTTCAATGCTTGCCTACTGTTTTTTCATTTACACAATTACACACAGACACAACTTTTCTATGCTACTGCCTTTATCTCATGCTTGCCTAGCCTACTGTTTTTTTTCTTTGTTTTTTCATTTACTTCATGAATAGATTTATGTGATAGATTAATTTATGTGATAATGTCATGCAATTAACGTTGCATGGTTCAGTTAAAGAATACAAGCCCAAGTGTCCCTACGATTAACGTTGCATGGGTCAGTTAAAGAATACAAGCCTAAGGTCAGCTGACTTGTGGTGAAACTTGTTAAAGAATACAAGCCCAAGTGTCCCTACGATTTCTTTAACAAGTTTCACCACAAGTCAGTTGACCTTGATGAACATTCCGAAGAACTCCATCCCTAAGGCCCGACACACTTAAAGACTACCTCCCAGACATTACTTCAAGCGGCGGAGGTCCTAGTACCTACCTCATCGGTAGCACCATCAGACTCAACCCTCCTAGTGCCTACTTGTAAAGTTTCCGGTCGTAAAACATGGATACCGGAGCTCAACCCCGCAATACCCAATTGACCATCTAAAACAGACTGACTTACGTGCCTATGGATCCAATGCAACACAGTCTAACATTATATGCCTATACCGAAATGACCAACGCACTCGAGCATGTAATCAACACCAAAATGCAACAAGGTTCATTAGCATGTACATCATAATTGGGCTCTACATTAAGCCATTAAAACCGGACAATTGTCCCCAAGACTCTTTAAAGTCAACACCGAGCTAGAGTGCTAAAAACCCATTTTGACCAATAAAGAAAGGTCCCAAATAATAAAACGCAATCATCTCACGTCATGCGAACACACTCCCCGAAGTACATGAATAAACTCCAATACAGTTTAGATTGGGACAAAATACTTTCCAAATGATTTTATACCATTTAGTCCTTCAAAACGTCCCTTAACACAAAATTAAGCGTTTTCCCAAAACAAACACTAAAATGCCTTTTAACCAAATAATCTCCATTTATGTAATAAATCACCAAAAATATTTCATTTATGTCTTATTCATCAAGATGCCCAAAAATCCCAAATGTGGGTATTTTCCAATGTTTATAAAGCCAAACACCTTAAATAATCAAAACCCACCAATGACTCAACTAATGATAATTTCATGCAAAACATATAAACATTTTGGCATGTATAACGTTTTCACAAATCAACTTGAACTCACCTTGCTAGATTTAGGCTAAATCTAGATTTTCCCCAACTCAAGCTCCTTTGAAGAAACTTGGATCTTCAAGCCAAAACTTCCCAAAACCTAGATCAACAAGTTTCCATCCATTAATATCCACATTCAACCATTTAGAATCGTTCCCCAAACATTATATACCAAAATCACCATTTTGGCCAAAACCCTAGTTTTGACCTAATTTCTCCAAAACCATCAAACCCGAAATTTGAGAAACATAAACACCAGGAAATCATCAATGGAGCATTTTATAACTTATAATTAGGTTTAGAAGTTAGGAGGATGATCCCACCACTTAGGTTTTTGTGAGAACCTAGAAAACCCCAATTTTTTTTGAAGATGGAGGTGAAGATAACGAGATATTGACCTTTGCTTCCAATCCACCACCAAATAATCTTTAATTCTCTTTAATCTTCCCAAACTAACACTTTAAAATTGAAACTCTCTCAAAAACGAAACCATAGCATTTTGAATTGCCTACAACGGAGTAGAAATGAGCAAGATATGACCAAATGAAGAAAATCCCGATTTTATGCACTGTGAGATTGGCGCGACCCTGCCATGCGACAGTGCCAACTGTCACTGTAGCGGGTACTGTCGCGCGGAATGTACCGAGGCCCCCTTGCCTCTTGTGATCCTGCCATGCGACAGTGCCATCTGTCACTGTAGCGGGCACTGTCGCACGGAATGTACCGAGGCCATTTTCGACGGCTTTCTCGACCGTTTTCCCGGCCGTTCTTCGACCGTTCTCCTGGACATTCCTCGACCTTTATCCCGGCCATTCCTCAACCGTTCTATCGAAACATTTGATGTTATTATACCAGTTATCCTACCATTGCCATAATTACATGGCACATTCGTTAGGACGACCAACCACTGGGTAATCGTCGTTGCTATTGTGACATATGTCACAACTGTATAGCACTATAGCTGGGACTACCGCACTTTCAGTACCATTGGTCCTATTGTGACAGATGTCACAACCACATGTCATTATAACCGAGACGACCATACTCTTAGTACCATTGGTGCTATTGTGACAAATGTCACAACCACATGGCACTATAGCCGAGACGACCATATGTGGTTCTTCCTTTACCTATTCACCCAGTTCAACACTTTTCTTTAATTGGGATAGAAATTCAAGGTGTTACAAAAGGATACAACAATACAAAACATATATACCACTTTCAAGTACATCCTTACTAAATTCAATTTTGAAATCATTTCATCATTAGAAGTACAACTAAAAAGATTCAAGATTCATTAGGGATAAACTTCGATAACAGAATGATAGGATTGAATATGCTTTATGGTGTAACGACTGAATCCAGCCTCATGCAATACGTAAGACCATTCTTTCAAAGTCCGTTCTTTCCCTTTAGTCGTATGAGCCATCATGACCATATCAAGCATCAATACCACATCTTTATACTCATGATCTTCCTGTCCTACAATCGCCTCTACAATAATCACCTTTCCTGTATCTTGAGGAATAGCCTCTCGGCATTTTTTTAGTATCTCAATGCATTCTTCGTCTCCCCAATCATGCAGTACTTTCTACAATTTCAAAACACAATTTATTAAAAGAAAAAGAGACATCACTACAACAAAATTGGATTTATAGGACGCCCCCAATTTCTAAGTGTCCTAATAGACTGCACTATAAGTCTTAATCTATAGGACCAAAAAATAAAACGTCCTATCTAAAGTCGTTGTAGTTAGTATATATGATGCTTTTTGACGTCTTAACAAGATTTTTAAGACACTTTTAATACAAAACGTTGCATTAGCTATTTTATAGGACTCTTTTGAAATAGTGTCCTATAAAAAGCTTTTTATAGGACACTTTTCAAATAATATTCTATAAAATAGCTAATACGACGTTTTTCTATAAAAATGTTCTAAAAAGAAGGGGCATACCCCACCCCAAGCAACCAAACAAAGAATTCAAGACACTCCCCGAGCAAAACTTATTACGATGCCTAAAATGTCGTATAAACTTATTACAACGTCTTTATATAGGACATTTTTTTTGTACTATATATATTAAGTCTTATAAAACAGTTTATTAAGACACTTAGAAATTTTTGGCGTCCTGCTGTAAACCCAATTTTATTATAGTATATGAATATTAATTAAAGTCCGAATATTTGTTTTTCGTAGAATAAAATCTACCAAAATAATGGAAAATTCCAAATGAATAATTAAGACCTTTAATAATTGCACTAACCATTAAATAAGCAGCATCAGCTTTTGGAACATGATCAAACATATTCCCTCCAATGTGTTCAACCCCGTTAGATTTCGGAGCCACCGATACCACATGAGGGAGATCGAAATTAATCCCTTTGATCCAAGGACAAGCTTCTACGATCAACCGTAGAGCCGTCCCATCGCCGCCACCAACATCCACCACCGTCCGCAACCCCTCAAACACCTCTGGACAACCATTCGTCACCGCCGCCACCGCCAACCGAGCATCGCACGCCATTGCGTCGTCAATGAGCTTACTATGACCCGGATTCGCAGCGGCCAATCGCCATACATCCTCACCATGGACCGCTCCAAACGCCGAATCTTCGTTGCCCAAAACCCTATCACTTAGCTTGTGCCATGGAGCCAACATGATCGGACTGCTCTCTAGAAGCACGAAGTCCGCCATGCTACGTTTTCCGTGCTTCGTCAGAAGATGAGATAATGGGGTCTGAGCGTATCCAACAGATGTTTCCGATACCGCCTTTTCTTGAAATATCTTGTGTTGGATCAAGAACCTCATGATCCGATGCAATGAAGATTGTGAACACCGGAGCTCTGACGCCAACTCAGCAAGCGTCAGCGGTGTTTCGTGGTTTTCGAGGATATCGGGTATCCCGAGCTCGATGGCACACTTGACGATGGCCATCGGGGTGAAACCGAAAACATATTTCCATATTTCTTGTGGGACTACTTCTTCTTCTTTGGAATTAACTTGCTCATTTCTAATATTTGCAGCCATTAATTTTTGTTTCAAGATTGAATGCAAGAATATGAGAATTATAAAGGTTCTTTAAATAGCAAGAAAAGCTTGCATTCTGGGATTTTATTTTATTATTTAATTTATGGCACGTTACCATGCTCCATTATTTTTTTTTTTTAATCTTCATTAATAAAATTCAATGTATCGTCGTCAGCTGTTGTCGTTCACTTTTATTGTATTTTTAAACGTTTTTGGTCCCTTTTCATTCAGTGGCGGAGCCACCTTATCACGAGGGATAGCAGCTGCTAACCCTGTATTTTATAAAAAAAATTGATATAATAATTTTTAATAATAAATAATTGATGGGCTGAAAAAAAAAACTATTTATTTTCTTATTAGTGGGGGCTACTAGGCCATTCAATTACTTGGGCTTTCCCTTGGAGATATGATTAGGGTACTCCACGTCTCTACCACACCAATCCACTTGGCACCGAGTTGTTTTTTTCCCTGTCTAAATTTAATGATGGGTTTTCGGCTTCTCAGTAAATTGATTCATCTTGTTTGTTTTATCTGGATGATTTTTCTGAAATGGAACTTATGACACTTTATCAACTTCAGGCTTATACTGTTGATATACAGACTTCGACATATTTTTCTAACTTAAAAGAATCAGTGATCTTACGCAAAAAATGGTTGAAACAAGAAGGGATAAGGTGTTCTCTCTCGTGTATTTGCTTATAAAACTAGCAATCATGTAACATGTTGTGACTGCACTAGTTGAAAGAGCATTTTTAGCTATGAACATTATGAAAAATAGATTGCGAAATAGAATGGATGATCAATGAATGAACGATTGTTTGATTTCTAATATTGGAAAAGATGTTTTTGATGAGGTAGATAATGAAGACATCATAGATAAGTTTCAGAAATTGAAAACTCGTCGAGGTCATTGTTGAAGTTGTAGTATTTCAAGAATATATGATCGTTGTTTCGCTACATCCAAAAGGTTAATATTTACTCTTTTTTAGTTTATTTTATTTATAATTGTTGCCCCCCCCAGATCAAAATCCTGGCTCCGCCCCTGTTTTCATTCCATCTAGACCCCGGCCCCGGCTAGCTTTTTGGAAAGCTCGCCGCGGTGCTCACGACGCGACTGGCGTGCCAATGGTAGTAAGAATTATCTCGTTCCTTGGTCAAAAGCTTGGTTCGATGCGGACTATATATTATAAATCACATGTGATTTTCCACGTGATTTTTCGTTCTCGTGTTCTTTTAAATAGGTTCCCTTCTCGTTTGATCCTCCCTCTCTCTCTCTAAGGGTCAAGATTAGATTGGGTAGAAATATGACAAACTAGGTTTCAATAACTGAAATTCACATAGGCAAGTAAGGGTATAATATAGGAATCTTGAATATATTAATGTTATTGGATAATAAGTAAAGTAATTAACTAATTCCTAAAATATAGAAGATTTCTTCTTTGAAAAAAAATCAACAAAATCGTTTTTTAATCTACAAAATCAACAAAATCTTTTTTTTTAATATACAAAATCATCAAAATCAACAAAATCGTTTTAATCTATATAAAATCGAGATTCAAGTTTGCATATGTTATTCATAGAATTCGATTGAAGCAAATAATTTTTCATAGGTACAATATCATATATGAATGATCATATATGACTTTGTGCATATATGAATGTTCATATATGCACATGTGGATATATGAATGTTGATAGATGATGGTGCCCATATGTGGATGATTTATCAAATATAGACTTTTTTGCATATATGAAACTTAGCATATGTGCATGACCTTCCATAACCAACAACATATGTGCATGTTCATTCGTGATTCAATGCATATATGAATGTTCATATATGCATGACTTTATTAATTCAAATATCAACTTGTTAACAATATCGACGGAAAAATAAAATAGCAAATTACATATATTGAATGTTTTGATTAATCAACAATGAATCATTACATATAACAAATAACTTTGTTCCCCGATATGTTCTTCTACAATGCATATATGCAATACCTAAAAAAACATTAAAAAACACTATCTTACAATTGTCGTCATCCACGTTAGCTTCATCGACAACATCTTTTTTCGATGGTGGTGTCCTCCTCATGCATCTCACAAGAAGAAAATTCTGCATTATTATCCCCGAGTGTGATATCTTCGTCAACTATGTGCTTTCCTCCACGATGTTCATCGACTTGATCATTTTCACACGCCATGGTTTTGTAATCTTGCTTCAATCGAATTCTGTGAAGAACATATGCAACTTGAATCTCGATTTTATGTAGATTAAAACGATTTTGTTGATTATGTATATTAAAAAACTATTTTCTTGATTTTGTAGATAATGAAACACAATTTTGTTGAAAAAAGAAATCTTGTATATTTTAGGAATTAATTAAATACTTTGCTTATTATCCAATAACATTAATCTCTTATTTAAATAAAACTAGAAGTGTACTCGCGCAATGCAAATAGATACATCACGATTTTAATGTTTCATTTTATTTTCTGTTTTTTGTCAATTTACAGCACGATTTTGGATGGTTGTAAGAGAGTGATAATGATTTTTTAATATAAATTTGTTTAATTTAGACTTAATAATATAATGTAATTTATTTTGGTTTAATAATATAATTTTTTTTATAAAATATTCTGTAAGCTTTTTTAATTATATTTTAGATTTTTTATATCTAAAATATGTTGAGAGTTATTTTAGGAGAGTTAAAATGGGAAATGATTTTAGTGGAGTTAAAATGGTTAGAGATAATGATTGAAAATTAATGAATATCATTAAATGTAGTACATACAGCTTTTATGGCTGTTTTTTAAGTAATTAACATTAAATAGCGGTACATTAAGCTTTAAGACTTGTTTTTAAGAGTTTTTTATGTCATCTTTATAATATAGTATAGATTATTTTGTAAAATACATTTGTATCCCTAGATATTAATAAAATATAATAAAAAAAGAAAATTAATCTTGATGAGATCAACGGTCCAGATTGGTTTGCAAGGGGTGTAGGAATTGAAGGGTTTGCATTTAATATAAAACCCCAAAAAAATGTTGCAACATTTACAACCCACTCCTATACCATAGTTCAAAACTTCAACGGACAGGGTCAATTCATGAAAAATAATTTTACCAAATTGTTTTTCAATTTTCTTTTTGATGAAAATTCGCCTGCTAAAGGGCAAATCTGGAAAAAAAATCAAATAAGAAAATTCAATCAACCCCAAATCAGGGAATCGTGCGCATGAATAATTTGGATCCCGGAATCATCGCAAACGATTGATTCAGTTTCCGATTAAACTGCTCAGAAGTAGAAAACCATAATCAGAAACCAAATCAGGCGAAAATGGCAGAACGAATTCGAGGTAAGAATAGAATGCATATATTATTAATGTCAATCATCGTTCTGTGATCGATAACTAGGGTTTTAAATCTGTATTTTCAGTACGGAAAAGAAGCGAGAGAATAATGTTGAAATACTCATTCTCTCGATTCAAAAACACTCCATCGACTCCGATTCTGATAGGCATCAACAATGAACACGAAGGTGCTTCGACTGAAAATGCTCCTGAACCAATGCATGCTACTTCAAACAACCAGGTTGAGGATATGGACAATGATAAACCAGAAACCGGTGAAGCCATATTACAAAATGAAGGTTTACATACTGCACCCTAAACTCTTGAAGTAAAATGCAATATTTGGTTCCATTTACTGGAATCTTTTTCAAAAATTCTCTTTGGAAAACCGAAAAAAATCAGACAGCCATATAGAATCTTTGAATGTATGAAAAGAACATCTAGAAAAAAATCCACATATAGCACTGTACTTTATAACAATTTTTTATTCCTACTATTACTTACTAGCCATCGAGTATGTCTACTTACAGATATTTATTGAATTGAAAAAACTTCCAATATGGGATGAATCCCCAATCAGGAAAAAAAACATCCAAACACATCAGTTTCCAAAAGTTGTTCCTTTAATTTTGAATCCCTGGATGACAGGGCCAAACTTCGTGATGGGTTATCAAATTATCTAACACAAAAAAAGAATGCATTTGAAATGTTTGATTGAATATTCATGAAATTACATTCATGAAACATGTTTCAGCATATGTGGAACTCAAATTGCTCACCATTTAGCCTTAGGTTGCTCCTTTAATTTTGAACCCTTGAATGACAGGTCAAAATCTATTGGATAGACCCCCAATAATGTGTGACAAAAAAGAATTGCATTTGAAAAGCATGAATTATTATTCATGAAATTATATTCATGAAACTCTTTCAACATATGGGGAGAACAAGATCCACATAAATTGGCTTGAGGTTGCCCCTTCAATTTGGAAACACTAGATGACAGGTCAAAGCCTCTTGGGTAAAGATCCAAGAATCCGGGACAAAAAAACACATGCATTTAAAAAGTTTTATTGATTATTCATGAAATTATATTCATGAACTCGTTTCATCACAAGTGGAAATCAAATTGCTTACATGTGTGCCTTATTGTCCTTTAGAAATTTGTTACACAGTCAGCATCAGGGTGGTATGCACCGAACATAATATGTGACAGAACACACATGAAACTTGATAAGGTTGATTGCATATTTGGGTTTCCATATCCATAAAACTTGGATCAGAATGATATTGAAATCATATCGCACTTATGTTAACAAGATTAACCTAACTGGTTACATAGACAGAAACAATATCATATTTTTAGAGATGCCCATAAATCATTAATATCTGCAGTTCTGAATGTAGGTATGGAATCCCTCATGAGAGATTTGACGATGGAGGATACAGAGAATGGGCTAAAACAGGACAAGGGTACTAAATTTCTGTACTATGAATCACATTTCATTTTACTGCGTATATGGAAAAATTAAAGATGAAGTATATATGTGTCAAAGATTTTACAAAGCAACTACAACAAGAAGAAAGGATATGTTCAAGGAGAGGTGTCGAAGTTCTTCATGATACCAGCGA
The DNA here is from genome assembly GCA_023525745.1 of Arctium lappa. Taxonomy (NCBI): domain Eukaryota; kingdom Viridiplantae; phylum Streptophyta; class Magnoliopsida; order Asterales; family Asteraceae; genus Arctium; species Arctium lappa. The sequence continues at coordinate 114,790,020 of CM042050.1, forward strand.
ATGTTGGATCAGACATCCTCAAGCATGCGAAAGTGGATAGGTGGAATAGGATCATGGTTGACTCTCAGTTTGTCGCCTAGTTATTGCTTTAACTTTTAAGTATTGCCTTTGGGTTTCTTAGCTACTATATCAGTTTTAGGTACGAAGTATTTCAAATATTTTAATATCATATAAGACAGTTTGCTATTTCAACTTAATGGCACTTCTACTTAAAATAGGATAGATGATTTATTGTTTAACTACAACTCTAAGTTTTAGAGTTCAACTAGAGTTAGTTTCCTAATCTAATTGTAAAATCATGGTTATATAATATATAGCATCTCTCCCTCAATAATGTAGAGGGAAAGTGAGTTTTTACAAGGTTTTACACAAGTACCCGGCTTAGACTTTACCCATACATTTAGTCCCGTAGTCAAAGCCGCCACAGTTCGTCTAATCCTAAGCATCGCCGTCATGCAAAAGTGGAAATTACGTCAACTTGACGTCAAAAACGCTTTTCTCAACGACCTTTTACATGAAACAATCTATATGGAACAACCACCCGGATACGTCGACGATCAACACCCTTCTCACGTATGTCGACTCAATAAAGCAATTTACGGCCTCAAACAAGCCCCAAGGGCATGGTTCAAGCGTTTCAGCGACTTTCTTACCGGCATCGGGTTTCACAACAGTCGCGCGGATACTTCTCTGTTTATATATAATCAAGGTAAATCCCTTCTTTATGTTCTTGTATATGTTGATGATATCATCGTCACCGGTAACGATAATCAACTCATTCAACGCCTAATCAACCATGTACAAAAAGTCTTCGCAATTAAAGATTTGGGAAATCTCGGTTATTTTCTTGGCTTAGAAGTCACCTACACCAAAACCGGTATCTTTCTCGGACAACAAAAGTATGCCCATGATGTTCTTGTTCGAGCTCAACTCCATGAAAGCAAAACGATTAGCACTCCAATGATCGTCGGTCAACATCTCAGCCAAACCGGAAGATTGTTCAAAGATCCAACTTTATATCGATCCTTGGTTGGAGCACTCCAATACCTCACAATTACACGACCCGACATATCATACGCCGTAAACACCGTCAGTCAATTCATGCACACTCCAATGGACGAACATTTTCAAGCCGTAAAAAGAATTCTTCGCTATGTTAAAGGAACAATCACGTCCGGAATCACCTTCAATCACTCCCCCTCATACACGTTATCCGCCTTTTCCGATGCCGATTGGGGAGGATGTCCCGACACCGGCGATCAACGTCCGGGTATGACATTTTTCTTGGCCCAAATCTAATCACATGGAGCTCGAAGAAACAACGAACGGTTGCCCGATCAAGCTGCGAATCGGAATACCGAGCCCTCGCCAACACTACTGCCGATACCGTATGGCTCACCCATCTCCTTAGCGAACTACGAGTGAAATTCACAACACCACCAACCTTATTTTGCGATAACAAGAGTGCATTATTTATTAGTGAAAACCCGGTTGCACACAAAAAGGGTTGCCACATTGCCCTCGACTACCATTTTATTCGGGAATTAGTACAACAAGGCCTCCTATCTACAAAGTTCGTCCCAAGCAAGTTAAACGTTGCCGATCTCTTCACCAAGAGCTTACCGAAACCTCTATTTCTTCTTTTTAGATCCAAGCTTTGCGTAGTTCCAAGAACCCACATCACGCTTGACGGGGGGTAATGGCACTTCTACTTAAAATAGGATAGATGATTTATTGTTTAACTACAACTCTAAATTTTAGAGTTCAGCTAGAGTTAGTTTCCTAATCTAATTGTAAAATCATGGTTATAAATATATAGCACCTCTCCCTCAATAATGTAGAGGGAAAGTGAGTTTTTATACTATTATAAATCTATCACAACTTATGCATGCTATATATATCGTATTTGGAAATTTAGAATATTATCGAATGACTATATATTGAACGACACTTACGAGTTTGAAACTATTCAATCGATCTTTATCGATGAAGTCTGTGTGCCCATCAACTACACACCATGCAAGATTACTCATGAATTGACATTCATATACATGCAATTCACACAGACCAACATCCACTGTTTAAGATTTTTCGATGCCCGGATAGTTAGAGTACGGGTTATGAGGACCTGATTACCAACGCTTCGTACCATGTTTAAATTGAACTGTTTACATATATGTTTCCGGTAAATAAGTCATTTAAAATGATAAACACACCCAATGGGTGAACAATTTCACGTCATCGACGTAAAAAACGAATGACTCTATTGAAAGGGTAGATACTCGTACACGTCATACGGATGCACTAAAACGAACTCAGTAATGATATATCAAAGTAAATCACAAAAAAATTTAATCCATGCACAATACAGAAACCTTGTTTATTTGACGCATTAAAAACAATAAAAACTAGTGTTATACCCGTCCTTTGGTCGGGTACACCACATGATTTTAATGGGATTAAGTTATTTGATATTACCATTTCAAAAGTTATGTTTATTTATTGTATTCTAGTTATGTACCCGTTGCAATATAGCAGGCAGTTGTGTGTAAAACTTTGCCTTTTCTTTTAAACGAAAAGAGTTCTATGTTACGAATTCCACCAAAGGACCTCTAGTATCCACCTTACTAAGCCTAGCCATACTCCATACAAATATGCATAGAAAAAGATCAAGTATCAAACAAAAACAATACTACAAGATGCTAGTGTAGAAGAGATAGCTAACAACAATGCATACTTCTCTGATAATTTAAAACACTATTAATATCAGCTACCCCATGATATTTTAAAATCCAATGTTTGTAGGATTTCATTGAAATTTGGAGATTTTAATTTTGGATTTTCCTTTAAATCAAATGCATGATTGGAATGTAAGCATGGTTAAATAAAATTTGTAATTTATGCATAGAAAAAACTGGAAAATAAAATCATTTGTAAGAGATCCATTGAGATATTGCCCAAAACATCCATATGGAGTAAGTTATCTTCTACAACAATCGTTTCATCTAAGAAATATTGGAATGAGGCTCCATGTTGCCTTGCCATGTCATATGGAATCTTCAGTGACCATTTACAAAGTTATTAGAGTTTTTACAGTATATTACTCAACTAATTCATCGTAATATGTTTTGTCATTGGTTGCCTCGAGTTTTCTGATTATATGCTAGGATGGAACTGTGGTTAAACTTTCATATCAAGATGTAAAATTGAAATAAATGTAAACAATCATGCATAATACATGTCTTAAACCAATGACAACACTCAAATCTTCTGCCTCCAAGGTCATGAGTTTTGTAGCCATCCTCTAAATTATGTATGTGCACCATTTAGTGAGTCAATCATTGTGTCCCCTGAGATTATATTAAAGATGTCAGCATGTGTTACATAGATTATATATCATGGAGAACTTGAATAACAAATCAACAATTATTTTTCTTCCAATTATCCTTTTATGTAGATTCACGCACATCAATGACATCATAGTCTTATGTATAATAAATTATTCAAATCATCATACAATAAAAAATATATGAAAAACAAAATCCAAAACAGAAAGTCGTTTTTGTGTTCACACAATAAGTGCACCCGCCAAATGTTGAATAACATATGCAGCAGAGGACTGTTTCAAAAACCCTTGATTTAGAAATAAAATGAACCAAAGAAAATAAAGAAAAAGAAATTAAAAGCTTCTTTTAATCAAATAGATCAAATGTTGAAGAGTAAAAACAACTTGCCGATAATTGTAAAGTACTGGACAAGTGTCATGTGTAAGATAGAGTGATCGACTATTCCTTTCTCCAGAAGCGGTTGAACACAGAGGACATATGTCTCAAGACTGCTGCTTTTTGTAGATTCCACTTGGAAATTACATCCACTAACCTGTTAACAAAGTGATATGATGGGGATGAGAGCATATTTTTTGTTTTTATGGGAGCCAAGATCATGAATGATACAAAAAACATGTAATAAAGGAAATGTTCCTAAATCATATGATGGTATAAAAACTATATGATGGTATAAAAACAACAGGTTGAAGAAAACCTATTTGGTTAAGTCATTTTGGAAAGATGGAAATAGTACTGTAGTAATCAGAATTGGAAGCCATATCATGATCAAATGAAGTACCTTGCAAGGCATTAAAAGCATTTGAATGCTTAGCCATCTCTGCTATAAACATCTAAATTCTTAGCCTTCTTTGCTTTCCTTTGGGCATTCGCTTCTCCTGTTGTTTCATCAATTAGCTGCCACTTCTCCCATAGTTTTACCAATTAGTTGTACAGAACAAAAATAGTACCCCAAAAACTCATTTTAGACTCCCCCATCTTTGAGCATTTATTAACATTTTAGACTCTCCCATCTTCAATATTCATGCATGACAAAATATATAACAAAACATTTCAATAATTACCATTATGTGTAGGTGAAACATAATAGTAATTTTTACCTCATTTGAATAATCTGAGAAAATCCCCAAATATTTTACCCATGTATATACAATCTTCATTTAGAATGCCAAAAATGTAAATGAACATGAGTCTAAAGTATAAAAATATATACTTTAAAGTTGAATGATTTTAAACAGCCAAGATCAAATTAAAAACAGTTAGACTCGTCTCCATCCATATATATATAATTGACATAAATTAAGGGTCGTTCACCCAAATGCTTGCCCGGTAAGAGTCAACACTTTTACCTTAACTTACCGGGTAAGATTTTAGTCCATTAAAACGCATCGTACGCAACAACTTGTTCGGTAAGCGCTTGTGTGACGGTTTCCTGCAATTCTCGAGGCATTTTGCCAACCATATGGCCTTTGTAACTACAAGAGTCTGCACAATAGCTATTTGGGACGCTGTAAGATGGCCAATAATGCCCAATGCTTTCACCATTTACCCATGTCTCACTTTTCCCTATCCCAATGAAGTCTATGGCGATTGGATTATCACCGGTAGGGGCATCAAAATTCGTTTGTTTTAACATACTTTATGGTTCAACATATCGAAATTGGTCTGTTTTTATCATACTTTCTGGTTCTACAAAAACTTCAATATTACCTTGTACCATATCAAAGATTGACTTTTAGGAACAAAAGACCCCAACGTCGAAAGTCAAGAACCTCCCGTGTGCGGGCCTAGTGCTTTTTCTTTTAGTCCAGCCTGCCATGTACCCATAGATGTCAATACATTAGAAGATATGATCGAAAATCCAAAATAATCATACCGCATCTCTAGTTAAATGACCTTACAGGTTTTGAAAATGTCACTGCTTAACACCAAAAAAATGCGTCTTATTAGGAGGTCATGTAATTAAATAACCCAATATATGTCCGACCTGGTATGTCCACCGCTGAGATGAAACGTCAACAGTTGACCCGTTCTTTAATCTCTTAAGTTGCACTGACCAGTAATACCTGCGCATGTTTTATCAAAAAATGCACCATAATTGTTTTTCATGAACTGAATTGTAAATGATTGATCTGATGCACTAAATTCTTCAAGGATTTTATTGTTATGGTAACATGAAAGTACAAGAAAATAATTACACCCAAAACAAAAAAAAGATCAAATAGTGGAAGAAAACAATCGTTTATGATTAAAAAAATGTATACAAAGTGAAGCATTTGCATAACCTACCAGCAATAAATAATTAAACATGGCTTACTTTGCTAATGATCATGATTGGGAGTTCAAAATCTAAGCAAATCACCAGCAACATAAAATGGTCTCCTACACCATTATCCTTCAGGACTTGCTGCGCATCAACGCAAATTGAGTAACAAAAGAAAATAATCTAAAGAGGACATTTTCTACGTTGTGAACTATAGGTATTTACCACAGTCACCGATGAAGATTGTGGGAAGTTGGAATCAATCTATGAGGATGTTTGGTAACTTCTTCGTCTTCTTTTCTTTCTTCGTCGCTTCTGATGACACCTCCATCCTTTCGTTCTTATAATTCTGCATTTCCTGCGCCATGTTTCTCAATGGTTTTAAAACATTCAAAAAGTTGGATATGCATATCCAAGAATCAAGCTGAATCCATAACCAAACATCAAAAAAAGTTGAACAAAAACCCCTAACTTTCACAAATTAAACATTTAATTAAATGTCATGAGAAAATTGAGATTGAGGAATGGAAGTTGCTCACACAAGACTGTTTGTGATGAGTTCACAACATCTTCTAATGAGCAAAATTAACTGGAAATTAGGAAGAATTACAACAAAATTAAAACCCCTAAATCTATATAGATTCCTAGCTGATAATTGATGAGGGTCTATAAGTTTTCTCAATCTTGCTTAACCATCTCATTTTATTTTGCCTAACCTATGTGCAAAAATCAAACCTAACATTTTTTATGGGTTAGAGAGATTGCATGTTATACAAAAAGCATAAATAAAGCAGCATAAAAAGAAAGAGACCTTAGTTTTTCTATCATTAGTTTGAGTAGTTGTGCCTCCGGCTGCCATTTCAAACTCCTGCTTCATATTAACCTTAAGATCAACAACAATGCTCTTGCTCTCCAAATCCCAGATCTTAATGTTGCTCTCTATGGCCTCACACAATCGGTACCTATTCGGGCTGAAACAGTGGGCATGAATGATCAAAGCCGACTCAAGAGAGTAATCTCTTATCCTCGGCCAAATCCCACAGCAATATCATCCCATCTTTGCCACCGAATTATAGAAGAAGGGTAAATTTAGCAAAGGCAAACCTAAACAAATTATAGAAAGAAAAAAAGGTTAATCTTTGTAGCAAATATTGAAAAGATTGAGTCTTACAGTAAACTAAATCTGATTAAAAGTTAATGAATAACATAATACACACAACATCTCAAAATGGATTTATTGCATCTTAAGGATCAACATTTGTATGTGATACAATCATCACGAAAAAACAATCATATATAATGTTTATTTCAGATCAAACGCTGCATAGATATACATACAGCAAAAGCATAGGTAACTGGGAGCAATGTAATTGATCTATAAAAGTAATTCTTGTGAACAACGGTCCCTGCAGAACAGAAAGAAAACTTTTTTAATTTAACATCATGAGATAGTACTACCATGGATTAAGCAAATGATATACATTTGCGAGGGTAATAAAATTATCATGACAAGTAAAATGTTAATTATAAGATAAGCAGAAAGCCATAAAGTATGACTGTCATTTTATTGAAGAAAGTTTAAGAGTTCAAAACCCATGACATATAGTAGACAGTCAAGTTCAAATGTGTTTCTAAAACCTGTTTCCATTAATGTCAACAACAGGTTCTTGAGGACAAAGTCATGAAAAACTATGAAATTTTAAAAACCATTATATTTAAACCATTATAATATAATTACTACTAAAATATATATATATAAAAAATAACAAAATAGCCTGCCCAACCGAACAGTATTTAAGAGTACACTTGAGAACAAAGATTTGAACCAACAAAATCAAAGATGGATGAAGAGAAACCATATAACAAAATAGCCTCCCGTCTTCAACAAATAAGATGCATTTAGTGCTAGAATTCTTGACTGCATCAAGAGACACAAGATGGGAGTAGACTTTAAGGGGTCGTTTACCAAAAGCTTACGTGGGTGTGATATGCTGCTGAATGAGATGACGAAAATGGGAGTAATCTTTTAGCCATTCATAATGATCCTCAGAAGTGAACCTATCATTCCTGATGATAAACAACTCAACAATCATCAAAAGTATATACTAAAATCAACAATTAACAGATACATGGAAGGTCTTCATTTCCCTTTGAAAGAAGTAAAAAAGAAGTAGCAATAAAATCATATTAACAGATACATTAAACAATTTTGCGACGTAAGTAATCACAAACAGAAGAACAGTGGTTTCTGATTTGAAGAAAAAAAAATACTTGATCATACAACTATAGTTACCAATAAGAATGTTTCAAATTTAAATCTAGAAAGGGAGTAATGTAGAAGTTGAGAATTGATAAAGGAGAAACCAATAGTTGGCGTCTAGGTATGCCAAAACGGAAGTAGAGTCGACGGTGGAGCTAATGAGCATATACAAAAACCAGGTTCTTTTCCTCGTTGTAAAGATCCTTCCTTGAGAAGATCAATAATTATGGGCTTATGCACAAAAAAACCGAAACTGATCAGGACCAGAACATCCATTAAACTGAAATTCCAAAGAACTGCTATATGTTTATGTAAAGAAACAATTTATATTGAACATAAATTGAAAATATTATAACTTTCCAACAGGGGTTGAAGAAACTTACAATTCTCCTTAAGGTAATCCCAAAACTGAATTCCGGATCCAACCCGTTTTCCAACTCCGACGCATCTCTTTTCTTACCCCGCAGACCCACCATCAACAGTGTCCAAACCCATGCTCTACTGATTCCCATTTGTAGTTTTTGAGCTCGTCATTGTAGGATTGAGCGTTTCAACCCAAAAACTCCCATTGTCGCCTCTATTAGTGAACCCATTGAACGGCTTCCTGGCTAGGTGAAAATGAATCCTTCTAAAAGGTGATTTATCAATGGGTTTTCACGATCAATGGGTTTTTGAGTGACTATAGTACCATTATCAATCAAGCTCAAAGTTTCGGCCATGTTATATTGAATAAATTCGAAGGTGTGGTTGAAACACTGGAGATTTTTTTTCTCTACGGATACATAAATGGATCGATTGATTTGGGATTTGTTGAGCAAAGGAAAAGGAGAAATTAGGGCTATTTTAATCGATCGTGGGAAACCGGGGGTTGGGAAGGAGGTGGGAGGAGGTTGAAGTAGCCTCACATATGCGGGAACCAAGTCCGTCCTAAACAGCAGAAATAAACTAAGAAATGGAGAGAAGCAGTGCAGTGTGGTTGTGTTTAATCAAGCAAGCAAAGAAAATGGAAGTACACAAGAATTGAAAGAGAGAAATGAAAAACTGGCTTCAAATAGAATCTTTTTTTATGAAAAATGATGTATAGAGTTGATAAAATAGAAGGAATGAAATGTGATAGTAAGATATTCATATTAGGTGTTACTGAAAAGGTAAAAGAAAAGAGACAACTAATCTATACAATTCAATGAGGCAATAACTACTCAAGTCCCCATATGTTTCATCATCCAGCATTTCCTTTCTCTCACAACTATTACTAAATTTTACAAAATTAAAAGGTAAACATCCTTTATCTAGTAATGGATCTTCTTTATCATTTGCTTTATAATATTAAAACAAACTTCTGCGACTTTTGAAAATCACAGTTCAGTCAGATGATATCTCCTACTTAAAAACCAACTTAACTGCAACTATTCAAAGTCGGTTAGCAATAGCTCGTCTGCGGTTCCCATAGACTACTTTCATGACAGGAAAAGTACAACTCAGAAAGCATAGGATGTTTTAGGCCTGTAAATGGTATATGCATCTAATAAATTTGAATATTAGTTCATATTTGTCTAACACTAACCTAATAAAATTTTGGATGTTGTTGTAGTTGGTTTGACTAAATATCCAATTGACAACATGTAAATAACTAATATGCATATACAATACTTGTTATCTAACATAAAATATCCATATAAATTACTCCATATGTCCCAAATTAAATGCAAAGTGTGGCTGTGCAAATAGCTAAGAGTAATATCTTACTATTACTCAAGAAAATCTTAAATACCCCTTAAAATTCATAGTAATGACAAAATAGGGAGAATCTTGTGGGTTAAAACCAATGCAATAAAAATTTGTAGTGTTCCTAATGAACAAAGAGATAAGTTGTGATTGAAACTTCACCAAAATGGGATATAATGCATTAATTTTAGGACATACCAAAAGGAAATTGGTGCATTTATTTGATGATAAGAATATACATTTAATTACACATATACACTATAATGTAAATATAATATAATTATGTATGCATCCATGTCATTTTGTGCCTAATTAAAATGTCAACTTTTGCTGACACTTGAGAATTGTTTTCATTCTAAATTTGTAGTTATTTGTAGTTTCCAATTTGATGGCATTTATTAAATGTTAAGTTATTCAGATTTGGATACAAAATCTCATCTTCATGATTTCTTGAAGTCTTCATGTTCTCCACTCCATATACTTTAATAATTATATGTTCTTTGCCATATGCATTTTTCTAAAAACAGCAAAGCATCTAAAACAATCAAAATTTGAAGCTAACTGATCAATGTAAACTTGAATGAAGATCAAACCTTAGAGTACAAACCTCGACCACAGGTTCATGTTCATTCATTCTCCGGCTCTTTCCAGATTGATCTTTAATAATTGTAGCAGTGTGTAAATGATCTTCGATGCGCCAAAAGAAAAAAACTCACACAATACCATATAGAAATACCTATTTATGGACTTCCCCTTAACAAAGCACAACCAACACCCCCCCAAAAAGATATAAGCAGCACCGCACAAACAGAAATATACAGCTTAAAATAAAACGTAGAATCAATTATTACCCAAAGAAAATACAAAACCTTGTGACTGTATATAAAAAATTCTATAGCGATGCAATTACGCACAAATTAAAGCAAGAGAAAGCATACCAGTTCTTCGATCTGAACAACTCTTAGAGGTGGAGCAACTGCCTCCTTAGTGGTTGCCACTTGCAAGAACGAACGACTGTAAATGATTACAAAGAAATATCACAACAAAAAGCTAATATCAGAAGAAAAAGTGTTTGCAGTTGATAGATCTTGAGTGGAGTGTAATTGCGAATACTTTTTACTTATATTTGCATCCCGGCACAAAACGCTATAATTAGTGGGATTACAAAGTATACCTTTGTTGGCGTGAATGGAAATTTGATTACTTAACATAGCATGCAATCTTCTCATTACGCCTAATTCCAAATAACCGCACGGTGTACCTTGCTGAACCAATACCCACAAAAGGCATTAAAAACATCAATGTAGTGCTTGTGGACTTGTAATATACATATCCAAAGTCATGTCTATGTGATAGTCTATGCTAAACTCCTAGAATAATGTTGTATAAAGAAATAATTTAATCACGATGATACATATCTCGAAATAATCTGAACAAAATATGTAGTCCACAAAAGATAACACATCAAAATATTAATAACTCCTTGTCCCATGAAAGGTTGAGATGAATTGTAGCCGGTTAAACATAAAATCACAATCCTCAACAAATATGGTTTAATGTTTAACACTTTGAATTTACGGGACTATAGAGTTAATCTATCAGGTTGGTCATTTTAATAAACTGATGTGAAATCACTTCCTCAAAAGCTACAAACTTTGAGGTTGTGACTTGTATAGTAATTCTCCAAACTTAACGGAAATGCATCAATATCTCTTAAGATCCTCATGTAAAATTAAGATTTGTCTTAAAAAAGTGAACTCATCAGCTCAACGTGAGCTCTATCCACGAAAGACATAGTGGTACTTTAGTTCCTGATTCAGATTCCAAAATACACATTCCATCCAAACCAGTTAAGGTGGGATCAATGTGAACCTTAGCAGATAATATATCCATTTCTTAATTGAAATTTAGCAAGAAAAAAATCTAATTAAGAAAAAAATGGAAGTAGAAAAGGTTGTAAAACATATCTTACCTTTGGAAAAAAACAGGCGATTGGCCACTTAATTGCTCCAAAACCTAATCAAATTTCCATTAATAGGGTAGAAAAATGAATCAGAGAAAGTTTAGATCAAGAATACATAAATATAAGTAATCTCATTGGGATTCTTAGGACCTTAGCAAATTATGGGTAGGTAATAAACTTTGATTGATCAAATTGGGGTAAGAAAAGCTTCATTGAAATGGGTAATGAATCAAACCACTTACAAAAAGGAAACCTAAATTTTTAATTAGCATAAAATCCACACAAATATATGAATACCGATTCGGTGGAGACACAAACAAAAAATCAAAATACTGATGTTGAGCAAGTAGTGGGATTGTAGAGAAATCAATCAGAAATTGTACCGGAGAAGATAATTAGGGTCGATAAAAAAGAAAGGAGGCAATTTAGGCGGTGGGAGAGAGAACCAGAGACATGCTGAGGGGAAGAGCGAATGAGGGATGAATGCGAGAATTGTGAGAAACCTATAATGAAGAAGAAGAAGAACAACAAAAATAGAAAGAAACTGGAGATGCTTAGCTACAAATCGTCAATGGAGGTTGATGAACACCTTTATGAAATTGATGAATCGGCTTCTATTGGAGGAGATGAATGTCTAATTGCTGATGCGAAAGGTAATATATCGATTTCCGAATGAGTCTGCTCTCATAATCAGATCGAAAATGATATTTGGGTGGAGAGCCAGATCCATGGTTCCTGTGAGCCGCCGCCTGAAACCCAATCGCCAATTTATAGATGTAATCTGGAGGAGTTGAAACTCCATTGAAGGCGGGAGTGCAGTTGTGGAGGTGTGAGGGAATTCCGATTGAAGGGGAGGAGTGGCCGATTGGGCTGGAAGGTGTGAGGGGAGAGTGTGGAGGTTGAAGGCGACGTGGAGAGAAGGGAAGTGGGTTGGGTGGTGATTAAAAGGAGTACGCTGGAGATAGAATAGGGCGTGAAATTAGGAATTTAAACGGTCCAGATTGCATTTCATATGAATTTAAACGGTCAAGATCAAATGAAAATCAGTTAGACTCGGCTCCATCCATATATATATAATTACACAACAGAACATCGACGATTTGAAACATGAAATAATGTTCATGAAAAGTAATGCATGAAGCAAACCCATGACAACTAACAACTCATGAGAACAACCAAGGCTTTATTCACTACTGAGTAACAAAAAATTACAACGCAATACAAAACAGAAACATATTACACTTCTACATATGCTCAAACATATATGTGGATTCCTTATCGTTTAAATCTAAGAAAAAAAACCAACCTTCATCATCAACAACTTCATTCGGAACAAAACAGTCTTCAACACGAAATACCTGGATCGATTTCGAAACACCATCTACTACTTCGTTGCACTGCAAAGAATCAAAGGCCAAGACAACCTCTTTGCTCTTACTCGACAACCCAGAAGACGATCCTACCACTTTGTCGTCAAGAGATCCAGATAAATCATCAGTAGGAACAATTAAACTATCGAAAATCTAACAGAATATTTAATGCTTATTTTGATGCTTATTTTATATAAAAACAATTAAACCTTAAATAAATTACATTATTATTAAACTATCAAAAAAAAACTCTTAAAAACAATATTAAACTATCGAAAAAACTCTTAAAAATAAACTTTTATTCATTAAACACTGTTTATTAATACACATTACTCAAAATTCAAGATTACAAGTCATGATAAATGAGTACAAATTTCTAAAGCTATATGTTTAAATTCATAACTAACTGATAAACATAATCAAAACAGGATAAACATCTCAATTTAAATATAAAGAATTTAAAATATATAAGATAATCATTGAATTATAACAAAATATTTTTAAAAAATTTATATAAAAAGCATTATATTATTAAGCCTAAATTAAACAAATTTATTAAAAAAAAACCATTATCACTCTCTTAAAACCATCTAAAACCGTATTGTAAATCGATAAAAAAAACAAAAATTAAAATGAAACATTAAAATCGTTATGTATCTCGCTGCATTACACAAGTACGCTTCTAGTACTTATATAAAGCAACGATAAAACTAGTGACAAACTAAAAAACTTATCTATATCTATACTATATTATAAAGCACGGATAAAAAACTTTTAAATACAAATTATTAGGCACAAGGTACTATCATTTTATGCAAGATTTTAAAAATCTCTTAATTTACAAGTATCAAAGCACAAGATACATATTACTACTGGAAGCTTCTAACACCCACCAATTTGGTATGTGCAAGGTCATCCTTTTATGCAGACATTTCAATGTATCAATATTAATTAATATATTATATTACTATAAATTTGTTATCACTATTAATCAACTAGAATCGTACTCGTGCAATGCAGCGAGATACATCACGATTTTAATGTTTCATTTTATTTTTTTGTCGATTTACAGTACGATTTTGGATGGTTTTGAGAAAATGATAATGTTTTTTTTTAAATTTGTTTAATTTAGGCTTAATAATATAATGTTTTTTATATAAAAAATTAAGTATTTTGTTAGAATTCAATGATTATCTTATATATTTTAATGACATCTAGAAAAAATAACCAAATACATATTTAATAATATAATTAAAACAAAATTATAATAATATAATATATTAATTAATAGTGATATATGGAAAAGTCTGCATAAAAGGAAGGTCCTGCACATACCAAATTGGTGGGTGTTAGAAGTCTGCAGTAGTAATATGTACCGTGTGCCTAATAATTTGTATTTAAAAGTTTTTTTATCCGTGCTTTATAATATAGTATAGATATATTATTAAATATGTAATTGATTATTTTTTCTAGATGTCAATAAAATATATAAGATAATCATTGAATTTTAACAAAATACTTAATTTTTTTATATAAAAAACATTATATTATTAAGCCTAAATTAAACAAATTTAAAAAAATGTTGTAGGATTATGTGTCATCATCAAAAGAAAGTGATTGATATAATATTTTCCTAGTATTAGAATTTACCATAATGAATGTTTCCTTTTCTTTGTAAACTCCTCCCTATTTAAAGGGCTTATGATTAATGAGAATTACATACTTCTTCTCTCTGTCTTATTGTTATTCTCTCCATATTGTTGTTCTATTTGTTTTTCCCTTTAACACGTTATCAGCACGTACGCTCCTTACAACAAAGTAATCACAAAATCAAGCTGAAATTCGGCATTTGAGGTAAATTTTATATGTCTAAGTTTTAAAACTTCAGCATATCATGTTTTATGCTATGAACAAATATGATAATTTTTAAGAATATGGTTTTTCTCTATATGTTTAAACTATATTATCATTCTACTGTACTTTATGCTATAGACGTAAATTATGATTTGCCAATCTCATGAAATCCTAATTCACATATTGTTTTTCTTTGTGCTTATAAAAATTGCATAATATATGATATCATGATGCATTCGATTTAAAACAAAATACATGGAATTGTTCATATATATATATATATATATATATATATATATATATATATGTTTTTTTTGGAGAATACTAAATTGTTATCAGCAATTTTCGTTTTTCTTATTTATCACTTATTGGTAGATAGATTGGTTAATATGATATTTCTTTATTACTGCTAAAATAAATAAATAAATAAAACCTAGCCCTTAATATGTTTGTTTTACGAGTAATTTGTATTGATGGATTAATTTATTTTTATTTGACATTATGTTTATTAATTGCATATTTCATTATTCGTAAAAAAAAATCTAATTATATATATGAGTAATCATTTTATATTTTTCTTGTAAATCTACATTTTAATGTAAATAATAATGATATCTTTGATTCTTTGTTATAAATTTATTTCTTAATTGATAACTAGTTTATAGTTTATTCTTTTTATTAAACTGATTTTTTTTCTATAACAAATAATACTATAATATGGTTGTGTTTTAAAATCATTAGATCTCTATAACATACACATTATATTTACTTGAGTGAATTGTGGATTTGGTCCCTGTGGTTTAGTGATTTCTTTGACCATGGTCATCATTCTATGTTTATTGTGGATTTGGTCCTTGTGGTATTCAATTTATTTTGGTCATGGTCCTTCTGACTAACACTTCCATTAACTTTGTTAAATCAAGGACCATTTTAGTCATTTTGTCTATTTTTGATAAGAAAAATATAAACAATATTTTTATACATACAAACACACATGCATACACACATGTGTGTGTGTGTATATATATATATATATATATATATATATAACGATATTAAAATAAATAAAATAAGACATTATTGTATGATTTAATTGTTTAATTTTTTTTAAAATTAATTATATTAAATACGATTTAATTTTATTATTTTATTGTAATTGTGAAAAAAGATATAGTTTTATTGTTTTAATGTAATTAAAATTTCAATTTAAACAAATCAGATCATAAAACTATATCTTATTTATTTAGATCGAATAAAATAAAATATGGTTTTATGATTTGATTTATTGAATTAAAATTTTAATTAAGTTAGAGACGATTTAATTATATTGTTCTTTTACTATCATTGCAACAAACAAGCTTATTGTTGATATTTTAACACCAAAAATCATTGAAAATCGTTGAGAAATGAACTATTATTTTATCATCTTAAAATTAAAAGCTCCAATTTTCATATTGTTTTTCAGTCAAAAACTCAAAATCAATTTTCATATTGTTTTTAGTATGATAAAATTAAAGTTCATTTCTCAACGGGTTTTAATGATTTTTTTGTGTTAAAATATCAACAATAAGCTTGTTTGTTGCAATGATAATAAAATAACAATATAATTAAATCGTCTTTAACTTAATTAAAATTTTAATTCAATAAATCAAATTATAAAACCATATTTTATTTTATTCGCTCTAAATAAAATAAGATATAGTTTTATGATCTGATTTGTTTAAATTGAAATTTTAATTACATTAAAACAATAAAACTATATATATTTTTCCACAATTACAATAAAATAATAAAATTAAATCGTATTTAATATAATTAATTTAAAAAAAATTAAACAATTAAATCATACAATAATGTCTTATTTTATTTATTTTAATATCGTTATACATACACATATATATATATATATATATATTTATATACATTGTGTGTGCATGTGTGTATAAAAATATTGTTTATATTTTATTTATCAAAAAACGACTAAAAATAGACAAAATGGCTAAAATGATCCTTGATTTAACAAAGTTAATGGAAGTGTTAGTCAGAAGAACCATGACCAAAATAAATTGAATTCCACAAGGACCAAATCCACAATAAACATAGAATGAGGACCATGATCAAAGAAATCACTAAACCACAGGGACCAAATCCACAATTCACTCTATTTACTTTGTTGGTTATTTTGATTGGTTAAAATTATTTAGGCGAATATTGCATTATTTATTTAGACTCACTGCCATAAATTATTTTAGATGTTTAAGTTTATTCAAATTTATGTTTAATTTTATTTATTTATTTACTTAGTCATAAATCATAATTAATTGGAAGTTACACTTCCACCCCTATACTGTCTTGTTTTGCTCTTTTGCCCAAACTATTAAAATCTTAGAATGTATGATGTTAAACCGTTCTTAAATACATAAGTTCGTCTTGATCATAAATCGTAATATTCTTTTGGTTTCTTGCCAAAAGCTCCTAAATTACCAATATGATTTTAATTTCGTTTGAATTTGATCTCCCACACAATATATTCAATGAATACCTTAATTATAAGTTCATACTTATAATTCCAATCATATAATTAAGTTTTTAGAAGTTACACTTCCAACCTTCATATATTTTGGTCTTTTCCAAAAGTTCCAAAAATAGATTAATATGTTAAAAGTTTGATATCGACTTTATGTCAAAACCAATATTTATTGTCTCACGACAAAATCTCTCAAAATACCATTAAGGTATTAAAACATTGAAATTGGCCTAATATGCCAAACTCATGTCAATTTTTGGTCTCATGTCAAATGCTCTATAATTAACAATGTTATATTTAAGTTAAATAAATCACAAGATATCGACTGGATTTTGTCAAACGGGTGTAAACAACCCTAAGGTTTGTAGGGACTTAAGAAATCCATGTGATTCCCCTACTACCTGGAAATCCAATAGATTTAGTGATTTTTTTTTCACAAATTGAAATATTGATGAAGTATTATCAACAAAATATAAACATACAAAAATCCAATATTGTTATGATAATGAAACTTCATAACCATAATCCATTTTCTTATCAAAAAGAAAATCATATATTATCCTTTATATATGTAAATGGTTGAAACAACCCATCATAAAATCAACGTCCTAACTCAAAAGAATCCCAGTATCATAAATGAGTATATAAACCTCATTCTGAAAAGGTACAAGAAAATACCTAAAGTCCATCAACTCCCCAATTGACTCTAAAACCAACCTCTTGAAAAGGTACAAACAAATACCTCATGTTTTGAAACGACATATAAATCCTAAGTTTCATATGAATACCTTTACTATAAACCTCCAAAGAAATGTGGGATGTCCTGAAAGGGATAATCGGGAGTACTCATGAATATGTACTTCCCGAACTAATCGTACAGTGGAATGAAACTCACTTACTCGATTACAAAAAAGTAACTGATTTCAACAAAGAAATGTTATATCCAAAACGCGTATCAATCTCTGTGGCAAGGAACTCACAGAAGATGACATGATTCTTAACATTATTTTCACCTTTCATATATAAAAAATATTAATGAACTAATATAAGTTAGAAAGTAACCTTTAGACAAACTCATCAACCTACTATAAGTGGTTGAGAGACATAACAATGTTTTTTCGAATAATAACACCACATATGTTGAGACAAAGAAAATTATCGAGATCAATAATGAAAACATTAAAGGTGGAAACAACTCCAAAGAACAGAGAGTTAAAAAACAATTTCACACATGTGACATTTATGCACCATGTGGACGAAACCTTGGAACGGGGTCAGGGTCTCGGTAAGAGTCGGGAATGATTTTTCAACATCTGGAGTAGAGATACAACTACCGCCCGAGGTGAAAATGGACAATCAAATAAGAAATGCACTAAAGAGTGTTCCTGTCGAAAAGAAACATGTTGAAAATGAAATATAACATATTAATTTAATATTCAATATTGATTAAGCATATGTTTCTTTAAAAATTAATTTTAAGTATCAAATTTAATTTATTTTGCTTAAGTAAAATCGAATATGTAACCATTATAGATGTAAAGAAATACATCTAAATAAATAAATAACAAAACTATCAATATTCTCCGTTCCATATAGGAATGTATCGAGGAGAACTTGAGTTTTTGTAGAATATTCCGCACAATCTAAAATGATAGACAAATACTTATTTTATAATGCATTCAACCGAATACTTAGACGATGAACTGTCATTTTCTTGTTGGTACAAGATCAGTAGGAACCTTGTAAAAATATTCGTATCAAATGGAAATTATAATGGAAATGAGCATATATACATGAGTTCTAATGAATATGAGAGTAATCATATATCATGGAAACTATGTGTCAAACTAGCTAGTAAATTATTGAGTCATCGAAACATTTTTGTCACCAATAAAGAACTTTAGGGAAATGACACATATATGTTTTGACATGACCATGTAGGACACCATGGTTATGACATAGTGATCAGTGTATTACAAAATACACATAGACACATTCTCTTTCGAGTGATAGGCAAAACGAGGCAAATTGCAACTGTTGACTTCTGTAGTATAAGAAACAACATTGCCATCATAATATGCCCCCTCGAATACCTAAAACTTTTGTATATACCCTAATCCTTAGCCAAGACAGGAATGAGATTATCATAAAGCTAAGGGCATAATACAAAAATATTCCATTGTTACAACGAATACAAGGTGATATTTATGGACATAAACATCCAGAATGCGGGCCATTAAAACTTTATGGTTTCGGTTTCGACATGATGAACGCATGTTGTATCATTATCCACATGAAATACTGCACTCCTAGCACTAGCTATACATTTAAGGGCTCACCATTCTGATTAGTTCATCAAGTCTACATGACTTGGAATGCTGGAGAATTTACATCATAAGGATTTGATGTTAATTGCATATGTATGAGGATGAGGATCAATGTAGAGCTTCATATACCCCATGTGTATATATAAAATGGTCTCATAGAAGTTGTTATCAAAAAAATATGATGACATCTAGGGTATTAGTAATGCACACCAATTTACCCACATCTACCTGGGGTTATGCAATTATTATATGCAGTTTTTTTTCGTTTTTAGACCCACTGCTTGCTAACCAACCTCATGCGTACCAGTTGGTAACTGGATATAAGCCTGATACTTTACATTTACGCATGCTTGATTATATGTGCCAATTACGCCCCTACAGCGCATCGAAATGGGTCCTTAAAGACAACTTGGTATATGTTGGATATGAATCCCCAACAATTATCCGCTAATTAGAGTATTTGACTAGTGATCTCTTTACCGCTAGATTTGCGGGTTGTCACTTTCATGAGACAATCTTCCCGTCGTTAGGGGGAGATAGGAAAAAGGATTTTTCATGGGAACGACAGAAAGTGTCATTGAATATTCCCACTCTGTCTCATTTTGATCCCCAAAAACTTCACAACGTAATGTTGAAGTCAAACGAATCAGACTCGATACCTGATACGTCTAATGTTATTCCAGAAGTGACAAAATCACATATACGAGCTGCAAATACACTCACAAGGTTAAAGTCCCCAAACAAGGGCACAACGTCGCTGGAAAGTGCGTTGTAATCACACATGGTGGAGGAGTGCTTAAGGTCGTAGCTCCCAAACGGAAATGGGGGAAGCTACTTGGTTCGATAGATACTCATCTAAAGGAAAAGAAGAGTAAGGCACAACTATTTGTCATCAAAACATAATCTTCTCATGAGATTGTCTCTGATTAAACTATGTCTATGAATCATTACTAGAGGACGCTCCAAAGTTAATATTGATTCCAGAGATTAATTAAATCTCAAATGAATTATGAGAGTGCATATGAGTCGATGGACAGATCATACATACTTATTGATGATATATTTTGCATATATTGTTGCTTATTAGATGATAAAGCACATTAACATCGAACCATGCTCAGTTGATAAATATCAACAAAGAGCAAATTGGCCTAAATAAGCAATCCAGGATAATCATATTATTTGACAAATGAACAGGTATTTGGTTTGGTAGTGCTAACCCACCAAGTGTAAAGCCTGTAAGACATAGATAAATCATTTGTCATAAAGCGTAATGAGAATAATTAAGTCATAATATATGAGACTCTCCTTTGGCACAAGGTTTCTCACAACGCCCTGGATTGACCACGAGAAGACTTACTCTCCCGTGATGGACGTTATAACGTTATGCTAATTAATTATCCTAGTAGTTTCCGAAGGACTGGAAATGCATATCATAAATGTGGTTACCACATATCTCTATGGGGATCTAGATTTAGATATATAAAGGTGCTTGATGATATTACATTACCAAAATCAAGTAACTCTAAACAACGAAATGCGTTTGCAATAAAATTGAAACGCCCACTTTATAGATTAAAGTAATCTAATCTATAAAGGATATAAAAGAACTAATGGAATAATTGATTGGGAAATGATATATAAGAACGATGAACTGTTCCCTCACGTATTTATTATGGAAAACAAATTCCAGATTTTCAAAGTAGCTCTATATGTCAATGTTATGAACATAATAGACACTCTTGATGAAATAAAAGGAACCACAAGCTACTTGAAATCTGATTTTGAGAGGAAATATCTTGGGAAAACTTGGTTTTGTCTAGATATTTGATCTAGGACACCGAGTTTGTGAAATATTATTTCACCGATCGCATATGTCCAGAAAATAATCAGGCAATTTAATATGGACAAAGCACATCCAGTTAGCACTTCCATGATCGGTCGAAGCGTCGGATATAAGGAAAGATCCATTTTGTCTAAAAGGATGATGACGAAAAATATTGGGAGTTGGAATTCCCTATCTAAGTACAATATGCGAATTATTGTACTTAGCACAATACACTTGACCGTATATTGTATTTCTCAATGAATTTGTTAGCTAGATTTAGTTCAGCGCTAACGCAAAGTCATTTGGAATGATATCAAATTAATCTTTTGGAACCATTGACGTGGGTTTATACTTTCCCTATAGAAAGAAAAATGGAATTGATAATGGAACTTCAATACCTACTTAGAATGTAAGCAGTAAAAGTACTAGCTCTTATAGAAAAACACCAAACAATGTCTTGGTATGTCTTCGTTGATATTAGGTATATGTCTGACCCATACAAAGGTTGTTTTCAAATTGAATAAGAAATTACCACTGGGAATACGCCGATTGCTTGGAAGTAAGCTAAACAAACCCTTGTAACTACCTCCTTGAACTAATCCAATAATATTACTCTCTATGAGATAATGTATATGATTAAGGACTATCATTACATATATTAGAGGAGTTGGTAATTCTGGGTTCAACCAGTATCCTACTTGCATATATGAAAATAATGCATCATGTATCGAAGAAATGAACATAAGATATATCAAGGGTGATAACCAAAAGGCATATTCTGCTTAAGTTTCTATACAATCAGCAATAAAAGACTCTCCTTTAGATTCAAGTGAATCAAGTAAGGTGTCAAAAGAATGTGACATATTTTACCAAGTCATTACCTAAAACCATATATTGGGAACACATGTAGAAAGTAAATGAAAATGTTTTCAAAACTCCCTTGATTAATGCACAAATCAGGGGGAGTAGTAGACAAAAGGGGGAGTCTACTATATTTGTGATATTGGTATGTTGTGCTCTTTCCTTCAACCAAAGTTTTATTTTTCCCATTGGGTTTTGTTCCTTGGTGTAAGGTTTTAGTGAGGCAATTGTTTATATACCATCATGTTTTCCTAACTCTCATGATTAGTGTACGAATCTAAGAGAAAACCAGACTGAAGGAAAAGTCTATATATTGCAAAGAAACTGGTGTGTTGTACTCTTTCCTTCGTCATATTTTTTTTTATCCCACTGAGTTTTTATTTTGGCGTAAGGTTTTAACGAGGCAACAATTATGCACCATCACTCATTTGACTCGGCACAAGGGGGAGTGTTGTAGGATTATGTGCCATCATCAAAAGGAAGTGATTTGTATAATATTTTCCTAGTATTAGAATTTACCATAATGAATGTTTCATTTTCTTTGTAAACTCCTCCCTATTTAAAGGGCTTATGATTAATGAGAATTACATATTTCTTCTCTCTGTCTTATTGTTATTCTCTCCATATTATTGTTCTATTTGTTTTTCCTTTTAACAAAAAAAACATTATCACTTTCTCAAAATCATTCGAAATCGTACTGTAAATCGACAAAAGAATAAAATAAAACATTAAAATCATGATATATCTCGCTGTATTGCGTACGTTTCTAGTTAATAATAAGTCGTAATTAACTAAAATGTGGACTAATATCAGGGTTATCCATATTATTTCTTTTTTTGTAATAGTTAGCGAGTGGAAAGCTAGAATGTAGAATCAAGTTCATCATCAATTAACTTGACAAGAAAAAAACTTGAAATTAATTTAAAATAATAATAATAATAGATTATTAAATATATTTTGAAACAAATAGACCATCACATTCAATTAAGATTAGACCATATTAAAATAAAATATATACACATCGGATTCATGTTTTAATTTTTATATTCGCCTTAAGAACAAATCACAACTTCGTCCTATTAATTAATCTTAGGTGTAAGTTGATTAATTTATCAAAAGCAAGTTGATAAAGGAATATGATTATTTATAGTTAAATAGATTATCTTATTATTTATTAATGTAATCCCCTAATCTCGTGAAATCTGTAACTAACCCGTTTTTTTAAACGGGTATTAAGTGAATAATTGTTATGTATTTATTATGACATTATACACAATCACATGCATGAAATTGTATATATCAATGTTATCTTCATGTATAGTACACAAGCACACATCGGTTTGTTAATGCGAAATGTATCAATCTAATGAACACGTATACAACCACATTTTGTCTCCAACTGACATTTCTCATTATCACATGTGATTGTGTATAAGATACATACAACAATGCTTTTTCTTTTCTTCTGGAAACGACAATTCTATTGAAGAAAGAGCTAGCCAGAGGCTAGCAACAAAACCTGATTACATTGAACCGAGACAAGAAGAAGTAGACGGCCTGCACTCAACAAAGTTTTTCAGACTCCCCTTGCATCTATATAGATCACCCATCTAAAAGACTTATTGACAATAGAATCAAACATGCAACAATACTTATGATCGTGCACAGAATCTCATGTTGGTTATTCTATGTATTTTAATAATACATATAATATTACACGGTTTGTATATTAACTATACAAATAATCAAATTGAAGAGAAAGATGTGTGAGTGTTTTTCGTTATCCGGGGTGTGGAATATGAATCGGACTCCTCCCTTTTATATTGAAAAAGAAAACCGACGTAATTAATATATAATTAAATCCAATAATTAAAGAATTAATCCTAAAAACCGAAATGATTAATTTCAATAATTAATTGGTAATTAAAATATTAATTTACTGATTTGAGAGTTCGCAAAAACCAAGCTGTGCGAGCACAAGATTTCGGAGTTGCATTCGCGTCCACACACAAGTTCACCAATTTAGCTTACGATAATCTCAATCGGCACCCCCTGTGCGCGGGTAGGAGTTTGAGTAAAACCAATCAAAGGAGCTTGTAAGCCCCCTCCCACTTTCATGGCTATAAACCATAACAATTTTACTCTTCCTTCCTATGTGGGACACATCCCAAACCCACTTGATTTTTTACTTAATTCATTCTAAGCACTCAACTTTGAGCATCGATATCTCATTTACACATACTTCATTTTGGACACATGATATATCGTTTCGAAACCCTCATATAGGAGAACATAAACCCACTAAGAGTTCATTATCTATAATACATATAAATGTATTTAAATGTGTCCAAAGTTAGTAAAAAACATATATTTTACTAACTTTTTCTAACATCACATACCAATACTATGATCATATACACAATCACATGTGATATAGCAATACAAGAAATCGTCTCTATAGCGGCAAAGGCTATATCAACGACTAGAAATTTGTTGTTGTATGTGTTAAAAAAAGTGTTTTTACATGTGTACTTGAAGAGTTTAAATTCTTTTCTTAAAAAATAGAACCCTACAGCGATGACATGTCATCACAGTAAATGTCCAGATTTTTTTAAAATAGTTTTTTAGTAAATGAAAGCATGTATTCTGAAAATTAAAACTCCAGAGAATCAACAGTGTCGACTTGTCGTGCCAGTAGGTGTTCAAAAATATTTTTAATAGTTTTCCTGTAAATGGAAAATTCATAAAACCTATAGCGTCGACATGTCGTCGCAGTAGGTGTCCAATTTTTTTAATAATCATCAGCGTGGACATGTCAATCCCACAGTGATTTTTTTTGGAAAAAAAAAACATAATACAATATTTTTAATAAATTAAATTGAATTAGGTCATAATACAATATTTTTATACTTCAGGGACTTAATGAAACTTAAATAAATTTGTAGGGGGGAAACATAATGTAGTATTTTTGATGTTGAAGGATAATTGAAACCCTAATCCCATATCACCCCATCCACGGCTCCTCGTCGTAATCTTCTATGGAGTTCAGAGTTCAAAGTTCATCGTAATCGTCCCTTTTCACTACAAAATTCAAACCTATCAGCAACGGACAAAGCCGTCGTTAATCCGTCGCCAATAATGAAATTCGTAACTGATAATTAATATGTGGGGCAAAGGGTCGTGGATGATGCTATCAGCGACATATTAGCGATGGATAATTTTAGCGACGGATTAGCGATGGACCATATTAGCGACTAAATTATGTGATGGATTAGCGACGGACACTGTTACGACGGATTAGCGATGAACCATATTAGCGATGGAATAGCGATGGTTCCTTTTAGCGACGGATTCAAGCCGGGTACTTTTAGCGACAATTAGCACGAACTTTTAGCAACAGACCCACTTACTTTTAGCGACGAATTTCCGTCATTGATCTGTCGCTGATTTTTAATTTTTTTTAAAAAAATTAAATGAAAAATCAATATTTTATGTATATTTTTTTATACAAAACATTCCCATAGATTAACAATAACAAACCAAAACAACTCATCAAACTCAAAATTACCAATTTACACAGTTTAAAGTTCTAAATTCATACAATTCAAAATACAGTACGGGAAATGCACAATCTAAGTAGGGGGAGGGTCGGGAGGGGGAAATGTATCCATGCTACCACATTAAAGCAGTAAACTGTTGCGACAAAGTAACCTGCTCATAACTGGCAACCTGGCTTGTTGTATAACACCCGCGAATTTCAAGCTTTAAGTTTTGATTAACTCTTTATCTAAAGGTACTTAAGATTATAATCTATGAGAGATTTATTTAATAATAATGTTGGAAATGTTGGGATTCGAATCGGGTTTGAAAAACGTGAAAAGGGCGAAAAATGGCCTCCCGCGACCTGGGTCGCCTCCCAAGTCGCGTATTCATCTGTTTAAAGATTTTAGGTCTCGGCGACCTTCCACGCGACATTATTCACGTGAAAATCCGCATGGAGGGTTGAACCTGCACAAAAAGGCCGAAAATCGAAGTTTTCTTCATTTGGTCATAACTTTCTCATTTCTAACCCGATTGAGGCAATTTCGGAGGCTATGGTTTTGTATTTTGAAGCTATTAAAGGTGGGAACAATGAGGATTGAAGTTTCCTTGAAGATTTTGGGTCTCTAGGAGTCTAAAGGTAAGCCTACAATCAACCATTTCTTAACCTAGGGTTTGGTTCCTTTCACCTCAACCTTTATTTATTCTCTTGGGTTTATATTTTGGGATTAAAGAAGGCGTTATTCATCATAGATCTAGAAGTTTAGCATGGATATCTATAGTCTTCATCTTTGGAAGCTAGTGAAAAGAGTTTGGAATCTAGGTTTAACTTAACCTACAATGGTGACTGGTGAGTTCAAGTTGCTTTGTGAAAACTATGTAAATGCCAAAAATGTCCATTTTTATACTTGAAATGTTTTCTGTGATATTAATCAAACTTGTTGATTATTTGATGATATTTTCATATATGGTACATTTGATTTTATAAAACTTGGGAAATGCTCACATTTGGGTTTTTTGACATTTTGATTAATAAATCATAATAGTGGGTTCTTTTGTTGTGTTGTTTTACAAATGGAGATTTATTTGACAATAATTCATATTTGGTGTATTTGGTTGGGAAAATGCATATTATTGCATTATGGGGCATTTTAGAAATATAAAGGATATGATTTCAATTGGAAAATGGATTGTCCCACCAGTGATGGATTTTTGAGTTAGTCATACTTTTGGAACACGAGTATTCCTATTTATTGAACGTTTGCATTGTATTGCTTATATTGGCTTTTATTGATTAGTCAATGAAGTTGTGTGCTTTTGGCTCGGCTTTGACGTAGATGAGTCTTGTAGGACATTTGTCCCGCTTAATTTACTCTATGTCGAGCTTTTGGAGTTTTATGCAGTTTTGGCATATTTATTTAAAATTTACATGCTTGATGTGTGTTGGTCATCCAATTGACGTCGGGTAATTTAGACTGTAATGCATTGGATCTAAAGACATATGAATTCATTCGTATTTGATTAATGAGGAGTCTTGATGTTCTCACTTTATGACCAATGCCCGATGTAACACCCTCAAATCTGGAAAGAGCGACTAATTTAAAATTTTCAATAATACATCAAATAAACGATAATTCCTTTTCTATAAATCAATACTTGGATTACTCTAAAAGACAAATCTAGATTTAATATCAACGAAATATAAATCAAATCTCCCAAAAGTATAAAATAGGAACGGGTAAACTAAAACCCGACATAAGTCGCTATCTCCAAACATATGAAAATGTCCGCCAGATAGAAAGTCCTTCTCGTGCTTCTAACTAGCACTGATAACATCACAATGTCGTTAGTACCATTCCCCCAAGGACCTAATTTACATGTCGACAAAGAAAAAGGTTAGGCTTAATGCCTAGTGAGTTTAAGCAGTTTTCATCAGTTATATAAAACAGTAAAATGGAAAAATTATTATTTAAATCACAATTTCCAATATGAAATGTATTTAGTATGAAAACAACATCTGTTCCAAAAACCAACCATTTTTATGATAAAACTCTAAATCAAAACATCCATTCAAGTATGAACTCAAAACCTAATACTATCCAAAACGTGAACAAAGATGGAGGGGATCCAATATACCAAAACCATAAATTATGATTATTCGTCAAACCCAAATAATACTAAAACATGGATAATATATTATCCAAAAATAACACTTAATAGTGATGGGAGAGCCCGTATCCGTCGAATGTGGCGAGTACAAAGTAAGCCACACATCAACGTTATCAAGTAGCACCTCCAGATTCAATTGACCTTAGTGTCTATCTGTTGATTAAAACTCTCTCGGTGATTTGATGATGATCCTTATACTTAGTGAAAATTACTTTTAACTATTTTTGAATTAATAGTTTCAGCTTCAATGATCAAATACTGAACCTGTTTAGTGATCAATGAACATTCATTTGTAAACAGTTTATATAAGTAACATATGAAGACAAGTCTCACGCTGAAAGAAGCTCTCAGTAAAAGTCGTAGACCAAACTGATGAAGAAGAAAAGTCTATAAAGCGTGACAAATATGACCATGATTTTGTGATAGCTGAAGATGTTCATCAGTGAAAGCTGAAGACACTCATCAACGGTGGTTGATCAAAAATCGTGCTACACAAGATTTGTTTGTCTTATCCTCTTGCACAAATAGTGCAATAGTACAAAAGAAAAACTTGATTTTGTCTATCTCAGTACATACCCTCATCTGCTCCACTATTCACAATACGGCCAAAAGCATGGTGTGGATAAAAGTCAAATGCATGCAAACCAACAATGTGTTGACACGTAGAAAGTACCTTCTGACTTGAATTAATTACATTGAGTATAAATAGGAATGAAGACCTTCTTCTCCAACTATCCTCTCTTCTGCATCTTTGAAAAAAATCCTTTCTTCATAATCTTCTCATTCTTATTTTCTTGTGCAAGAAACTTAGTGATTCTCAAAGATTGTTTAGATTAGGTTTTCCTTATCTATTTTTACAACAATCTGTAAATTATGTTTTTGATTTTCTCATAATCAATAAAAAAAATTTAAAAAGTTAAATTGTGTATGTTTGTATTCAACCTCCCCCCCCCTACAAACTTAAACCTTTGTAGAACTTTTATTGGGACCAACAAGTTGTATCATAGCAGATTGTTTAATCTAATAAACAAGATCTTTCTTAATCTCTTCCTTGCTATTCTGAAAATATGGCACTTAACACAAACAAAAATTACTATGACAATGATTCTCTTGCTAAACCTCCACGATTTAGTAGAGACAACTTTGCTCTATGGAAAAATCGTATGATCCTTTTTCTTGAATCTATGGATCCCACTATTCCTGAATATATGGAAAATGGACCCTATATTCCATATATCATTGCACCAGTTGTCCCTCCCACTGCTACTACTGAGGCCATCCCTGAAAGGGAAGTGGCCAAACAAGTCCGTCAATTGACCGATGAAGACAAGAAAAAGTGGCCTTAGGTGTTAAAGCAAGGATTGTTATTGCAATGTCACTCATTGACGAGGTATATCATTCTATTATGCACCTCAAGACCTCAAAGTAGGACACAATTTGTGTTCAATATGAATGTACTACTGAAGTACAGAAAACCAAAAAGATAAATCTAGTAAGATAATATGAAAGTTTTATTTGTGGTAAGAATGAATCTTGGTCTGAAGTACACGCTTTAACGACTTATTAATTGATCTAAGGACAGTTAGTCGAGAATATTCCAACTCTGAAACTCTGACAAAGTTTCTGGAATGTCTTCTAGAAAGCTAGGACAACTATTCAGTATGTCTTAAGCTGACCAAATACCTCATAACTCTCTCTCTCTCTCTCTAAGTACTCTTTATGACATTTTGCTCAATCATGAGCAATCTCATCAACTGAAGAAGAATCTTGTAAAAGATTCCAAAGACTCTAAAAGCACCCCTATTACTTTAGTCTCTTTAGAGATCGTCCCTGTTAAGTACCCCTCCACTCTCACTATCACTAAGTTAGATCCTAACTTTGAGGACATATCAGACGCTGACCTATCAGAATTTGATGAATCTCTTGCACTCTTGACAAACTCCTTTAGGAGATTTTCAAGATGAGCAATTTCAGATGAAATAAGCCTCTTGCTATCGCTGAAAAGCCAAAACCAACCTTGGTTGATAAAGCTTCAGTGACCTGCTATAATTATGATAGTAAAGGACAATTTGCTAGTGAATGCAGGTCCAAGAAAGCAGTTAAACCTTCTTCATCATACAAACCCAGAGACGAAAAATACATAAGGCTTAAAGAAAAATACCAAAAGATGAAAAACTACCAACGCAAAGGTAAATATCTCGTCGTTTGAACAACACGACTGAGCTAACTCTGAAGAACATTCAACCTCAGATGAAGAAGATGTGGTCAACTTTGTCTTATGGCTAAGATCCAAGCAGTAAAGGATGAAGCATTTGAAGCCTCATTCTTTTCTACTCAAACTTCATCTACTTCTCAGGTATAATTTCTACTGATCCGATTCTGACCAAAGTTGATAGACGTCGTGCTATCGATATGCTGACTGTTGATCTTTATAATGCCTTAAATGGAAAGACTCAAGTTGAAAAACAAAATATGAACTTAACTGAACAACTTGAGAAATGCCATTTAAAGATCCAAGAACTAACTAATATTGAAGAACGTTTAAAGGACCGGGTTATTGTGAATGAACTACTCAACATAGAACGTGAACAAGCTATCGCTAAGCTAAAAGCTGAAAAAGCTATTGTCGAATGATGGTGCAAATCCTTAGCAAAGATAACCGAGATAATAGGTGCTCAAATACCTGCTCAAGTTAAGAGTTGTCTTGGATATGAATATGAAAAAGATAATCCAGAAAGAGATCGTTCCATACTTAAGTTTGGAATGTTCGTCTCATCTATCCTTGACACCTCTTCATCTCAGTGCACATCTTCCTCTATCTCAAAATCTGAAGAAACTCCTAAGAGTTCCAAGGGCCTGGACAAAGGCAAAGCCATTGCCAACCCTCCTCAAAGGACCAACAAGATTCCTAAGTTGAAGAATTTTTGAAACCTTCAACAAGTAAACCTTCAACTTCAGGAACCAAGATCTCTGGACACATTCAGAGACCTACTCCTAAACTGAAGGCTAGTCTTAAACCTAAGAAATCAGAAGAACAAAAGGTTCCATCGAAATCTGAAGAAAAAGGTATTCTTAGTCCTGGTCGTGCTCATTTAAATATCTCTAATTCCTATGCTTTTGGTCCTAAAGCTACTTTCAGCTATAGGAAATGTTATCATTGTGGACTTACTGATCACATTGCCAGTTAGTGCACCGCATCCACTAAAGCTGAGAAATCAGTTAGAGTGAAGATGAATGCCAAAACTGAAAAGTTAGTTAAGGCTAAGAAGGTCAACAAGACTGAGAAACCTGCCAACGTGAAGAATACCACCAAAGTTAATAAATTAACTAATGTGAACATTGCCACTAAAGCTGAGTCATCAGATGAAGTGAAGAAAGTTGAACCTTCCATCTCCACTAACCTTGTTGGACCCATTGTAAAATGGGTACCAATTCAAAAATAATCATCCTTATGATTGCAGGACCTGAAGGGTATCTGGTATCTTGATAGTGGATGTTCTAGACATATGACCGGTAACAAGATCCTGCTCTCATAATACAAGGAAGAAAAAGGCCCCTCAGTGACATTTGGAGGAGACGAAAAAGGCTATACCAGATGATTCGGCATGCTGACTAATAGTGTAACCACTTTCCGAAGAGTCGTTTACGTAGAAGGACTGAAGCATAATCTTCTCAGCATGAGCTATGTGATAAAGACTATAAAGTATGTTTCACCAAGAGAACATGCTCGTGAATGACAAAGATGGAAAACTAGCTCTCTTTGGTACTCGTATGGAAAATGTTTATGTTATAGACATGGACTCTTCCAACATTGAAAACATCTGCTTTCTCTCAAAAGCCTCCTCAGATGTCAACTGGCTATGACACAAAAGACTTTCCCATATGAACTTCAAAGCGCTGAACGATCTTTCAAAGAAAGAACTCAACGCCCATATGCCAATGAATCTCTATGTTCGGCATGTGAGAGAGGGTAGCAAACCAGAGCAAACTTCAAATCTAAGCAAGTCTCCTCAGTGACTATTCCTCTTCATCTACTCCACATGGACTATTTGGCTCTATCAACATACAATCCATCGCTGAAAAGAAGTACACACTAGTAATAGTGGATGAATTCTCAAGATATATTTGGGTGATGTTTCTCAGAGCCAAGAGTGATACCCAGAAGAAATCATTTTCTTCATTAGGAAAATGGAAGTATTAAACAATATGATAGTTCGGTCAATAAGAAGTGATCAAGGTACTTAATTCCAAAATAATACTCTTGATAACTTCTTTGAGGCTAAAGGGAATATCTCACAACTTCTCAGATTTGAGAACACCATAGCAGGACGAAGTTACTGAAAGAAGAAATTAAACCATCATTGAAGTCGGTCGTTCTATGCTCAGTGAATCTCATCTACCAACCCAATTCTGGGTTGAAACTGTTAACACTGCATGATTTACTCAAAATCCATCACTGGTTGTAAAGCGATTCAAAAAGACGACCTACGAACTCTTCCATGGAAGAAAGCCAACTATCAACGTTCTTCACATATTTGGTTGCCGATGATATATCCTAAACAACATAGATGATCTTGGAAAGTTTGACCCCAAAGTTGACGATGGTCTCTTCCTCGGATAATCTTCAATATCTAAAGCCTTCAGAGTCTTCAACAAAAGAAGAAAAACCGTGGAAGAAACCATACATGTCACCTTTGATGAATCCCGCTCAGCAAACACAAGACCTATTCTTGATAATGGTGAGCTGTATCAATGGATGTTTTCTCACTTTTGTGAACCTGAAGCATCTTTCAGCAATAACCCTCCATCTAAACCACACAACGTTGATGATGATCGTATCATCGTATCCGGTATGCAAACAAATAGAGTTGAGTCCTCTTCATTGGTCTCAACTAAGCCTATAAACACTATACCTCCCTCTAAAACTTTAAACACTGAATCACCCTCAACCTCTGAGCAACCTTTAGTAAATGTTGTCCAATCTGAACCACATCATTTGATTACTGATGAACCAAATGCTGAAGCCTCCTCTTCAGCATCTCAACCTCAACCTCATATCTCATCAGATATGAATGATCAACTACTAGATCAGAGATGGACAAAGACTCACCCAATTGATCAAATCCTTGGTAATCCAAACGCAGGTATTCAGACTCTACGTAGTTCAGGTAATATTTGCCTTTTTGTTAACTTTATACCTCTTCTTGAACTAAAGAAAGGTGATGAAGTTCTTCAAGATCTTAATTGGTTCAGTATGAAAGAAGAACTAAATGAGTTTGAAAGAAACAAGGTTTGGAATCTCGCTCCTAGTCCATCAAGTAAAACTGTTATAGGTACCAAATGGGTATTTTGTAACAAGTTAAATGACACATGGTCTTGTTATCCGCAATAAGGCTAGACTTGTTGCTCAGGGATACAGACAAGAAGAAGGCATAGACTAGGACGAAACCTTCGCCCCTGTGGCTAGGCTCGAAGCAATTCGATTATTCCTATCCTATACAACTCACAAAGACTTCAAGGCATTCCAAATGGATGTTGAGTCAGCCTTCCTAAGTGGAAAACTGAATGAAGAAGTCTATGTAGAGCAACCACCAGGGTTCCTTAACCCTAAGCATCCAGGTTATGTCTATAAATTGGATAAGGCTCTTTATGGGTTAAAACAAGCTTCTCGTGCTTGGTATGAAACCATTTCCTCCTATCTTGTCGCTGAATAAATTTGATCTTACACAATGTTCAAAAATGAAAACTCCTATAGCACCACCTCTGACACTGAACAAGGACCCAAATGGGAAATATTTAAGTGTCACTGCCAATAAAGGAATGATCGGCTCCCTACTGTATCTTATAGCTAGTCGACCTAATATCATGTACTCTATATGTCTTTGGGCACGATATCAATCTGAACCCAAGGAATCACATCTGATCACTGTAAAGTGAAAATTTAGATATTTGAAGGGTACACCCAACCTAGGTCTTTGGTATCCCAAAGACTCAGGGTTCGATCTGACTGCCTATTCAAATAGTGATTTTATAGGTTGCAAAGTGGATAGAAAAAGCACCGCTGGTGGCTATCAACTTCTAGGTGATAAGTTGAGGAGTTGGACAAGTAAGAAGCAAAACTTAGCGTCCACATCAACCATTGAAGCTGAATATGTAGCTGCTTATGTAGCTGCTGCTAGCTGATGTGCTCATGTCTTGTGGATGAGAAATCAACTCATTGATTATGACCTTTAGCTTTCAAAGATTCCTATCTACTGTGACAGTACTAGCGCTATATCAATAGCCAACAATCCAGTGCTTCACTCAAAGACTAGACAAAATGAGATCAGATATCATTTTCATAGAGATCATGTTACAGATGGAGATATTGAAGTTCATTTCATTCCCACTGATTACCAACTCACCGATATCTTTACAAAACCTCTTGATGAAACAAGATTTAATATCTTAATCAACGAACTTGGAGTGCTAAACCTTGAAGAGTAAATCTTCATCGAAAAGCTAACTCAATATGATTTTTTTCTCCAATTTCTCTTATTTATTCTTTGATCTCTTATCAAAATGATGTCCAACTCCCAAGCTATGATTTTTTTCCTCGCTGAAAATCCTTTAGTGAGACGCCTTGAAAACTAAAAGATAATCACTAATTTTATGTTTAGGTGATTAAAATCTTTTTCAAAAATAAATTACTTGTTCTTTTTCTAGTAACTAAAAGCTTCTAAAAAAGAATCATCACTGAATTTTCTCCTATCAGTGATACGTCTTTCAAAATCTGAAACTAAATCACTGAATCTCTTTAAGTGATTAAAAGCTTTTTCTTGAAAATGAAAAGACGTTTTTATTTATGACGTCATTGTTGATAACCTTTGGCACACGTTCTCTGACACACGACGCCTCTTCTCATTCTGCGTCCAATCAATTATGTGCAACGTGTCCTGGTCATCACGACCTTTCATTCTCTCTCATATAAAATCTCTTCTCTTTACAAATTCAAACTTTATGCGCATAAATCTTCCTAAGCAAATATAATTTTCTCTCTCAAGAACACCAAGAACACGCACCACTTTGTTCATCTTTTCAACCCAAAAACAAGTCTGTTATTCTAGTGTTTTTGCTTCCTTTTCTTACTAAAAACATGTTTGAATCTTAATCTTTT
This sequence comes from Arctium lappa, assembly GCA_023525745.1. Lineage (NCBI taxonomy): Eukaryota > Viridiplantae > Streptophyta > Magnoliopsida > Asterales > Asteraceae > Arctium > Arctium lappa. The sequence continues at coordinate 114,825,207 of CM042050.1, forward strand.
CTAAAATAAGATAAAACAATACGTTTTCTTCAAATAAATCATCTTGTTCATGATTTTCTCTAAAAACCGTAAAAACCCTCAAAATTTTTAGGTGATACTATACTTTCTTTTCAAATAATGTTTGTATTGTTTAAATATTACGTTCAAACACCATTTCCTTATGGTACTTTTTGAACTTAATAATTTCACTTCTTTGTTTTCTCCCCACTTATTCTTACAACCAAATTTCCACTTTTGGAAATTGGTCAATACCCTCATATACCAAATTCCTTTTATGGTAATTTTTTTCTCATCTTAAATGTTTGATTAACAGAAATGGCATCTCAATCTGTTATCATATCCCCTGCTCCAAGCATGAAGTTCTAACTCTCACATATCTACTTCAAGTCAAACAACCATTAAGCCCTTCTGACCTTCCCCAAGAACAAACAAGCAACTCATCTCGCTGAAGCCGCTTAGTTCCTGAAAAACAGCCCTATCAGATACGCATTGATAGTTTAACCACCAGGATGCAAGAGACTTATTCAACAATTCTGGTTTACTGTTCAAGTTGCTCAGAAGAAGAACAAGTTTGGGAAAGAAATCACTGTCATCACCTTCAGTTCTGAACATGGCCATATAGATTTTGCCCTTGCAACCCTCAGAGCTAATTTAAACCTTCCCAAAGTTGCTACTTATGAACCCACACCTATTGATGTTGATTTGATCGCCTTTCTCGATTCAATGAACTACGACTGGGGGATCTTCAAGGGAAAACCAAATAAGGTACTGACAAAGGTAGTTCGAAACCGTATGGCCACTACTATCAACTACATGTTCGCCCATTTCATTCAAAGTATGGGTGGCAAAACTGGAGGAATGGAGCAAGCAAGCAGGATTGCTCTAAACATCGGATACTTAGTGATCATGGGTCGCAAGATAGACTATGTTAAGATCATATTCGATGATTATATTGTCAGACTCTCAAAGGAAGAAAGAGAGCAAAACATCCCCTATGTATGTTTCATCAACGCAATACTTCAACGCTTATACGGTCCTTGTAACCCCACTGAAGGAGATTTACAACTCCGAAAGCTGGGAGCTCATCTCCTTGATCGCAAGGCGCAAGACACTGAGGTAACTATCTCTGCTCTACTCTTCTCTCCTCCTCCTTCTTTGCCTTCAGAGACAGCTATGGTTGTGTCTCAACCGTCACAGTCTGCCCCTGCTGTCAAACCAAAAACATCGAAACGACAATCTAAATCCCATCTTGGCGCTTCAAAGAAAGCCAAGAAAACACGAAAGGAGAAACCAAGTAAGACGCTAAAAACACCAAAGGAGAAACCACCAACCTTCATTATAAGGACTGCTATATCTCTCCCTAGAGCAATGAGTTCCCCAACCTAAGACGAAATTTCGTCCCCAGTCGTGCTTGGTTTCAGACGTCATCTAGAGGATTCAACTATCCTATTGAATCAAGGCACGCCAATTCAATCCCACCAAAACTGCCCAGAGGTCAATGTGCAATAGAGCCCAAGAGGCCCAAGGACCAATCTTTGACCATTATAATATATACCATGCCCCCCCCCCCACACACACACCAAAGCTCAATGCAAACCCATTACTTGGGGCTTTTCTCTATTTTGATAACTATGTGGATTTAGCCTTATAACCCTATAAAAGTTATTAAGTTGTTCCTATGCAGGACTAGAACTTAGTCTAATACCCATGAATAATAATTATTAGTCACTACATATATCTTGGTAGGGAAAAAAACTCTTTCTTACATACATACATACATACATACATACATACATACATACATACATACATACATATATAAAAGAAATAGAACCGAAATATTAAAGAAATATCTATGTCCAAAACATAAATAAAAAAAAAACTATTAAGCAAGCTGAAAAAAAAGTTAAACAGGTCCATCAACAATAGTTGTAATTCTGGACAAACATTGAGCAAGTCGAAAAACGATTTACAATTTTGGATTTTGGAATTTTGCCAATTTGGGGAACTAAAACAATTTATAAAGAAAAAGTAAAACTTAATGTTTTGAAAACATTTTTTTTAATTGGGCCATAAAAGTTGAGCTTATAATATAAAAACTAAATATAATTAATACTAGGCATATACCCGCGCACGATGTGGCGCGAAAAATCGTGAAATCAAAGTAACAATTGACAAAGGTATGTATCCGCTCGTGAAACATCTCGAAATCAAAATGACAACAACGTTTCATTTTAAGTTTGTATTTCTTCGTCCTTATCGATACGTTAGTCTATGATTCACATATAAGTGCACCAAACGACTCAAGCACTGTGTTTTCATAGACCAAAGTATCGATCAGGGCCGTCCCTGGAGGAGGGCGGGCCGGGCGTACGCCCAGGGCCCAACGAGAAATAGGGGCCCAATTTTTTTAACTACATAATAATATTAAAAATTAGTTAACAAAAGAGACAGTGTTTTTAGTATCTAATAGGACTCAAAGAATTTCGTATTATATAAGGGTCCAAACATGTATTAAGTAATTACACTCGAAATGAAAAAAATATGTGAAAAGTTAATTGGTGGTTCATTTTACAATATTGATTATAGTTTCTTTAATTTTTTTTTAATAATTTAGTATCAAAGTCTAAAATTACTTACCTAGAAAACCTTAATATATTATCCATTATTCATCTCCCACCGACTTTTTTGATTACTCAATCCATATGAATTCTATATTTCATTTAGAATATGGTAAATTTCTTCATATTAACCAGGAGAACTATTTTGTGTAAAAAATTACCAATTATATGAAACGATCCAACTTATATCTATACACTGTTTTTTCAAACATTATTGACTCTTTATTACCTAATAATTTAATATTGAGTGCATGAATCTTAAGTACTCTTATATCTCAAAAACAATAATAATATCTCAAACTAAAACAACATGAGGTTTTGATTCTAAGATTGATGATTCAAAAAAGAATTGTTTTAACCCTAAAAATTTAAAATGGTGATAGAAAAACATTAATATGATGTGAGATGGGAACACAACTGATTCATATTGATTTAGATAGAGTTGTACTACGAACAATCACAACCCAAATAATGTCAATTTATATATTAAATATATATCATATGGATTTTTTGACGTTGGAACAGATTAATGATGCTATGGAAAAATGATATGGTAGATCATATTAATTTATAAATAATTATTAATTGATTTTGTGTTTAGGAATTCTCGAAAAAATGGTTTACATAAATTATTTGTATTTCTTGAATTCAATGTTATTCTTATGATACAAAGGGATATATTAAATAATTTTTTTTCGTACTTATCGAGGGCCCAGTTTTACATCTCGCCCAGGGCCTAAAAATTGTCAGAATCGGGCCTGGTATCGATAAGAACGAATAATACAAACTTAAAATGAAAACGTTGTTGTCATTTTGATTTCAAGATGTTTCGCGAGCGGATACATACCTTTGTCAATTGTTCCTTCGATTGCACGATTTTTCGCGCCACATCATGCGCGGGTATATGCCTAGTGTTACACAACAGTTTTCGGTTATAGCATTAGCAACAACCCACCATCTCAATGGAAATATATAGATCCAAATCAGAAGTTGATCCATCCAGAAAAAAACCTTAATGATGGTACAGAAGGAATCAAACCAATACTCTTCCATTCATAACTAAGAGATACACTTTGACTTTTGATGTCAAACTTCTTACGTTCTAATGCAAAATTGATATGCAATGTTTTACAAATTTAACACCAGTTTCACATATCCGAGTTATAATAAGTGTAATGATTCAAAATTAAGTCAAATACAACACCCACCAATCAGAGCCAAAAATGCTTTAATGGGTTGTACGTTATGCATAAAAAGTGGTATTCTTGAATCTTGAAAAATAACTGAAATAGAATTTTCATTATATAGTATAGATATGGTTGTCAAGAGTGATCAGATCTAAGCGACCAAAGGAGTAGCTTCTGTCAATAAAAAAGAAGACGAAGGCTGCCAAGCAGCTTATCAATCACACCTTTAATTTGTTAAGCCTTGCTAACGTTATCTTAATCATGCCCATTATGTTTTTTTTCTTCTTTGGTACACCCGTTGACAAGTAGAGTTCAATGCAATTCAGTTTATTCAAACCTTAACAAACACCACCCAAGTCTGCAAGTCAAGATGCCAATGTAAAAAAATAAGTCTGCTCTCTAGAGGTCGTCCTTATGTAGGTACAAAAAGGACATTCCCAACAAGCCATGTTTATCGATCACTACCTTCTAATACTTTATTTATAATACAAAAAGAACTATAGAAAGATTTTTCATAAATTCCTCTTTGGATCTGTAGACTTTAAGTTGAGAATTTCTTATTTTCTTCTTTGGTATCTTTATTAGCATATATGATTGGTTCTCATATTCCAAGTCAAAGCAATATCAAGAGAAACTACGCCTCATAAATACTAAAAGCAAACCAAGAAACTGAGGAAAATACAGAGTATTTTAAATGGCAAATATATAAACTGTAGAGAAAAAAAGTAAAAGTAGACACTGACAAAAGAAATGCCTAAAAAGTTAAAGACAATCTCCAAAATCATCAGGTAAGTGCTAAATTATCGGATACAATAGATAGAGAAAAATCCATATAAGAGCATAAACATACCTTAGTCAATGAACGAGCTATTGGAATATTACTCACATACATACCAACAACAAGAGCAGAAACATACATTAACAAATTTAGTTTTGGCAAGTACAAACAATGATGCATGTATCAAGATTTAATGATGCTAAGAATCGAGTTATACATGTTAGGTGATTCCAGAACAAGCTTTGAATTAATGATCTGCCAAAACCAAAAAAAAATTGAACAAAAATAAGATTTTGGTACAAAAAAATTGAAGATTTTGATGCACATTTGTTCAAGCTCTTGTTTCACAGGGCTCCCATTGTAATCACAAGTCAAGAGAAAACAAAAGAGAGTAAGGGGTCGTTTACCAAACGCTTACCCAGGTAAACGCATACCAAGTCATATTATCTTACGGATGAATATGGCAAGGACTAAGAATCTTACCCGGTAAAAGCTAAGGCAAGATCGAGAATCTTACCCGGTAAGTGAGGGCGAGAACTCTTACCACGGTAAGCACTTACCGGGAAAATTGTTCCATGCGTTACCGTTTTGGTGGACTAAAATCTTACCAAGTAAGTAAGTAATAGTATTGAATTTCACCGGTAAACGCTTATCGGTGTAAGCGTTTGGTAAACAACCCTTAAGTATGTAATATTGCAATGGCAACCATTAACACCAAATTTAGCTTCATTCCATCTTTGCACCTTTTTGCAAAAGAACCGGACATGAATAAGAAACCAGTAGCAGCTCAAAATAGCAACTGCCACTGTGGCTGCCACGACTTCTGAATCCAAAAGATGGTCCTGATGTTTCTACTGACCATCTAACCCCTTAAGTGGGAATACTCCTTAGAGAAATACCATGAAATATCCATATATACCTTCCATTTATTATAAAGTTCTAAACAAAAAGATAGAGAGCAGAAATAATATCTTGAAGTGAAACAATGTCAAAGAAACTTACTCAAATAAAACATGTCTTAATATAACAAACAGATGCCAATAGGTTACTACTACACTTGATATCATTCATAGCACATACCAAGCAGGAGTGTACTTCTAAGTGCAATTCAAAGTCTTTGCTCTCCACTTAAGAGTTGTCTTGTAGAAACAAACCTAAAGCCTTTAGTTGCAGCCAGCATGAAAAAACCTCAAGACTTCACTATCAAATAACCATTTATATGCTTTGAAACTTGTACATCGTGCAAAAGAATAGGTAATCTTGAATCTTGAAAATAACCGTTTTACCATTTTAATATGGAGATTATTAGTATAGATAAGATTTATTTGGAAATTTGTTGAGATATTAAACCTAGTGAGTTATTGTTGAAATTTACAAAATAAAGAAATTGTTGGAGTTATGTGGTTTTTTTTTTAGATTTAACTTTTGCATCTCTATTTTGAAGAAATTATAGAGAATCTCTAGGATATTCTCTCATTGGTTCACCATGATTGATGTTTAAATAGAACATACCCACTGGAACCTTATCTCTTCACTTGCTATCGCTAAGCACGCAATCTGAGATCTCAGATGCCTTCCTGCACCGAGTTTTAATAAAAAAAAAAGGTTACGATTTTCAACAAAAATATCTCAAGAAAATGGGTTAGATATGTATGAGGAGCACCAATTTTTTTTAGGATAAATGGTTTACCCGTCTAGTAAGTCGTCTCCATTCACGAAAGTTCCGACAACATTCCTGTAGAAGAACTATTATGTTTATGCAGTGTTTGAAGAAATCATATATGAATTAAAATGTTGTTCAACTCACAAGATTGTCTAATTTTGGCGAAATTAGCTGGCAAATTACCGGTGATGGAATTGAAAGATACATCTTTGTTGCAAGATTATGAAGAAAAGAAACAGATAAATACAATAAAACAAAAGGTGACTAAAGAGACAACTTAAGAACTTACAATGCCCGGATCTGTGGAGTAAATGATGGGATCTCCCCGATTAAACCTTTGTTTCTAAGAATCCTGAAAACTCATGAAAGTGTATTCTGATTGAAGATTCGTGATGTTGTTCTTCCCCCAATCCATTACGTTCATGTAGAAATCGTCCTTTAGATACGGAGCATCGAGTATTCTGCTCTCTTTCTGAAGAGATGAACAAGAAAATCGGTGTTAAAACATAACAGAAAAAGATCTCAAAAGCAAATTCCATAAAAAAAGCCTTGGTGAATGTTCTTTGCTGGCTCGCGGGTTGTTGTTACGGTTGAATAATTCTTCATCGCTGTTACGAAGTTCATCGATGTACCAGATCGATTTTCTACTCAATTTCCGTCTTCCTCTGAAAACAATCATTTTGAAGGGTCTGCCTTCCCTATCCAAAGTCAGATTTTCCTCCATTATTCTACGGTATCTAGCCTGTTACAACGAAGATCGATTAGAAATACGAAAAAAAAAACTTTCAACATTTGTACCACCCAACCCAACCACCAAGAACACTCAAAATGTGGAATGCCTACCATCAAATTTGAAGCAAGAACCAAGGATATTCGCAAGAAGAAACTAAAACACAAAATCTTTCAAGAAAATTGATGACAAATGGAGAAGAAACAACCCAAGAACTGAAATTTGCAAGAGTTTCATCATCCTAAAACCAAGAACACTCTAAATCAAGAACACCCATGAACATATTTGAATATAAATAGCATAAGATTTGAACTAAAAACCAATAAGAAAGACACAAAGATGGAATCTTTTGATGAAAAATATATAACAATTGGAAAGAAAATAGATGAACGCTGAAATTGCATTTTGTAGAACAATTGGTTTTGTTGGTCAACAGGGTGTAGGCTTGATCAAGATTCATCAAACTCCTGTTGGGTATGAAACGATCGCCCTAAATAAACAAAACCCAGAAAAGAAAACAGGAATTAAGGTTATCAAGAAACAATGGAAGAGGTCGGAAAAGAATGCAGTGAAGGCTCACCGGAAAATCATATTCGACGGGGCTGCAATGGAGGCGAGTTCGAGAGTAGAGTACCAAATTCGATTGCAATTTTTAATCCCTTAATGGGTCTGAATTCACATCTAATTCCATGTTTTGAGTGTGGTGGATAGCAAAACGAAAACCCTCAGCCTTTGTCAGCGAACCAATCAACTACGAACAACTTATGTTTGAAAGGATGATTTCTTCTTCTTCTCTATCGGCGCTACAAATAGCGGTTCGCCAAACCTTACAGTATAACAAACGAGTATGTAAGATTACGAATACTCAATACACAATTTAAAACACAAGACATTGAAGAACTCTCAAATCTTACCTTTTGAGGAAAACTGGATTGTGGTCTTCGCCGGAGAAGGTGAGGGTCGATTTCGTTACTGGTAGCCTGATTGATTGAACATGGGAGGAGATCGTGTGAGGAAGACGAGCGCAAAAGGGGGTTTCCAAAAACCAATTTTCAAGAACGGTCTTTTTCAAGAACCGTTTAAGACCTTTAATATTTAGTAGAGATATGTGTATCTTAATAGTCAGTTTAATCCAAACCACTCTAAAAAATGTTTGAACCGCAAACCAGACCGAACCAAACCTAACCGCAAACATTTTTTTTCAAACACCCCTAACTTAAAGAGGTGCATCATAGTCTTTGGGCCAGGTGGCATGCGCTTATTATGGATGAGCTAACTATGATTGGGCCTATTATCCACTTTGTCCATAATCATCTATATATTAGAGTAAATTACGTTTTCCGTCTATATATAGTTATTTTAAATTAGTTACTCTTATGATCACTTTAGTTGCCACTTTATTTCATTTTTATTCCCTGTGGCTAACAGTAGGGCTGTAGGGGTGTCAAAAATAACCGAAACCGAATAACCCACTAAATCGAAAGAAATTTTGGTTAAACGATTTCAGGTTAAACGGTTCGGTTAACCGAATAAGAATCCTTATTCGGTTCGGTTTTTGGTTAGTTTTTTCCTCATCTGGTTAAACTGAAGAACCCGAATAACACATTATACTAATATTTTATATATTTCATCTTATAAAAAATAAACCACATACATGTTATACTATTATTATTTTTTACATGTTTTATTGCTATATAGTGTTTTTCATTGATAGTAGATAATGTTTTTTTTTATTATTATATTACATTTTTGTTTGATTCACGACACATGAAGAAAAATAATGTCATTTAGTAGATATTGGTTTTTGATAGATGATGTTTTTTAGTTAATATAACTCAATCGTTAAGCAAATGTCAATTATTTTTTAATTAATATAAGTAAATTGTTTTTTACTTAATAGATACATTTATATACTAGAAACAAATGACACTTAATTAGAAAAATTATTTGAGCAAATGTCTAACAAAAAAAATATAAATCCTTATTCGGCTTAACCAATTACGGAACTGAGTAACCCAAAACTGATTAAATTGAACCTTATATGGTTTGGTTATCGATTAGTTGTAAAAAAAATTGAAAACCGATTAACCCGAAGCGGATAAACCGATTTAACCGACTGAATAACACCCCTAGCTAATGGTCATTAGGTCTATTAACTAAAGCACATTTTTCTATTTTTCTCGTTTATTTGATTTTCTATTAAAAAAACTAAACCAAAATACAATTCTTAAAATATTATATTACATATACCTACCCATCAACGCTTTTCTTTCCCACCCGTAGACCTCGTCGACCATCGTGGGTTTGTCTGTAACATCCTCAAATTTTGGGAAGAGCAACTAAACAAAAATTTCAATAAATAACCAGATGAAGGATAAAATCATTTCTACAAACCCATCTTTAGAAATACTTCAACTTTAAAAACATAAAATTAACATCAACATTCAAAAACTTAAGTCACACACTAAGACTAAATAAGGTCGGGTGTTACTTAACCCAAATACAAGTTGTTACTCCCAAGATAAATGTGGAAGACTTCACCAAGCTACTCTTTCACGTACATATATCCAGCACTCATCTCTTCACAGTGTCACTAGTACCATTTCTCAACTGGGACCTGATGCACATGCCGACAAATAAAAATGTTGTGCTAACGCCTAGTGAGTTCAAGAGTTTTTAACACAAATAAATATATTGTTAAAAGGAAAGAATGCAATTCAAATCATAATCTTTCAAAATGATTTACTTTAAATATGGAAACGACTCGTTTTCCAATATCATGCATTTTAGGTGGTGGAAACACCAATATAAACGTTTTCCAATCCACACAATTTTAGACGAAAACCCCAATAGAAAATATTCCTTCGTAAAGTAAATTCCACCCAAAACTCGCCCAAATCGTGAATTAGAAATCGAACTGCCAATTTATGAAAACACGGGTAAAACTTTATGTCCCGAAATACCCAAAACACAGGTGGAGTATAATACTCAACCCAATAAATCATGGATAATAAACCATATATATAAATCCTCACCGAAAACATGGATACTAAAACTCAATACCCAAAACAACACCTTTCCGTGACGGGGGAGACCCGATTCCATTGAATGTGGCAGGCACACAAAGTTAAGCTACTTATCAACGTTCTCAAGATTCACATAGGGCCATGGATCCCCGTATACGGCTCCTCTAAGCAACCATCGCAAGATACAAATGACCCTAGCTTCTACTTGACCTCTAGATGAATGTCACCACAAAAGTCACAAATCCCCGTATCCGACTCACCATGGGCACCACCGCAAGACCTAACTCCGTATACGGCTCTGCAGAGCACCACCGCAAGTTTACATAAAAACATGACATGGGGACCACTCACTAGACTCAAACATTGTAACACCCGTAATTTTCGGTAAGTAATTATCACCCGGACGTTTATGTGACTTATAAATAGTGGGGTTTTGTTGGGTAAATGCATTGTTTAAAGTCCCTCAGAAAATTGGGAGTTTTGGCATTGAAAAAGTTGGATTTTTGGAGTTCGGGGGCACCCGGGCGACTATGCCAGCGATTGTGCTAGAGGGCACAATAGCTTGGCACAATCGCCAAGGCTGAGAGCCCGCGATACATCTCTGGCGATTGTGCCACTGGCACAATAGCCTGGCACTATAGCTTACGTGTACCAGATTGTTAAATGTTGCGATTTCAGCCATTTTTCTCACTTTCTCATTCCTAATCTCTTCCTTTTCTCTCCCAAACTGATCCCTCACCCTTTCCCACGAACCCTAACTCATTTTTGAGTGTTTTTGTCATAAACCACATGATTCTTCATCATCTAAGCTAGTTGGGATGATGAACCACAAAACCTTCATTTTCATCTCCTTCACCAAGCTCTTGGGGGATTCCATCTAGCCCTTTCATCATTTGAAGATTGGAAGCTTATGGTTCGTTTTGGAGACCTACATGTGTTTTGGTTGGTGGATTCAAACTATTATTTGAGGTAATCTTCTCCTTCTTCAAGTATGGAAAATTAGGGTTTGGGGGTATAAGATGAAATGTTCATGTAATTACTTGGGGAACAGTTCTAAGGGTTGAATGTGATTATTTACGGTTGAAAATGTATGGATCTAGGTTTTGGAGATTTTGGCTTGGAGGATTCAAGTCTTTTCAAGGGAGCTCAAGTTGGGGTAAAATCTAGATTTAGCCTAAATCTAGCAAGGTAAGTTCAAGTTGATTTGTTAAAACGGTGTACATGTCAAAATGTTTATTTTAAAGTGTTGCGTGTTTCACATGAAATTGTTAACTGCTGGTAAGTTTGGTTATTTTGAAAACGTTTAACTTTATAAATTTATATAGCACACATTTTGGGATTTTTGGACATTTTGATAAATGTGTCGCAAAGAATGTGTTTTGATGATTTATTGCATAAATGGGTGTTTGGTCAAAAATGCACCTTTAAGTGTTTGTCGGTTTTTATGCATCCTTCATGAAACGACATGTTTTGAAAAGTACTAATGTATGGGTCCTTTGGTTTTGGGTCATTCCCGGCTTTGGGGAACATTTTAGAAATGGAAAACCTTTTGGGTTTTGGGCCGAAGGCCAATGATAATTTGAGAATCAAATATTTTAGGAAAATGTGTATTTTGGGTTGTGTAACCATATTGGCTCTCGTGTTTTAGCCAAATGTTTATTAAACCTCTTGGGGCTTGATTTGTACTCGGTGGAGTCTTTGGAACATTTGTTCAATCTTGGTAGCTCGTTAAGGAGCATCGGTCGTATGGTGTACCTAGTTGCACCTTATTTGGGAATTACATGATTTGAGTGCGTTGTCATTCTTTTGAGTCGTGTAACGTTTTGACCGTAATGCAATGGATCCATAGGCATAAAAGTCGGTTTTATTGGATATGACTAAAGACTCGGTTTGAGTTGATGTCCGATATGACTAAAGACTTGGTTTGAGTTGATCTCCGATATGACTAAAGACTCGGTTTGAGTTGATGTCCGATATGACTAAAGACTCGGTTTGAGTTGATGTCCGCTACGACTAAAGACCTGGATATGGTTGATGTCTACCTTAGCTAAAGACTTGTTTGGGTTGATGCCAATGTTTGTGTATCCTCGAAGTTATGCTTATAACAAAAATACGTGGCTTATTTTTATGTGCCGCCACATTCGATAGAATCGGGTCTTCCCCGTCACCGAAAGGTGTTATTTTGGGTATTGTATTTTGGGTATCCATGTTTTTGGTGACATTTTATATGTATGGGTTTTATCCATGATTTTATGAGTTGGGTAATATGTACCACCGTGTTTGGGTGTTTCGGGAGTTAAGCTTTATCTACACTTTTATGAATTGGGAGTTCAATTTTCATTCCCGTTTTGAGTGAGTTTTGGGGTTAAACATAATTTATGAGTGGGCGGTTTATATTGGTGTCTTCACCCTTGAAGTAGTTTGCATTGGAAAACGTTTAAATCGGTGTTCTTTGCATAAATTGCATTCTATTGGAAAATGAGTCGTTTTCATATGTAAGACATATCAAATTGAAAGATTATGAATTTAACCGCATTCTTTCTTTTAAATGATTAATTTTTATATGTTGGAAACTCTTAAGCTCACTAGGCGTTAAGCCTAACCTTTTTATTTGTCGGCATGTGCATCAGGTTCCAGTTGGGGGTTTGGTCCTAGCAGCTATGAAGAGTTGAGCCTTAGCTTTTTACAAGTGTAAGTATTTGGTGAAGTCTTCCGCAATTTGGAGATAGTGGCTATTATTGAGTTTTAGTAGCACCCGTCCTTGTTTAGACAGCAAGTAGAGATTAAATGTGTGTATTGAGGTTAAATAATAAATTTGTGATTGGAGATGTATCATGTATCATTTATCGATGTATTTAGAAAATTTTTAAAATCAGTTGCTATTTTCAGATTTGAGGGTGTTACAAACATGGACATCAAAACTCCATGATGAATAAACAAACTGCATTACATGGGCATCGAGTTTAACCACCCATGATTTATACCTCGAGCCCTTTGCTAAAGGTTGCACGGTCATCGAGTTCAATCACCAACGATCTATACCTCGAGTCCCCGTTAACCATAAATATATCAAGTTCCAAAACAAGGATAAAGATCCCAATTAATTGACCATTTATCAAAAGTCATAAAATGCAATAAAACGCAATCAACCCACGTTTATGCAAACACACGTTTCACAAGACATGAATAAATTCCAACACAGTTTAGATTGGGACAAATCATTTTCCAAGTGAGTTTATACCATTTATTCTTTCAAAAACGTCCCATAACGCAAAATCAAGCATTTCTCCAAAACATACTAAAAAGTGGATTTATACTCAAAAGATCTAATTTCATAAAATAAATCATTAAAATACCAATGCTTATTATTTATTTATCAAAATGCCCAAAATCCCAAATGTGTGTGTTTTACAAAGTTTATAAAGTTACACTTTGAATAATCAAAACTCACCAAATAACTCAAAAGTTCATAGTTTCATGTAAAACATATAAAAGTTTAAAATGGACATTTTGGCATGTACACTGTTTTCACAAATCAACTTGAACTCACCTTGCTATATTTAGGCTAAATCTAGATTTTACCCCAACTTGAGCTTCCTTGAAAAACTTGAATCCACAAGAAAATCCTTCCAAAAACCTAGATCCACAAGTTTCCAAAATATTCATATTCAACAATTTAGAATCGTTCCCCAAACATTTTATATCAAAAATCTCCATTTTGGCCAAAACCCTAGTTTTGACCTAATTTCCCAAAATCCTCCAAATTGAAATTTGAGAAACATAAATACTAGGAAGTCATCAATTGATAATTTATAACTCATAATAAAGATTTCAAACTATGAGGATGAACTCACCACTTAGGTTTTGATAAAAACCTAGAAAACCCTAAACTGTTTGAAGATGGAGGTGATGATGATGAGCTTTTGACCTTGCTTCCACTCCACCACTAAGTACTATTGAATATTTCCAGAACAAATAATCTATCCTTGAAAATATCTCAAAAACGAAACCATAGCATTTTGAATATCCCAAAACGGAGTAGAAATGAGCAAGATATGACCAAATGAAGAAAATCCCGATTTTATGCACTGCAGGTTTGGCGCTAGCCTGACATGCGATAGTGCCCTCTGTCACTGTCGCGGGAACTGTCGCTCGGGATGTACTGAGGGCCCATTTCCTCTTGCGACCCTGCCATGCTACAATGCCCTATAGCACTATCGTTGGGCATTGTATCCAGATTCGTACCGAGAGTTTTCGACCGTTCTTCGACCGCTTTCTCGACGGATTTCCCGACCGTTCTCCCGGCCGTTCCTCGACCGTTGTCCCGGCCATTCCTCGACTGTTCTCTCGGAACATATGATGTTATTATGCCAGTTATCGTGCCATTGTCATAATTTCATGGCACATTCGTTGGGGTGACCGAACACTCGATAACATCGGTGCTATTGTGACATATGTCACAACTGCATGGCACTATAGTCGGGACTACCATACTTTCAGTGCCACTGGATCTAGTGCGATAGATTTCACAACCACATGTCACTATAACTGAGATGACCATATTCTTAGTACCATTGGTGCTATTGTGACAACTGTCACAACCACATGGCACTATAGCCATACTCCATATGTGTTTCTTTCTTTATCGATTCACCCAGTTCAACATTTTTCTTCAGTTGGGATAAAAAATCAGGATGTTACATTGTCGGTTTTGTCACTTGCTTATCCTCTTCTCTAGCTCTTCTACCACTTCGGCCTCTTTCTTAGATTTGGGTTTTTAACAGTCAAACAACATTTTCAAGACCCCTTTTCTCCTTCCACATATACGATATTCCACGTCATTTTCTCATTGCACACGTGTCGTTTGGCACCCATTCCTCTTGCATGCACACCTCTAGCACCCCTTCCTCTCTCTCTCTCTCTCTCTCTCACACACACACACACACATATATCGGTGTTTCTAAATCTGTCAACAAATTAAAATTCAAATGAATTAGTAACTTCCTTTCATGTTGCATAAACACACCATTAAGGAAAACCTCAAAGAACTTCAAAAATACATCAATCAAAGAGAAAAAATAATCGACAAATGTTACGATGGTTCTACAACCAGATCTTGTATACACACATATACATCCATGATATTTTCGACACATAGAGATAGATATGATCGATGAATATGCGTGGGGAAGGGAAGGTGTTGCAAGTGTTCACACACAAGTGTAGAAGATGGTGGTTTCATCAGTGTCACTAAAGGGGTAGGAGAGGGGATTATCTCGGAGTTGGGTCGATGAGGGTCACATAGTTATGGTATTCTTCTAGGGTCGGGGTTGGTCAGGTCTGAGATACAGGTGACCGGAGAATTCGCTAGGAAAAAAAGGAGGGTGGGGGAGTCGCTAGGAAGAAGAAGCTTCTCTCATTCGAATGTTTGTAATTTGTGTGTCTATTTAACAAAATAATATAATAATAATAATTTTTTTTAGTTTTGGAAAAAGTTCAAAAATAAACTAACGAATTATCTCATTTTGAATTATTAAGTTCCTGAACTATTTTTTTGAATGAAAAACCCATTAATCTTTCTTCTTTTGAATGATTAAGTCATTGAACTATTTTTTGAATGAAAAAAAACCATTAAACTTTCTCATTTTGAATGATTAAGTTCCTGAACATTTTTTCTCAATAAAATAAACCACCGAGTTTTTAAAAATTGGTTACCTGCATTCTTTTGGAAAAAAAAATATTTGTAACCGACTAGGAATGTTTTAAAGTACAAAGAAACTTAAATTTGTTTTACCGTTCCCAAATCCTGCGTCATTCAAACCCCACGTAAACACCGATATCACTCCCCTTCTCACTCCTCGTCGTACCATCGTTGTATGTTTTCCATATTGCCTATCACGTTGTTGCCCTGCCATCGATCTCCCTCTTTTTGATCTACTTTTTATATTTCGATTCTCCCTCTTTTGATAGATAAGAAATTGATCAATAAAAGAGGGAGATCGATGACATGGGCCAACAGCGTGATGGACGATATGGAGAACGGACAACGATGGGACGACGGGGAGTAGTGAGGGGGAGCGATACCGTTGTTTGTGAGGGATTTGAATGTCGTAGGGTTTGGGAAACCTAAAACATATTTAGGTTTCTTTTTTTACTTTAAACCATTCCTAGTTGGTTATATAAGTAGTTTTTTTTTCTTCTTAAAAGAATGTAGGTAACCAATTTCTAAAAGTTCGATGGTTTATTTTATTGAAACAAAAATGTTCAGAAACTTAATCACTCAAAATGAGAAAGTTTAATGGTTTTTTCATTCAAAAAAATAGTTCAAAGACTTAATCATTTAAAATGAAAAAGTTTAATGGTTTTTTCATCCAAAAAAATAGTTCGAAGACTTAATCATTCAAAATGTGAAGCACCGGATAATTCCTTGTGCAGAAGGGTGACACGGAAACCTGGCGCATGACCTAGGGTCGCACCACCTGCCAGATTCGGATATAACTCGTTTTTGTCCTAGAAACCTTCATTTATCACCCCAAACTCATTTCTCCTGTTCTCCTGTTTCTCTCCCTTCATTAAAATCAATCTAGAGGGTAATTTAAGACTGGTTGGTGAAGGTTTGGTGTGCATTCAAGTCAAGGTTTTATCTTGAGTCAAGCTCCAGGTTCCTCTTCCAAAATCTAAAGCTTCTTTGTTCATTTTTAGGTTTTTTTTTTCAAAACCTAGCAATGTGAGTTCATCCTACCACCTTTTAAACTTTTATACATGTTAAAATGTCATATCTTAGTCTCCTAAACATCTAATTGTTGATTTTTTTAGCCATTTTCAGTATTTGGGAGATTTGGGGTTTTATGCTCCTTTTACAAAATGAATGCTTGGTTGCTTGATACATGTTTTAAAAGTTAACCATTTGCCATCTAAGTGATATTTTGGAATGTGAAACCCATATTTGGACTCATGCTTGTTTTACAAGTTTTACGAGAAATTGGTATATCCTTGAAAAAGGGAAAGTGTCAATATTTGTGAAATAATGTCACTATTGGAACTTTTGGAACTCTTGGAGCAATAAAGATCGATGTTGATACTTGGTTTTAAAAGAGAAGTTAACTTTTGAAGTTATGAAACTTTTGACCCTTTTGGTCAATGTTTGGGTAAAAAAGTCCAACAGACTATGGTCGTACGACATAAGGTAAGGGACGATTTGGCTTCAGGCGACCTCGACTAAAACGGTTAACTATCCGTCCAACGAATACCATCGTACGACATGATTTCAGTTACTAACCTACAATATACATTATGCCATGTTTTAATGCAGGATTCAAAGATATTTATGATTAAAGATTGTAACGATAGACATCATCAATAACAAGAAGCATAACGGACGCTATCATCAATATCAGAAACGGTCATATGCATTCAAAGACTTGGAAAACGGAAAGATGGAGTATAAATATGGGATTGAAACTGCACATTGGGACATCTGATTCTCATACCTCAGAAGCTCACAAATTATACTCTCAAGCTTGCTAAACCTCTCTTGAAGTTCATATTCTTCTGCTGTTTGTCGTACAACGCACGACTGAAGTCTAATTACACACGACGCACGACCGACTTTACTTTCTCGTATTGTTTCACTTAGTATTACATTTGTAACACTTGTTCTAAAGGACGACGTCCCTGATTGACGTCCATAGTGCACGACGACTCACACTCGTCCGCGGTTTTTACCCATTTCGGGGTTTTCCGCGTCACCAATTCTCTCGTCTTATTTACTTTATTTTTATTATAGTCGTACGATTATTGTTGTTACTTTCTTTGGTTGGATCAAGCTCCACATTTACCTTAAATTTCACTAGTACAAAAACTCACAATGGCCACGGTTAAAAACCGTGGCCGTATGCTATTAGCCACAATTTTTTTCTTCAATCAAACTGTAGCCTATTCTGCCGTGTCTTTTGATTCCCAAATGGCCACGTTTAATTTGTGTCACCATATCACATGAAAAACCGTAGCTATAGCCTAAAAACCGTGACCATAAACATATCGAAATTTTTATGGTATTTGGACATTTTTCCAATAACCGTGGCTATAAACTACTTATCGCCAAACAAACTAACATTAAACATGGCCGATTTAAGACATATAGTTACGCTTGATTCATATAAATGTGGCCATTGCTACCTTTTGGTCGCACAGAATAAAGAAAACCATGACAATAAACTAATTATAGCCACATAACTTGTTTTTGAAGGTGACCAATGATTATCCTATAACCACGTTTAACGTGACCATATACTACTTATCGTCACATGAATTTTATATTAATTGTGACCAATTCATGACATGGTTACCGTAAATGTTAGAACTGTGGCTAATGGTTGTCTTTTGGTCATAAAAAATAACTAAAAATGTAGCCATAAACAACTTATTGCCATGAAATTTCATATTAACCATGACAAATTCATGACATATGGTTACACTGAATTGTTAGAATCGTGACTATTGAGTATATTTTGATCGCATTAAATAACTAAAACTGTAGCAATAAACCGGTTATCGCCACACAGACTTCTTATTAACCGTTGCCAAATCATAGATTTTGTTACAATGAATTGTTAGAAATGTGGCTATTGATTAACTTTTGGTCACATGAGTGAACTAAAACTGTGACCATAAACTACTTATAGCCACACAAATGTTACATTAACCGTGGCTATTTCATTACATACGATTACATTGAATTATTAAAATATGTGGCTATTGGTAGCATTTTGGTTACAAGAAATAGTTAAAACCGTGACTATATAGTATTTATAGTCACACAAAATTTAATTTGACCGTTGCCATTTCATGATATATGCTCACGTTGAATTGCTAAAACAGTGACTGTTGCTTACCTTTTGGTTACATGAAATAATTAAGCTCGTGGTCGTAAACTACTTATAACCACGAAAATTTCATATTAACAGTGGCTAATTCATGACATATAGTTATAATGAATTGTTAATACTGTGGTGATTGGTTACCATTTTGTCACATGAAATAACCA
Organism: Arctium lappa; assembly: GCA_023525745.1. Classification (NCBI taxonomy): domain Eukaryota; kingdom Viridiplantae; phylum Streptophyta; class Magnoliopsida; order Asterales; family Asteraceae; genus Arctium; species Arctium lappa. Next base: position 114,844,258 of record CM042050.1, read on the forward strand.
AACCATGAAAATAAAGTAGTTATAGTCACACAAATTTCATAGTAAACATGGCCAATTCATGATGTATGGTCACATTGAATTATAATTACCGTAGCTAAATGTTGCCTTTTGGTCACACGAAATAACTAAAACTGTGGCAATAAACTATTTACAACCACACAACTTTTATATCTACCGTAGCCAACTCTTCATATATATGGTTTCTTAAAATTGTAGAACCATGACTATTGGTTGTCTTTCGACCATACAAAATAACTAAAATGTGGCCATAAACTACTTATAGTCACGGTTTAAATTGAATATCATATTACCATAAAAGATGATGACAATAATAATATTTACAACGGTTTTAATAATGTGTGCCAAAATAATAAATAAATATTTAAAAAAGTTTAATATAATAATTAATTTAAAAACATCAAACAATTAAATTAATAGTCATACAATCATAAGGAATAAAAATAAAAATGATAAACTTATCTCTACCAGTTCTCTAATATATTAGATTTTTTCTTATTAAAGTTGCTCCTCATATGCTTCGGCTTCTATGACTCATTGATAGTTATATAATTCTTCTTTCTCTTCTTAGAATTTTGTTTATCATCATATTGATTAATAGTTGGATCCAGTACCTGCAACAAGAATAAAAATACATGTTATTACACTTGTAGTAAATTTATACTAATAAAAATTGTATGTTAATCTTCCAAGGTGAAGATTTATAATTATTACATATAATGCAACCGTCAACACTAAAAGGCCGTTTACCCAAATCTTACCGGGTAAGATTTGCCCATATGGTTGTCGTTTACCCAAACCTATGCATGTCGGATGGGCTATATCATCTATAAGAAAATAAAATAAACGCTTGAACAATTATAAATTTAAAAACTATATAAACATGATACTCAAGATTGTGTCAAGAAACTTGATGATCACAAATCAAATAATATTAAGAAAAGAAAATATTTAAGATGGAAATCATGGCCTATCGTTGTTAAAAACCCAAGAGCATGACGAGCTGAGTATGCAAGTCGGCCGGAGAGGTATGTTTCCAACAATCAAGTAGTTACTAATTCTCAATAATAAACTCTACCGATATCATATATTTATTCAATTTATTATTCAAATAGTTTATAATTACCCTTATCTTCATATGATAAGACACTTAGGGGTTGTTTGTTTAAAAAAAAAAAACTCTTAATAGCTCTTAAGTCTGAATCGTTCAGACCTTTTTACACACCACCTCCTATTAATCATAACTAATATAAGACTTCAGACTTTAGACCTCTTAAAAAACAAACGACACCTTAGTATAGCCACTTCCAATTCTATCACAGTTCTATTAATTGATGGGCTTCCCAACCTTATATGTAACAACACCCAATTGAAAAAGATCTAAAATACCAACGAGTTCCACAAACAAGTACTACTTTGATCCCAAATTAAAAAAAAAATAGAGAAAGAAAGCATTCTCAATGTGCTAGCGAAACCACTAAAGCCATTATATACTATTGTGTCATGTTCTCCACATCCATTATTAGGGATGAAAATGGCATGCAAGCCATCATGACCCTGGTTGGTTTAAGGTTGATCAATGACCATATATTGTATTGATTTTAAATCAAGAACCACCATTAGCCTAGATAGCTATAAAGAACAGAAACACAAGTTAACATTTTTCACATTAAGAAATCAAATGTCTTCATTATCAAAAGCATAAGAAGAAGAAGAATTGTTTAGACACCTTGTTGTTTATTCTTATGGAACTTGATTTCAACTACAAACCCACAGGTAAAACTCAATCATAAGAAAACTCCAACTACCATATGATATTGATGAATACAAAAACGAAGAGACTCTTTGATTGTGTAAAACAATCAACCTTAAGTGAGATGCTTCAGTTATACCAAGTGTGTTATAAGGTTGTGTTAGATCAGTCTAAAAGGATGTTGTGAGGACTGTTGGATTACACTATGCCAAAGGCCTTTGGCCAAATTGACCTTCATGTTTGGCTTCTGTTTCACTATCTGATCAGTTATAAGGTTGTTGTTTATCCCATATGGTTACTGATCAACCTTATAGTTACAAATTAAATTCATAGTTTGACGTTCCATTTTGATTTCTGGAGGAAAAAGGTTTGGCCCAACTATGGTCAGATGTATCAATTCTAGCAATGGACAAAGATGAAAGAAAAATGGCCATAATACAACAGCATTTTGGCATTCTGGTTGCTGTAAAAAAAAATTATCTTCAAGCTCTGAGCCACCCTCAGTAAATGTGATTCAATCTGAATTTCTTCGACTGATTGCTGATGAACCTATTGTTGAAGTCTCTTCTTCAGCTCCTGAGCCTTTCATTGTTGAAGTCTCAAAAATAGCTCCTCAACTACTATGGTTCTGGTCTAATGTTTATCGGTTGCTCTATTGTAGTAGAGAAATACATCATCTTGAGGAGAGAACATAGCAAGAGCAATATTTAGTAAATAAACTAATGTAAAAAACATAAGATTAGACTAGTATAATGTCACTTGAAGGTTGCATTAACTGGAACTGAAGACCGCAAAGATTATCAAGCACTACAACAACCAGACCCTTTAGATTTACTGAAGTGAATTCCTCTAACCTGCAGCCTCTTATTCCTCCATCTAAAAACCAGACCTTTTAGATTTACTAAAGTGATTTCCTACAAGTTTCTAGAAGTGATGCATTTCATTTTAACTCGCAACTTTTGCTTAAATTTCGGTTGACATGTATTTATGATACATTCATTTAGGAAATGCAAATGCACATAAGCATATATTTATAATTCATTAAAGTGTATGATACTAATAAGGAATTCCAGGTGCAACATATAGAAAAAAAGGTAATTAATACGGAGAAAAAGTTTACACATTCAAGAAGGGCATCAGCATGTTGATGCTAATATTACTATTGGAGTTTGTGTCTCTCCAGGATATTCAAGATTTGCAAAAGACAAACGTTTACGACCAAAACATAAATATACCAAAACAAATAGTTCAACACTTTTTTCTTTTATATTCATGAAAAAACCAAAGGAAACAGAGCACGGCATCCTAGAAAGATGGTTTGAATAAACAAATATAAACATGTTCTGAATCATTAAACTAAAGTAGATTAAATTAAATCAAGCAACTTACGTGCAACTATTTAATATAGGATCATGGTTCCAACTTATATTATCCATATTCTACGCAAATGATTCATACAACTTGTGCTTTTGTGTGTTTGAGGGGGAAATAATGTCAAACCTTTGCAGCTGCCATGACGATGATTGATGCTTGAAGGTGTAGATTTCTCTAATCCAATCATCAACTCTTCTGCGTTACGGATCATGAAAGGGGAACAACCTCATGGCTGCTCTCAAACCCTACCCTCTGTGAAAACAATGAGAGAAAAAGAGTTCATGAATTGATACCCTAAAACCCAACCCCTTCATGCTTACTTCAAATAACAGGTTAATGAGGTAGTGACTAGTGAGATACCCAATAGTTTTTACCAAAAAGAATATACCAGTAGTTCTCTGTGTAAATATGAGAGCCAAACCATTGCGAATATATTGAATAAAATGTGCGCTCAAGCAAAACATCAATATAAGTTACCTAATGCAATTAGATCTATCTCTGATTCTATCTAAAATAGTAAGAAAATATAACCCATCGACACAATACGCAATTAGTATATAAACTAAACAAAAAAAACTGAAATGCATCTCCACCGAACTTAAAATCGTTAGATAAAACAAGAACTAAATAGGAATCACCAACATATATGTGCTTCTTCATGAGGGTGAGAACTACTTCGAATTCGCGTTTGATAGATGAAGACTTCGAGTTCGAGGGGCATTCAACGCCATCCGTAGGCATGAAGGAGGTTGAGTTTCTGAGTTTGATAAATGTGGAGACTCTGAATGTTTGAGTTTGAGAAGCAATCAACGATTGAAGAGGTAGGTAATCGGCTATGTGCGAGAGATAGAGAGCAAGTAAATTAGGAAAGCAAATGGACCCAGCAAGAGAAGAGGGAAATTGAAAACCTAAATGGTGGGAGTGATTTTGAATTTTGAAATTTTAATTATGATTTTCGAGGATTTGTTGTGTTCTCTTTTTAAGTTTTTATCTTCTATTTTCATAGTATTGAAATTTATAAATTTAAGACAATCATGTAAAACTATACACGTATTTGCGATGCCGAACGAACCATCTCAAACCCATTACATTTGAGTTTATTTTGAAGGTTTGATGAGACGATTATAATGGTATAATTTGTAATAAAAAAGTTTTTTTAAATATATTTTAATTTATTTACGATTATGTATGTTAATATGACAAAAGTGTAAAATGAAAAGAAAAGAGATATAGAGTAAATTAAATAACTAATTATAAGGATATAAAATGTAATTTAACAAGAAAAATAATTATATTTTTAGTTATCATGTTAAACGTGAGAGGTTTTGAAGTTTTTAAACTTGTACATGATGTAATTGAGATCTGTACCTCTTAAAAATTCAAGATAACTGTAAATATGAATTTTTTTTAAAAGATTATAGAGAGATAAATATAGATAAGGGTGTAAAATGTACAAGTTAAGAAAATCTCGATACGTATTTATGATATTTTACAAGATGATTAAATTAAAAAAATATCCAATAGTAAATTTATTTCGAAATTATTGACGAGAATATTATAATGGTATAATTTGTAACAGATGTATTTTAATTAATCTATGATTATGTATTTTTACTATGAAAAATGAAAAATCAAAATGTAGAAAATATAAAACAAATTAATTCGTATATATTCATTATATTCATTATATTTAATACATGATTAATCCAAAAATATTCAATATTAGACTCATTTCAAAAGTATTGACGAGACGGTTACAATGTTACAATTTGTAAAAAAAACAAAGGAAATGTATTTTTAATGCAATTTATTTCATATACGATTATTTATGTTAATATGTTAGGGGTTTAAAATGAAAAATGAAAAAGTAAGGATTTAAAATTAATTAAATAACTAATTATAAGAGTATTAAATATAACTTGTAAATTAAAAAAGAAAATTTGGAACGTTGAGAGATTGAGGGAAGTGGGTGTGGAGGGGTTGTGAATAGCTTAACAAGTTGTACATCTTGCTTTAAAATTTATACCTCTTAAATTTTCAAGATTCTTGAAAATAACCGTAATAGCTCTTTCATAATATAGTATAGATATAAATAGTAATATATATATATATATATATGTGTGTGTGTGTGTGTGTGTGTGTGTGTGTGTGTGTGTGTGTGTGTGTGAATGATCGTGTGAGAAGTTGAGTTAATCGTGAGAAGTGGATCTGAACCATTGATCTCTTTTAATCTCAAACTCTCCCATGAATTGCGGCTTACAAGGGAATTAATTGATCTGGTGCATCTTGGTGCATCTTATCTCGGTTAAAGTAATTAAATAACTAATAAGATCCGCCGAAAATACGCCGAAAAGGTTAATTTTTTTTTCTTTTTCTCTTGAAAGAATTAAAAAATTAAAAAAAACCGCCGAAAATTCGCATGGGCTTTAAAGGACCAACATGGGCTTTAGGGGTCTAGTTGGGTTGTAATGGTTCTTGCTGGACTTTAATGGATCCACTTGGTCTTTAATGGATCCAGTTTGCTGTTAATGAATTCACTTGGGCTTTAGGGGGTCCAGTTGGGCTTTGATGGATTCACTTGGGCTTCAAGGATTCTAGTTGGGCTTTAATGGAATCACTTGGGCTTTAATGGATCCACTTGGACTTTAATGGACCACATGGACTTTAGGGGTCTAGTTGGGCTGTAATGGTTCTTGTTGGGCTTTAATGGATCCACTTTGGCGTTAATGGATTCACTTTGGCTTTAGGGGGTCCAGTTGGGCTTTGATGAATCCACTTGGGCTTCAAGGAGTCTAGTTGGGCTTTAATGGATCCAGTTTGGCGTTAATGGATTTACTTGGGCTTTAGGGGGTCCAGTTGGGCTTTGATGGATCCACTTGGGCTTCAAGGAGTCTAGTTGGGCTTTAATGGATCCACTTGGGCTTTAAGGGATTCATTTGGGCGTTAATGGATCCACATGAGTGTTTATGGATCGGCTGGGCTTTAATGGACCCACTTGGGCTTTAAGGGGTCTAGTTGGCCTTTAATGATCCACTTGGGCTTTAAGGGGTCCAGTTAGGTATTAATGGATCCCCTTGGGCTTTAAGGGGTCCAGCTGGGCGTTAATGGATCCCCTTGGGCTCTAAGGGGTCCAGTTGGGCATTAATAGATCCCCTTGGGCTTTAAGGAGTCCAGTTGGGCTTTAATGGAACCACTTGGGAGTTGGGATTTAAGGGGTCCACTTGGGCGTTAATGGATCTATTTGGGCTTTAAGGGGTCTAGTTGGGCTTTAATAGTTCCGACTAGGCTTTAATGATTCCATTTGGGCTTTAATCCACTTGGGCTTTAATGGATCTAGTTGCTTTTAATGGATCCACTTGGGCTTTAATGGACCCACTTTGGCTTTAAGGAGTCTATTTGGGCTTTAATGGTTCCTGCTGGACTTTAATGGATCCAGTTGGGTTTTAATGAATCCAATTGGGCTTTAATGGACCAATTTGGGCTTTAATGGATCCACTTGGGCTTTAATGGATCCACTTGGGCTTTAATGGATCCACTTGGGATTTAAGGGGTCTAGTTGGGTTGTAATGGTTCATGTTAGGCTTTAATTGATCCAATTGGGCTTTAATGGTTCATGATGGACTTTAATGGGTCCAATTAGGCTGTAATGGATCAACTTGGGTTTTAATGGATCCACATGGGCTTTAATGGACCCACTTAGGCTTAAATGGACCCATTTGGGCTTTAATGGATCGATTGGGCTTTAATGGTTCCACTTGTGCTGTAATGGATCAAGTTGGGCTTTAATGGATCCACTTGGGTTTTAATTGACCCATTTGGCTTTAATGGATCCACTTAGGCTTTAATTGATCCATTTGGGGCTTTAATGGATCTACATGGGTGTTTATGGATCGGTTGAGCTTTAATGGACCCACTTGGGCTTTAATGAATCTACTTGGGCTTTAATGGACTCATTTGGGCTTTAATGAATCCACATGTTATGGATCGGTTGGGCTTTAATGGACCTATTTGGGTTTTAATGGAAAACTTTTCTTTTCATTAATAAATAAATAAATAAATAAAGTTTTCAAAACTTTTCGGAGGATTATTCTGCCCAAAATCCGTCGAAAATTGGACGGATTAATTTTTTTTAATTAGAAAAAAATATTTCAGGTTAATTATTAAAAAAAATTCAGACTGATTTTCGACGGTTGTATCCACCGAAAAATTTTGGTCCACCGAAAAATTTAGGTCAACCGAAAAATTGTGTTTTCGACGACTTTTTTCCGGCTGGCAAATCAGTCGAAAATCTGCCGAAAACCATAGTATCTGGGGGATTTGTCCGCCGGAAATGGTTGTCATTTTTGTCGTGATATAGTTACGCTTAACTTTATAAACGTGACTATAGGTTACCTTTTGGTCACACAAAATTATAAAAAAATTGTGGCTAATTCATGGCATATAATTATGTTTAATATGTAGAACTATGACTACTAGTTACATTTTGGTCACACGAAATAATAAAAATCATAGCCAAATTCATGACATATAGTTACACTTAACTTTTAGAAACGTGGCTATAAGTTACCTTTTGGTCACACAAAATTATAAAAAAATCGTTGCTAATTCATGCCACATATAATTATGTTTAATATGTAGAAGTATGGCTACCGTTACATTTTGGTCGCATGAAATATTAAAAACCATACCCAAAGTCATGACATATGCTTATGCTTAACTTTTAGAAACGTGGATATATATTACCTTTTGGTCACACAAAATAATAAGAGATTGTGGGTAATTCATGGTATATAAGTATGTTTAATATGTGAAACTATGGCTACCATTTACATTTTAGTCACACAAAATATAAAGAACCATAGCCAAATTCATGACATATAGTTACGATTAATTTTTCGAAACGTGGCTATAAGTTACGTTTTGGTCACATAAAATAATAAAAATCGTGGTCAGTTTATGACATGCATTTACGCTTAATTCGCAGAATTATGGCTACTAGTTACCTTTTGGTTACATAAAATATTAAAAATCATGACCAAATTCATCACATACAGTTGCACTTAATTTTCAGAAATGTGGCTCTAAGTTACCTTTTGGTCACACAAAAAAAAATCAGCGGCCAATTTAAGACATATAGTTACACTTAAACTTTAGAAGTGTGACTATTAATTACATTTTGGTCATACAAACTACTAAAGATCGCGACAATAAAGCATTTATTAGTCACACAATTGATTTGTTAGAACCGTGGCTATTGGTCAAATTTTAGTGATATAAATTATTTTAATCGTGGTTTTAGTTGTACTAATAGCAAAACGCATTTCATATTAAATGAGGTGAAATCATCACATATAGTTACGTTTAATATCTATAGCCGTGACTACTAGTTACCTTTTGGCCACATAAAATAATACAAACATGGCTATAAACACCCGTGACTTTTGGCCACGTTTTACATATATTTGTGGTTATATATACATTTATTTTGGTGACGGAAAATTGACTTCATGTGGCCATATGTTGGTATATGGCCACGGATAATGACCGTCACAATATAAAACCATGGTTTAGATAAAAACCATGGCTATATGTTTGTCTATGGTCACGGCTTTTAGTCGTTACTTGCCACAAATAAAAAATGGTGGCCGTAAAGAACCATTAGTCACGGTTTTATCTAAACCATGACATTATGTTTAAACATTTTTTTTAATGGTTACGGTTTTTGAGTTGAATCGTGGCTAACCCATTATTAGAATTCTATTTATGACTTTTAGCCACGGTTCTAAACCCAACCGTGACTAACTTCAATTTTCAAAACCGTGGCAAAAAAGCATTTTTGTACTAGTGTTTTTCTTGTGAGATTTTTGGCATAAACAGTTTGGCGCCCACCGTGGGGCCCCATCCAAAGGAAATCTTCAATAATCTCACGACAGACTAACGTTTTCTCTTAGTGTTTTCTTGTCCAGTTGTTCAGGATAATGGCATTCCAAGGAACTCAAGATAATGTCGTAGCTCAAATGAACATGGAGCTAACAGTTGCTCGTGCTCGTATTGACGCCTTAACAACTCAAGCTCGACAAGCAGCTGAAACCATCGAGAATTTGAGAAACCAAAATGGGAACAATATGATGGGGACTACAAATGCTTATGTTGATACTTGGAATGTGCCTCCTCCATTACCAAACTATCCTCGTCCGCCATCAATTAACCCTGCAACTTTTATGATTCCAACTATGCCTATAGCCTCTATTCCATTCAATGGATATGCCTCTGATGCCTCCCAGCAGAATAGCCTCAATGGGACTGGTTATGTTCCATTGGGCACTTCAAATGGTATTCCCTTAGATCCCGTTGCACAAAGATTAAAACTTCTGGAAGAGCAAAATGAACGTGTCCTATTAATGTTGGCCAAATTACCGGGAGCAGCAGTTCCAATCGATGTCGAGCCTCGTACAAGGTTTCAGGCGTCGCCGTTCATTGACGAGATCGCGTTGGTGGACGTCCCAAAGAAGTATAGCATTCCAACCTTCAGTCCAAAGTACTCAGGCGTCACTGATCCAACGGAACACGTCGCTCAATACAAGCAACTTATGTGGACTGTCTCAATACCGCACCAATTCCAAGAAGTTTGCATGTGCAAAAGTTTTGGGACGACTTTGACCGGGGCAGCTTTACAATGGTTAATAAATCTTAAACCTAAAACTATTGGGTCTTTTGCAGAACTGGTGAATCAATTCACTCAACAATTCGCTAGCAGCCGAAAAATGGAGAAGCAAACAAGCGACCTCTACTACGTCGTGCAAAAGAGTGGAGAGTCCATCCGGAGCTACTTTAATCGGTTCAATGCGGAGATGATTAGTATCCGTAACTGTGATGTAAAAACAGCAATTGAAGCATACAAACGAGGTCTGGACGATAGTTCCGGGTTATATCTCGATCTTACAAAATATCCTCCGAAAACTTTTGAAGACGTACGAGCACGAACACTTGCCCATATGAGGGTCGAGGATGACCTTGCATTCAGAAATAAACATTCGGGCGACCGAAAAAGCCTAAGTGTTAAAAAGCCAGATTTCAAACCAAAGTCAACCAATCGATCAGAGCCTACTCGACAGATTTCAAACGTCAGATTTGAAAAGAAAGGACTGACGACTTCTAAATCTGTCCAGTATCCTAAGGTATCATCTTATGGTTTCCCTGGATCAGCTAAAGACGTCGTCATATCCTTGAAGCAACTTCAGCAAAACATACGATGGCCAAAGAAAAGTGACAAAGACAGTGACAAGAAGGATAAAACTAAATGGTGCGACTTCCATGATGACTTCGGTCATATAACGGAAGATTGTATCGCCTTAAAGAAAGAGTTGTCCTGGCTCAATTCGAAAGGTTATTTGCAGGAATTAAAGGAAAAGAAAGACGCACGTCCTACATCCCCAGAGCATGCCAAGGTGATTAATTGTATCACTGGAGGTTCTGATATCTGTGGGACCACCTATTCAGCTGCTAAAAGACATGCCAGTCGCGGTCCCGACGACCGACCAATTCTAAAGGAAGCTCGACTCAAAGAGGACGCAGAATTGGAAGCTATGCCCTTAACATTCGACCAGGCGGATCTCGATGACGTATATCAGAAGCATCATGACGGACTGATTATTCAATTGAGCATTGGGAATTGTCTGACCAAAAGGATACTCGTCGATGGAGGTAGTTCAGCTAACATTATCTTTTTTGATGCAGTGAAAGCAATGGGCATCGACAAATCTGAGATTACACGACGTTCGACCACACTCGTTGGGTTTAATGGTGGAGCGACAAACACCATGGGGGAAATCACACTCCCAGTATATGCTAAAGGAATCAACAGACAGACGAAACTCAATGTCGTCGATTGTTCATCAGCTTATAATGTTATTCTTGGGCGACCTTGGATTCATGACATGAAGGATGTACCTTCAACATATCATCAAACCCTGAAATTTCCCACGCAATGGGGAGTACAGGAAATCAAAGGCGAAAGAAAGGTTGCTAGGGAATGTTACAAAGTTTCCTTGAAGCCTCCGAAGCAAACAGTATAGCAATTACAGAACCAGGACGTTCCTGGGACTAACGACGATTATCGCTTGGAGGCTGTCGTCTTAAACCAGGATAAGCCTGATCAGATGGTTTACATAGGTTCTACGCTCGACCCTTCTTTTAAAAAGCAACTAATTTCTTTTTTGCAGGACCACTATGATTGTTTTGCTTGGACGCACGAAGACATGGTGGGTATTGATCCGAGTATTATTTCTCATAAACTCAACATTGATCCATCATTTAAACCTGTTCAACAGAAAAGGCGAAAATTTGCTCCTGAGAGGAATAAGGTTATCAACGACGAAGTTGATAATTTACTTAAAACAGGAAAAATACGGGAAGTCAAGTATCCAGATTGGCTCGCTAATGTTGTAGTCGTTCAAAAGAAAAATGGCAAATGGCGAGTCTGCATCGATTTCACAGACCTTAACAAAGCATGTCCGAAAGATCCATTTCCATTACCACATATCGACTCCATGGTCGACGCTACAGCAGGACATGAGCTACTCACATTCATGGATGCATATTCTGGGTATAACCAGATATTGATGCATTCAGACGACCAGGAAAAAACAGCCTTCATGACGGATAAAGGTATTTATTGTTACAAAGTAATGCCTTTTGGTCTTAAAAATGCAGGTTCGACATATCAACGATTGGTGAATATGATGTTCAAAGAACATTTGGGTGATACTATGGAAGTATACATCGATGACATGCTTGTCAAATCAAAACATGCGGACGATCATATCGGACATTTGAAGCAGTCATTCGACATCTTGCGTGAATACAAGATGAAGTTGAATCCGACGAAATGTTCCTTTGGGGTTCGAGCTGGAAAATTTCTCGGTTATATGGTCACACGACGAGGAATCGAAGCTAATCCAGAACAGATTAAAGCAATTGTTGAGCTAAAATCGCCCAGAAATTTTAAAGAAGTCCAACGTCTTACAGGACGTATAGCAGCGCTGAACAGGTTCATTTCTCGGTCGTCCGACAGGTGTCATTTATTCTACAATGTCCTTCGAAAGAATAAAGGGTTCGAATGGATGGATAAGCATGAAGAAGCGTTGCAGCAACTCAAAAAATACATGATGTCACCTCCTTTTCTCTCTAAACCTGAGCAAGATGAAGTCCTTCAACTTTACCTAGCCGTCAGCAATAATTCAGTAAGTGCAGTTCTTATACGAGAAACCGACGGACGACAACTGCCGATTTACTATGTAAGTAAAACTCTATTAGATGCTGAAACCAGGTATTCGTCTATAGAAAAACTTTTACTTTCATTAGTCATGGCTGCTAAAAAGTTACGACATTATTTTGAGTCACATCCTATAATTGTGGTAACTAATTTTCCTTTAAAATATGTGTTAAGAAAGCCCGAATTAACAGAACGACTAGCTAAGTGGAGTATTTACCTCAGCAATTTTGATCTGGATTTCAAGCCCAAAACAGCGATCAAGTCGCAGGTCTTAGCCGATTTCATCTCAGATTTTAGTCCAGAACTAGAAAGCACGATGACGTCCGATAAAATTGTGGCGACTTTGCACGACACTACATGGACGCTCGACGTTGACGGTTCGGCAAATATACGTGGCACAGGCTTGGGTGTCGTTCTACAGTCCCCACAAGGGGGCAAAATGGTATATTCCATACGATGCGATTTCAAAGCAACAAATAATGAAGCAGAGTATGAAGCATTGATTGCAGGAATCAAAATTGCTCGTGAATTGGGGGCAACACGTCTGCACGTCCGAAGTGACTCATCCTTAGTTGTTAACCAAATCAATGGATAATTCGCAGCAAAAGATTCAAGGATGATTGCCTATTATAAAATAGTCAAAGATGAAGCAAAGAAGTTCAGTCACTTTGTAATCGAGCAAATACCAAGAGATCAGAACACTCAAGCTGATGCACTGGCTAATTTGGGGTCAGCACTTAGTCGAACGACATTCGACAATATCCCAATAGTTCATCTTGCAACCCCTTCCATCAAGGAGGATGATAATATTTCAGTCGCACCAATTGAAGAAGAAAATTCTTGGTCGGACGACATTCGTAATTACTTAGAGCACGATCAATTGCCCGATGATAAAATGGAAGCGAGAAAAATTAGATTTAAAGCATCAAGGTACGTTATGATCAGAGGACAATTGTATCGACGATCTTCAACTGGTTTGAATTTACGGTGTATCACCAACAAGGGACAAGTACACAAAATTTTACAGGATATGCACGATGGTGAATGTGGAAATCACTCCGGAAGCCGCAGTTTAGCTAACCGGATATCAAGACAAGGTTACTATTGGCCGACGATAAGACAAGATGCGACTAGGTATGTACAGTTATGCGACGCATGTCAAAGACACGCAGGTATGTCTCATAAACCTTCTGAACCTTTGCACTCGACTTTGATCCCATGGCCCTTTATGAAACGGGGAATGGATATTGTTGGGAAACTACCACCTGCTCCCGGGCAAAAGGTATTCCTTTTAGTTCTAACTGATTATTTCTCTAAATGGGTCGAAGCAGCGGCTTTTTCCCAATTCCGGGATAAAGAAGTCGTTTCTTTTATCCAAACTAACATCATTTGCAGGTTTGGAGTTCCATCTGAAATAACGTGCGACAACGGGACACAATTCATCAGTGACCGAACACGAAAGTTTTGTGAAGAAAGAAATATCAAGTTAGTAACATCGACGCCTCGATATCCACAGTCGAATGGTTTAGCTGAGTCGAGCAATAAAACTATCATTAATTCACTTAAAAAACGACTTAAAGCTGCCAAAGGAAAATGGGTGGAAGAATTGCCTTCCGTTCTATGGGCTAATCGTACGACACCTCGTACGTCCACAGGACAAACTCCCTTTTCCTTAGTCTATGGATGTGAAGTTGTGTTACCTATCGAAGTACGACTACCGACTTCAAGACATACATCTGTTGAACATAACTTAGTCGATCTAAGTTATGATCTTGACGCCCTAGAGGAACTTCGGGAAGCTGCTTACATTCGCATGGCATCGCAGAAGCAAGCTGTTGAACGACATTTCAACAAAAATATCCAAATCAAAGTTTTCCAAGAAGGCGACTATGTCTTACGTCGAGTGTTCCAAAACACTCAAGAACTCAACGCAGGTAAACTTTCCACTAAGTGGGAAGGCCCTTATCAAATCTCTGGCGTCGTGGGTAAAGGAGCTTATAAGATCCAAACCTTTGATGGTCGAGATATCCCACGAAGTTGGAATGCAGTTCATTTAAAGAGGTATTTCTTTTAAATTATGAATTCTTTTCCTTGGATTATTTCTTAAAAAGATTACTAACTTAAGCATCGGAGGGTCGTTGGTCAAACCAACGACCACCACGCTAACAATGATCTTCGCAGGGACGCACGACTTAACTAAAATTCTCATGTCAAGTAATACTCATACGATCGTATGTATATGGTTGATCGCAATTGTTGTTAAAGGTTAATTTTTTACATTTGACTCCCAATATATATATGCGAAAACAATTATTACGATTGCACTTATTCGATCGCAAAACTCAGTTGATTCCATTATAGCATGTTAATGAGTGATGGTTTGGTCGAATGTATATAATGATTTTGTATCTTCTTAAATTTACTTGACGTGCTTTTGGAAAAACAAAGCAAGTGACGAGCATTGATAAACAAAAAAAACTTTTTCATTTCCAAAAAATTACAAAGAGACGACCACATACGGTCGACCTTCAGGTAAAAAGTTCAAAAGAAACTAAGTAGGAGGAGCTTCAGACTGTTCCTGCGTGACGTCCGTCCTCGCTACTAGCTCCTCTTCTCCTCCTTCGCTCCCTTCCAGATCGTCGTCCTCGTCGAGATCCCTTTCAGTCCCCACCTTCTCAAGATAAGTCTTGAGCTCTTCAGCGGCCGACACCATGGGATTCTTCCCATTCAGATGACGTCTCATCAAAGCAGCCCTGGCTGTGAGACGAGAAAAAGCTTCAATCTGTTGATTCTCCTCTTCTAAATCTTTGACATCACCCTCTAGGCTTTCAACTTTCTTGAAAAGGGACCTGACTTCATCAGCAGAGGCAGCAGCAGCAGTAGTGGCCTTTATCTTCTCCACCTCCAGCTTGGACGTTGAGGCCTCAAGTTCAAGGACATGATCCCTGAACTTGATCGTCTCACTTTGAGCTTCGACAAGTTTGGTCTTAAGACTCTCGACCTTCTTCTTCTCGACCTCAACCGCCTCTAAGGCGACCTTCTCCCTTTCAAGAGCCTCGTCGGCCCTTTTCTTGACGTCGGGAAAGGATGCCCTAAGACCTTCCGTCTGAGCAAAGAAGCTCAAACAAGCTTGGAAAGCCTGTACGACAGAAAGAAAAAGTTAATAGTAAGAAAAATGAAGGGAATAAAAAAACAAGTGAAGACGTACCATGAAAGAAAGACCAGCAGCATGCGCCCCTGTATCCTCGACCCGAGACTCCTTGTATCGGTCATAGAAAGTCGGGAGGAGGAATTTTCCCAAGTGTGGAAAAATGACGTCCCTCTCGAGGACGTCATTTGCCATGAAGTCAGATGGGAGAGTGACTTTGAATGTCGTCTCTCCCACCTTCTCCTTGTTATTCTCTTCCTTTGAAGAAGAAGAAGGAACTTCGGAGATGGGCTTTTCAACGCCCGACACCCCCGACATGGGAACATCCTTCGTCGCCTTGGTCGAGCCTTCAAGCTCGACCCCAGCAACGGTGTCTTTCGCTAATGTCGCCCCTGAAAGGGACGACAGAGTGGCATCGCCTGTCTTCATTGGTGAAGTCCGGGGTTTGCCTCGAAGACGCTTTGGATCCAACCCCGCAGAAGGAGCAGATCGCTTCTTCGATTTCTCCCTGCCTTGACGGGCAAGCTCCAGTTGTTCGGCCCGTCTCTGAGCAACCGATTTCGTAGATGAATCTTCTTGACAAAACGAAAGAGTTAGAAAAAACATAAAATGCGAATTACGAAAAAGACATTAAACGACGTACCAGTCATCTCTTCTTCTCTTCTTTCTCCTCTCTCCTCTCCTTGATGAGAACCTTCGACAGATGGAACCTCCGTAACAAAGACGACTTCGTCTTCTTCGTCGTTCGACCGAACAGAAAAAGAACGGTCAACGATACTCTTCTCCAAGATCCTTTGAACCTTGTTTAAAGAATCTCTGTTTAGCTTCACTTTAGTGAAGTCAATCACTGCCAAACAAAAAGAAAGACACCATTAGTATACATTATAAATCACACGACAAAAACACCGGACAAAATAAGAGAACCTACCCGACTCATTCCATCCGGATGAAAACCATTGGCTATCCTCATCGTTTAAGGATGCCACTTGGAGGAAAACATAGTGGCGTTTCCAACCACGGTCGTTCACCGCAGTGTTTTGCACCAGTACAGTATCTCCCTTTGTTCGAGGAAATAAACTATATCTATGATAGTTATCTGCTTTAACGCTGTAAGCTGTTAGAAGGTCATTCAAATTGAACGGAGCCCCCCAGTCGGCCGTAAGACGATCGACCACCTGGACAATTCTCCAGAATTGAGGCATTAACTGTCCAGGCGATAAGTCGAATGCATCTAAAAACTCCCTGACTAAGGGAACAAATGGCCAAGAAAAACCTATTTTGAAGGGATATTCGTATAAAACGCCATATCCCTTCGGAACTTCATCTGGTCGTAAATCCTCCGGCGTCACTAGATTAACACCCTCGGGAATCTTAGCTAAATTCTTAAAATACTCTAGATTTTCTTCTTCTTTGAAGACACTAACAGGTTCACTCGACATTTTGAAATCAGAGACACTCACAGTGGCTCTCCAGTAACTAAGACAATCCCAAGCTTTTCTAGGTTTCTTAGCTAAGGATTTCTTATACATAAATCGACACAGAAAAGACTCAGAAATCGTACCTTAAATAGTGTTCTAAACCTCAAAGTTAGAATGGAAAAGATTCTGATCGCTCGGAAATCTCGTCGGAAATATATGTTTTCTAGAGAATTGTAAGCGTAAAAGAGGAAAGGATTAGCAACAATCCTTATTTATATTGTAAATTTGGAAACTGAATCGACCGAGAAAATAGATCGCCAGTCGTCTTTTGACACGTGTCATCTATGTCAGAGGAAATACTCGAGTATGTCCTTCCAAAATGCGACACCTGTCTAACTATTTACTTATGCAGGTGATGACGTCATTTATCTAGTTAGAAATGAACCAATTTGATTCTAATCGAAAGACCCACGTTCTCTTTTGCAACACGTGTTTTAATCTTAAATTTAAATTTCAAAAGTTGCCGCTTGAATTTTAAATTTGGGGGCAAACTGTTTGGGTAAAAAAGTCCAACAGACTATGGTCGTACGACATAAGGTAAGGGACGATTCGGCTTCAGGCGACCTCGACTAAAACGGTTAACTATCCGTCCAACGAATACCATCGTACGACATGATTTCAGTTACTAACCTACAATATACATTATGCCATGTTTTAATGCAGGATTCAAAGATATTTATGATTAAAGATTGTAACGATAGACATCATCAATAACAAGAAGCATAACGGACGCTATCATCAATATCAGAAACGGTCATATGCATTCAAAGACTTGGAAAACGGAAAGATGGAGTATAAATATGGGATTGAAACTGCACATTGGGACATCTGATTCTCATACCTCAGAAGCTCACAAATTATACTCTCAAGCTTGTTAAACCTCTCTTGAAGTTCATATTCTTCTGCTGTTTGTCGTACAACGCACGACTGAAGTCTAATTACACACGACGCACGACCGACTTTACTTTCTCGTATTGTTTCACTTAGTATTACATTTGTAACACTTGTTCTAAAGGACGACGTCCCTGATTGACGTCCATAGTGCACGACGACTCACACTCGTCCGCGGTTTTTACCCATTTCGGGGTTTTCCGCGTCACCAATTCTCTCGTCTTATTTACTTTATTTTTATTATAGTCGTACGATTATTGTTGTTACTTTCTTTGGTTGGATCAAGCTCCACATTTACCTTAAATTTTCCTTGTGAGATTTTTGGCATAAACAGTCAATCTGGATCTATATATATGAGTTTAAAGATGAAGTCATGTGTTTGATTATAGTTGATTATTGTTAAAGTCAAAATATGTGTAAACTTTACTGTAATGGATCCATATGCATATGAGTCGCTTTGTGTTTGATATGGGATGGCTTTTCCTATTTTGTAACTAGAAATAGCCATTGGGTCATCAGGGGCATTATGGTATGGACTCGTGGAGCCAGATATCGACCATTGACCATATGGTGTAATTTCTAGTGAATGAGTATAACTAGAATCATCGGGGGCCTCGAGCTATAGATCACGATTGGTTGACTTCAATGGCCTTTGCTCCATAGTGAGGCTCTATAACATGGGAATATCGTATAATGTTGTGTTCTACCACTATCCATGGAAATTGGGTCTCCCCCGTCATCGTAAGATGAGTTCTAGACTTTATAGTCTTTAAATCAAATATGTGGACTATTGGGTTTTGATCAAGTTTATAAATCTAATTAACTCTATGTTTACTTGTTTTATTTATAAATTGTTTGGACTCACTAGGCGTAAGTTTAACATTTGTTTTTAAATTATGTATATCAGGGTTTCTAGAAAGTGGGGCCACGGAAGGCTTGAGCGAAGTGTTGGATGCCGGTAGAGGCACTTTTGGGAATGATAGCTTTTGGTGATTTGACATTACAATTAGACAGAATTAGTTTGGTGATAAAAGTGACACCCGTCTGTAATCTGAACTTTAGATTGGTTTAAATTAGTCAGTTGTTAATTATCATCCACTCCTTGATCAAACGCTTTTAGTCCCCTTCATGAGCGAATTTATATATTGTTAATGATATTTCTAGTCATATTTGGCAGTTTAAATTTACTCATATTTTAGTTGTGTTAAAGTTGGTTGGCTTGCTAAATAAATATGTAATGCTTGCACTCAAATTTTGTAATTTAATAGTTCTAAAATTTAAATAAATACATTTGAATTTACTTTATCTATGTATAAAGAAACAAGATATTGAGGTAAGGACATGACACCATAAGAATATGTTTTTGAGGTAAGGTAAGCAAAGTTGTTTTATAAAATAGCTATTAGCACCATATTTTAAAAACATCTTAAAAAACTTGTTAAAACGTCTAAAATGTTATATAAACCTATTGTAACACTTTTAGATATAACGCTTTATAGTTTGGCCCTATAAACTTAATCCTATAAAGTATGTAGAAAATGATATGTAATGAATAGGGTATGATGAGATTTTGTGTTTGGCCATTTACTGTTGGTCATTTGTGAACAAATTTAGGTATTTCATTAGGATGACATATATGAACACTAATAAGATGATTGAAAGCGGATGACTAATAAATTGAGCAGATTTTTTTTTTTCATACATGAACATTTGTTCATAAGGTGAACTGTATGAACATAATGTGTCATGTATTGTGAATTTGTTGTGTGTTTTTATCGAGTGATGAAATGTTCACATCAATGAACATGATGTCATAACTTTCTATGGATCATGTTGAACATTTTACTGTTGCATAAGTAGTCAAATGCATAAGCTTGTTTCACTTATGAACTTAATGTTGAACATTTTACTGTTGGTGGTTTCAAATGCATAAGCTTGTTTCATTTCATGTTGAACATTTTACTGTTGGTTACCATTGAAACAATTTGGACATTTCATGAGGGTAACAGTTGTAAACCACATGTGTTTAAATTTGGTTCTCTTGTGAAACGAGGATAGTATTGTTTCATATATGACTGAGGAACACACTGGTAACCATTCATCTAGATAACATATAGAGGGAGGTTCAGGGGAAAACCCCAGAAAATGAAAAACTGAGGAACACCCTGGTAACCGTTCATCTGGACGATATGCACATGTGCATACAAGTAATTGAAGCTATTTTTTTTTTCGTTTTTATGTACGTGTGCATTGTGCACATATGCATATACACGTGTGCATGTTACAAATTATTTGTATTCACATATGCATACCGTCCCAGATGAATAGTTACCAAAGTGTTCCTCAGTTTTTCATTTTTTGCGGTTTTCCTGAACCTAACACACACTCTCTCTCTTTTTATATATATATATATATATATATATATATATATATATATATAATGGTTCAAAGATAACCCCTTCATTTTAAAAATGCGATAACACATTTTATTATAGCCAACCATATGTGATATTGTAGTCCGTCATATGTGATATTAGTTCAGAAACACGGGTCGACGACCTTTGGCGCGACCTATATCGCGGGCCAAGTCTTCCATATACCACCTGGTCCCCTTACGTGTATCAACACATGTGATGAGGATGTTCTTGCATTTTTATAAAATAAAAGTGTTTTTGTTTGAACCTCTACTATTACCTGAGTAGTGTTAGGGACCGTTTACTAAACGTTTACCTGATAAGTGCTTACCGACTCATTTTACCTTACCCAGTGAACATGACAATGATTGAGAATCTTACCCGGTAAGAGCGATTACAATGACCGAAAGTCTTACCCGTTAAGTGAGAGAGACGAATCTTACCAAGTAAGCGCTTACCAGATCAAAATGTTGCATACGATGTCATTTTTAATAGACTAAAATCTTATCTGATAAGTTAAATAAAAGTATTGACTATTGCCGGTAAGCTTTGGGTAAACGAAAATATTAAGTCCAAAAACTTAATAATAAACTAACATTCCATGTGAAAATCTTGATACACGTTTCTCTGCCTGTCATGAAACTACCATTATGCTTGCAAATGAATCATCATTTAATTTTACTCTTTAATTAGTTTACACTCCAAAGTGAGAAACGTTATAGAAGTGGATTTGAACCGTTGATCACTTTTAATCAAATGCCCTCGTATGAATTGCGGCTTAGAAGAGAATTGATCTGGTGCATCTCATCCTAATGTGCATCCATTTCTCATCCAACGGTTCATAACCACTTCCCATGCTTCTCACGTTAACCTTAAATTTTCACCGGAACCAAACCTTATATTTGGATTTAAACGAGAAGAGTGATCAAATAAAAGAACAAGAGAACGGCTAAATATAATGTAATTTTACACTAAAAGAGCACGTGTCAGCTTAAAGCGAGTGCACATTTAATACCCTTACAAAAAGTTTCCTTTGCAACGACTCGATTGAGTGATAGCCCAAGCAACCGGGGCCGTGTAAGTAGGTCCGTCCTTTATTATATGCGAAAACACTGTTTAATTATGTGCAAAATCAAGTATTGCATTTATTTCCAACTAGACAGCATAACTTCTTTTTGTTTACATACATACAATAATACAAACTTGAGCATCAAAATCTAAAACTCTTCTGTGGAGATGGTTATTTGGACCAGACTGGATCAAATAAAAATTGGTTAATATATGACCGTTAATTTAGACTAGACCGGACTGTCGATCGGTCCTTTTTTGGACCACATTCCCTCGAACCAATTTATCGCCTACGTCTTATAAAGCCAAAATGAAAACTTGCTTTTTTCCTTGAATATTACCCAAGATTTTAGAACCTTACAATCGCCGTACCTTTAGCCAAATGTTACCAATTTTTCGTTCAACATTTTAGCTGTCACTGTACGCAAACGTTCAAACTCCAGATCCTCATCCGCAACAGATAAATACCATGTAACACCCTAAAAATTAGAGTAATTTAAAATTCGAAAATTTGACAATATGACGTTTGTATTTGGCATAAACCACCTAAGAAGGGCAAATGTTATAAGGCATTTACAAAAACCTGTGAACGGATATATAAATCGACAACAAACTAATCTAAACATATACTATCTTGATTACATTGGTTGTCAACCCAAAATCACCAAAAGAAGGGACTTAATCAAATGCCCAACGCCATAAACTAATCATCTCAAAAATGCCTCGAGTCCATGCTTGTCACTCAAACCCTTGGCAACCCACCGCTAAGGGAACCTGTTATACACATCATTTGAGAAAAAGTGTTAGGCTTAAAGCCTAGTGAGAACATACAATTTATAATTAGAAGAAATATAGACAATTAAAATAAAAGGAAATCTTTGCAAGAGAGTTGAATTTATAATTGAAATCTTTGTCACATAAGGACTGTTCGGTCCAAAATTCATCTTGCGATGACAGGGGATACCCGTTTTACCAAGGATTGTGGCGGAACACCGAGTAAGCCACAATCAGAGTTATGAGCTAAATACTTGGAATCCATGGTCACGAATAACGTCGGTCCGTACTAAGATGTGGGGGAGGGCACCCGAGGAAACCAAGTCATACTCATTCACTAGGACTACATTATGATCCATGGCTAATAACCGGTCCCACATAACCGTACCAAAGGGCCTCCGAGGATCAAATACATTCATAGCTACAATGGGGAAAAACAACCCAAAATATATAATCCGATTCAATACCTAGAGATCCACTAGTAATAGTCTAGACTTGTCACCAATTTCATTTGTGACTAACCAAAGCTAAACATATAGCTTCCCATATCATTTATTTCAAAATAAACATTTCCAAGTTTAACTGCTGATTAGAATGGAAATCATAAAAATGAGATTATATGCATTCCTTCAAGTATTTCACCGAAGTGTGCAAGTAGTATAATAATTTACTACATATAAAATGAAACCCTTCCTTTTAGCAAAATGTAGTAAAAACCCTAAAATCTCCCAAAACTCAAGTTAGGTCAAAATGTAATAATCTTAAATCCAAAACCCAAGGAGATATATAGGAGTTTAAAATGTAAGTTTTGATATGTATAAGGTATAGAAAATGATAGTAGGAACTCACCAAGTGGGTTTTTGAAGAAAACCCAAAACCCTAGTTTAATCCTTTGGAGAAGATGACAATGGAGGAGATGATTTAAAGCTCTCTACTTGAACCCTTAGATGAATAATGAAGAAACGCTTGGAAACCAAGATTGATTGACTTGAAGGATCTTGAGGTAACAATAAAAGCCTAAAAAATCGCCAAATGAGAGAGTCTTGAGATTGGTGAAGAGAGTTATGAGAAATAAATGAGGAAAAGGGGTCATTTAACTCACTGCAACCCGCTCGCGATCTTGCCATGCGATAGTGACAGTGTCACTATCGCGAGGCACTCTGGCATGAATTGTACCGAGAGTTTGGTACTTCCTCGGCGATTGTGCCAAGCGATAGTGACGTCACTATCGCGAATCACTCTCGCGCAAACTATACCGAACCTCAAAAAGTTCCAAAACTCGAGATTTTCGCATGGGTCGATTTAAGGTTCGAAAGGACAACATAATTCACCCAAAAAGATAAACGGAAGACGGAGTAAAGAACAACGAAGGACGAAAACTTACTTGCAAAAATACTGGGTGTTACATATCACATATCTCAAAATCCCACGTCCCATTAATTCTTGTACCACTAATGAAATTAATAAACATTATATTGTTAATTCTTTTTATATTTATTTAATTTATGTTCATATTGCTATTTTTAATTTTGTATATCTATGTGATTGATGAACATAAATATAACATAAGAATTTGAGACAAGATATTTGTATCCATCATATATAAAACAATTTCAAAATCTGTAATTTTAAACTTACGTATTTTATTATTCAGTTACAGTTCAAACTAAATCAATTAAATATTATATCTTTCAAAGTAGGGGTGTAAATAGGTCAGGTTGGGTTGGATTCGAGTTCAACCAATTTATTAATTGGGTTGAAAATCTCAACCTAACCAACCTGTTTAATTAAATGAGTTGAGATTTTCAACCCATCCCAACCTGTTGGGTTGATGGGTTGGTAGCGGGTTGACCTGTTTATGACTATATCAACCCAACCTGTTAAATAAATGGGTTGAACCTGGGTTGACCCATTTAAATTTAAAATTGTAAATGAAATAAAAATGCTTAAACTGCTTCATTCCACGACAAATACACAACGACAAAGTCAAATAAATTGTTCGATGTTTAATAAAACACAACTAAAAAGTAAAATAAATAATTCAAAGTTTCCCACAACCACAAAGTTAAATAAATCATAGTTCCAAAAGGGCCGTCGGCCGCCGTGAAGCGTGAACAGTACAGAGCCGAAGAGGGAGGAGACTCGAGAGGAAATGAGGAAGAAAGCAGCGCCTATTTTCTTTAGTGATTTAGGGTTTCAACTTTAACTTTCAAATTTTAATATTGAAATTATATTATATTTATTAATAACTAAAAAAATTATTAGGTAATATTATAAATGGGTTAGAAACAGGTTGTAAATGGGTTAGTAACAGGTTGTAAATGGGTTAGAAACATGTTGTAAATGGGTTGAAATCAGGTTGTAAATGGGTCGAAATTAGGTTGAAGATTTCAACCCAACCCAAACCCAATTAATAAATGGGTTAGACGGGTTGACCCATTTAACTTAAATGAGTTGAAATTCTCAACCCAACCTGTTACTATTGGGTTGGGTTTGGGTTGGGTTGGGTCACCTTTTTACCACCCCTATTTCAAAGCTTCAATTTTTTTTTAATTAATACAAATATATACTTTTTGCATGCAATTTATTCTCAATTAATTAAAAGGAAAAAAAAAAGTCGTATATGGGATGTGAGAATATTTTATATCTCATTAATTTATAAATAATAAAAGTCAAATTTCATTAAAATAATAAAAAATAAAAACGATTAGGGGAGTATTAAGTCCAAAAGGCACATGTATTTGTTGCGGCCGTCAAAGCGCCGTCTTAAATACTCCGCAACAATACACATCAATTAGCTGTTAACCGCGTACAATCATCGCAAGTTGGTGGTAGAATCTCCACCGTCGATCATCCTTGGGTCCACCCATCAAACAAGCCGTGGAAGCTTCATCTCAATTTGGACGTACGCGATTCGATCATGTGAGCTGTAAATAGAAAGGACACATGGGAACTCCCGTGTATCTCGTCGTCTGTAATCACGGGTCCTACGCGGTTGCGTTAGTTTAGGATTTTGGTACTAACACATGTTTTCTATTCCCACCATGAACTCGGTAACTCGGTAATCTTTTTTAAGGGTGCTCCTGGCTATTACATTAATCTTGGTAATTTTTTACCGTAAGAAATCAGTTCTGATAATTCAGTGACCATAATTATTGTGTACGCTTGAAATTGAACCCTGGTTAGATGAGATATTCCACACATCCTCTAGGGTCTCAATCATTACGCCACAACCGTTGTGATTAGTAACTCAGTAATTTTCTTTTTTACTGAAAACATAAAATAAAATTCGTGATTGAATCATCTATTGAAAATGTAAAAGGATTGATTTGAAGTTAACATGTGGAGGAGTACGAGGTTTATTTAGTAGTAGAGCAACATTCATTTAAGATAATCCAAAATTAATTATCTGTAACGTAGTACATGCTATTATGGAAATTAGTTACAGTTTCAACGATTCATAGTTAGAGATTTTGTGGTTAACCATTTTTAATGACCACAACTCAAATTTAAGCCCTACTGTAGGACATTGGTTTTCAGGTGACGATACCCAATGGCGACACGAAATAAATCACAATGGTAGCATCATTACGTGTCTTAAAAAGTTCTACATTACGACAGATGAGTAATTTAGTGGTGCCAAGAGCTGATAGTACCTTCTTAGTGAATCTGCACATGTCGATCAACCTGACCTGATTTGGCTTATTGTACATTTTGGAAGAAAATGATGAGATTAAAAAACCGTAAACGGCGTATTAAAACTTTTATCTCGTAATATCTTGTAGTATAAGTTTCTAATGAATGCTTATATTACTTAACTTGGACCACAACATTCATAAGTTACTGCTATTTTTAGAAAATTCTAAAATTCCGAATGAAATGTTCTAATTTGAAAGAAACTTGTGGAACTCAACAAGCCCAGTTGATTCATTCATTAGTGGCATTAAACATTGTGACACGTAACTTTACATGTTTCTTGGTATTTCGTTGTAACAAAAGTTATATAAGGAAAACTCTAATTGTTAAACAAACGAATATATTTCTTTTGTTGGTATAATTATATATCGATTGCATTATTATCGAGAATTGATGCATGTGGTTACATTTACGGTACAAGTAAAATATGCACGTAAACGAATGTAGAATAAACGTGTCGATAAAAGACGAGGTTGGTTTTTGCCTAACAATTTTAAGGAGAAAAATATCAGGGTATGGAAGTGTTATCATTAAAAAGTATAAGGGGTACATTGTAAAATAAAATTGGTAAGAGTGAAAAAGGTACAACCCTTTTTGCGTACATAATACTTTATTTAATTTAAGTTAGTCGTAAAATAATTTATTAATTTATAGAGACCAATTTATTAAAAATTAAACATTTTAGACCAATTTATTTGAAAATCACCATAAAGTTCCATTTTCTTTGTTGATAATTCTTAAATTTTGACAACTAAATTATAAATTAAAACAAATTACTAATATAATTCTTGGACATTATTCTTATATTTTAGAAATGAGAATGAAAATGAGAACGAATTTTTATTCCTATATTTAATTTGGAATGAAAATTTAAATTTTTGGAGGAATAAACTCATTATATTATATAAAACCAAGCAATTTTCTTTTATTTCTATTTCATTAATTTTTGTTTAATACCTCAAACCAAACACCCCTTTAGCATAGTGTCGAAAATTTCACTTAGGGGTTGTTTGTTTTTTTTTAAAAAAAAAATCTCTTAATGACTCTTTAGTCTTAATTGTTCATACCTTTTTATATTTAAGAATCTTTTAACTCTTATATACATCTGAAATAAGAAGTGTTGACCTAACTTCTTAAAACCTCTTATCGCCACCCCAATTCATATGTTCTTCTTTCTCTTAAGACGTCTCTAAACGTTACAGAAACATATAGTCTTGTTGATTCAGATTTCAGCACCACCTCTTATTAATCAGAAGTAAAATAAGATTTCAGACCTCTTAAAAAACAAAAGACAACTTAATGTAACAAACGTTTCATTATTTTTATTTTGTAGCTAATTTACTTCATAAACGGAATCAAATATCAATCATTCTTAATATGTCATATTTTTCAGACAATCAAGAATTACCATAATTGATTACAATTCAACATCCGTGTTATCATAATTACACGATCAACTGGTTATCCATCAAAATTAGTAAAAAATTAGAAAAAAAATAAAAGTTCGTTACCACAAGGAATTTTTTTTTTATTAATAGTAATACTAAATTGTATTGTTTCAATTTCCAAATATACGTCCACGGTAGTAAAGATGTACAATTTTAATATATATATATATATATATATATATATATATATATATATATATATAGGTTCATATGAGAAATAATAAATATATGAGAAATAGATAAATGATCATAGTCATTCATACGGTCAAGATCGGATTTAACTGGTCAAATATTTCAACTTTGACTGGTCAAAAGTTGCGTCTATTCCAAAAATAGAAGGATTCTTTCGTAATTTTTACAAAATACACTGATTGTGTTCATATATGAACTTATATAATTCACATATGAACTATATGTTCATATGTGAATCAGTGTAATTCATATATGAACTCTTTTAACTGATTCATATATGAAACTTTGTGATTCATATATGAACTAATTAACTGTAAGTTCATATATGAATCAGTTGAATTAATTAACAGATTCATATATAATTTTTTTGTGATTCATATATGAACTAGTTAACTGATTCAAATATGAACTCATCTCGCGTGTTTTACGAAACTATCCCTCTACATTCTATAGATAATGCAAGAAATTATCCGATGTTTCGCGGTCAAAGCCACAAATGTTGACTAGATGAATGACTAAGGAGACGTTTGGTTCATTATAAAGGAATGAAAATGAAAATGAAAATGAAAATGGGAATGCAGGAGAATGGGAATAGGAATAGACATTACATTGATGTTGTTTGGTTAAACCAATATAATTAATAAAAAATGTTTTATATAATATTTTTAATACAAATATGTGACATCCAACATGAAAATAAAAAATATTTTACATTCAACATCGACAAATGAAGAAATGCATGAGAAAATATGACTAAACGGGAATAAAATTTTCATTCCCCACAAATTTGGTCAGGAATGGAAATTAATGGATTTGGGTAATGAATTCATTATATTATATCAAAACAAACAACATTTTTCATTATCATTCTCATTCTCATTCCTTACGCTTCAATACCCCCAACCAAACACCCCCTAAGATTACTTCTCTATTTTATATATATTTATTACACTTTTAACTTAAGTAAATCACGATTTACTTTTAACTATAAAGAAAGTAATCAATTTTTTCTACTTTCATCAATTAATACTAATTATTTTATTTTTTTGTATTCTAATTTTAGAAAAGTTATAATAAGATGTCACTAGGATGGTTCAGTTTACACACACAAAGCGGTCCGTGTCCGTAAACCCATTCATAAATATGACTCCTATATAAACACTTTCCTTCCCACTAAACTCTCCACACATACACTCTCTTTCTCTCTCTACTCTCTCTCTCTATATATATACATACATATACGTATACGTATATATACATCTCTCAATCGTTCTTGAAAAAATGCAAAAACTTAACGAAGGATTTATCGGGTTACGGTATTTTTGTATCTTTCTTTGTATCGTTGCGACCATTAATGCTGAAGATCCATATCGGTTTTTTACATGGAACGTTACGTATGGAGATATATACCCTTTGGGGGTTCGTCAACAGGTAAAATTAAATAACCGATTGATTTTATAATAATCGGTAAGTTTTTTTTTACTCAATTAACAAAAATCTCTTATTTCATGATTGAATTTGTAGGGAATCTTGATAAACGGACAATTTCCAGGCCCGGAAATATATTCCGTCACAAACGATAATCTCATCATAAACGTCTTCAACAATCTTCCCGAACCTTTTCTTATTTCATGGTAAGTAGTCGATATATATATATATATATATATATATATATATATATATATATATATATATATATATATTCGAGAATAATGTATAACTTTTAATACATAATGTACAAATAATTTATGAATGTTTTATGAATGAAGTAGTTGACTTTAGATATGTACATAAGACAAAACGTAATGTACAAGGTTGTGTCAATCATGAACATGCAAACAAAAGTAATTAATGCAATTAATTACAGGAACGGAATACAACAACGTCGGAATTCGTATCAAGACGGCGTTTATGGGACTAATTGTCCGATTCCGGCGGGCCAAAACTTCACGTACAAATTACAAGTGAAAGATCAGATCGGAAGTTTCTTTTATTTCCCGTCGATCGGTTTCCAAAAAGCCGCCGGTGGTTTCGGAGCGATCAAAATCCTCAGCCGGCCGCGGATTCCGGTGCCGTTTCCTGATCCCGCCGACGATTACTCTATTCTCATCGGAGACTGGTACAAATCGGATCACACGGTAATAATAAATAAATAAATAACTAAAAAACGCGTTTATAATTAAACATTGTAAAACCCAAAAAAATAAATAAAAAATTGAGGAACACTGCTAACCGTTCGTTTAGAAGGTATCCATGTGTACATAAAAAGTAATTGAAGCTGATTTTATGCACATCTAAATGAATTGTTACTAGGGTGTTCCTCAGATTTTTCATTTCTTTTAAGGTTTTTTGTGCACCTGAACCTTGAATTATAATCTAAGTTCAAGATTTCTTGATTCTGTGTTTTAGAGACTCCGTCGAATTATGGACCTCGGATGGCGGCTGCCATTTCCGGACGGTGTTTTGATCAACGGCCGTGGCGACGGCGGTGCTTCATATAATGTCGAGCAAGGGAAGACTTATCGGTTAAGGATATCGAACGTAGGGTTACAGAATTCGTTAAATTTTAGAATCGGCGGTCACACGATGACGTTGGTGGAGGTCGAGGGGACTCACACCGTGCAAACGTCGTTATCGTCGCTGGATATTCATGTCGGACAGTCGTATTCTGTCCTTGTCACCGCCGATCAACCACCGCAAGATTACTACATTGCCGTTTCTTCGCGGTTTACTAGTCAAGTCCTCAACACCACCGCTATTCTTCGGTATACCAACTCCGGGAAGCCCGTTTCCGGCCCACCTCCGCCGCCTCCGAACACCGACATCACTTGGTCGTTAAACCAAGCTAGATCAATCAGGTAAAGAAAACATCAAGCTCGGTTTTTTGGAGAGTAATTTAATGGGGTATAGTATCGATTATTTTTTGCGATGGCATTTGGCGTCGAGATTGATTATTTGTTTATGTTGCAGGACCAACCTGACGGCTAGTGGACCGAGGCCGAACCCACAAGGCTCATATCATTACGGACAGATTAACATTACAAGAACAATCAAGTTAACGGGATCGGCGTCGATAATAGACCGAAAGCAGCGATACAGCGTTAACGGGGTGTCGTTTGTTCCGGCCGACACACCTCTTAAACTAGCGGATTACTTCAATATTAGTGGTGTTTTTAAGGTCGGGAGCATTCCCGACGAATCCACGGGTGCGGCCCCGTATCTCGACACTTCGGTTATGGGTGCCGATTTTCGAGATTTCATCGAGATCGTTTTCGAGAATCGCGAGAATATAATGCAAAGCTGGCATCTTGATGGATACAATTTCTTTGTTGTTGGGTAATTTGCTTATCTCAAGATTTAAATTTTGCAAATCTTTTTGCGACGCCCGTTTTGTCACTAATAACGTTGTTAATTTAACGTGCAGAATGGATAGTGGGCGATGGAGTAATACGAGTCGAAATGAGTACAACCTTATCGACGCAGTCTCACGTTGTACCGTGCAGGTTAGATTCGTAATTCCGTATGCCCTTGTACACATATTTAACTCCGAGTTTACGATTTATGCATTGGTTGATTGTACGTTACAAATATCCACATTATTCAACGACGCCAAGAAAGAATACTAATCACAAGAAAATTGTCGGGAAAATTCATTAAAACGTCATCATTAACCGAATTTTTATACATCGGACTAAATAGTCATTTGTTTTGAATACAGGTATACCCGAGATCATGGACAGCGATATACGTCGCACTTGACAATGTCGGGATGTGGAATATCAGGAACGAGTTTTTGGTGCGACAGTATCTTGGGGAACAGTTCTACCTTCGTGTTTATTCTCCGGTAATGTCACCACGTGACGAATACCCGCTACCCGAAAACGCCCTTCTTTGCGGCCAAGCTGTCAGAAAAAGGTCGTGATCGGTCGCAATTGTAAAGATCGGAACCAAAAATTGGTCAAATTCTTTGTCATACTTCATTTTTTTGTAAACATTTAAAGAATTTTTATTTGCATTTCTTTTAATCTCTTGTTATAAAATAAATACAATACTTTCCTTTTTAAGTTTATTTTATGAGAATTTGGTTATACAAATCAATGTTTTTATTTATTGTTATTTATTTACAAGTCTAGTTTTTTTATTATAAATATAAAAGATCATATGATATATTAACACACACACATATATATATACACACACATTACAGACTGGGCGAAAGATCGTGTGATAATTTGAGTTAAGGTGAGAAGCGTGAGAAGTGGATCTGAACCATTGATCACTTATAATCTCAAACCCACCGGTGAATCACACTTCGTAAGAGAATTGATCTGTTACATCTCAGTTCATCTTATCTTTGTACATCTCATCCTAATGCATCAACGGTTGATAACCACTTATCACGCTTCTCACGTTAACCCAACTTCTCACCGGAACCCAACTCTTTGTCTATATTAGAAAAATGAAATACTCTCCTCAAGAAACCTAGAGATTTTACTTGATGTTACCTTTGAGTTTTCATAAGACCGCCTGAGGTGCATTCAAACTGGTTCGAAAATTCACGTTTAACAAAAAAAAAGATATAAATTAAATAGTTTTGTTTTTAATTAATATTTTTGGTGAGAACATAAGAACAAAATCTGTATATACCTTCATCCAAGTGTATCTATCTGCATTTTACAAATTTTCATCTGCCTTCACGTGTCTTCATTTACCTATTTCTATCACCATGACTGAAACGTTTATAAATTAATGCATGTGAAACAGATCGAAGGTATATGTAAAAGTTTGTAGACACGACTAAAGGTAAAGATGAAGGTCTGTGTCTTTTCTGTTTGTTTGATAAAAAAAAACAAAGGCATTGTTTGGCAAAAAAAAAACTAGCTTATAAACTATCTTTTTTTAAATGTTTGGATGATCATAAACTAGCTTATAAGCTAGCTTAATGAAAAGCTACTCATAGTAGCATTTTAAAAAGTTATCTTATCAGCTACCTGCTAGCTTATAAGCTAGTTTGCCAAAATATAGCTTAACTCATCCAAGCTCATAAATATTAATAATTATTAGAATATAACAACGGTATGGTTTATAATTTCATTTTTTATAGATAATTATGGGTATCCAAACCAGTTTGTACACGCCTCATACTAATCCCATAAACCCTAAAGTAAACAGTCAATCAAACTTCCAGTGATGACACATCAAAACAAATTGACCCTACACCATATCAAATTAACCTTTACAAAGACTTTGACGGACAATGGTAAGATAGACTAGTAAAAAAATCGTGGAAAGTCAAGTTTTATTAGTCATCTTCCTTATTTTTATTCCACCTATTTTGGTGCAATCAGGTCACTAGGGCATTGTTTGGCAAACTAGCTTATAAGCTAACCGATAGCTGATAAACTAACTTTTCAAAACGCTACTATGAGTAGCTTTTCAATAAGCTAGCTTATGGTTATTCAAACATGTATCAGAAAAAAAAAAGCTAGCTTATAAGCTAGTTTTTTTTTTGCCAAACATAGCCTATATGTTCCGGTCTAATATCATGCCAAATGTGAGATAACAAGTTTTGTACTGTTTTGGATATGTCAAACGACCATACCTCCGTCCACAGATTACTTTTTTTTTTTTGGTACGAGTGGTGCACTCACTAAACTTTGAGGAGTGCACTGGCATATTAAAAAATACAAGAAATATCAACCAAAAAATCGAAAAAATCCCTCAATAATCAACCAAAATACGAAAAAGTTTGTCAAAATCAACCAAAAATATCTTTTTTTTCTCAAAAAAAAAACCTTACAAAAAGTTCTCAAAATCAACCAAAAAACTTAAAAAAACCCTCCAAAAGGTGAAATTCAACTAAAATCATATTGGACAACTTTGAGGGGTGCACCGGGATATTAAAAAATACAAGAAATATCAATCGAAAAATCCCCTCAAAAATCAACCAAAAACCTGAAAAGGTCCATCAAAATAAACAAAAAAACTGAAAAAGTTTATCATAATCAACCAAAAAAACTTAAAAAATCTCTTAAAATCAACCAAAAAACTTAAATGAATCTCTCAAAACGATGAAATTCGGCTCAAAACACATTAGGTGACTTTACGGACCTTTAAAACAAATTATAACTCGTTTATAACACATTACATAAAAATTAGGTTTGGCCCCCTTAGTTTATAAGGCTCGTGTTCCACCCTTGTACGTAGAAACGAGATATAAATGTTGCGAAAACCCAATTATTACCTTCTTTAAAAGAACACAAGTTCAAACCATAACATACAAGGTTTAAGAGAAAGACATATCACAGATGCTCTGCATAATGGTGCACAACCAAAACCTCCAAGCTAATTAGGTGTTGTTACCTTCAACTATACATGAAACTGCAAACCTATTTTTCGGCTACCTGAAAAAAGGATGTATACAAAACAACGTTAACAATGTATCTATCTATATCTATCGATGACAATATAAACCTGTTTTGAATTTCCAAGATTGTTACGGATTCTAATTTCTTGTTATACTAGAAGCGTACTCGCGCAATGCTGCGAGATACATCACGATTTTAATGTTTCATTTTATTTTTTTGTCGATTTACAGTACGATTTGGATGGTTTTGAAAAAGTGATAAAAGTTTTTTTTATAAATTCGTTTAATTTAGGCTTAATAATATAATGTTTTTTATATAAAAAAATTAAGTATTTTGTTAGAATTCAATGATTATCTTATATATTTTAATGACATCTAGAAAAAATAACCAATTACATATTTAATAATATAACTAAAACAAAATTATAGTAATAAAATATATTAATTAATAGTGATACATGGAAAGGTCTGCATAAAAGGAAGGCCCTGCACATACCAAATTGGTGGGTGTTAGAAGCCTGCAGTAGTAATATGTATCTTGTGCTTTGATACATGTAAATTAAGAGATTTTTAAAATCTTGCATAAAATGATGGTACGTTGTGCCTAATAATTTGTATCTAAGAGTTTTTTATCCATGCTTTATAATATAGTATAGATATAGATATATAAATCCGTATCAATCAAGTGAAATCACATTGTCTCTAAAGATTGGAACAGCGCCTAAATCCGTAACAATGAGTGGTAAAACGGAAAGAAAATAGCGGTTCATGTGACTAATAAAAATATTTATATGCATAGTAATATTTACAAGTTTATCTCATTTTCAACAACATGCCTCCTTTCACCTTTTTGTCACTCTCCACCATCACCACCGCCGGGACGGAGGGAGGGAGTATTATTTAGGGAAACCTTGACTTACATAAATGGCGTCATCGTAGAATAATAGAAAACGATATCAAATCAAACCTAAATCAGCCCTGAATCACAGATCTTCAATGCCATTTATATCTAATGAGAAGAGAAACACAATCAAGTACCTCATGAAAGTTGTCTTTTTTAGGGCACCTTCTAGTCTTCTACCTATCTTTTTAACTAACCATAACGGTAATTTCCCCGAGTGATGTCTTAGGATAGTGGGCATGCATAAATAAGGTCCCGGTGTCAAATCTAGGCACCACCACTTACTGCCATCTCGCTCTATCTCCAACAGATTCTCAAAAATAGAAAAACTGATGATCTTGAAGATTTTCTGCTCCAATAGATTCTCATAAAATTCTCTCTAAAATTAAGAAATATAAAGAGAGAAGGTAAAAATCTCCAAATTTGGAGAATTCCCTAAAATTTAATGTTGAGAAAAGAAAATTTGTTCTTTATTATTCCCACCAATCAAGTTGAATATATTTTCAATTCATATATAATTTTCAGGATATTGAATATATTGAATATTTTAATAATATAATTGATGTTGAAGTCTCCTCGATAGAGAATCTATTGGTTTTGTATGTTATTTTTTAAAAATATTTTAGCTTTTGGAATCTCTATTTTGAAGAAATTATAAAGAATCTATTGAATATAGAGATTCTAGCTTTTGGTATCCTTCTATGTAGGTCCGACCTTGCTGGCAATCCATATCCACCCTCGAAATGGCCAAGGCTTTATAATCGGGTATAACTCGGAAGCCGGCTTGTGCTGGATTCCTGCATACCTCTGGCAGGCATCGCAGCTCTTAGCATGTGCTATGTAATCTGCAAGGACCGTAGGCCAGTAGTGGCCATGTCTCCGGATCTCTCGAATTTCCCTCAGCGCGCTCGATCTACCTATCTTTCTGAGTTTGATTGGTTTTCGCTTCAGCTGACCTTTCCATTTAAGCCTCTTGGCCGATTACAACGGCACGCTTACTGACAGGGATTCTAGATCCTAGAAGGCCACGCACTTAATGATACACAAAATGGCTATTTTGCTATTGAACAGAAATCTATACTCTTAAATTACTAAGAATATCATGTTTTTATAAATGTAAAAGATACACAAATACGATCAAGAAAACATACATACTTCAGTGCAACTTTAATTAGATAAATATTATCACTTCAGTGCAAATGTCACAACCCAAAAAATAAAGACACAAATATGACTAAACAAGACCATGAATAATAACATACGAAGTTAATAGCAGCACCAAAATCATATGAAATTTATTGTCTTCATTTTTTGGGTTGTGACAGCTTTTTTGGGCTGTTAGGTGTTGTTTTTTGGCAGCATTTTGGTGTTGTTGCGTGTATGTTTTTTACAGCATTAATGACATAACAAGCAGTTATCGGGATGGTTTTTTGTTGGGTTGCGACAAATGTTTTGGGCTGATATGAGGCTGTCAAAACAGCCATTTGTGTGGCTTATAGGGCCTGTGTACAGGGGACTATTGTTGGTATTGGTTTAGCAGCATGTTGATATTAACGTGCTGTTTTTGTGAGTTTGACAAAGCACATTTTGGGCTGATATGGTTACTCAACATGGTATGTGAAAGAAGATAGTGAGCAATGAGGTTGACAACATGTTGGTTGGCTCACATGGTGCTATAAGTTGGTTCAACTAGCTAATGTGCTTATAGCTGGTTTGAGTGGTGAGTTTGGTAGATGTTGGGCTTGGTTCAAAGTTGGTTTAGGCTCTGATGGTCACAGCTTATTGCTGTGATGAGATGCTCAACATGGGATTCTTGATGCGTGTATTGATGAATGTTGTTGTGGTGCTGTCCAAAATGTTGTTGTCAGCAGAGCTATGGTGCTGGTTGAAGCTTTAGGTTGTTCAATGTAAAAATAAGTTCTAAATAGCTTCATGGGTGATGAAGAATGAAATGAAGCAGTAGGACTTGGAAAGGAAATCAGAAGACGACTGGTGTAGTCAAAATAATGATCTTTATCTCATTAAAGTTGCACTGAAGTATGATTTCTAGATCGTATTCATGTGTCTCTACATTTACAAAGAAAAAAAAAATGATATTCTGAGTAATTGAAGGTAAAAATATAATTTTTTGTTCAACAACAAAATAGTTATTTTGTGTACCCTTAAGGGCGTTGAAATGTGGTTTGCCGGAACCCCCTTACAATGTAATTCAATGACCTTTTCGTTAATTCTCACTGGTCATAACTAAAAGTTATATAATGGTGGGGTGGCCTCTAATACTCGAATACCATTGTAATTAGAAGGGGTAAGCTATGGACTCTATTACTCTAATAATACCACTTATTATCCCAGGATGCAACGATGCATGCTTGTAAGATAAAATAAAAGATCATACATAATCAAACAACCCACTAAAATAGCACAACAAAATCAAAGACAATGATCATCATATTACCTGGTTAAGTGGATTATCTGGAGATTTTTTCCATAGTTTCCATATCATGTCCTTATATTGGGTGTGAGTGAGACCAGGCTTCTCTGCTTTCAGCTGTGGAAGCTCAGCTTCTTCAAAAGCCTGCAAATAAATAATTCCGTAATTAAGCAAGATCAGACAAGCATACTGATTAATTAATGAATGTTAATGATGCTCAAAGTGTGCAAGTACCTTGCTTTTTCAGGTTCAAAATAAACACAAGGAACTTTAAATGACATCTAATGGTAAGCTATATCTTTCGCCTAAAATGGTCATATCACCGAGCTTCTCTTGAATAACATCATGTTACAAACAGTGAGATACAATGTAAGTGCACAACTCACTGAATATCTCTTCCTCTCTTTTCTTTAGATTGTTTTGGCCTTTAGGGCTTTAATCAACGACAACTACTAGTAAACATGTTTTTGAAGTAGAACACTTACTTAATCGGATAACCACAACACAACCTACCCTATAAAAGAGATATTTGAATTCTGGAGAAACACAGTTGGGTTATATGACCAAGACACAAGATGCACGGACTTCTCAAGCATAAACGCCATAAACAAAAGGGGGAGGTCCTAACGCCACAAATATTTGGTTATAGCAGAGAAAGAGAGTTCTTTTATGCTACTGAACTATACTCATCAACCAAAGTAATAAAAGATCAATTCAGACCATGCATCACATGGAGAGAAATCTTATAGATTCGTATAAATTCCTTAAAGCAGCAAATGTATGATTATTCTCATCCCAATTACCAACGACTGAACATGCTAAGCAACAAAAAAACCTCAAGATAGAACATTGAACAACATGTGACAATCCTGATAAAGAAAGGTAAATAGACAATCATATCATCTAGGGAAAGACTAACCAAGAATTAACAATGACATAAAGAGACTACAATACTCCTACATACATGACAGAAATGGACCCAGGATTTTTTTTTTGTAGTGGTAGCACAAAATAATATCGTAATTAAATTATATAAAAAAACAAACATAGTTACGAAATAAAGCACAAAAAACCACTCCGGCTAATTCATTGACAGGCTATGTTGGGTCAGAGAGACTCATTCTAATAAAAAAAACGTTGCAAAAATTTACTTGAACCTAAGACCTCTTCCTCTAAAAGCATTCTTACCGATGCTCTGCACCTTTCTTTTGTTCAATTTAACCAAAATGGTGACACATATCTAATCAAGACGGTGGCACCTTTATAAACATTTTTTTTCCATTTCATCGAGACAACGAATTGGTGACACGTGCCACCATTTGCACCTTCTAGTACACCCATGACTATAACCAACAAAAACACAAACTTGTTCATACCGACACTCAAACAAGCATGGACGGCAACCAACTTA
This sequence comes from Arctium lappa, assembly GCA_023525745.1. Lineage (NCBI taxonomy): Eukaryota > Viridiplantae > Streptophyta > Magnoliopsida > Asterales > Asteraceae > Arctium > Arctium lappa. Next base: position 114,882,896 of record CM042050.1, read on the forward strand.
ATCAAAAACAACTCTCCTTGTATGAATCAAGAAACTTTACAGACCAAAATGCATTGTGTGGACCAAAAACATCATAAAATCCACCACAACACATTAGTTCTAACCTAAGCAATCTTATCACATTGATCAGCAGTCTACTAATATTTATTATACAACTCATAGCAGAAGCATCAGCTAATCCAATACAAATATACATATGCTGCTAAACAGTGGGAACTCAATATCCGCTACCAAGTTTCCCATACTACAAGAAAATACCCAAATCATACAATCTGGAATAAAATAAATCCACATTTCAAAGAGCTTATTAAACACCAATAATCAATTGAAAACATAAAAACGCACCTTAAACGAGGCTTTGAGCCTTTTCTCTGGATGCTTATCCACCGGCAAGTTATCCGCAACCGACATCTGTGCAATTGCTTCCTCAACTGATCTAGCCTCGATTATTGCATCATCTCGATTAGTATTCTCAACGAGAACCATCTTCTCATACTCCTCCTCCTTCGCGGTTCGACTCTGTTTCCGTTTATCCTCCTCCGCCTTCTTCAAGATCTGCGCCTCCTCCTCCTCCTTCCTCCTTCTCAGCTCCGCCTCCGTCACCTTCGGCACCGGTATCGAAACCCTAGCCGCTTTCTTATCCACCTTCTTCAGCGACTTCTCGAGCTCTTTCTCCTCGATCTCCGCCAGCCGCCGTGCCTCCGCCTTCCGAGCGGCGGCCTCGGCTCGCTTCTCCGATTCCTCCTCGCGCTTCTTCGCCGCACGTGACTTGCCTCCTTCCGCTTCGCGCCAGTACTTCTCCTCCTTGTCACGCGCCTCCTTCTCCTTACGCTCGGCCTCCGTCGCGCTCTTCCGTGCCTTGGCGGCCTCCGCTTTGCTGTTCACTCCCATCTTCTTCGGCGGCATCGTTGCGAGTTTTTCCGATTACGAATTCCGATCAGTCTTGCCACAAATTTCTTCTTTCCGTTTGCAGAATCGGAGGGAGTTTTTTGATCGGATTTTTTCTGTGTTGGGGGGTGTTTGGGATTGCTTATTTGAGGGGCTTTTTAGCTTATTACGATTTGGCAACCGGAGATAAGCCATTTTGAGTGTTTGGATGGAACAAAAAGAAAAGAGTTTATAGCGGTGCCAAACCGCTGAAAAACCATTTTTGATAAGTCATTTTGTTCTAACTTATCAACTTATTTGAAAAGTGCTTATTATTTTTTTGGTTATTTTGTATGTATAAGCAATCTCAAACACTTTTAAATAACAACTTATTAGCTTATTACGTTTTGGTACCACAATAAGCTAATCCAAACACTTTTTTAAAAACTCCGATTTAACACCGCATAATTTAATAAGCACTTTTCAAAATAAGGATAAGTTGTTTTAAATAAGCAATCCCAAACACCCCCTTGGTGTCAGTGCGTCTTCATTTTTGTTATACATTTTAGAGTAAATTACCTTTTTCGTCCCTGTGGTTTGTTGAAAATTGCGTATTTCGTCCCTATGGTTTTAAAATTTCGATTTTTATCCCTATGATTTGCAATTCATTTATATTTTCGTCTATCAGGTCTTTTAAGTATGAAAGACTAAAATAGAAATAAATTATAAACATTAGGCATGAAAAAAACAATAATATTTATATCACAGACGAAACAATTCATGAATAAAAAACCATAAGGTTGAAAATAGAAAAATTCAACAAACCACAGGGACTAAAAACGTAATTTACTCTACATTTTAACACGTAATTAAAGATGGGTTGTTTTCTTTAAGGCCCATTAGATGAAAAACTCAGCCCAATAGCCCATCGGCCCATTTTTTATTTGGGGTTTGTTTTGGTTTTGAATAAATTATGTTTTAAAAATTGTGATATTTGTTCTTTTGGTTTAGAAGTTATGGTTTTTGTTGTTATGGTTTGTAAGTTGTTAATTTTGTTCTTATGATTTATAATTTATCGTTGTTTAGGTCCTTGTGGTTTACAGGGTTTTTTTTATTGTTTCTCTTGTACTTAACTTCTTTTATTCTAGTTATCTTTTTCCCCTGTTTCTTTGTGTTGTTGGAATTAATAATCATGATGCCAACATCGTCATCGTTTCCAATTTCCGCCACAAAGATGTCAACTTTGCTAACTTCGTCACTACCAGAAGAATCAGAAGCGAGTCAATAGTTTTGATTTAGCGTCATGATAAAACATGCAGTAGGGATGGAATAAATTTGTGTCTAGCAATTTGTGTTTTCATCACTTTGACCTTATTTTAAGTCTATTTTTTTGATACGTCGCTTTAACTTAATTCCTGTTTGCATACATTTATCTGACGGGCTTTTACCATTTAAGGGTTGCAGTTTGTTAAGTGAAATTGTTATTTTAGACTGATATTTTGTACAATTTATGTGTAGACATACAACAAATGAAAAGAAAAATGCAAATTTATTTCCATTTTGATGTCCCAGATGAAGAACGGTTGAACCAAGTAAACCAAATCTAGAACCCATGCCATCCTGACATGTGATCTATTGCAACTTCCAAAAATAAGGGCAAGTAAGAAACCAGTAAATAAGAGAGGAACAGGTGAAGAGACTCAAGGGTTGAAGTCTTTATTGCAACAAATGGAGAGCAAAAAACGAATGAACTCTCTACCTAATACCAGATTACAACTAGCTTATTTATACTTGCTAAATTCCTACTTGCAAGCCACTAATGACAACCAACTAAAGACTAAGACTAAGGAAAAATAAATAGATAAAAATAAATAGATAAAAATAAATAAAGATTTATTCAACTAACTGACTTAAAACCAATCTAAATTACAAAATCAACAATCTTGCGCATGGCAAGATTGCGGGTGAGGATCGCCAAAATGTACCTAAGCTTAAAGTCTTCATGTTATTGTGTCATACATGCTCTCGTGCCATTGTTGTTACGATTATGGCCAAGGAAAAAAGTCGAGGTGATATAGTGTCATGCTATAGGGACACGTGTCATGATCGTAGGCACAATCATGATCGATGCTCGAGGTATGCCTAAGGCAACCACAAATGGTCTAGAATCATCGTAGGTGAATCTCCATGGCCACAGGGGCTTTAAAAGATTTGTGGTAGTTAATCTAATTGTTCCTTGAAGCTAGGGGTGTTCGCGGTCCGGTTTGGGCGGTTTAACCCCTTAGACTACAAACCAAACCGCGGTTTATTGATTTTTCAAACAGAGCGGTTTGACATCAAGTGCCCAGACCGGTCAAGTCGAGTAGCGGTTTAGGCGGTTTGGTCGACCGGTTTAGACGGTTTGGGCCTTTTAGTGAGTTTTAAAGTTTAAACATAAAAACATATAAAACTTTGAATTTTAAAGGCTCATTTGCTTGATCCATTTGAAATAAAGAACAAAGTCCACAATAAAATAACAAAGTCAAAAAAAGTTAACAAAATATCTAAAGACAACAGTAAAAGAAGGTAATATGCAAAGTGCAAATAAAATCCACGGCTTAACTTCTTCATTTTTTCGTTCTTTGTATTCCATAATCCATAAAGATTTCAATCTTTTAAAATACCTTGGGCCTTTTTGTATATACTTGGATATTTGGGCTTTATATCATCTATTATTTATAATAAAGGTATATATAAAAAAATAAAAAAATATATATATTTATATATTTGGCGGTCGGTTTGGTCCAAACCGCCCAAAAAAACCTCCAGACCGCAGATCGGACCGGACCGACCGGTTTGGCAATTTTCCAGACCAGACCGGACCGCCAGACCGCTCAAACCGCCAAAAACGGTCTAGTTTAACTTGGTTTGACCGGTTTGAACGGTCCAACGGTTTTTTTGAACACCCCTACTTGAAACGATAGTCATACTTCATAAGTTTTACTTAATTGATACTATATACTTATGAAGTTGCATAACAATATAAAACCATTTATTTATCAATTTCCCCAGACCCCACCTTTAGCTAAGATATATTAAGCATGTTTAGTTTTCAGTCTATATCAGTATAAAATAGTTTTTGTCACTCTCCAAATACAAAATGCAAATAAAAATCCTTACATTATTATATTCTACCATAATTTCTACAAACCCCAGATAAATTTATTATGTTACGTTTTCTTTTCCAAAAAAACGAAAAGAATTAATTCCAAATTTGTCCATCACATTCAATAGTACTACACCCTTCTTGAGCAATATCATCGATTTGTATCGGAGAATTATACACTCGTCCGATTTCCCAATCGGTCGGCAAAACAGTGTTGGCCCAAATCCACTTTCCGTCGTAGCCGGAGGTCACCAACAGCCGGAGTTGAAGGGCACCCGGCAAAAATCGCTTGGTGTCCCAAACAGCTCCATATACTCTTCTCATAGGACTCCAATCTGATGAACCATCCTTTGAAAAATGAAATCCAAACAAAAATTAGAGGAAAGTACAAGTGCATTTGCATGATGGTACAAGTCAGGACTGCAGGGTTTTTAAGTACCTCAGCAATGTCAATGGCTGTGATTTCAGTTTGACCACCTTGGTATAAGATTTTGAGTGCAAGATAATTAGGTTTTTGACTTGATTCTTCAACTCTCACAGCCAATTTCTGGTCTTTGTAATCACATGGTATTCTGTTTTTAAATGAGACAAAAAGGGGGTTAAAATCATGCATTTTGTTGTGGTAAAACTTTGGAGAAGAAAAATGCATGAAAAATGTAATAAAGTTTGGTTTAGTTAATGATTAGTTTCTTTTTCTTAATTGATGTAACAATGTTTCTTATTTTTATTACAACAAAATTGGTTTTATATGATGTCTAAAATATCTAATTTTTTTAATAAAATACTTTATAGGATCAAATAAAAATAACGTCATATCTAAAAGTATTACATTAGGTTTATAAGACGCTTTTAAGCGTCTTGATAAGTTTTTTATGACGTTTTTAAAATAAAGTACCATATTAACTATTTTATATGACACTATTTGAAAAAAATATTACATTAGCTAATAAGACATCTTATTTTAAAAACGTCTCAAAAACTTGTTGAAAAATGTCTAAAAATGTCCGATAAACCTATTATAACGCTTTTAGATAGAACGGATTATAGTTTGGTCCTATAAACTTCAGTTTTATAAAGTATTCTATAAAGCCAATTTTATTGTAGTGTTTGCAGTTATTTTGACCGGTTACCCGTTGATTTTGTAACATTTAATAACGTGGATGTCATATTACAAAATATTTACGAAACGGTTACAGTGAACCGGAAGATAAACTTGACATTCATGTTATAAAACTTTACAAAATCAACTTATTATCTGTCAAAATGGGTAAGAAATAAACAAATTTATACTTTATGACACTAATTAAGAAAAAAAAAAACTATAACAGTAAATAAAAAATATTTCGTTGTATTTTAATGCATTTTGTACCAAGTTTATAATGTGAAATACCTAAAATACCCTTACCTTTTATACTCCACATTGACAACAGCAAGTTTCAACAAGGTTTGACGCATACCCTTCTTAGCCATGCCTATGTAGGCTCTGTGACTCAACACAAAATCTGTTTGATTGCTTTGATTCTGATCAGTTACTATCACTTTAGTCCCATTTTCAGTACACATATTAATATCTTTGCATCTAACCTGCAAAATTACATCCATACCCTCATTCAAGACACAAAATTCACAACACAATATGATAAAGACTCGGGTCAAGAATGTAAATATATGAATTCCAACCTGAAAACAAGCCCCACAACCCGACCCGGATCTGTAGATTCTGGGAACAGCTGCAGCAAGATGGTTATTATAGAGGGATGGAGCTAAAGAACCATACCCACATGCTCCAGCTGCATTATTTTCAAAAATTAATTAATACCCATTTAATCATTTCAAGAAATATTATCTGGGTCGATGTCACAATTGATTTTTTCAATTAAAAAACCAATTGGGTCATAACCAAATCTTTAATACTACAAAGCTTGCAAAAACTAATGAACACCCACAAAATTATTTCAAGAAATGTTATCTGGGTCAATCTAAGGATTGATTATTTCAATTAAAGATCCAATAAATAGTAAAGAAAAGGGATTGATTGATCTTTGAAACCCATTTGGAGTCATTGATTTTGAAACCATTCATTCTTTGAAAACTTCTTTTCAAGAAATCTTTAAAGAAAAATAGTAAAGATTTCTTACAAGAAAGAGTAGAAGCTTTGGGGAAAAAAGAAACTTGGCTTTGATGAACACATCTATCACATGCATTTGTGGTAGAGATGGAGATGGAAAGAAACAAGATGAAGCAGAAATGCAACAATTCCATTTTCTTGCACAATGTGTGTTCTTAACTAAGAAGAGAGTACAGAAGAAATGGATTATATGTCAATTTATAGTTGTTCTTTCTCCTTGGTTTTCTTTAAGTGTTGGGTGTTACGAAAGCCGTTACAATTGTTTTGGAAGCCGTGTTACAAAGATTGTATATCGATTGAACGAGTAATAAATATATCAAAATATAATAGTTTATCGCATATATTATATTGAAGATCTTGTAAATTAAAACGACAAAAATGTCTTAAATAACAAAATAACTTATAAAATTCATTTAAATAGAATCATAATCGGCTAAAAGACTAAAGGATATAACATTATACTGAACTAATTAAAACATGTATAATTGGCTTAAGGTTAAACAGGGTAAAGATAAAATGTGTAATTGGCCGGGCTTCATATATCACACATTAAAATGTGCTCAAACACGATCCTAGATATCTCAGATTCGCGTAAAGGGGGAATGGATTACACATTAACATGGACGTCATCAAAACTGTAACCATAAAATATATAACAACAAAATAAGGTAAGTGTTATGATTTTTTTAGTTGGTTATCGATTATTAGTTTTATAAGTTTTAATAAATTTAAGTGTAATATAATAACTTGTAATTTTGAATTTAATATATTTAAATTAATAAAGAATACTTGAAACTTAATAAGTTGTTTTTAATTTTTTGTGTCAAATGCTTTATAATGTATTAAAGAAAACGATACTCAATTAGTGATAACAAATATTCGATTCTTATTTCTTCTTATTCCATATACATATTTTACCTATAAACATTTTTCGGCCTAAGTGATATCAATTGATTTTGATATTATATTTTTCCACGTAATTAGGAATACAATATAACTTGACAATCAATATATATCTTTACTCTAATATAATAGTCTTGCTATCGCAAATGCAGATGTAACGATCTTTTATAAGCAACTCGATTATGATAGACATTGTGTATTCTCCTTTCGACTCTAGAATAGAAATCTAAGAAGTTAGTCTTTAATTTTTCTTTATTTTGGTAATATGAGATTCACGTCATCAATAGTTATAAGATTTATTGGTTATGTACGGATCAAATTTGGTAAGAAATAAGAAGAATTAAAAAAAATGTTACCTTAAAATGACGTTAAAACAAATTTCATCCTATTTTATTGCAGTTTGACAATTCTAAAAAAAGAAAATATCTTTAAATATTTTTTAATTAATTATTGTATTTATGATATTTTATCAAATAGAACGATAATCAAATGAGAACCACAAAAAAGTTGAAAACCGTGAGAACCGATCTAAACCGTAATTTGGTTTTGATCATATGGTTTTAATTGAAAATTGTTTCACCACATGAAAAGGGCATAATTGTCATTTTGGTAACTAATATTCACCATATGAAACACATATTTACCAATTGAATCATAATAAAAATTATTATTTTTTATAAGATCAATATTAACAGTGTTTCATTTTTATGCTATTTCACCAGATGAAACACACAATTCACCATATGAACCAAATGAAACACGTAGATTCACCAAATGAAACATACAACTTCACCAGATGAAACACATGGATTCATCACATGAAACACACGAATTTACCAGATAAAACACACAAATTCATCCTATGAAACACACAAATTCACCAGATCTAGAAAATCAAACACAAAAACCCTAAATCTGGGAACATATTTCCACTCTTGAAAAAACCCTAAAAACAAGAATTATAATATCCTTCTAACAATATAAACCCCATTGTTATTGCTAACAACCTTCTTTGCAATGTAGAGAAAATCAAAAATCGAGAATAGATTGTTGGATTTTCTCATTGTTATTGCTAACAATCTTCTCATATGGGTTTACCGATTTTCTCATTTTTCAGCGGTGACCAGTAAACCCGTCGGCCGATGGGCTTCGATGATTATTTCTGCGTCTGAGCTCTGGTTCGGTCTCTATTGGTTTCTCTCCCAATTTGTACGATGGAAACCAATTTATAGATCCACCTTCAAAGACAGGTTGGCTTCAACACAAACTTTACTTCCAGGCGTCGATGTTTTCTTGTGTACTGCAGACGGAACAATTGAGCCACCCATCATGGTGGTCGACACCGTTTTATTAGTTTTAGCTTACGATCACCCGTCGGAAAAGTTGGAGGGGGAGTGAAGGAGGCATCACCAGAAAAGTTGTAGGAGGAGTGAAGGAGGCGTCGCCGAAAAAGTTGGAGGAGTGAAGGAGGCGTCGCCGGAAAAGTTGCAGGAGGAGTGAATGAGGTGTCGCCTGAAAAGTCTAGAGGAGAGTGAAGGAGGCGTGAAGGAGATGATGTAAAAGAGTGTATTGAAAATATTAAGTTAATGTCTATTATACCTTTGAAAGTTCCTTTCAAATTCTCAAAACTACCCTTGTTTTTTGCTTTAATTACAAAAAGACTTTTTCTTTAATAACCCTTGATTTATTTTAATCAACGGATTAGATTAGTACTCAAGTCTTAACTTTTTTTTGGTTCTCACTAGATTTAACCCCTTATCAAATAACACATAAAAATTTCGTTTGTGCATCCATTGATTGTATGTCTAGGTCGACTAACTTGTATTAGTAAACAGTAAATGATGCTTAACAAGTTAGTTTCTAGTTTTTCTGTCAAATAATGTTTTGTAGTACATTATATAAATAAATAACATGATTTTTTTCTCAAGTAATGTAACAAATTAGCATTCAATTTTTTTTTCATATTTATATTTTACTATATAAACAGTTTTCAACCTACAAAACATCCGTTGGAAATGAAATGACATTTTTCCTCATAATCAAGAATTGAAAATGTATTTTGCCAACAAACTAATATCTTCAATTTAACATAATAGTCTTGTTATGGCAAATGCAAATCTTGCAATCTTCGAGCAATTCGATTAGGATAGACAATGTGCATACTTCTCTCGGCTCTAGAACAAAAGCAGGAGAAGTTAATTACTCTTTATTCTTTCTTTGGCAGCTTGAGATTCATGTCATCATGATCAATAGTTACAAGATTTTATCCGTTACCGGTTAAATTAGGTATGAAAAAAAGATTAATTGTTACCTTAAACTAAAAATTAAAACAAATTCTATTGCATTTTAATACATCTTGACATTATGAGCAAAGATATTTTTCTTGACACTCTAAGAAAAGATAATAGGTTTTTAAAAGGTATTTTTTTTATTATTATTGTATATATGATATTTTATCAAGTAACAAAAAAAAATTCATTTGCGTATCCACTCATTGCATGTCTAGGCTTGGTGTGGTGGTAAAGACTTGGGGAGTTCATAGCGTTCAACCCGGGTTCGAGCCCCACTCGCAGCACTTGTGACCACTGAGGATAAACTCAGGGCTGCACGTTTTAGCAGCTGGGCTAAAGACCCTAATTGTCAGGGATTAGTCTGGGTCATAGGCCCAGGATACCCTTTCCAAAAGAAAAAAAAGACAAAAAGTTGATTTCTGACAACTTTAATAGATCTTAAACAGAATCGTCTTCGAGGACACCAACTTTAGGGGACATTTTTTTCGTTCACTCAATAACTGAGACTAGCGGGGAGTCTGGTATTCAACCCAAGACTGTCTTGTATTTAGGTACAAATCGTCTTACCACTTTACATTATTAATAAGCCATGTTGTTATAAATCCATATTATATAAAATCATATATATATATATATAATTTTATAACACGTTAAGAAAAATCTTCATTTAATCACAAAGTTTATATAGTAATTATGACTTTTGTAAGAAAGATGTTACATTAAAGTCGATAAAAATAACACTTTTATCAAACCACATTTGATAAATAATAAAATACTACAACAGATGTAAACTGCAGATTCTGCTGAAAATTTGTCCACCCTTTACATGTACCCTTGTCCACATTTATTCCCTGCATGTTTAGTTCACGGATTAAAGAACACAGTTAACAATAAATATTCTTTAGAAACCCTTTAAAAAATTTGTGTCGTCTTATAGATAAAACAACAATGACCTATAAAATATTTGAACCCAAGTGTTGTTTCGTCTATGAAACAACATTTCATTTGAACCAATGGGAAAGCCGGAAAGACAACATCAAACTTGTATACATTGATTAATGTTAACACCAAACCATTTTTTAAAAGTCCATTAAAATCTTGTGTTGTTTCATAGGTGAAACAAATGATGTCTTTTAAACCATTTGACACGTTTGAACCAACACTTTATATGAACCAATGGGCTGATAGGTATTCTTTTAGGGTAAGAATAAACCACAGGACTTTTGTAAAAAAAACATCCCCCCTTTTCATTGAGAGAGCAAGGTTTAAATATAAGAAAAGAGGCAAACTACTCCCTTAATTCTAGTCCACTAACCCAACTATGGACATGGCTTCAACCGCCATTTGACAGACTCCAAACATAATACCACTAGTCCACTACTAAATAAAAAGAAAATAAAATAACAAAATAAAATAAAATAAATAGCAATGGAAACACTTAATTAACGATCAGTGACTTCCTAACATTACCCCCTTCATTAATAACAACCTTGTCCTCAAGGTTGGTCTCCAATCATCTTTCCAGCAGCCTCCAGTCCGCTTTCCTCAGCTCCGACGTTTTCTTCTGCGGCTAACAACATTATTTTAGGGGTTTGACATCGATGGCCAGGAGTGAACCGATCATCACAGTTGAAGCATAGTCCCCGTGCCCTTCGCCTCTGCATCTCGTACCATGTTAGACGTTTAGGAGGAGCGATCGCTTCCGCTTTTGTAGTTGTCGGGGATTCCAAGAGTGGTTGGTTGGATGGTGGATCGAGTGCACGCTGCCTTTGTAGTTGTTGATCTTTCATGCGAGCATACCCGATAGCTTCCTTGAGATTTTGTGGTTTAAACATCTGGATTGCATCCGCGATTTCGGGATTGAGTCCTCCCATGAAAGTCCCAACCAAAGCTTTTTGGGTCCATCCTTGTACCCGGTTGCCCAACCTTTCAAACTCTCGTTGGTACACTCTTGCAATGAACTCGTCTGCCTTATTTTTGAGTGAGCCTCATCAAAATTTTCCCCTTCCGTCGGACCAAATTGAGCCCAAAGCTCCCCGACGAACACCTCTCATGTCACACTTTGATTTTCATCTTTATAAGCTCTTTTAAGCCATTGCCACCATTCGTTTGCTTCCCCTTCCAAGTGATAAGAAGCTAGTGGCACCTTCTGGGGTTTCGCTGTCCTCTGGAAATCGAAGTACTGTTCCGCTCTCCTGTGCCACACGGTGGGGTCTCCTCCCTCAAACCTGGAAAACTCAAGCTTAACAGGCCTGAATTCGAACAATGGCTTGTTCAGCCCATTCCCCATCTTGTTCTTGTTAAGAAGATGATCTCCCGCCTCATATTCACGACCACAAATCACCTCAGACAATTTGGTGATAGTTTCCTCTAATTTGGACATTTTGTCCATGAGATTGCTTTCCATGAGATTGAACCCTTGTTGCATGAGCTTGATCTTCTCTTCGGCTTTCTCAATACGCTCTTTGTTTGTGGCCATGGCAGATGTGATACACTGATTAGGGGTGTTCGCGGTGCGGTTTAGGGCAAAACCGCACCGCATATGCGGTTTGAGCATTTTTCCAAACTCAAGCTTAACGGGCCTGAATTCGAACAATGGCTTGTCCCGCCCATTCCCCATCTTGTTCCTGTTAAGAAGATGATCTCCCACCTCATATTGACGACCACAAATCACCTCAGACAATTTGGTGATAGTTTCCTCTAATTTGGACATTTTGTCCATGAGATTGCTTTCCAAGAGATTGAACCCTTGTTGCATGAGCTTGATCTTCTCTTCGGCTTTCTCAATACACTCTTTGTTTGTGGCCATGGCAGATGTCTTGATACCACTGATTAGGGGTGTTCGTGGGCGGTTTGGTGCGGTTTAGGGCAAAACCGCAAACCGCACCGCATATGCGGTTTGAGCATTTTTTCAAACCGCAAACCGCACCGCATATACCTCAAACCGCACCAAACCTACAATTCAGGGGGTGTTTGGTTGGAGGTATTGAGGGGTTTGGAATGGGAATGAGAATGAAAAATGTTGTTTGGCTTGACATAATATAACGAGTCTATTACCCCAAACCCATTAATTTTCATTCCTGACCAAATTGGGGGGAATGAAAATCTTATTCCCGTTCAGTCACATTTTCTCATACGTCTTTCATCTCTCGATGTTTAATGAAACATATTTTTTTATTTTCGTGTTGGACGACACATATTGGTATTAAAAAATATTATATAAAATATTTTTTTATTGATCCCATTTTCATTTTCATTCATATTCCTTAAAATGAACCAAACACCCCCTCAATAATTATAAGATCAAAAATTCATTTTAAAATCAATGATAATCTGATCGTGGTCCAAAAAATAAAAATATTCAATACGTCCGATTCATAAATACATATTATATAAATATTGCAATTATTCTATATATATACATATACGTGTGTGATATATAAAATTAAAAATATATACATATATATAATGTGCGATGCGGTGCGGTTTGATAACTTAAAACCGCAAACCGCAAACCGCACCGCATAGTGCGGTTTGGTAAAAATCTAAACCGCAAACCGCACCGTGGAAGTTCTAACCCAACTATGGACATGGCTTCAACCGCCATTTGACAGACTCCAAACATAATACCACTAGTCCACTACTAAATAAAAAGAAAATAAAATAACAAAATAAAATAAAATAAATAGCAATGGAAACACTAAATTAACGATCAGTGACTTCCTAACAGAAGGATATCACTAAACTTATTTCACAGATGAAACAATACATTTAACACTAATTGTTATTTAGAAAATACCCATTGTAACGACGAAAAATCGGCATAACATAATATAAATTTAACTCCCAAAACGGGTCCCAATACAAGCATAAGAAAAGGAAAATTAACATGGTTCCAAAGGAAATTTAGTTCTATCACAACCGAGAAACTATAATTTGCAACTAACACCGCACTAAGGCAACACCCTCCGCCTCGCGAGCTCTCAACATTTCTCTTTACCCTTCGACGAACTGCCAACAATATCCTTACTTCAAAATGGATTTTTAAGAAAAAGGGGAGCGAGGGTTAGACCAGAAGGTCTAGTGAATTCCCAACATCGGCCCAATTAAATATTATAAAAATCAAGTACTAATAAAAATGAAACAAATATCACTTGTAACATTACTCAAATAATTCCGTGTCCAGAATAACTATCCGAGAATTCATCGCAACGTACTCGGGGCCCCCAGTAGATCCTCATCCGGCCTCCTTGTAGATGTCGTCTCTCGTATGCATAGGAAACAAATTCCAAGCATACGGTTCAACCATCCCCGATGGTTTCAGATAAGCCATGGTAAGCGACCCAAACGATTATAATGCAATTTCACCATCATTACCATACGTAAAAGCATAAGCATGTGATCGATAACAATTTAACAATCCATGATTTCAACATAATGCACATATATATATGAAAGATAAAATAAAGTTCACGCCCGAACACCATTTTCAGTTTAAAAACATTTTAAACAAGGGAACTCACCTGGTAAGTTGAACCTTGGCACACAGAAGCTAAAATCAGAAAGATCGAGTTCCGACATTCAATAAAATTACTCACGGTTAACCCCTACTAATAACTCCCAATCAAACCCCTAGAGAATCACTTCCAACGATAAAAAATCTTGGGGTTGCGAAAACCCCCCGATCCTTCTAAAACACAAAGGTCCTAACTCTAGACCCGCAACAAAAGCCCAACTAAAGCTGGGCCACGGGTCACCCGACATGGGTCTGACGCCCTCGCCCTCGCTGCACACACACACTCCGTTCGGGTCAGCCCGGGGCTGGAATGAGGCTGGCGCCCGGGGGTTGCCCAGTTGGTTGATTCCCGGGTGACCCCGACTTGGTCGCTCCCTAGTGACCCGACTTACCTGTTCCCAGGTGATCCCAGTTATGAGATCCCGGGTGATCCCAGGTTGAACCACTCCCAGGTGATCCCGGTTAGGAGACTCCCGGGTGACCCCGGGTAAGGGATTTTCCAGACGATCCCGGGGGTGGGCGACACACCTTGGGCCACGACGAACAGCGGCGATTTTGGGGAAACAAAACCACATACGGTCTCTACCACCAAAGCTTCAAACGACAAGATCACTCAATGTCCAAACAAGGATTTCTCAAATAAATTTAAACACAAAATTGAATCTAAGATTGCCAAGATTCCTAATACAAATTTTCAATCTCAAGAGCTCCTTAAAAGAAAAAGAATCGATAACCAAGTTCTTCTCTAGGGCCATTAACAATTTCTTAAACTAGGCAAGGATTAAAGGTTACCTCTTGAAGAAGAAAATCCTCACTAGATGTTGCCACAAACTTCACAACCAATTCCTTCAACGATTTGATCCTCACCTTAAACTCCTTCACCCTTATCCTTTCTTCTCAGCGCCGCACTTACCCAACAATTTAACCCAAATGAGGAATAGCTTAGGGTTTTAGGCCTTTCATGCTTATTTTTTTTCCAAAAATTCCACAAACTTTCTTATTTCACCCTTTTGACACTACTTAATTTATTCAAAAGATAACGTTGAGTTAACGGTCTTTACACCCATTGTCGCTACCCATGAAGAGAGGTGCCGATAAAGAGAGGTGCCGACACATATGGACAAAGCAATTTTTGATGGACCAAACAATAATCATCCAAGAAAGCAAATTCGATGATTTTGATTACTTTTAATATTATGTCAATGAAAACCGGTTGTATCATCCACATATTCATTAATCATACCATAAACCCTACACAATAGTTCAATGGTGAAACATACCAATATTAAGAAAATGTTTTCCCCCTTTACCCACGAAATTAACCCCCAAATCATATATGAAACAAAACTAGGGTTTAGTTTTGCTTCGAATAAGAACCACTACATGTAGTCTACAAGGCTAACAAATGTGTATATACTATAAATCAACATTTATTTTATTTTGTTTCATCCTCTCTATGAAGGGCTTTTCGTTTGTTCCTATAAGGTGCATGCAGTTGTCGAGATTGCCCCATGTGCTTCATTAGCATTTCCGGTCTTGAACATGGGGGTACATCGATTACGGTTGTGAACCTTTTAGAATGTGGATTTCATCATAAATCTCTCACTCCTTTTTCTATTTGTGATTTGCAGCACCATAAATGACAAGTAAATGTAGACAAAATCATGGATTGGGAAGAAATTATTTCTTCGAAATTCGAATGCGTTTGTGCCCCCTTGGTTTGCTCATTCATCTTCTACTCTTCCATATGTGAAAATGGTGGAAACAATGTATGTTGGAATATATGAAATCATATCGTTTGCGGATTTCTACAATTTGTGCATGATTCAGGACGAAACATGTTTACAAATCGTGTACGAGGATTTTGTGGGGGATCAGAATGTTCCTAATTTAGGTTTTGATTCTATATAGTGCCCGAATAACCATGTTGTTTCCTTTCTTTTATTTTATGCATTCCATTGTCACTCTTCTGTTATATTAGACATTTGCCACCGCCTAATTCTCATTTTGTTGATCAAAATTGTCGAATAGTAGATATTGGTTTACACAGTTTTTAACGTTTACACAGTTTCTATTTGATTTGATATATATATATATATATATATATATATACATATTTCCACCATTGTAAGGATATGTGATGCTTATTAGTTACTCATTTTCCTATTAGGTCATACATGTGAACATATCTCTATTTAGTTTTGAGAGCAATTATACAATATGCTAAATTCCAAAATATAATTGTTGAATAGTTCTCTTTCTTTTTCGTCAACTTGTTTATTGATATGAACATGATGTTCTAAATGGTATACAGTGTGTTAATAATAATGATACTAATGAAAAAAAACATACATAATGTGGCAACTCACTTTGCTCAGCCTCTTAATTAACCTAACAACTTATGAGAAACTTAAAGGACTATTTTTTGCCTTTGTTAACTCTCCAAGGGTTGGATAAGTGCTAACATTTTGAAAATAAATTGTGAAGCTAGTTTATGTATTTGACTAGATATGAGACGACATCTTACAATCACAATTCTTTAAATTCTAAATGAAATGTTTGTAAATGTATAAAAATATGTTTTACGATGTCAAAATTTCATGTTGTTATCGATCGTTAAACACTTTTCTTAATTGACTTGACTATTAATGACGCATGTCTACTATGTTACATGCTTAACGAAATGGAACACAAATCATTTTTAAAAGACATGACATTTTTCATATTAATTATAAGAAAATCCGTCAATTAAATTTATTGTGGTTTAAAGAACTTTACTTGAATACCGGTTTCAATAACCGTATAAAACCCTCCAACAATCACAACAACACTTAACACCATGCCCAAAACACCTAGTCCCCAATTTAACCACCATTTGGGACTATAAACTTGTGGCTTCTTGATCTTTAGCCACATGAAACATGGATATGCCAATGTCACGGGTAAAGCAATTCCTCCCACCAGACCGGCCACACTTCCCAAGAAAGGAAATGCAACTGCAAATAAGTAACATCCAAACCCAAAGAAGGACCGCATGACCACCCTGAGCCACCATGGACACGGTTTCTTGAACCTTATCACATAACTTGACTCCATCTCATCGAACGTTGGCATTGCATATATTTGGAATGAAGTTAGACTGTTGATGATCACGAGTAAGCTTGCTAGTCCTTGGACCGACCTGGCTAGATCCTTTCCATGGAACATAAGCAATGCATTCAACATCCCAGATGCAGGAATCTTTAAAATAGAAATTATTATATCGTTAAAATTTATTCTATATATAACTTGCAAAAGAGAGAGGTATAAGAACATACTTGCCGACCATAAGCCCAATAACCACCGATTGCAAGGGGAAATACGCATATAGCTATAAGAGCATATGAAGCTTTCACACCCCTCCACATCGGAATTCTAGACGGATGTTTCTCACTTGAGGGCATGGTAGCCTACATTGAAATCAATTTAGTCAGCAATAACATAATGAAAATGACAAAAAAGTTGAGAAGCTGAGAATAAATCTCAACCGTGAAATAAGATGATTTAAGAAATGTGATTAAAAAGGTGGTTACAACAGTTTATTTTAAAACAAAACAAATTCTTTCCCCTATTTTTTTAATAAAAAATAAATAGACGAAATATATCCAAAATTAGAGCCAAACAAATTATACAAACAACAAGAATTTTATTCTCTTTATTTGCCATCCATATGTTATATTTTTAATCCATTTTTTTCGTTATTCTCAATTTTTTTGTCATTATTAAGTTTATCACCAAAATAATTTACCTGTATCTCAAGTATAAGATTGTGGCCTCTAAATGTGAAAGCAATGATACCAAGGGCATTGAGAATGTTGAAAACCCTAGCAACATCTGATCGAGCCTTTACCAAGCCATAGGATACATTCGGTGGTCTACCTTCGACCACTGATACTACCCATATTGTTGTACAATACCCAATAGCTGTAATCGCACCAACTAGTGAGATCCCAGCTATTGAGTTCATGTTGGGCAATTGAGAAAGGAGAACTGCTCCGCATGTGAACACCAAGTACCACTCTGTTGGTGTCAATCTATCAGCTTTGCACGAGGAATGATCACAAACGATTTGGATGAAGATTTTTGCAGTTGAACCACCAATGATGATCAGGGCCACACAAGTACCCCCCGACAGATACATTATCGGAAATTTGGCTAGGCTGTTCCCTATCCTTTCACCTGCGAAACATTGTTAGTGTGAGAATATGTGGAACCTCATTAAAATAGTTTTTTTAAAAGAGCTTTTGAAGAGAACGAAGATTCCAACATATATTGAGAATAAATGTTCCAAATACAGTTGATGTATGGGACTCCATCAGTTACGTATACTATGTGGATTAGTCTTGCCATAAGAAAACAAACATTTTTTGCTAGAGAATTGTTCTTCATTAATTATGTATTATTTCCATTTACCTCACAAGTTGCTCTTAAAAACCAAATAATTCCCTTGCCAAAAAAAGGTATGCACATGAATGATGAGTTGATGGATCAAGATAATTTTCTTGACGTTAAAAGTGTAAGATTACTCACCAAAGGCTGCATTTGCTAATTGCATGTATCTACTGTATCGCACCCCAGTTTCGATTGATTCATGGAGATTTACTAGCAAGTACAAAGTGTAGAGTTGCCACATAAAGACTAAAATCAACGATATGATACCCCATACCCTATAACAAAATAAAAACTTTTATTAGCTTTTTTGAACTTCTTTCTGGAATCGGATCTCATCCAAATTTATGAATATGTGTTATACTGGCAACGTAGATTAAACAAAAAAAATTGGTTTTATATGACGTCAAAGATGTCTAAATGTTCAAATAGACTATTTTATAGAACTTAAATTTATTAAACCAAACAATTGCATGTCCTATATATATATATATATATATATATATATATATATATATATATATATATATATATATATGTGTGTGTGAAAACCAAAAAAAAGTTGAGAACCGTGAGAACCGATCTAAGCCGTAATTTGGTTTTGATCATGTGGTTTAAATTAAAAGTTGTTTGATTTCTAGTTCATTTCAAAATTGCATTGCCTTTAATGACCATAGATTAAAATTAATTAATGGTTTAGATCGGTTTTCACGATTTTCAACATTTTTTTGGTTTTCATTTGATTATCGTCCTATATATATATATATGTGTGTGTGTGTGTGTGTATAAAGGTGTTATAATAAGTTATAATAAGATGTTAAGATGTATTTGGACATCTTAACTATAGAAGAAAGAATATGAGTGGCTGGAAAAACTTGATTGTATTATTATATGTAGGTGGATATATATATATATATATATATATATATATATATATATATATATATATATATATATATATTAAGAGAATCCTAACCTACAATTGTAAATTGTACAACTTACCAAATATTTACAATCAAGTCGTTATAAGAAAATGTTTAATTAGTATAGGGATTGATTGTGAGTATCTCTATCACTAACAAGTTTTAAAGATGCTTTTGATGTAAAATATCACATTAGGTTTTCTTACAAGACACTTTTAACAAATGTCCACGAATACATCTTTTAATAGCACATTAATTTGTTTTTATAAGACACTTTTTCAAATAATATCATATAAAATGACTAATATGACATTTTTTCCCTAAAATGATCTAAAAAGCTTACTAAGACGCTTAAACTATCTTATCAATTTATAGCTAGTAACATATTTACACATGACACATAATCTTTTGTTCCTACAAACTTAAATCCTATAAAACAAACTGTCTAAGAACATGTATTATAAATGCAGTCAAAGATTCATGCAGAATGAATCTGGATCCAAGAATAATCTTATATGCTAGTTTGATACAGTGCCTTACCATCCAAGAAAAGTGAAGGCAACAGGGAGAATAAGTGCTTGAATCCCAATTCCAGAGCAAAGTGTGTGAAAAGCTGCATAGAATGCATTTCCATTTCTTGATTCAGTGATGGGCAACCAAGCATCATGTGGGTCTAGCTTGGTAAGGTGTAGGACCTTTCTAAGTGGGCTAGCCAAAGGTGTCAAGAATTTTGGTGTCAAGTTCCTAGACCTAATAAAACCAAGTGGTGTTCTGGCTCCACTAGCCGGCACCGTCATGGGCCGGTCTGGTGTCCCAAGAAACGGTGATCGTGACATTGATGGTGAGTTATATTGCGACACTGGAGCCGAGATCACGGGAAGAGTGTGTGATAAAGTTGTCTTGTGGCCGGTTTTAGTTTTTGTGGTGGCATGTGGTGTTTGAACGAGTGGTGATCGCGATAAGGATGGTGATTGGAGTTGCGAAGGCGGAGCTGATGTTACTCGTGGCGGCAAGTGGGCGGTTGACGGTGGTCTTGGGCTTATCGGGGTGGAGCTAACTTGATCATTAGGCTCTCTCATGTTAATTAGGACTTTGACTTTGTTTTTCAAATTAGGGTTTCTTTCTGTACTTTGATCCATTGATCTGAAATTGCGGGGTACATATAGAAAATAGTGGCTTGTGAATTAATTAATTAGTGATCCATATAGTATAGGTTTAGAGTGTTTTTATTGACTATTAAATCATGTTATCATATGTTCAAATCTCCTTTTACCGCTCGTTTTGGAAAACGGGAATATAGAAAAAAAAAATTATATGATTGTAATGACAACAAAAATATTTTAATATATATATATATATATATATATATATATTATACATGATCAACATATACTTTTAGAAATGTTGGTGATTTTTCTCAAGTTTTTTTACAAGGTAAGGAAGTAAAAAAGGGAAAGAGGAAAATAATGCTAATTTTCTTTCCAAAACTTTCCTCCAAACGTGAGAGAAAATGGAAGGAAAGAAAAAGAAAGAAGTTAAAAAAATTATAAATATTTATAAAATTACATTTCAATATAAAATACATAAGGGCAAATTTGTAAAAGTGACATCTTTCATTTCTTTTTTTTCCTACTTAGAACATGAAAAATTGTATTATTTTCTTTTCTTTCCTTTCTTTCCCTTCAATATCAAGAACACAAATAAAAATATTTCTTTCTTTTATTTTATTTTCCTTCACTTTCTTTTCTTTTTTTTCCTTCCAAAATTCGAGAACACAACGTTAGTGTCATTAAACATTTTGGTGTAAGTGTGATTTACTTGAGATTGATTAAAGTGAATTGAGGCAAACATACATGAGTTAGGAGGTGTGAAGTGCACTATTACAAATGTTGCCCCTATCATCTTAGATTGCCATAAAGCAAGGGCCAAGGGGGTTGCGTCCTTAGTGGGGTTGCAAGGAGTTGAGCCCCTTGGCGGTGGTCCCACTGACCGATCAATGAACGAGGATGAGGGGCAACACCCCTAGATTTTTTTTTTCAGATCTAAGTTCTAAGACTTAGAAATTTCACTTAGTCGTAACTTTGAATCAATGGATACAAAGCTCTGGACGTAAGTGTCCAGACTTTGTATTTTCAGACTTAGAAAATCGGCTAAGTCCCTGTCTCTATCCAGAGCTATCTCTGGTTGGTCTAAGGTTGTTTTTGGTTGGTCTTCGGGCCATCTCTGGTTCGTCTTCGGCTCTGGACCTGTTTATTTCAAAATTCAGATTTGGTTATAACTACCCTTTCACCTTATCCATTAACAATTATAACCATTAAACCGCCAATAACCGTTGATCTCTCATTTCAATATGTAAAACAAGAATCTGGGTATTTATATTGAATTTCACCAGCCTTTGGAATAAAGAGGAAAACTCAAGAATTATCCCAATACGCAATCCGTGAACCTAAGGCTAATAGGGTCCAATTATTGTATTCGAAAAGTGTTCTCATACACAATTCTCTAGATTATCCAGTCTTTAATCATCTTCTATACACAGTTCCCAACAATGAATACCCTGAAAATCACATGAGAATAAATCAAAGTTGTGGTGTATAATTTTAGTGAAAGATAGTAGGTATTTTTGTATGTATATGCAAAGTAACATAGTATGAGATATTCGACCTTCTTGATTTCTATTTATTTGAATTTAATATACACAATTAAGACTCTAAGTCAAAATAATATCACTAATCGCTACCTAAACTAGACTTAATGGCTTATCATTAATAAGAAATTTAAATTAGCTACCTAGTTCTTAAAGAAACCAAATAATTGTTTTCAATAAAAAAGATGATTAAAATTCTAAAAATAAATAAATTAGAGAAATTGTTCAAAAACATTAACATTTGTTTATGTATGCATTGATGTTTATTGTCAAAGCCAGAGCGAATGATCAACATATGGAGATGAAATCAGATATTTCAGTTTTTTTATACGACATCGACTGGTACAACAAATATTAATACTGAATAACCACTCAATAGATTAATTAATTTGCTACCTAGCTAGTGTTATTGAACCGGCCATATATATCAATCACCAAATCTAAGGGGAATTAAATGTATGTGCACTATTACCCGTTTTATGGTATATGTTGGAGTCATACATTTGCTAGAATTTAATCAATTCTTTTTAATATATATTGGAACCTTCATTATTTTCTCAATGACTCTTCAGAGAGTAATATGATAATTAAGGTTCAACTTAATCTTATATGGTATTAGAGACGAGGTGTAGCACCACTTCAGGACTCGCGTCACACTCTTTCGTGTCTATTCTTGAGGCGCTTGTTCTCGTTTAACCTCCATGGTGGGGACGTGTTGGAGTCTTACTTAACTAGACTTTGATTTTTTCTCCTCAACATATGTTGAAAATCTGATTCTCTCCTCATGGGCTCTTTTACTGATAAAAGGGAATTGCTAAGAAAAACATTCAAAAAATAATTACTCACTTGCCATTGAGAGAGGTTATAAATACCTAAACACAAGCAAACCGTTATTTTAAGCCCCGTTATAACATTCTGAGGGTATAACAACGAAAATAAAGATTAACCCGTTGATTCTACGAATATCCGAGGAAAATCTCTTCTAAAGTTCGTTGATTCAATGAATACCGAACCTTAAGCTTCCAATCCGAATTCACTGTGAACTCAAAATTTGGGAAGAAAATGAAAGTTCATCAATTTAACCATCCAAATTACATAAGCAACATGTAAATAAGAAGGCCAAAATGAAATGGTCCTGGAAAGACTATGGGTCGAACATAAATTTCTAAACAAAAATGTAAAAACTAGCAACAAAAAAAAACATAAAAGTATAATATGCTTAAACAGCGGTTTTAGGTCTCGAAAATCGTGTAGGCCCCTTTAGGCCGACCTAGGGCGTGCTCCTCGTTTCAAGTTTCAAGCTTCGAATCAACTGGGCGTGGGTCTAAAACGGAATCCCGTAGCAAAAATTATGACCATTTAAGTGGGATGCCTCTTTTAGCTAGATCATGGGCCTCAGGGAACAATAAAGTCTGCAGGCCGCATCACGTTCGTATGCATAAAAACTGTAACACCCTTAAAAATATAGGTAATTTTAAACATGAAGTAATAACATGGAAAATGCATCTATATAAAAGAAATCACCCAAAGAGGAGAGTTTGTAAAGCGTTTTACAACTCAAAAACTGGAAACAGTAAATGACAACTTCCTAATCTAAACTATTCTAAGCTTATATTACAGACATGTGTCACTATGATCTCCCGAAAGAATCTGTCAGATGTTTGTACGCCAATCTGTCCAAAAGTTGACTATCCCAAAAGTTTCTTCTAACGACAAACAACACTCCGCTCAAGACTTCGAAGCCCTGCTGCTAAGAAAACCTGATATACACGTCATTTGTAAAAAAATTGTTAGGCTTAACGCCTAGTGATAACAAAAATTTATCATAAGGTAGAATATAAACAAAACGGTAAGAGATTATGAGTTGAATACAAATCTTATTTTCATAGAATCACATAAGAACCATACGGTTCAAAATTCATCTTGTGATGACGAGGGATACCCGACTTTCATGGATTGTAGCCGAACACAAAAGTAAGCTATTTTCCAAGTTATAGAGCTCATACTAGGATTAATGGCCACGAGTTCTCCGACCCGTATGTGTGGATATAGGCCCCGGGTGATCCTAGTCATATTCATTCACTCTGATTATGTACGGTCAGTGGCTAGTATCTAGCTCCACATAACCGTACCAAGTTGCCTCCGATAATCCAATGTCTCAACTAGTTACAATGGGAAACTTTCTCAGTTTAAATAAAGTCGACTCCTATGCCTATGGAACCATTTGCATTAGTCTAAGACTCATCACTTTTACATTATGACAAACTATAATCACACATATATATAGTCCTTATAATCAAATAATCCCATAAAATGTTCCTTTTCATGATCATCATCATATAAAACCAAGTTTACATGAACATCCAATAAAGCCATATTCCATTCAAAAGTGGTATGTTCCATAAATCAAATATTCAAAAGTTTACAAGGTCTAAAATAACCATAGTCATCCATCTCATTTCAAAGCCTCACTTTGCCAAGTAAACACCCATTATGAAAGAAACCATGAATGTACCCCAAAATGAGTTATTCAAGTATCAAACCATGAATATGCATATAAAACTTCATTTTATAGCACATATATTAAACCCATCATTTTTCATCCAAAAGGGATGGAAACCCTAAAATCTTCCAAAATACTCAAATTAAGTCAAAATCCATTAAATAAGAAAATATAGTTAGAAGAAGTTTAGGAGACTAAAATCACAAGGTTTTGACATGTATAAAATTTAAAAAGATAGGATGAACTCACATTGCTTGGTTTCGGTTTTCAAACTTAAAACCAAAGAAAACCTTAGAAATGAAGGAAACACAAGGATCTTGAAGCTCTAAGTAACCCACACTTGAACTCTTGCTCCAATCTTGCATTAATGCTTCCAACTACTTCCAAGAGAGTAATAAATGACCTAACTATGAAAACCCTTCGAATTTGAGAAGAGCAAAGTGATAGAAATGAGAAGTAAATGAGAAAGGGGAGCTGAAAAGTGCATTTAAGGTCTGGACCCCATCCGCTATGGTGCCACGCGACAGTGGTCAGGGCACTATTGCGGGCACTGTTGCCCCATTTGTATCGAAAGCTTCACTTGGCTTACGACCTTGCATCGGCGATAGTGACCCTGTCACTGTCACAGGGCACCACCGCCCCACATGTACCAAAAGGTTTGTTGGGTCTGCGGTGGTGCCAAACGATTGTGTGCAATGGCACTGTCGCCAGACATAGTCACCCAGTTCGCACCGAGCCCTGAAATTCAACTTTTCAACCACGAGACGCTCCTGGTCCGATCCTAAAGAATACAACTTTCTAACATTAACCGACAATTATAATTTACTAGAAGTAAAAGGGATAACTTTTACTTTTCGAAGATTTCGGGTGTTACAAACATCCTTTGAAACAACCTCAGGTTGGTTTAATTAGGCAGGAAATTATTAGCTCTAGATAGACATTAAACATAACGTGATCTAAATGTCTTCATCTAGGTCGAATCTTATGGCTCACATGTAGCATCAGCTGGCCACCGATATGAGCCATTGTTTGTTCTAGCTAGGACCCATATGTCACCAGATAAGCTCCTCCTTTTAAACCAAAAACCAATAAACACACCAACTATATATATGTCTTAATAGCCCTAAGTTGATGTCTTGATGCTAATATTTCACATGGGTCTGCCTCCCCTTTGTCCCTACATTCCAAAAACTCATTTATGACAATGTTCATTTCTTGCCTTTTTGTGAATATGCGTATATATATATCCACTATATTTCGCTTCTTTCTTTAAACACAAACCAAACAATAATCATCTTAGTAGTTTCACTTCCCACAAACCCTATTAACAACATGATCAGCCCCATGAAACTAGTTAGAATGGCAAGAAAATGGCAGAATCTGGTGGCACTAAGACGTAAAAGAATCGCCTTTCCAAGAGCTGAGTATAATGGTGCGACCATTGTTGATAAGGGTTGCTTCGTGGTGTACGCTTCTGATAGAATACGGTTTGTGATACCGTTAGATTATCTCAAGAACGACGTTTTCCAAGCGCTCTTGGAGATGGCTGGGGACGAGTACGGTTTGCAGAACGATGGGCCGATTAGGGTGCCCTTAAGAGCCATCTTTATGAAGTACATAATGTCTCAAATCGAAAGTGAGATGAGCGAAGATCGTGAGGAAGAACTTCGAATGGCGATAACTTCATGGCGGTGCTTGTCTACTTCAAATCTGCAGTTTGAACAAGCTCACACACAGTTGCTAGTCTGTTAATTAGTTAGAGAATGATTGGTTTTATATATATATGATCTAACAACAATTCATCTGTATAGAGACATAGTAGATACGAGAGTGCACTTCAATGAAATTGCCTTTTGTTAATTCTTTCTCACCATTTACTTTACTTTTATTTTATTTTATTTTAGCAATTAAACCATATTAATCTTTAATTAGTACGTACCAAGGGTTTACATGAATTCTGATGAAACAAAATCAAATCAACTTTTTATTTTTCTTTAAGTTTTAGTTAACGATGGTTTTCAAGACATTTTTACAGCTTTTGTCCAAATATAAAATAATAGAAAATACAAGTCATCGTTAGTATATCAAAACATATATATATTTACTTGATTAAATTCTGTTGAAACAAAAACAAAACAACTTTTTATTTTTCTTTATATTTTAATTAACGATGGTTTCAAGCATGGGCGGATCTAAAGCATTAGTGTAGTGTAGGGGGCACTTGCCCCCAACAAAATCTAATGTGCAGATTAAAAATTTTTGGTACTCTTGAAATATTTGTTGTTTAGGCCTCCCAACTAATAAAAACTAATCCTCCACTCACACTCACACTTTCATCTTCATTTACAATTCTCCATTTGTAAAAACACTAAACCATTCTGTTTATGTTGAATTGTTTATTTAATGAGCAAATTGGTTTACAGGTTTATTCATTTAGTTATATGGTCCATTATGAATCAAATGAATATTGTATTAGTATTTATTGTGTTTGTCTTACTTTAAGTTTAATTAAAGTAATTAATAAAATATATAAATAGTAGTATAATGTATTCGTCTTAACCACAATAGTAAAAGTATAACCGAAAACCAAAGAAAGTAAGTTATCTTTATTCGATTAACTGAACTGTTTAAGTCAAAGACCGAATAACTCAAAACCGTTTTTGGTTAGGATGAGTTGTTCGGTTTCAAATTTTTTTGACACTCTTGAATGTATCCTCAATCATAAAAATTTCTAAATCCGCCATTGGTTTCAAGAAATTTTCAAAGTGGGTTTACAACTTTTGTTCAAATATAGAATAATAGAAATACAAGTCGTTTCCAGGGAACAACTTCAATTCTGTTAGGACACAGTCTCATTGAATTCAAGATCATACAAAACGAAGATCGCAATCTGAAGTTAATGCTGAAAGTTACTCTCAACAAAGTCTAGGGTCTATTCTGTAATAATGTCAAAGTTGTTTTTAATATCTAGATATTTATTATTTAGATATTATAGTTTTAGATATTAAGTTTTATTATCTAACTAATAGATATTATCTATCTCTCTCTTTTATCGATCAGTTCAACAGAACAGATCACAACAAACACACACACATACACATAGTGAAAGGTGTAAAAAGAGAGAAAACAAACACAAAGCTTATATCAAGAAATCAACCGTGTAATCCGCGTTTGTAATCCAAACATGTTGGTTTATTATCTATTGTTTGTTGTTTTGATTATCTGGTAACGATCACGGACTCACAATTGGTATCAGAGCCTCTACCAGGATCAAAATCAAAATTTTCATCTCTGTGTTCTTCATTTTTGAAGAACACTGTGTTATACATCAAAATCTTGATTTTGCGTTTATTTTCGAAATCAAAAGGTTGTGTGGTGTTGTAGTTGGTAAGGAGATCGTTGTGTAAAATTTTGGTGTGGTAAAACGACATCTAGTTGGGTTAATTTTAGAGTTGCAGGTCGTTTAATCGGAGAAGACGACGTATCGGTCTTAAGCGTACCGGTCGAACCTTAGTTTTTTACATTCTATCGGTCTTAAGCATTCGACCGGACCCTCACTTCCCCGGTCGAATCTCACAAACTTTTGTACCGGTCGAATTTTTTTTTATCCGGTCGAATATTTTTTTTGTTATCCGGTCAAAGGAAAACTCACTTCCCCGGTCGAATATAACTTTTCTACCTCACTTCCCCGGTCGAATATAACTTTTCCACAACTCTTCCCCGGTCAAACAACTCATCCGGTCGAACTCACATTTTTTCAAAAACTCATCCGGTCAAAAAACCCCCGGTCAAACCCCACTCTCCGGTCAAACCCCCAGGTGTGTTTTGTGTGTGTTGGTCCATTTCGTAACCCCCCGGTCTTAGAAGCTCCGGTCATTGTGAGATTCCACTTTGAGATCACGTGGCAGCCTCTCAACATTTGTTGTTTGTTGTTCCATCTCACGTGACAACTCGCACACAATTCTATTTCTATTTCACGTGTCCCCTTCTATTTTAAAACCAATCTCATGCAAAACCTCATGCAAATTAAAGAATTCTAAAGTATTCTAAACCTCATAAAAACCTCATGCAAAACAATTTTATCTCATCAATTAGAATTTCGGTCAAAGGAAATTAGAATTTCGGTCCACTCACAATCAATTCCTCCATTTTATAATACCGGTTCTAAATTGAAAAATCTTTTATCGAAACAGAAAAAGAATTCCAATCTTTTTATCGGTCAAAGAATTATACCGGTCGAGCATCATTTCTTACGTCTTATCGGTCGAATTTCACTTTGCGCAATCAACATCTTGCGCAAACTTTTGAATTTTAAAATTCTCTCATATCTCAAAGCCTCTCGCATCTCAAGCCTCACGCATCTCAAAGCCTCTCGCATCTTAAATCTTGTTCAATTATGACTTCCAGAGAAGCTCTTGCCATTGGAACTGATTCCAAACCACCAGTTCTATTTAAAGGTGAATACAAACAGTGGAAGGATCGGTTTCTAAACTTCATAGACAGACATGAGCTTTGTGAGTTCATCAGACAGTCATTTGCAGAAGGAAATATGCAACCAATAAAGACAACTCGTCTGGTTGGAACATTGCCAACACAAGTTGAACTGAAGTACCATGAGCTTGACGGTGACAACCTAAACAGAGCTAAAGGTGATAAGCTAGCTATGTCATACATTCTTCAAGGAATCCCCAATGAAATCTACATAAAGATTGACAACTACAAGGCCTCAGCTAAGGAAATGTGGGATCAACTGGAGAAGATGATGCTGGGTTCTAAGGTGGGAAATCAACTGAAAATCTCCAACTGCCTAAATAACTATGAAGAATTTAGAGGCAGAGCCGGAGAAACCTTAGAAGAAGTACATGACAGGTTTGTGACCTTGCTGAATGAGCTAAGCAAGAACAAGGTCCACAAATCTCAAATTGAGCTAAACGTCAAATTTCTAAGCGTTCTACAGCCAGAATGGAAGAGATTTGCGAGGCAGATGAAGCAGATTAAAGATCTGAATGAGATTCCACTTCATGAGGTGTATGAGACCCTCAAACAAAATGAAGAAGAAGTGGATGAAATTCTAGAAGAGAAAAGGCAAAGAGGAAAGAAGGTTGAAGACACAGTTGCTCTTGTTGTCAAGAAGAAGAAGAACAAAACGACTGTGTATGAATCAGATGAAGATAAAGCTGAAGCAAACTCTGACGAAGATGAATGTGAACAACTAAAGCAAGCATTGCTTTTGTTGACTAAGGCTTTCCAGAAGAAATTCTACACAAAGCCAAACTCAAACAGTCAGAGGTATTCGTCTGGTCCAAACAACTACGCTCATAGAGAAAGGGTCGAAGGAAGTAGATTTGAAGGAAGAAGGTTTGAAGGAAGGAGAATGGAGGAGAGGAAACCAGAAGATAGAAGAGATCTTGCTGAAGGAAAGAGATCAGAGGAAAGGAAACCTGAAGAGAGAAGGTTTCAAGCAGAAGGATCAGGTCAGACAGAACCTATAACGTGCTACAACTGTGGCAAAATCGGTCATTATGCCAGAGATTGCCGAAAGCCAAAAGTCAAGAACTCGGACTACTACAAGAACAAGATGTTGCTTGCAAAGCAACAAGAGGCTGGGAAGGCATTGATGGCTGAAGACGTTTTCTGGCTCGATCATTCTGATGATGATGAAGAAGATGAAGAGAAAGATGAAGTTGTCAACCTGTGCTTGATGGGAAAGCATGAATCAGATGATGAAGCTGATTCAGAGAACGAAGAAGAGGTATGCAACTTATCGTATGCTGAATTCATAAATCAATTGCATGCCATGAATGATAAACTCAAAGAGTTAGAGTCGAACCTAAAGCGTGAAAAGGGTGTCATTACTGACAAAAACCAATCAATACGGAAACTTAGCAATGAAATTGCTGAGAAGAAAGTACTGGTTGAGGTTTTACATAAAAACAATGACACCAACGCAACGGAGAAGACAATAATTCTTAGTGAGAATTCTGAACTCAAGTCTAAACTGCTAAAACGTGAGATTGACTTATACGAGGTTACACAAATGCATTCTTCGTCTATCGAAGAAAACAAATCTTTAATTGCAAAAATGGATGCTTTGGAAAAGAAGTTGTACTCATTAGGTCAAACTGAGCAAACCATTCATCTTAACAAACCAATAGAGAACAAAGAAAGATGGGGAATCGGTTATAAGAATCCTCACTATCTTCAAAAGGGAATGTCTGAAGTGCCTGCACTTTATGATATTCTTTCTATGAAGTTAGCTAGAAGAATCCCTGAACTTAAAGTTTATTGGACTAAACTATCTGAAGAGGATGAAGCCAAAGAAACAGAAAAACATTTAATATCATCTAAAGTTCATCTTCCATTTTATTATGCGAAGCTGAATAATATCTATGATAAGAAACCTGTAAAGAAGAAAACTCTTTCAGATGACTTCTTTCTAAGTTATTCTGAAAAGGAAATGGAGGCGAAACCTACTCAAGGTAAACTATATGTCCCTCCTATCGTTTTAGAAAGTAAAATTTCTGAACTCGAGAATTCCTTGTCAGATGAAAGACTTTTGATAAACATTGAACATAATGTTTTTACAACTGTGTTTACAAATTCTGTTCTTTCTAAGGCTTCAAACTCTGAGAATATGGTTAGTTCATCAAATCGAGGGTTTGATTTTCTGAACTCTAACGGTGGTTTAGATGATTGTCTTGAACAATTTGACTTTAATACAAAACTTCCAAACCATTCATCCTTTCTGAAGAAATCTGTTGGATCAACCAGTAAGCCTGTTAACAGTGCAAAATCAACGCGAGTTGATAACTCAATCTCTGTGAAAGCTAAAAATGCTAAAGGCAAGAAGCATTCACAGAAGCCGATCAATACTGGTAACCTAAAGAAAATGCATTAAGTTGTTTCTCTAATGTCTAACTCAAAGGTTTCAACTGTTTCAGATATGACCAAGAAATGGCAACCTAAACGGAAGCTTGACAAGACTTTTAAATCTTTTGATTCTGTTTATTGTAATAAGAATATGTCTAGTTCAGATACTTTGAATATGAATGTTGCTCCTAAACTGAAATACTCTTTTAAGCAACTATTCATGTTATCTAAAACTGCTAGACAGTCTTCCTTTTATGATAAACATGCTTCTAATTTCTGTCAAGATTCTGCTATGCGGTTTGAATCATCTCATGTGCATTCTTATCATTATCCTACTTCATATCTATTTCAAAAGAAAAGAGGACCCAATTTGCAATGGGTACCAAAATCAAAACCTTGTGCTAACACTTATGGACCCAAATTCAAGTGGGTACCAAAATCTAAATCTGTGTTGCAGGCACCCAATGTTTAGCAAAACATAAGGCTTCTGAATACTTCAGTTCAGAACCCGGACTTCAATGTCAGAACAATGGTTTTTGAACAAAGCAGTTCAAAACCCGAACTTCAAAGAAGATAGGCTTTTGAACACAACTGTTCAAAACCCGGACTTAAATGTCAAAAAGGCTTCTGAATACTTCAGTTCAGAACCCGGACTTCAATGTCAGAACAATGGTTTTTGAACAAAGCAGTTCAAAACCCGAACTTCAAAGAAGATAGGCTTTTGAACACAACTGTTCAAAACCCGGACTTAAATGTCAAAATGGCTTCTAAGTACATCAGCTTAGAACCCGGACTTCAACGAAGATATGGCTCTTGAATACAACAGTTCAAGACCCGCACTTCAATGATCAAAAGACCTTACTCCGAGCTAATCAGCGATTGTATTCCAATGCTTAAAAGAGGAAATCAACCTTCAAGGGGGAGTACATATATATTTCTGAAATGTTTTGCATCCGATAGATATGATGACCTACACTTCAAGAAGGAAGTCGTAGATCTCTATCATGTGCCATTTAACTGACATATTTTAGATGCATAATTTCAGGGGGAGTATAAAAAGGTGATGACTTCTGATTATTTCGGATCAGAACTCGTACTTTACAAAGTTTTACTGTTTTTTGTCTTTTCATTTTAAGTGAATAAATTTTACTTTGACTTGACATAAGACTTTTGCAGAATTTTTGAGAGAAGCTTAAAAGATCATATCTTTATGACTTTAAGCTTAGCTTCATGAGATGTAAGATCATACGTTCATGTATTATCCTTTATCTTAATCTCATATATGTTTGAAAGAGGACAACTTTCAATCATAGAAAACATTGTTTTTAACGTTCAAACCACTTCCCGATTTTTTCAACAGATTTTATATTATGGAAGTGTGATTTTAAATGTTTTCAAAATCAATTTTGTGCTTTAACTGACATAGTTAAACCAATCTGAGCATCACATGCATCATAGGAAAACAAAGAATCATTGTGCTAGGAATTAACAAAACTTCTATGGAATCACCTTAACCAGTGATTTCTACCCAAGAAGTTAATCCTTAGTGATTGAGTGTGCAAGCGAAAAGAAATGAGTGTGATTAGAGAAAGCAAAATGTTTAAAAGAAAGAGCGTGTGAGAACAGAGTTAAAAGAATATCAGAACTCTGCACCAACTTTTTCTGAGCCGGGTAGCCACATTACTAGTGTTTCACAATTCTTTGGTGAACATTATTGAAACAGGCAACTAACCCATGCCAACTCTTGATCAAACCTCACTATCTACTCATTTCCTTCTCAACAAGAAAGTGTTTCACATTTTCTAAGGGGACGCAACATTTATGCTATCTGATTTTCACTTGGAAAATCTGGATATAGAAAAGAAGGAAGTCTGCCCCACCTTCGCACTTCAATCATGCACATTGAGTCTGTGTTTAACTTACTGTTGTCTCAGTGGTTTACACAATTTCGAGCCAAATAAGCAATCATCAGTGCTTAATTCTTTCAAACACAAGCACAAACACACAAGGAATTAGTTTCTTTGTCATAACGTTTATAGAAATTACCTTTGTGGTGTTTTGATGATTAAATGGAAGCCCTGGGGGAGTCAACATCAAACAGCTCATTTCCAATGTGTATTCGTTACACACAGTGACTTAGTGTTACTGACAGACATTCTAACTGATTCATTAATTGATTCAGGTGTTACATGATTATTTTTTCTAGATTTGCAAAGATCAGGATGAATAACTATTGAATTGACGGATCAGAGACTCCAAGTGGTTGACATTTCTTACTCAAAATTTTGATGAAGTCGTTGCACTTTCCATCAAAAAGGGGGAGAATCTAAAGCTTGAAGAAATGTTCAGTCCATTACATTACAAGACCAAGAACTGCGAGATCAAAGTATTCTGAAGACATGCTGATTTCAGATAAATTTTCTTTGAAGATACTTTGCTAAAGCATTCTGAGCTAGAGAAAGAGATTGCATCTTCTGTGCTGAAAGAGAAGATCGTATTGCCAAATCATTTTCGTAATGATCTTGATCCAAAGGGGGAGATTGTTAGGACACAGTCTCATTGAATTCAAGATCATACAAAACGAAGATCGCAATCTGAAGTTAATGCTGAAAGTTACTCTCAACAAAGTCTAGGGCCAATTCTGTAATAATGTCAAAGTTGTTTTTAATATCTAGATATTTATTATTTAGATATTATGTTTTTAGTTATAATATTA
Source organism: Arctium lappa (assembly GCA_023525745.1). Classification (NCBI taxonomy): domain Eukaryota; kingdom Viridiplantae; phylum Streptophyta; class Magnoliopsida; order Asterales; family Asteraceae; genus Arctium; species Arctium lappa. Next base: position 114,916,833 of record CM042050.1, read on the forward strand.
GTTTATATTTGCTTTGATAATATCTAACTAATAGATATTATCTCTCTCTCTTTTATCGATCAGTTCAACAGAACAGATCACAACAAACACACACACATACACATAGTGAAAGGTGTAAAAAGAGAGAAAACAAACACAAAGCTTATATCAAGAAATCAACCGTGTAATCCGCTTTTGTAATCCAAACAGGTTGGTTTATTATCTATTGTTTGTTGTTTTGATTATCTGGTAACGATCACGGACTCACAAATTCGTTCTTTTTTTTGGGTTAGGAGTAGACTCATGAACAGGTTCAAGTTAGTTTGGAATGAGTGCTTGTAAATCTTTGATGTACCCCTAGCTTCTTGCTAGTTTTTTTTTTTAAAATAAAATCTCATTGTTCTAAAAAAGTATATCAAAACATATATTCACTTGATTACGTTATCAGTAATACTGTTAATTTTGTTATAATTGGATGTTAATTTTGGAAGTTTATTAATTATAGTTCGATGAAGTACTTTGCAAGGTTAGTTCACATAGTTGGGTTTATAACAAGTATCAAACGGTTCACAATCTTCATATCGAAGTCCCATAGCTTAACGAGGCATTAATTATAATTAAGTTATCTTTAATCTTGTGATGGCTTGTAGCACGTACGTATTGCCACCCATACGATATGGATGGTACATCTTGGATCCGTATGTGAGTGAACCACTTAGCGATTTATATTGGTTTATATTGATATCGAGATATATATCGTTGATTCTAAACCAAAACCAGAAAATTAATATCGATATGGATTCGAATGTCCAAATGAATCCATCGATCACATGGTTTGGCTGCCCTCTTTCAAGGCCTTATAGGTGTTCAAATGCAACTCATCTACATGGTGCAACCCCTTTATCCACCACATATTTTATGTAATTAAAAAAAAAGATAAAAGTAAATGTGTCGTGGATAAAGGGGTTGCAAGGGTTGCATTATGTAAAAAGTTGCATAATAACTCACCCCTATGTGTGTGTATATATATATCGATGAAGGATCATGCGAGAAGTTAAACATTTTGCGAGAAGTCGAGAAGTGTGATATTATATATGATTACACGGTCTATAAGTGTGTTTAATCATATATGATTAAACGTCTATCTATTGTCAATATAACATGTATTTAATCATATATGATTAAACACTTCTTGTCTTTTCACAAAATGTTTACCTTCTCATTTGAACATGTCCATATATATGTGTGTGTGTGTCAATTTGATCAATGATCAGCCAAAAAAAACCTTAATAAGACAAGTACTTAACATTTCAATTAGCGTATGGTTGAGTTATAATGACAATCGGTTAATTAACAACCATTTCTTTTACATTTAATTCATTGATTTCGAGAGAGTGTTTACAAAGATTATACAGAAAGAAATCGGGAAAAGTTTAGAAAAATCCAACGAATTTTTTCGTTTTGAATGATTAAATTCCTCAATATTGAATAAATAAACAATCGAATCTTTAAAAATTGGTTACCTAAAGCATTTTCAACAGAAAAAACTACTTGTAATCGGCTAGGAAGTTTTTAAGGTAAGAAAAAAACCTAAATCGGTTTACCGTTCCCAACTGTATATCATTCAAACCTCTTGTACCCAACGACATTGCTCCCCCTCTCTATCACCGCCATCACCACCGTTGCCCCTTGCCATCGACATCACTCTTTTTGTTTGGCTTTTTTTTTTCCAGTTCTCCCTCTTTTTTTATTTATCTATACATACTCCATTAAATTGTTGTAAAAAAAGGAAAATCAAAAAACAAAAACTAGATCAAAAAGAGTGAGATTGATGGCAGGGGCCAACAACAGTGATAGGCAGTATGGAGAACGGATGATGTGATGGGGCGCCGAGGGGTGGCGAGGGGGAGCAATTAGTGGCGAGGGCGAGGGGACGGCCTACCAACGGTATCTTTTTAATTTTATTTTTTATTTATTTTTAATAAGTCGTCGGAAAACCGTCAGAAAAATTAGTGAATTACCGACGGCTTACCGACGGTTGTTTTTTTCATTTCATTTTATATTTATTTTTAATAAGTAAATACCGTCGGAAAACCGTCGGTAAGCTGTCGGTAGTTGTCGTCGGAAAACCGTCGCTGAATATTACCGACCAGCTTTTTACCAATGATAAGTACCAATTTTTATTCATTTTACGTCAAAATGAACCTACAATTAGTGTTGTTTAGATGCATAAGATACCCCTATTAACATGAGTTTAATGTCTTGTTATTTTGATTTAAACTAAAGTGAAAAAAAAAAAACATAAGTCTTACTATATTATAGTTTAAAAAAAAATTAGTTTTGTGCTAGTGTGTTTGTTGCGTGGGCTAGATGATAGCAAAGGATGTAAACCCAATTAAAAGTTGGTATATTTGTTTTTAGCCTGCAGTGCCTTAAGCCCAAACAACAGCAGCCCAAAGAAGAAGAAAAAAAAAAAAGAAGTCGTGCAGAAATCAGCACCTCCTTCCAGTGTTGGTTGTCCCTTTCGCGTGAGTTTCTTCAGCAGCAACTCACGACCAAGTCGCGTTAGCTGCTGCCATTTCACGCCCCCAAGCCATGTTCGGGCGAGTTTCTCGTGGGTTTAACCCACGCCCAAGTCGCGTGCATTCAAATTGAGCGGCCACGTCTTTTTCCGGGCGGTTTTTTCTTCTAGGGATAAAAAAAAGGGGTTGTTAACTGTTCAAGGGGGGAATCGAGATCAAGGGAAATTATAGAGCACATCCACAAGGCCGATTTCCAGATTCTTGGAGATTTTGGAGTCGATTTTGGAGTTCTTTAATTAGGGTTCTTTATCAATTCTTCAAGGAAATTGTAAGTTCTAGTTTTATTATGAATAGTTAATCTTTAAACTTCTAGCAATGGGTAGATAATTAACTTTGGATTTAGATGAGTTGAGACTCAATTTGGTGTTACAATCACTTGATTTCATTTATATAATCTTGGTGCTTCAATATTTATCGTTTTTTTTAGTTAGAAATCGTGAGTTGGATCCCTTACTTTGTCTAGCTTAATTTCGATTTGCTAGAGGAATTTTAGAATACGTAATCGTGATCGGATTTCTCTTGGTAGCAAGCAACACTCAATTGATAACCATGTTAGTTGCAAGTGTTGTAAGGTTGTATAATCTAACTCAAACGATCGGCGTCCGATTGTTGGTTAGTTTTGGTGTTTGTTTAATCTTAATGCGATTGGCAATTGAAATCCAAGTCCGTGATTGTATTAGATTAGCTAATTAGAAACTAACTGTTGAAGCGTTTCGCATTAGTCGTGCTTTCATTACAAACGGGACATTGACGCGTGTTGGTGTTCGAGCCAATTTGAAATCTTTTGAGAAAATATTTAGTTGAATGAGTCGATGATACATAATCTAAACGATTAGTTAATTGATGCTCATTGCTAGTTTCCCTTATTATTGTTCAAAGTTCTAAATTATTTTTGCGTGTTTAGTTTAATTATAAAACTTCCAAACCACCCCCCCCCCCCTTTTTATATAATGTTTTTATTGAGTTTGCACGCGAAGTCGTCTTGGATTTACGGTTAACACCGAGTCCCTGAGGAGACGACCCTACTTATCACTATCGCAATTTATTTTGTTTTAGCGGTAATAGGATTAATTATATAAACTTTATTATTTGCCGGACTCGACACCCGTCAACCAACGATCATTCCCGTCACAAAACCGTCGCTAAAGCCTTTTTTCTGACGGTTTACCGACTGTTTCAGCCGTCGGTAATATGATTTATTGTAGTAGTGATAGTCCTTTAAATAATTAGATATCTAATTACTTGGTGAAAGGCATTCCCAACAATATAGGATTGAAATTCATATCTAATAAAATGACATTGCATGTTGATATGCTTTGTCCATTCATGAAACACGATATTTGCTACGATATGCATATTAGCTTGATTGTCATAGTGAAGAGTGATGAGAGCATTGCTCGAGATGCCAAGATATTTTAACAAAGCCTTCAGCCAAATCAACTCACAAGCAGTTGAGGCCATGGCTTATATTCTACTTCAGTACTTGATCTTGCAACAACAATTTGTTTTTTACTTTTCCAATTAACAAGGTCCGGACATATGTATTAGAGAGAGAGATCCCATCAAGATGGAATCAAATGATTTTTAACTCTCATATCAATTGATTTTTAACTCCCATATCATTTGATTCCATCTTGATGGGATCTCTCTCTAATAATATGAACGTGCAATAACCTATTGTAGATTTCATGTTCAGATTCTTTCCAACATAATGTGAATCACGGTATCCTTCCAATTTAAAGTGGCATTGTTGCTTTATTATAATGTCTCGACTAACAGTTCCCTTGACATAATGAAGAAGTCTTTCATAATTTGAAGATGATTTGGTGGTGAAACAAACTGCCAAACTGACAACAAAAGTGATATCTACAAGGCGTTGGTACGTATTAACACCATGGAAAGGAGAAGATTCAACATTTAATCTGAGCATACCGTCAAGGAGGCGAAGAGACTATCTAGCTTGTCTTCATTCCTTCTCCATCCACGAGATTCGTAAGATATATATTTCCTTTGACTGAAAAATAGACTAGTTGAAGTGTGATCCATCTCAATTCCAAAAAAAATACCTAAGGAGCCCTAAATCCTTGATTGCAAATCTTTAATGAAGAGCTTCCTTCACAGCTTGAATCTCAGTAATGTCATCACTATTGATGATCAAGTCATCCATGTATACAAGAACAATAAGTTTGTTTGTCTCCACGTTCCTAAAAAAGGAAGAAAAATCTGCATTACTGCATTTGAAACCAGATCAGACTATAACTGAACTATGTTTTAAATACCAGGCCATTAGGAACTACTTAATCCATAAAGAGCTTTATATGTTTTGCAAACTACAATAAGTGTGATTAACATCAGAGTTATGAGTTTTGGCATTTCTCCTTACTAGGGAGTTGTTAGCTTCTTCAAAGCTTCTCGGTTCAGGGTTATGTAGAATTTGATTCATAACAATATGATACGTTGAAGAGAATTGTTTAAAAGTCATTAGTTGTCTCATTTGATGTTTGGAAACATAAGTGTAACACCCCGAATTCTGAGAACATAAGTTTTATTTTCTCATTTTGGAACCTTCTAAGTTTGTGGATTTATCAGTTGTATATCGAACTTAGCGGATTAAAGCATCGTGGGCTGGAATGTATCAAATTTGAGGTTTTTGGGGTTGCTCGCGACAGTGCCCGCGAGAGTGGAGTTTTTGGGTCAACTTCAAGATCTTCTCGAGAAGGGATTCGTGAGGCCGAGCTCTTCACCGTGGGGAGCACCGGTCTTGTTTGTAAAGAAGAAGGATGGCACTATGCGAATGTACATAGACTATAGGGAGTTGAATAAGGTAACCGTAATGAATAAGTACCCACTCCCTATAATCGACGATTTATTCGACCAACTTCAAGGAGCGGGATGTTTCTCCAAGATCGATCTTCGTTCTGGTTACCACCAAGTGAAGGTCAAGGAGGATGACATCCCGAAGACCGCGTTTAGGACACGCTATGGACATTACGAGTTCTTGGTGATGTCGTTTGGTTTGACGAACGCCCCCGCGGTATTCATAGATTTGATGAATCGCGTGTGCCGACCATTTTTTGACAAGTCAGTCATTGTGTTCATCGATGACATATTGGTTTACTCCAAGGATGAAGTTGAGCATGAGCAACATCTTCGCGACGTGTTGGAAGTATTGAGGAAAGAGAAGCTTTATGCTAAATTCTCCAAATGTGAATTTTGGTTGAAGGAAGTGCAATTCTTGGGGCATGTAGTTTCGAAAGATGGAGTGAAGGTGGATCCGGCCAAGATTGAAGCTATGATGAATTGGGAACCTCCCAAAAGTTCGTCTTAGATTCGAAGTTTTCTAGGCTTGGCAGGGTATTATCGAAGGTTCATACAAGACTTCTCCAAGATTGCTTCTTCGTTGATGATATTGACCAAGAAGAATGTAAAATTTGTGTGGACCGAAGAGCAAGAGAAAGCATTTAGGACGTTGCAAAGGAAATTATGCGAGGCTCCGATCTTATCTTTTTCGGAGGGATTGGAGGATTTTGTGGTTTATAGCGATGCGTCCAAAATGGGACTTGGATGTGTACTTATGCAAAGAGGAAAAGTGATCGCGTACGCATCCAGGCAATTGAAGGTACATGAGAAGAACTACCTTACTCACGACTTGGAGTTGGCAGCGGTAGTGTTTGCATTAAAGTTATGGCGACATTATCTCTACGGCACGAAGTGTACCTTGTACATGGATCACAAGAGCTTGAAGTATGTTTTTGATCAGAAGGAGCTCAACATGAGGCAACGAAGGTGGTTGGAGCTACTTAAGGATTACGACTGTGAATTACTCTACCACCCGGGTAAAGCCAACGTAGAAGCCGACGCCTTGAGCCAAAAAGAGTATAGCGGGAGACTCCAAGCCAAGCTTACAAGAATCAAGTTGGTGTCGAGTCTCATGGAAAGGATTAAAGAGGCGCAAACCGAAGCATTAAAAGAAGAAAACCTCAAGGAGGAAGTGATGACCAAACAACGGTTATTGTTGACCGAAGATAGTCGAGGAATAAGATGCTTCAATGGGCGAGTTTGGGTACCAAAGTTTGGTGGTTGCCGAGAGCTACTTTTGGAGGACGCGCATAAATCCAAGTATTCTATCCACCCGGGAAGCACCAAGATGTACCGGGATTTGAAACTACATTTTTGGTGGCCAATTATGAAATTGGACTTGGCTCATTACGTAGAGCGATGCGTAACTTGTTCACAAGTGAAGGTCGAACATCAACGGCCCTATGGGAGCCTTCAATCGCTAGAAATCCCCGAGTGGAAATGAGATAAGATCACTATGGACTTCGTGACCAAGTTACCGAAGACCTCAAGAGGAAACGATACTATTTGGGTTATTGTTGATCGGTTGACGAAGAGTGCCCTATTTCTATCAATGAGGGAAACTTTGCCAATGGATAAGTTGGCAAAGCTTTACATAGACGAAGTGGTCTCTAGACATGGGATACCCTTTGTCGATAGTTTCCGACCGTGATAGCCGGTTTACGTCGAGGTTTTGGGGAGCTTTACACCAAGAGTTGGGTACGCGAGTAAATTTGAGCTCGACATATCACCCATAAACGGACGGACAAAGTGAAAGGACAATTCAAACGCTTGAGGACATGCTTAGATCATGCATGATCGACTTTGGCGATAGTTGGGATACCCACCTACCTTTGGTAGAATTTGCGTACAACAATAGTTACCATTCTAGTCTCGGAATGGCGCCATTTGAAGCTTTATACGGACGGAAGTGTAGAAACCCCGTGTGTTGGCTAGAGGCGGGGGAGAAACGGTTTGCCAGCCCAGAAATTGTGCAAGAGACGGTCGACAAAGTCAAATCAATTTGAGATCAGTTGAAAGCGGCACAAGATCGTCAGAAGAGCTACGCCGACAAAAAGAGAAGACCAGTGGAGTTCCAAGTGGGGGATCGTGTAATGTTAAAGGTGTCTCCTTGGAAAGGCTTGATTCGGTTTGGGAAGCGTGAGAAGCTAAGCCCCCGTTTCCTTGGACCGTTTACTATTCTCGAACGCGTCGGACTCCAAGCTTACAAGTTGTATTTACCGCCGGAGATGGACGGGATTCATCCCACTTTCATGTGTGTTATCTACGGAAATGCTTAGCGGAAGAAGAAAGCGTCAAACCTTTGTACGAAATTTGAGTGGAGGATAACCGTTGCATCGAAGAGCCCGAGTCCATTTTGGAAAGGGTAATCAAGAAGTTCCGACATAAAGAGGTAGCAATGGTAAATGTTCAATGGAAGCACCACCGTGGCACCAATGTGACTTGGGAGGCGGAAGAATACATGAGACGTAGATACCCTCATTTGTTTAGTTAGTAGGATTTGGGGGACAAAATCATTCCCAAGTTGGGGAGGATTGTAACACCCCAAATTCTGAGAACATAAGTTTTATTTTCTCATTTTGGAACCAAGTTTGTGGATTTATCAGTTGTATATCGAACTTAGCGGATTTAAGCATCGTGGGCTGAATGTATCAAATTTGAGGGTTTTGGGATTGCTCGCGACAGTGTCCGCGAGAGTGACAGAGTGTCACAATCGCGGAGGCACTATCGCCGGAGGGCATGTGGCCTCGGTACGTTTCTCGCGATTGTGCCCGCGAGAGTGACAAGGGTCACAATCGCGGGGCACAATCGCCCCGTTTGTACCAAAGGTGGGTTGAGCCCCGCGACCTTTCCCGCAATAGTGACAAATGTCACTATCGTCGGGGCATTATCGCCGACAGTCTCTGAGGTATAAATACCTCATTTACGGGATTTCTTCATTTAGGGCTAATTTTGGGAGCTGATAGAGGGTTTCACTCCAGCGATTTTGGTAAGGTTTCTACCCCAACTTCAACCACAACATTTAATGATCTTCTAGGAGTTTTAATGGTGGAGTAAATGCTTCCTTAGGTGCGGTTTTGGAAAGGTTCTAGCTTGTACAAACTCCTCAAGTCTTCAACTTCTCATATACCACTCTAGGGTTTGATTTCTTGTGAGAAATCACTAAGGTGGGTGTTTTCTTGACCCTTCCACTCTCATACATGTTTAATAATGTGCTAGTATTCATGTGCATTTTTTTATTTATTTACTTGATTTCGTGGAGCTAACCTAAAACCCCACTTGTGGGTGAAGTTGCAAATGGAGAGTATCAGAGATGCTATTTGGTCAAGATATGTAGCAAGAGCTATGTAAGAAGAATAAGTTGTATGTTTGGTCATATTGGGACTTGATGTTGATTCATAAGTCTCGGCTTGCGTTGCCATTATCGATAGACTAAAGACCCGGTTTGGGTTGAGGTCGTGAATGGACTAAAGACCCGGTTTGGGTTGAGGTCGTAAATAGACTAAAGACCCGGTTTGGGTTGAAGTCATAAATGGACTAAAGACCCGGTTTGGGTTGAGGTCATAAATAGACTAAAGACTCGGTTAGAGTTGATGTCGTGTATATGCTAAAGACCCGGTTTGGTTGAGTGCTCAAGTAGCTAAAGATCTCGTTTGGGTTGATGCTAATCAAGTCATGTGACTTGAGAGAAATTATAAACGTGCTGACAATATTATATTGTGTTTCCTGTTTAATGTCAGGTGAAGCAAATTGGTAGAGCGTTGTGTAAATACGATGTTAATGTGCTTAGATCTCATTTTGTCAATTTAATTTGTGGTCATATGTTCTCACTAGGCCTTAGCGTAACACTTGTTTCTTTGGTTGTCATGGATGACAGGAAATCCTGGTGGCGGGAACCTTCGAGAATGAGTGGTTGATCGTGTGATTGTGAGCGGTCCTTTTGGGAGATCTAGAGACCGGTATACATGATGAATAGTCAACATTTTTGGGAGAATAGCGACACCCGACTATAATCTGAAAGAGAAATCTAGATTATTTAGGCTGTCATAAATTTATTCTTCATTCGATGAGTTTGTACACATTACACTATATTCCCCTTTTGGGTTGATACCTTTGGATACCTTGGCAGATCTTGTACAACAGGTTTTCACCAATTTACTGTCGTCATATTGCCAAAATTTGAAGTTTTAAATTTACCCCAATTTTTAGGGTGTTACAATAAGTTTCAAAGTCCTCTAGAATAACATGCAATCTCATGTCTCTACTAGGGTTTCTACGAGGCTACACAAGAGAAGTAGGTTCTTGAACATCAGGTGCTGAGCAAGTTCATGAAAAAAATGTAGCGTTAGGATTATCTGGGGGTTCATCTTGAATCCTTTCATGCATGATTATCAATATTTGATTACTGAATATCAATATCACAGTTGTTAATAAGAATAGTAAAAGGAAACAACTTAACCATAAGCTCCCTGTAAGGTTCATCATGATCATTGCCTTTGAAGTAAGGTTGGTTTTCATCAAACCTAATATCTCTAGAAACAATGATTTTCTTGGATGTTGGGTTGTAGCATTTGTAACCTTATGTGTAGATGAATAGCCAAACAACATACACTTCAAGGCTCTAGCCCTTAATTTATCTCTACTATCATTTGATTGAATATGGACAAAACAAACACAATATAAAGTCCTAAGATGACTGATATGTATGTATGTATGTATGTATGTATGTATGTATGTATGTATGTATGTATGTATGTATGTATGTATGTATGTATGTATGTATGTATAGGGGCCTAATTAAATGAGAACTCAGTAATTTGTGGTAACCGTGAGATCTAATGTGAGTCAATCATTTAAGTTTACTGTTTTTATTTAATAACTAAATATGAAAGGTTATATTGGTAATTTAGTTATTTGACAACTCATCCCTAAAATCATGGCCTCCTCACTATCGTAGTTTTTTCTATCCCTAAAATCATGGCCTCCTCACCGTCTATCCCTATAAACCTCTAACACATCCAGTCCTCTCCAAAGGTCTCCCCGCAAACCATCCGCCGTCGCTGGCCATCTACTACCTTCTCCACGGAGTCGACTCCTCCTTCTCAGTGATGATCACTTGTAATCTTAGATTTCTCTCTGCTGCCTGTTTCACGGTGCCAACAACTCCTTTTCGATGATGCCTACTTTTAGACGCAGAAGTAAAGCGTATACATTATATGATGATGATTCGATGACCACTTGGGTTGAAATCAACATCAAAATCAGGTTTCGATTATTGGGTTTCCTCAACCTTTTCTCATCTCGCTTTAGATCTCTAAGTTCTGTTAAAACCTTTAGATTTTCGAGTTCAGTTGAAGCCTTAGATAATCAGATATAAAGTTGAAGCTTTAGATCTTCGATGTAGATCTGACAGATATAAAGTTGAAGCTTTAGATCTTTGATGTAAATCTGACAATTATGTATATAAATCTGTTATGGTTCTTTTAGGTTAATTTTTCTTGTTACATTGATTCTACACATCTGACTATTTATGAAGCAAGAGCAGGAGATGTGGAGGAAATGATTGTGTATATAAGGTGTTTGATAAAATGCTTGTGTAGATGTTTCTAGTTCTAGTTTTTTTTCAGTGGCGGACTGTTGTAGGCATAATAGTTGTTCCCTCTCCTAGAATCATAGTGTATTTATGGGTTTTACGAAGGGCATCACAATGTATGACAATGTTTCTTTTATATATTCTTTTAACAATATGTTTATTGTTGCCAACCCCATAGTGATACAATATTTTGCATGATGTGATACAACGTGTATCACAACCTTTCACAGTGTATTGTGTATCACGGTAGGTATCATAGTGTATTTTATATCACAACGGGTATCACAGTGTATCTTGTATCACAATATTTTGTATCACAGTAAGTATCACAACATTTCTTATTTTGTATCACAGTATGTATCACAACATTTCTTATTTATTTTCGTTATTTTCGATGTCTACAAAAGGTATCACATTGTGCATCATGTAGTCACCTGAATAATGTTCGCCAGAGAGAGGAGATTTCTAAAATACCTAACACACCCTTTAATTAAAATTACCAAAATTATTGTTTTTCTAATTTATTTTGTGATTTGTGGTTAAAATTGGATCTCACAATTATCACAGATAACCGATTTCTCCCTTGAATGACTCAGATATATCTATTACTACCTTAATATACATTTAGACAAAAAGTCTTAATTACAATTTCCTAAGCATGATGTACAACAATTTTATGCATAAAATTTGAAAAACTCTTAAATACAAGATTCAATGCATGATGTACAAGTTTTTTATGCATTCCTTTAATATGACTTTTTCTTCTACCTCTTTTCACAAACACACCCACGTACGATACTGTATAACCGTGCCCATACCTAGACTGTTCATCCCCAACCATGCTTTCTGACCAACTCTCCTAACACATCTTCTTCCATACTTTCTTCTGAAATTGAAGGTTTGACACGCCAAAGGTTTCACACGCCAAATGGAAGGATTCTTCTGCCAAAAAAGGTTGTATATAAACAGAGTGAGAGCACATATTTCAGGCAAACGATTTCAGGCAAGCGATTTCAGTCAAGCGATTTCAGTCCAGCGATTTCCTTCATTTGAGGTAAAAACCTTAAATCTTACATTTGATTTTGCTTGGCATACCCGAAATCGTTTTGGTTTTTTACTTCGATTTGGTTTTGTACTTCGATTCTCTAATCGATCTACAAAATCAATTTGGTTATTTACTTCGATTTGGTTTTGTACTTCGATTTTGCTTGGCATACCCGAGAACCCTAACTGATCATTATTTGGTTTTCAAGATTCTTGTAAAATAGAAGAAAAATGTGAATTAAAGCTTTTGTTTTTACCTTTGATTTCACCGCCAGAGGAAAGGAAAGGGGTTTTTAGGATGGGTACAAAAGAGTGTTGCAATGAATTTTAGTAGATTTGGTGAGTTTAATGTGGGTTTGTTGTTTTTTATTTTTGCTATCTCACACAACCAATACTTTGCTACCAATGTGCAAAATCAAGAGGATAGAAAAGGTTTCCAGCTGGATTGAAGAGACTTTAGCAAGAAACTAGCTTCTTGGAGGTTTGATTTATTTCTTTTTTGAATTTAAAACTTTTTGTGTTTATTGGGTTTCTTTATGCTTTATTCTGTATGAGTTCTTGTGTTTACTTCAAAATTGGAACTTTTTTATTTTACAAGTTTGTTTCCTCGAATTTTGATCAATTTCATATGTGGGTTTGTTTGATATTTTCATATAGGAAGTCGATTTTCCATGGAAATGTTTTACTTCTGTCAGGTTTTTTGTAGTTTATGATGCTTGTGGGGAACTGAAGAGTTGCTAAGTACAGTTAATGCTGCTAGCAGAACCTGGTTACTACTTCTGATGTTAATGCTGCTGATACAGGTTAGTGCTGCTAGATCAAAGATTAATACTGCTGAAAGAAGTTACTACTGCTAAGCAAGTTTAGTACTGCTAAGTAGTTAGTACTGCTGGAGTTAGTACTGCTAGAACAAAGTTAATACTGTTGAGCATGGTTAGTACTGCTGAACTTAGTACTGCTTAGAGTATTAATGCTGCTGAAGAGTTAATGCTGCTGATAAGATGAAGATTCGTATGGCAAGGATGACAGCTGGATTGAAGATATTCATGGAAGCTTGAAGATAATGATGGAAGATTATACTGAAGATCTTTTATTATTTTGTAATTATCTTTCATCTTCAGTATATGTATAGAATAGTTTGTTTTCTTTAGTTGTAACAATAATTCTGAGTTTTAGCTTTCATAGAGAGAATCAACCTCAAGGTTAGAACCCTAATTCTAGAGAAGTAGAATTCGTATTGGTGAGCTTGTTCATCAGTATTGAGGTTGTGTGTAAAAGCTTGTGACTGTTAATCATTCAATAAGAGTTTACAAGTTGTGATTTTGATTCACTGTTTCATTGTTTTTCTGAATATTAAAGTGCTATTCCACAGCTTCTTTAATATTGTTTTCTGAGTGTTTATTCTTGTTAAGAATTTAAGATCCTGACAAGTGGTATCAGAGCCATATTCTCAGAAATCTCATTCATCATGGAAAACGCAGTTGAATCAAACAGTACCCTGGTCTCAAAGGTCCCAATGCTCAGATCCAATGAATTTGACATGTGGAAGATTAGGATCAAGCAATATATTCTTCTCACAGATTACTCTATGTGGGACATCATTGAGAATGGCCCATCTGATGAAGGAAAGATTGGTCCAGATGGAAAAAGAACTCCACCAAAGACGGATGCAGAAAAGAAGTCAAGACAGACAGAGATGAAAGCCTTAAGCACACTGCTTTTGGCCATTCCTAATGAATATCAACATCAATTCTGCAGTTGCACTGATGCACAGATGCCCTGGAATGCTCTAGAGAAGAGATTCTCAGGTACCAAAAGTACCAAGAGAAATCAGAAGGCTATATTGAAGCAACAATATGAGAACTTTATGTCAACCAAGAATGAGTCCATGACTCAAACTTTTGACAGGTTTAACAAGCTAATTGGTGAACTAGCTACAGTTGGAGTACAAATTGATCAAGATGATCTAAATAGGAAGTTCTTAAGGTCCCTGAGTGATGAATGAACCATGTATACTGTCTCTTTCAGACAGAATGATCAACTGGAAGAAAAGGAACTTGATGATCTATACAATGATCTAAGAGTTTTTGAATCTGAGGTAGAGGCTAAGAAGAAGCCTTCTGGGTATGTTCACAATGTTGCACTCCTATCAGCGTCAATTGATTCTACTTCCAACCCTGAATCAGTTAGTGCTGCTAATGGAGCAAATCAAGAGAAAGGCACTGAATCTGTGTTTGAAGCCTTTCCGTCCAGTCATGGAAACTCCTCTCTAATTAATGATGACTTGGAACAACTCCATCCAGATGATCTTGAAGAGATGGACATTAAATGGCAGATGACCATGCTCTCTATGAGAGTAAAGAAGTTCATTAAGAGAACTGGGAGAAACAACTTCTCCCAAAGAAGAGAAGATGGAGCAGGTTTTGACAAGTCAAAGGTGGAATGTTATAAATGTCATCTGAAGGGGCACTTTGCTAGAGAATGCAGAAGTGGAGTGTCTCACAACAACATCCACCAACAAACACAGTCTGGAAGCTTCAATAACAACAGAAACTCTGCTTAAGCCCTAGTTTCTCAACAAGGTATGGGGTTTGACTGGAGTGATCAAGCAGAAGAGGCTATCCAAAACCAAGCTCTCATGGCAGAAGTTTCTGATCTCCCAACTGAGGTAATTTCTAATCTTTGTTCTCAAAATTGTATAGACACAGTTAAAAGGTACAGGGATCACAATCAAAGTATGAGTGATAACCTGAAGAGATTAGAAAAGGACATAAAAGACTATGTGAAGATTGTTGAGAGATTTGAGGAACAAATTAGAGGTTTCCAAGCCAATGAACTTCAGCACATGTATGACACCAATTACTGGAAGTGGGAGAAAGATCAGTATGAGTTTAAGCTAAGACAAAAAGAAGAGGAGTGTGAGAAGATAAAAAGTGAGTATGAGAAAGCTAAGCTTGACATTGAGAAGTATTCATATGCTTCTAAAGCTATGGACTCTTGATATGTATTGAGTTTTCAATACATATTGCGTATTTTTCTTTTCTTTTAGGATTTAAATTTTCTTTATCCCGAATAATTGAGTCATTTTCTTATCTTATTTTATATTTTCTCTCATACATGGAACTAAGTATAGTAGTTAACTAATTGTTGCTATTTTGCGTAAAACGACCTAAAATCTTGTGTTTATTGTAATGTCAGGTTGAATGCTGCAGCATTGGGACTGAAATGAATATGAAGATTAAAGAACACTTTTTGGAAGCAAAGGAAATCTTTGACTTATTGTTCTTTCCAAATCTTTGTATTATTTGAAGAAATCATATTTTTGTTGGCTGAACTTAGAAACAAGTGGATTGGACAAAACCATGGGTATAACTTTAGTTGGTAGTCCTTATATATAGTATTTTAAGTTTTCAATTTTTACTACTTTGCCATCATGGATTGGTATAAATTGGTGATGTGTTCTCATGTTTTGGATCATCTTTTGGGTTGTAATTCATCCAAGGAGAGAATTGCTACATTGAAATTCTCTCTACAAAGTTTAATATTAAGTCTTCATAGTTTTATAATTTGTGTTCATCATTATTAATTGCTTGTCCTTATATTTCTTTACTTATTATATTTACTTTATGCGTTCTACATTTCCGTCATTTAATTTTTGTCATTTATATACCGTCATTTACATTATGTCTTTAATTTATGTCATTTACTTTTATTGCAATTTATATTACGTAATGAGTAGCTAATTTTATAGTTTGGGTGTGAGACAAAAAGGGAGTTTGTAAACCAAAAACTAGTGGACTTTGTTCTTCAATAACATTGTTCCCCTATGTCATTTTAAGTTTTATAAATCCAAAAGCACTTCTTGACGAATTGATCACTTCTTAAAGTGTGAAAGTGCCATGGACTTAGGAATAAGCCATGAAAAAACACGTCAGTTTGAATGATACGAGAAGTATACTTGGAAGAGTTACTAGCAAGGGAACTTGCTATCTTTGTTTTTCAAACCGATTGATTCTTGACGGGTTGATCACTAGTCAAAGTGTTAAAGTGTAGTGGACTCAGGAATGAGCCACTAAGAACACGTCAACTTGAATGATATGAGAATCGACTCGGAAGAGTGATTTTTAAACAAAGGCATTTGTTTTTCCATATACTTTAAAGAAACCATTTGACACTCACACTGGTCCGGACATTTGCATAGGCATATGTTGATTGAAGGCTAAACAAAAGTGCAATGGTAGATATCTGGAAGGATCCTCTTTAAAGTACATGGTGAAACTTGTTGTTGATGAACTAATGCTATAGCATTCCTATAGCATTGACCTCCAAAATTTGTGTTTACTCCTCACTTTAAGTCTTGCACCCATTCTATCTTTATATATCTTGTTAATCATATCATTGTTAACCAACTCAAAAAAGTCTTCAAATTCGCCATCTGAAATCTCTTCTTTTACTACACTTTTATTACGCTTTTACACCAATCTCTGTGGGACGATATTCGGTATTTTACCATTTTATTACTTGAAAAGACGATATTGGATCCCGTTGTATACTTGCTTTGAGATTCAATTATCACGTGTCTTAGAGGTGTGAAAACATTTCGTATCAAGTTTTTGGCGCCGTTGCCGGGGATTGGCTCGCTAAAAGTCTATAAAAGTTTGTTAAAAGATTTGATTTTTCTAACATCTCATTGATCTCATTTTGAAGTGGTTTATGCCCAGAATACCACGTGGGGAATTGTTCGAATTTGACCCGGACATTGAAAGAACGTTTCGTAATAGGAGGAGAACGCGAAGAATTACATTGACCTTAGATCCTCCCATTATGGAACCACCTCCACCAGGTTTTGAAAATAGGGGTCCTAGACAACCACCGCTTTTAGAGAATCAAGTAAGACAACCAATCTTTCATGATGCACCACCAATTTTTGGAAATCCACCCGAGCACCCTTTTCAACAACATGGACCAAATCAAAATCATAATAATGATGATGATGATACAAAATCTAACAACAATGAGCATAGGGATGAGATTCCAAACATAATTAATCTTGCAAATTCCAAAGAGGGAAGAATTATGGACTATGTTATACCTGATTTTGAGCAATTAAATTCAGGAATAGTTAGACCCCATATGACCGCCCTCCATTTTGAACTCAAACCTATCATGTTTCTGTGTGTCCCAATATGCAATCATTCAATCAAGCAATAACATAAACAATATAATAAATCAAACCTGATATTGATATTCAATGGATTCAAAGGATTACAAGGTTGGAATTGAAATCCTCTTTTTCTCTCTTCTTGTTCTTCACGGCGCCTCACACCACCACCACTAAACCTCTCTCAATAATTAATTTGCAATTAAGATCCTTAAAACCTAATTAACTCTAACCTAAACTAATTTATACTTAGGCTTTAATTAGCCTATTGGGCTTGACAAGAATTAGGCCCAACAACCTAAAACAAACTAATAATTAAAATATAAAATCTAATAAATAAAATACGTAAACCGACTTTGACTATTTATTACAAAAGGACCCTAGACTATTTGTTGAGACAACTTTATCAGCTTTAACTTCAGATTTCCATCTTCAGATAATTATGATCTTGAATCCAATAAATATGTGCATTAACAATCTCCCCCTTTGGATCAAGATCATTCTTTAAGCTCAGAAAATGTAATCTTCCTTTTTGTCTTCAGAATGTAGCAATCTTCCCAATCGATGAGAATATCTTTTGAAAAGAAATTATCTCCAGTTTCAGCTCGGAATACTTTAGCAAATCATCTTCAAAGAAAATTTCTTCAAAGCAGCAAGCAAAACTTCATAATATCTTCAGAAATTCTTTCAAAAAACCTTTGATCTCCATATTTCTTGATTGACGCTTCTCCCCCTTTTTGATGAAAAGAGCAAAGAGATCATCAAAACGTGTCTTCAAGAGATTACTTCCACCATTGATCTTGCAAACAGAACCACTGATCATCCGTCAATTCATTAATATGTTCATCCAGATCTTTGCAAATCTAGACAAATTAGAAAATGAAGTGTAACACCTGAATCAACAAATGAATCAGTTAAAATTGCCTGTCAGTAACACAAAGTCACTGTGTGTAACGAATACACAAGATAAAGGAGCTTTTATGATGGTCACTCCCCCAGGGCTTCCATTCAATCATCGAAACACCACAAAGGCAATTTCTATGAACGTTATGACAAAGAAACAAATTCTTTGTGTGTTCGTGCAAGTGATAGAATACATTAAGCAGATGATGTTTGCTTATAAGGCTCAAATAAGTGTAAACCACTGAGACAAGTAGTTAAACACAGACTCAATGTGCATTAGTAAAGTGTGAAGGTGGGGCAGACTTCCTTCTTTTCAATATCCAGATTTTCCAAATGAAAATCAGATAGCATATGTGTTGCGTCCCCTTTGAAAATGAAACATTTTCTTGTTGAGAAGAAAATGAGTAGATGGTGGGGTAAAGTCAAGAGTTGGCATGGGCTAGTTGCCTGTTTCAATAATGTTCACCAAGAATTGTGAAGCATTAGAAATGTGGCTGCCCGGCTCAGAAAGTAGTTGGTGCAGAGTTTAAAAATTCTTTTACTCTGATCTCTCACCCTCTTTCTTTTAATCTTTAAGCTCACAGCTAACCAAACTCTCTTTTAATATTGTCCCTCATCACACATCCCACACTCATTTCTTGTTGGACTCCTCACATTCTTTCACTACAGGATTAACTTCTTGGGTAGGAAACACTAGTTAACGTGAATCCATAGAAGTTCACTTAAGTCCTAGCACACTGATCCCATGTTTTCCTATGAAGCATAAGATGCTCAAGTGATTTAACTTTATCAGATAATGCTCAATGATGAAGCACAAAACATTAAAATCACACTTCCAAATCAAGAAATCTTTTTGAGAATTGGGAAGTGGTTTGAACAATTAAGAACATGTCTTACATCTCACGAAGTCAAGCTTAAAGTCATATAGATATGATCTTTGAAGCATTTCTCAACCTACAAAAGTCTAAAAGTCTAGTCAAAGTAACTTTATTCACTGAAATTGAAATAACATAAACCAGTAAAACAAATGATGTACGAGTTCTGATCAGACATAATCAGAAGTCATCGCCATACTCCTTTGACTTGATCGCTCCCCCTAACTTTATGCATTACTAACAAGTCGATCAGTAAGTACAATGCATTCAGAATTGCTCCCCCTCAAACTAACATTGATCATCTATAAGATACTTTTCACACTCCCCCTGAGATCATGAACAAACTATTAAGGAGCAGGTATCATGCGGAAATAATAATAAAGAAATGATAAAGAGATACAATAAGAAACTTTAATAGGTAACTACCGATTATGTCTTAAGATTTAACATACCAAGTCTTGAGACAAGAAAATTAAATCTCTTTTCGTCTAAAGGTTTGGTAAACAAGTCCGCAAGCTGATAATCGGTTTTTACAAAGTAAAGTTCAATTGTCCCCTTTTCTACATTATCTTTTATAAAATGATACCGGACATCTATGTGTTCGGTCTTAGTATGCTGAACAGGGTTAGCGGTAATCGCAATAGCGCTCTTCGAATCACAATAGATCGGGATTCTATTGAAATGAAATCCATAGTCTCGCAGTTGTGTTCTCATCCACAAGACCTGAGAACAGCAGCTAGCAGCAGCTACATATTCCGCTTCGGCCGTTGATGTGGAGACACATAATTGCTTCTTCGAAGCCCAACTGACGAGTTTATCTCCGAGGAATTGTATATGACCCGAGGTGCTTTTCCTGTCTAACATGCAACCAGCATGATCTGCATCTGAATAAGATGTTAGTTCTAAGCTTGTATCCTTAGGATACCACAGACCAAGATTTGCAGTCCCCCTCAGATACCTGAAAATCCGCTTTACAGCAGACAAATGGGATTCTTTAGGATTGGCCTGATATCTAGCACATAAGCATGTAGAAAACATTATATCCGACCTACTTGAAGTGAGATACATTAAGGAACCTATCATCCCTCTATAAGTCCTAACATCAACAGCCTTTCCCGAAAGATCGGTGCCAATCTTAGTACCAGGTGCCATTGGGGTACCAATCGGTTTACAATCTTCCATTTTGAACTTCCGAAGAATATCCAGAATGTATTTAGATTGATTGATAAAGATCCCCGTTGAAAATTGTTTGACATGCAATCCGAGAAAGAAATTCATCTCTCCCATCATGCTCATTTGAAAACGAGACACCATGAGGTTTGCAAAGTTCCTACAGTACTTAGGATTTGTAGAACCAAAAATAATATCATCCACATATATTTGAATAAGAATGATATCACCTTTATCCTTCTTAATGAAAAGAGTGGTATCAACCGTACCTTTTGTGAAACCCGACTTAACCAAGAATTGAGATAGAATATCATACCAGGCGCGAGGAGCTTGTTTCAGTCCATAAAGAGCTTTATCCAAGATGTAGACATGGTTCGGCTTATCTGGATTTACAAACCCTTCTGGCTGTGAGACGTAGACTTCTTCCTTGAGTACTCCATTCAGAAAAGTTGTCTTCACGTCCATTTGATAGACGGTGAAGTTCTTGTGGGCTGCGTAGGCTAAGAACATCCGAATTGCCTCTATACGTGCCACTGGAGCATAAGTTTCATCGTAGTCTATCCCTTCCTCTTGCCTATATCCCTTGGCGACAAGTCGTGCTTTGTTTCGGATAACGGTGCCATCTTCATCTTTCTTGTTTTTGAACACCCATTTCGTACCAATGATGGTTTTACCTTGCGGTTTGGGTACGAGTCTCCAGACTTTCAGTGCTTCAAACTGATTCAGCTCATCTTGCATCGCAGTTACCCAATCTGAATCGGCAAGGGCCTCAGATACGCGTGTAGGCTCGATCTTGCTCAGAAAGGATTCATACATACATAGATTTGATGTTGCGGACCTAGTTTGCACCGGTGCAGAAGGATCTCCAATAATTTGATGTATTGGGTGCTCTTTGGTCCACTTATGTTCATGAGGGAGTGGATTAGATGCATGTTGATCATTGTCCGCATCTAGGAATCCACTGGTATCTCCTTCAGATGGTTCAGAATTAACGGGGGCTTCAGTTGAAGTAGTTGTTGCAGAAGTAGCAGTAGGTACAGCTTGGTCAATCTGTTGATCAGTCCCTACAGTACATCCTACGGAGTCAGCTACTTCTGTCTCGGCATTGTTGGTCACAACTTCAACTGTTGGAGTAGGCTTTTGAACTGGAACTTCTTGCTGAATAGGGGAACCATATTCAGTAGAGATATCGGAAGTGGTCGGATGAGTAGTCATCGAGTCTTCTATCCTGTCAACCACAACAGAGTTAGGCAATTTAGACCCAAGAAATTCATCATAGAACAGTTCAAATAATAAATCCAAATCAGATAAATTAGAGGTAGACGACGAAGCGCCATCTGATTTGTTCTCTTGTGGTGCAGGTCCTGGACTGGTTGGTCCAGAAGCTAATACTCCAGTAATGACGGGTTCTGAACTGATGTGCTCAGAAGCCATTTCCTCATCGAATGTAACATTGATGCTCTCGATCACTGTCTTCGACTTCTTTAAATAAACACGATATGCAGACGATGTAGAGGAATAACCAACAAAGATGCCTTCATTCGCCTTAGCACTGAACTTGTTCAGATTCTCTCGGTCGTTTAGAACATAACACGTACAACCAAAAACATGAAAATATTTAATGGTTGGTGTGCGGTTGTTGATCAATGCATACGGAGTCTTCTTAAATCGGCGGTGTATCATGGAGCGATTCTGAGTGTGACACGCAGTCGATACAGCTTCAGCCCATAAAAATAAAGGTAATTCAGATTGATTGAGCATTGTCCGGGCGGCCTCGACAAGTGTACGATTTCGCCTTTCGACGACTCCGTTCTGTTGAGGCGTGCGAGCAGCAGAGTATTGATGTGATATCCCGACTGATTCGAGATATTCTTCGACTGTCTTGTTCTTGAACTCTGTGCCGTTGTCAGTCCTGAGAATCTTGACTTGTTTTTGCAGATTGACTTGAGTTGTCTTTAGAAACGTAATGAGAACATTGGGAGTCTCATCTTTAGACCGTAGAAACTTAACCCAAGTGTATCGCGTATAGTCATCCACAATAACCAACACATACTTCTTTCCTCCTAAGCTTTGCGTTCGCATAGGACCGCATAGATCCATATGCAACAACTCTAATGGAGAGTTGGTACTAGGTTCAGGCTTTGGTTTGTGTAGGGCTCTCTTCATCTTTCCCTTTTCACACGCTGCACATAGATGTTCTTTCTCATACTTCAGCTCTGGAAGACCTTTCACTAGCTTACCACTGACCAGCTTGTTGATGTACCGAAAGTTGAGATGAGAAAGCCGTCGATGCCATATATCCAGCTTTGTTGCATCGAGGCCTTTGATAGTAGACAGACCTGATTGTCAGCCTGTACCTTTGACAAATTGATGGTGTAGAGGTTTGACTTGCGAGATCCGACCAGGAGTTCTTTTCCTTCTTCAGTGCGTATTGAACATGTCTTGGCCTTGAAATTAACCTCTAAATCTTTGTCGCAGAACTGGCCAATGCTGAACAGGTTGTGCCCTAAGCCTTCAACGTAACTCACCTTCTTGATCGTAAGATTTTCATGTACAACATCACCATATCCCAGAATAGGTGAAAACTGATCATTCCCAAAACGAACTGTGCCACAGTATTTGTCCTTATAATTAGACAACATACTCTTCTGCCCGGTCATATGTTTGGAACACCCACTATCCAAATACCACATATGACGGGTCTGCACAAAACAAATCAAGAAAGAAGAGGTTTAGGAACCCATTTAAAAATGGGACCTCCACTATTAGTACTTGATTTTGGCACCCATTTAAATTTGGGTCCACTTTCTCTTTGAAAACCAGAAGCATGATAAGACGTATGATAATGATAATATGAAACATTATATGAACCATACCAAACATCAGAATATCTACGAGAAGCATAATCACATTCACCATAATTTAAAAACTTTTTAGTACTAGATGGAGCTAACTGAAATAATTGCTTTATAGAATATTTCTTGCGAGAATCAACAAGATTATTTTTAAAAATAGCAACATTCACACTCAAATCATCTTTACTAGAAGTCTTTTTATTCAAAATAAAACTAGAACTAGATTTAGCTTTCTCGTCTATCTTCTGTTTCGGTATCCATGCAGTCTTAACTCCAACCCTTTGCTTTCTCAAATCTGAAACATTTGAAACTTTAGAATTAGAATGATGAGAATTAAGAGAATGCATCTTCTTTGGCTTACCAGTGTGGATCGGTTTATGTGAAAGCTGAGATTTTTGTTGCTTACCTTTTGCTTTCTTTGATTTCACAGAAACTGATTTATCAACTTTCGTTGATGTTTCACCTTTTTCATGTACACTGGGTAATCCAAAGGAATTTACAACACAAGATGAATGATGAGGAAGTTTAGAAGAAAATTCAAACTGAGAAACACACTTATTTAAAACGCCTTTAGAGTTTAAGAAATTAAGCTCATTATTAAGTGAATCAGATCTGTCATCCGAATTTAAAGCCTTGGAGAGTTTAGGAAAATTAGAATTTTTGAACACTGTTGAAAAAACAGTTTGTTCTAAGTCCATCAAAATTCTTTCATCTGAAAGAGTATTCTCAAGTTCAGAAATTTTACTTTCCAAAACGAGGGGAGGAACGTACAGCTTACCTTCAATGGGTTTAGCCTCCAACTCTTTAACAGAATAACTCTCAAAATAATCATTTGAAAGAAATTTTGATTTATTAGAACGATAACTGTTATTCAACTTCTCATAGCGAAATGGAAGTTGAACTTTAGTTGTGTTCTTTCTTTTATCATATTTGTCGGTCCAACAATACTACTTAACAAGTTCTTAGAAACAACACAATAAGATTACCAACCTGTTTGATATATAAAATAACGATTACAAGGTTGATCGATTAAGCTTTGCTTTGTGTTCTCAATCTTTTCTCTCTTTTACACCTTCTTGTGTGTGTTTGTATGTTTGATCTCTATGTGATTGAGAGAGACTAGAGACACAATATTTAATCCACTAAGTGTGTCTAACACACTATCTAGATAATATCTAGATATTAATTCTAGATATTATATCTAATAAAGCTAACTAACTTATACTAGAAACTAACTAAACTAGGTAAGATACCTTTATCTAACTATTACAATACTATAACTTAGATATTAAATCTAAGTAAACTAATACAATTACATTGAATTACATTGACATTTATTACAAACGACATTGACTTTAACATTGAGAGTCGACGTTCCGGCTTTAGCTTCAGATTGCGATCTTCAGTTTGGATGATCTTGAATCCAATGAGACTGTGGTCTAACAATCTCCCCCTTTGGATCAAGATCATATAATAAAAAGATTTATCGAATTCAGTCTTCTTGTTCAGCTCAGAAGATGCAATCTCTTTCTCTAAATTCAGCATGTCTTCAATCTAACAATCTTCCCTATTGAAGAGTAGACGTGATTCTTGAAACATGTGATCTTTGCCATTTCTTGTGTAGTCATTCTCCCCCTTTTTGATGTTAAGTGCAACGACTTCATCAAAATTAGTTGTAAGAAATGTCAATCTGACGGTTAGAGCCCCTGATTCGTCAATTCATAAGAGATTCATCTAGATTTTTGCAAATCCAGACAAATGTGTCGTGTAACACCTGAAATCAACTAATGAATCAGTTATCATGCCTGTCAGTACCACTAAGTCACTGAGTGTAACGAATACACATTGGAAAGGAGCTGTTTTGATGTTGACTCCCCCAGGGCTTCCATTTAATCATCGAAACACCACAAAGGTAATTTCTATAAACGTTATGACAAAGAAACTAATTCCTTGTGTGTTCGTGCTTGTGTTTGAAAGAATTAAGCACAGATGATTGCTTATTGGCTCAAAATTGTGTAAACCACTAAGACAACAGTAAGTTAAACACAGACTCAATGTGCATGATTGAAGTGCGAAGGTAGGGCAGACTTCCTTCTTTTCAATATCTAGATTTTTCGAATGAAAATCAGATAGCAAATGTGCTGCATCCCCTTTTGAAAATGTGAAACACTTTCTTGTTGAGAAGAAAATGAGTAGATGGTGAGGTTTGATCAAGAGTTGGCATGGGTTAGTTGCCTGTTTCAATAATGATCACCAAAGAATTGTAAATCACTAGAATGGTGGCTACCCGGCTCAGAAAAAGTTGGTGCAGAGTTTTGATATTCTTTTAACTCTGTTCTCACACGCTCTTTCTTTTAAACTTTTTGCTTTCTCTAATCACACTCATTCCTTTTCTATTTGCACACTCAATCACTAAGGATTAACTTCTTGGGTAGAAATCTCTGGTTAAGGTGATTCCATAAAAGTTGTGTTAATACCTAGCATAATGATTCTTTGTTTTCCTAGATGCACGTGATGCTCAGATGGGTTTAACTATTTCAGTTAAAGCACAATTTAGATCATGAAAACATTTAAAATACACTCCCAAAATATAAAATGTGATGAAAAATCGGGAAGTGTTTTGAACATTAAAAACAATGTTTTCTTATGATTGAAAGTTGTCCTTCTTTCAACCATATGTGAGATGAAGATATAGAATTATACCTTTACGTACGATATTCCATCTCATGAAGCTAAGCTTTAAGTCATAAACATATGAACTTGTAAGCTTCTCTCAAAAATTCTGCAAAAGTCTAATGTCAAGTCAAAGTAATAATTATTCACTTATATTGAAAAGACAAAAAGCAGTAAAACTTTTTAATGTATGAGTCCTGATCTGAAATAATCAGAAGTCATATCCGTACTCCCTTTTTGACTTGAAGAGCTCCCCCTAAAATCTTGCATTACAAAAAAATTTGACATTAAAAGGTACATGCACAAATTTTATGAGCTCCCCCTCAAAATAATATTGACCAGATGTCAATTTCTTCTCATACTCCCCTTTGGATCATGAACATATGATAGACTGACAGATATCAATCAGAGTTAAGAATGAAGAAATGATGAAAAAGTATACAATAGAAAACTTTGTTAGGTAATTACCGATTATATCTTAAGATTTAGCATACCAAGCTTAGAGATAAGAAAGTTGAACCTCTTTTCATCTAAGGGTTTGGTGAACAAATCGGCAAGTTGATAATCAGTCTTTACAAAGAAAAGTTCAATTATTCCTTTTTCAACATGATCTTTAATAAAGTGATACCTGACGTCTATGTGTTTTGTCTTTGTGTGTTGAACAGGATTCGCTGTGATTGCGATGGCGCTCTTGGAGTCACAGTAGATCGGGATCTTATTGAAGTGGAAACCGTAGTCGCGTAATTGAGTTCGCATCCATAAGACCTGAGAACAGCAGCTAGCAGCAGCTACATACTCTGCTTCGGCCGTAGAAGTTGAAACGCAAAGTTGCTTCTTTGATCCCCAACTTACTAATTTGTCACCGAGGAACTGCACATGTCCTGACGTGCTCTTCCTGTCTAACATACAACCT
Organism: Arctium lappa; assembly: GCA_023525745.1. Lineage (NCBI taxonomy): Eukaryota > Viridiplantae > Streptophyta > Magnoliopsida > Asterales > Asteraceae > Arctium > Arctium lappa. The sequence goes on from CM042050.1 coordinate 114,943,440, forward strand.
GCATGATCTGCATCTGTGTAGGCTGTTAGTTCAAAACTAGTATCTTTAGGATACCACAGACCGAGATCTGCAGTGCCCTTTAGATACCTGAAAATGCGCTTTACGGCAGTCAAATGGATTTCTTTAGGATTGGCCTGATATCTTGCACATAAGCATGTTGAGAACATTATATCTGGCCTACTCGACGTAAGATACATTAAAGAACCTATCATCCCTCGATAAGTCCTAATATCAACAGCCTTTCCCGAAGGATCGGTGCCAATTTTAGTACCTGGTGCCATTGGGGTACCAATCGGTTTTGAATTTTCCATTTGGAACTTCCGAAGAATATCCCTAATGTACTTTGATTGATTGATAAAGATACCCGTAGAAAATTGTTTTACTTGAAGCCCGAGAAAGAAGTTCATCTCTCCCATCAAGTTCATTTGAAATCTAGACACCATAAGGTTTGCAAAATTCTTACGGTACTTAGTATTAGTTGAACCAAAGATAATATCATCTACATAGATTTGAATTAGAATGATATCGCCTTTTTCCTTTTTAATAAACAAAGTGGTATCCACCGTACCTTTGGAAAACCCAGACTTAACTAGAAAAGTGGAAAGGACATCATACCAGGCTCGAGGTGCTTGTTTCAGACCGTAGAGTGCTTTGTCAAGAATGTAGACGTGATTCGGCTTCTCTTGATTGACAAAACCCTCTGGCTGAGAGACGTAGACTTCCTCCTTCAGAATTCCATTGGGAATGCTGTCTTCACGTCCATTTGAAAGACCGTGAAGTTCTTGTGGGCTGCGTAGGCTAGAAACATTCTGATTGCCTCTAATCGCGCCACAGGAGCATATGTTTCGTCATAGTCTATTCCTTCCTCTTGTCTGTATCCTTTGGCTACTACTCTTGCCTTGTTCCGGATGACGGTACCAGCTTCGTCTTTCTTAATTTTGAAGATCCACTTCGTACCTATAATAGTTTTACCTTGAGGTTTTGGTACGAGTCTCCAGACTTTAAGTGCATCGAACTGATTCAGCTCTTCTTGCATTGAGACCACCCATTCTGGATCAGCAAGAGCTTCTGATACTCTTGTTGGCTCAATCTTGCTTAGAAAGGAGTCATGCATGCACATGTTCATTGATGCTGACCTAGTTTGCACCGGTTTTGATGGATCGCCTATGATCTGGCTTATCGGATGCTCTTTGGTCCATTTATGTTCATGAGGCAATGGATTATATGAATGTATGTCAATTGTGTTATCTATAAATCCACTTGTACCTTCTTCGGTTTGTTCATGAGGAGTGATTTCAGTTGAAGTGGCAGGTGCAGAAGGCTCAGCAGGTACAGCTTGTTCTGGCTGTAGATTGATCTGTACAGAACATCCTACTGTTTCAGCTACTTCTGTCTCGTTCTGATTTGTCACTTCTTCAACTGTTGGAGTCGGCATTTGAATTGTTATCTCTTGTTGAATCGAAGCATTTGATTCAATTGGAACATCTGAACTGGTTGGATGAGTAGGCGTTAAGACTTCCATCCTGTCAACCACAACAGATTTCTTTACATTAGATCCGAGATATTCATCATAAAACATTTCAAATAATAAATCTAAATCAGATAAATGGTTAGTAGAAGTTGATGCTTCATCTGATTTGTTCTGTTGAGACATAGGTCCTGGACTGAGTTGCCCAGAAGCTAGTATTCCTGTTATTGCGGGTTCTGAACGTTGTTGTTCGGAAGCCATTTCTTCATCAAAGGAGACGTTGACGCTTTCAAGCACCGTCTTTGTCTTCTTTAGATAGATACGATATGCAGTTGCTGTTGAGGAATATCCAATGAAGTTTCCTTCATCTGCCTTAGCGCTGAATTTGTTGAGATTCTCCCTATCGTTTAGTACGAAACACTTACATCCAAATATATGAAAATATTTGATTGTAGGTGTTCTGTTGTTGATTAACGCATAAGGAGTCTTTTTGAACCTTCGATGTATCATGGATCGATTCTGTGTGTAGCACGCGGTCGAAACAGCTTCTGCCCACAAAAATAGAGGTAAGTTGGAATGACTTAGCATAGTACGAGCAGCCTCGACTAGCGTTCGATTTCTTCTTTCAACTACTCCATTTTGTTGAGGCGTTCGAGCAGCAGAGTATTGATGTGAAATCCCGACAGATTCGAGATATTCTTCAACTTTGTTGTTCTTGAACTCTGTGCTGTTATCTGTTCTTAGAAACTAGACCGGTTTCTGCAGATTCACCTGGGTCGTCTTCAGGAATGTAATGATAACATCTGGTGTCTCATCCTTTGAACGAAGAAACTTGACCCATGTGTATCGCGAATAGTCGTCCACGATCACGAGTATGTACTTCTTGCCACCTAAGCTTTGAGTGCGCATTGGACCGCATAGATCCATATGCAATAACTCTAAAGGAGCTTTTGTACTTGGTTCAGGCTTCGGTTTATGAGGTGCTCTCTTCATCTTTCCTTTTTCACAAGCTGCGCAAAGATGTTCTCTTTCGTATTTCAGCTCTGGAAGTCCTTTGACGAGCTTTCCACTGACCAGATCGTTGATGTACCTGAATTTGAGGTGAGAAAGACGTCGATGCCATAACCAACTTTGTTGCATCGAAGCTTTCGATAGTAGACAAACTTGTTTGTCAGTCTGGACATTTGATAAGTTGATTGTGTAGAGGTCTGATTCTCGTGTACCGACCAAGAGTTCTTCGCCTTCTTCATTGCGAACAGAACAACTCTTGGCTTTGAAGTTGACCTCTAAGTCTTTGTCACAGAACTGGCCTATACTGAACAAGTTGTGTCCTAAGCCTTCTACATAGCTCACCTTCTTGATAGTGACATTGTTATGTTGTACATCACCGTATCCCATGATTGGAGAAAACTGGTCGTTGCCAAATCTTACTGTTCCACAATATTTGTCTTTAAAGTTGGACAGTATCTCTTTTTGCCCTGTCATGTGCTTTGAACATCCGCTGTCCAAGAACCATGTATGACAAGTCTGCATAAGAGTAATTAGAAATTTAGATTTGTATATGACAACATTGGAATATACACTTTGGTCATCGAAGTGCGGGTCTTGAACTGATTTGTTCAAAAGCCTATTTCGACTTTGATGTTCGGGTTTTGAACTGCATTATCCAAAAACCTATTTTTAACATTGAAGAACGAGTCCTGATCTGTACATAATCAGAAGTCGCTTTCTCTCTAAGCTTTGTGTGCCTGCAACACAGATTTCACTTTAGGTACCCATTGGAATTTGGGTCCTACTGTGTTAGCACAAGATATTGGTATCCATTTCAAATTGGATCCTATTTTCTTTTGAAATGCATGAGAAGAATTGGTATGAGATGAATGCACATGGTAATTTCCAAACCAATCTTCAGAATCTTGACAAGATATAGATATATGTTTATCATAAAAAGAAGACTTTCCAGCAGATAAAGATAACTGAAATAATTGCTTCATTGTATATTGTTTACGAGAAACAACAAGTTTTGGGTTCAAAACAGCAATATCAGCAATTACAACATCTTTAGTAAGCGAAGTCTTATTACAATTAACACTACTAGACGTTAAGACGGTCTTGTCAAGGTTCCGTTTGGGTTGCCACAGAGAATTTGCTTCTGGCCTTTGATTTCTCAGATTTGAAAAATGTAAAGCTGGTGAGTTAGACCTTGGAGCAACAAACAAATGATTCTTCTTGGAATTACCAGTAGTGGTCGGTTTCTGTGAATGCTGAGATATTTTCTTACCTTTAGCACTCTTAGCGTTCACAGAGACTGATTTATCAACGAAAGCTTTCGTTGATTTTGCACTGTTCACAGACTTACTGGTTTTTCTTAAAGTTTTCTTCACAAATGATGAATGGTTGGGTAGTTTTGTATTAAAGTCAAAGAGATTGGAACTATCATCTGAACTACCGTCAAAGTTCAAAAAATCAAGACTTTTATTTGATGAACCAGACAAATCATTAGAGTTTGAAGCTTTTGAAAGAACAGAATTTGAAAACACGGTTGTAAAAATGCTTTGTTCAATATTTATCATAAGTCTTACATCTGATAAGGAAGTCTCGAGTTCAGAAATTTTACGTTCTAAAACGAGAGGAGGGACATATAATTTACCTTTGATAGGCTTCGCCTCCATTTCCTTTACAGAATAACTTGGAAAGAAATCACTTGAAAGTGGTTCCTTCTTTTTATATATTGGGTTTTCATCATAACTATTATTCAACTTCGCATAATAAAATGGAAGATGAACTTTACCTGATTTCATCCGTTTTTCCGTTTCATTGGCTTCATCCTCTTTTGACAGTTTAGTCCAAAAGGTTTTAAACGCGGGGAGTCTGCGGGCTAATTGCATATTAAGATGATCATAAAGTCCTGGAACTTCAGACATCCTCTTTTGTAGACAGTGAGGATTCTTATAACCGATTCCCCATCTCTCTGTTTCCTCTTTGGGTTTGTTCAGAAAAATAGTCTGTTCAGTTTGACCCATTTTATACAACTTCTCTTCCAAACTTTTTAGTTTTCCTAACAAAGAAAAGTTCTCTTTTGTACAAGAAGTATGCAACTTTTTAAGCTCAAAAATATCTACCGCACCTTTTAGCAGTTGAGATTTAAGATCAGAATTCTCTTTTAGAATTATTGTCTTTTCCTTAGCATTGGTGTCATTTTCTTTATGTAAAACCTCAATTAATACTTTCTTCTCAGCAATTTCATTGCTAAGTTTCTGTATTAATTGGTTTTTGTCTGTCATGACACCATTATCATGTTTAGGATTAGATTCTAACTCTCTTTGTTTCATACTCATGGCATGCATTTTATTCATGAATTCTAAATCAGAAAGATTACATACCTCATCTTCTTCATTGTCAGAATCAGCTTCAGCATCTGATTCTATCTTGCCCATCAAGCACATGTTGACGGCTTCTTCTCTATCTTCATCATCTTCTTCTTCATCATCTGAGTGATCGAGCCAGTATTCGTCCTCAGCCATCAATGCCTTGCCTGCCTCTTGTTGTTTTGCAAGAAGCATCTTGTTCTTGTAGTAGTCTGAATTTCTGACTTTAGATCTGCGGCAGTCTTTGGCATAGTGACCTGGTTTACCACAGTTGTAGCATGTAGGCGGTTCTGGCTGACTTGATCCTTCAGCTTTGAATTTCCTTTCTTCCGGTCTCCTCTTCTCTATCCTCTTTCCTTCCGACTGAAACCTTCTTTCTTCAGGTTTCCTTTCCTCTGATCTTCTCCCCTCAAATCTGCTACCTTCAATCCTTTCTTTGTGAATGTAGTTGTTTGGACCAGATGAATATCTCTGATTATTTGATGTTGGCTTTGTGTAGAACCTTTTCTGAAAGGCACTAGTCAGCATCATCATTGCTTGCTTCAGCTGATCATTTTCATCTGATTCTGAGTTTGCACAACCTTCATCTTCTTCATCTGATTCATATACAGTCGCCTTGTTCTTCTTCTTTCTAACTACAAGGGCGACTTTGTCTTCAATTACCTTTCCTCTTTGTCTCTTCTCATCCAGAATTTCATCCACCTCTTCTTCATTTTGACGGAGGGTTTCATACACCTCGTGAAGTGGAATCTCATTCAAGTCTTTAATCTGCTTCATCTGACGAGCAAATCTTTTCCATTCAGGTTGAAGAATACTAAGGAATTTGATATTCAGCTCATTTTGAGATTTGTGAACTTTGTTCTTGCTAAGTTCATTTAGCAATGTCACAAACCTGTCATAGGTTTCTTCTAAGGTTTCTCCCACCCTGCCTCTAAATTCTTCATAGTTATTTAGGCAGTTGGAGATCTTTAGCTGATTTCCAATTTTTGAACCCAACATCATTTTCTCGAGCTGATCCCACATTTCTTTACCTGAAGCCTTGTAACTGTCAATCTTGACGTATATTTCATTTGGGATCCCCTGTAAGATGTATGACTTTGATAATTTGTCGCCTTTGGCTCTTCTGAGGTTATCATCTTGTAGCTCGTGATACTTTAGTTCAACCTGAGTAGGCACGTTATCAATTACACGAGTCGTCATTGGTGGTGTCATAATCCCTTCTTCTATAGATGTTCTGATATAATCACCCAGCTCGTATCTGTCAATGAAGTTTAGAAACCTATCCTTCCACTGTTCGTATTCTCCTTTGAAGAGAACTGGTGGCTTGGTGTCAGTTCCTATTGCAAGGGCTTCTCTGGATGTCATCTCTAATTATGGAATAAAGAGAAATGCGGGTCTTTGAGGAATGAACCGAGAAGTTGAGGAATGCGGGTGCTTTGGGACCCGAGTTGTAAAGAATGTGGGTGCTTGAGGAATGAACCGAGGTTTGCGGGTCTGAGCTATGCGGGTCTCTTGGGAACCGAGAAGTTGAGCTTTTCGGGTCACTTGGGAACCGAGAAGTTGAGCTTTTCGGGTCACTTGGGAACCGAGAAGTTGAGCTTTTCGGGTCACTTGGGAACCGAGAAGTTGAGCTTTTCGGGTTATTCAACCTCTGGAATGCGGGTGTTCGACCTGTTCTTCTGTAAATCGTATGAATCTTGTTCCTGAAACGATTTAGCAATAACAAACACTACCCTTATGTCTAGAAACACTTCTAGAACAGATTGTAGGCACTCGATCTCACTAAAACACTCTTTTTAGAAAATAATCTGATCGCACAGTGACTTACTCTTCTCAACTCTTTTCTCACAAAAACCAGAAATTAGAACTCGATTTAAGCTTTAACGTGAAATTAAACACATACAACTCGATCTAGCATGTATTTCGATCACACTCTGATCGATTCTAACACCTAAAACACTCTTACACTCGAAATTAATTTTTCTTGAAGAACACAGAGACTATTTTTCTGAAAAACTTGTTTGATCTTAATCAGGCTCTGATACCAATTGTCGGTCCAACAATACTACTTAACAAGTTCTTAGAAACAACACAATAAGATTACCAACCTGTTTGATATATAAAATAACGATTACAAGGTTGATCGATTAAGCTTTGCTTTGTGTTCTCAATCTTTTCTCTCTTTTACACCTTCTTGTGTGTGTTTGTATGTTTGATCTCTATGTGATTGAGAGAGACTAGAGACACAATATTTAATCCACTAAGTGTGTCTAACACACTATCTAGATAATATCTAGATATTAATTCTAGATATTATATCTAATAAAGCTAACTAACTTATACTAGAAACTAACTAAACTAGGTAAGATACCTTTATCTAACTATTACAATACTATAACTTAGATATTAAATCTAAGTAAACTAATACAATTACATTGAATTACATTGACATTTATTACAAACGACATTGACTTTAACATTGAGAGTCGACGTTCCGGCTTTAGCTTCAGATTGCGATCTTCAGTTTGGATGATCTTGAATCCAATGAGACTGTGGTCTAACAATATTCCTTGGCTTTATCTTTTTCCGACAGACTAGTCCAAAAAGGTTTGAGTTCTTGATGTTGAGGAGCCAATAACATAAACCCAAAGTCATAAAGTGCAGGCACTTCAGATATCACCTTTTTGAGATGATGTGGGTTTTTGTAACCAAGTCCCCAAGTATCAGGTTTCTCTTTAGGTTTGTTCAAATGAATAGTGTGTTCAGTTTGTCCCAAAGAATGTAATTTTCCTTCCAAAGCATTCACCTTTTCTATTAAAGATTTATTCTCTTTTGAAGTAGAAAAGTACCTTTTAGCAATCTCTCTAGATTTAAACTCACATTCTTTAAACTTTGAACCAGTTTCAGATAACTCTTTATGAATAATAGTCTTTTCTTTAGCGCTGGTGTCTATATTTTTGTGCAAAGTTTCAATTAATACATTTTTCTCAGCAATATCATTACTAAGTTTATGTATAGATTGATTTTTCTCATTTATGACACCTCTTTCACGCTTCAGTTTCGACTCTAATTCTTGGAGTTTAGACATCATGGCATTCATTTGGTTCAATAAATCAAATTCAGTAAAGTTACATACCTCATCAGTATCTCCATCATCCGAATCAGCTTCAGCTTCTGACTGGTTCTTCCCCATCAAGCACAGATGTGCTGTCTCATCCTTCTCTCCTTCTTCAGATTCTTCATCCGAGTGGTCGAGCCAGTATTCATCCTCGGCCATTAATGCTTTTCCAGCCTCTTGTTGCTTGGCTAGAAGCATTTTATTCTTGTAATAGTCTGAGTTTCGGACTTTTGATTTGCGGCAGTCCTTGGCAAAATGACCGAGTCTACCACAGTTGTAGCACTTAATCGGTTCTTCTTTCTTGGTCTCTTCAACTCCATCCTTCTTCATTTCTTCTGATCTCCTTTCTTCAACTTTCTCTTTATGCTTGTAGTTGTTCGGACCAGACGAGTATCGCTGACTATTGGAGTTTGGCTTTTTATAGAACTTCTTTTGGAAAGCCTTGGTTAACATAAGCATGGTTTCCATCAGTTTTTCACAATCGTCAGTTTCAGACTTTTCCTCACAATCAGCTTCTTCCGAATCAGAATCTATCACCTTCTTCTTCTTTGACTTCTTAACCACAAGAGCAACTGGATCAGCAACTGCTTTGTCAGCCTTTTTCATCTCAGCCTTGATCTCTTCTACCTCTTCCTCATTCTGTCTGAGGATCTCATAAACTTCATGAAGAGGAATGTCATGCAGATCCTTCAACTGTCTCATCTGACGGGTGAACCTCTTCCATTCAGGCTGAAGATTGCTGAGAAATTTCACATTGAGCTCCACATGAGATTTGTTGATCTTGTTCTTGCTGAGCTCGTTCAGCAAAGTGACAAATCTGTCATAAGTAGCTTCGAGAGACTCTCCAGCTTTGGCTTTGAACTCTTCATAATTATTCAGGCATGTAGATACTTTGAGCTGATTGCCGACTTTGGATCCGATCATCATCTTCTCCAATTGATCCCACATTTGCTTACCGGTAGCATTATAGCTGTCAATCTTGACATATATTTCATTCGGTATGCCTTGGAGAATAAATGATCTTGCCAGCTTGTCACCCTTGTGTCTCTTCAGTTGATCTTCCGAATATTCACCAATCGGTAATTTGTACTCTGTCTCTTCTTCTTGACCATTTTCTCCAGCTACAGTGAGAACCTTGGTCGGAGGTGTCATGATCCCGTCTTTCAGAGATTTTCTGATTTCATCTCCCAAATCATGTCGATCAATGAAGTCCAAAAATCTGTCCTTCCATTGCTCGTACTCCCCCTTGAAGAGTACTGGTGGCTTCACATCTGTTCCAATAGCAAGAGCTTCCCGAGACATCTTTACTTATATGATTAGAAATCAAACTTATCTGATATTGAAACAATCAACTGGATGAGATCGTTAGAAGTCAAGATAAAATCACACAATACTGAAAAACTTAGAATGAAATTCAGAAAAATCAGATCACGAACAGAACTTTGTCCCCCTTCACAGACTTAGCACGGGGGTCCCGCTACCCGGATAGCGGGTGGGGTCAAGGGGCAACGCCCTTGCGGGGTTGAGGGGCAGCGCCCCTAGAGAAAATTTTTTGACATTTAGATGCCCTATTACAGTTTGCAAAAATCGATTTTTGACCGGTATTTAGTCGACCGGAGACTTGTAAAGACCGGTAGAGAGTTCGACCAGATAGATGTGAAGACCGGTAAGTGAAAGGACCGATATTATGTTCGACCGGGGAATTGTAACGACCGATATTGCCTTCGACCGGGAACTTGTAAAGTCCGGTCGAGGATTTGACCGATAGAATGGTAAGACCGGATGTTGGTAAGACCGGATGTTTGGTAAGACCGGATATTGGTAAGACCGGATGTTTGGTAAGACCGGATATTGGTAAGACCGGATGTTGTTCGACCGACACTATGCTTCGACCGATAATATGAAATACCGGAGTGGACAGTGAGTGTCCCGATCGAATGCTATAGACCGATAAAGGTATTCGACCGGAAGTGGACTTAGACCGATAGAAACAAAGACCGATATGTTCGATCGGAGTGTTCTTGACACAATATCGACCCAGAAACTCAAATTCAGCCCAGAAACAGATCAAAACACAAAATTAAACTCCCAAACTTTGCAAAAACGATCGATTACACGATTAGAACTGATTGCTACCAATTAATTTCAGTAAAAACCACTTTATGAAGGAATCGAATGAACACACAGTGCCGTCTCCAAACCGAACCCAGAAAACCAAATTCAACAAATTGATAATAAAAAACAATGCAATTATCAAATCAAACAATACCCAATCACTATAATATGCAAAACAAACACAATCAAACTAATATCCACTTGAATGAACAATCACACAATAAAAAACATGAATCTTTGACAGAAAAATAGAACCGAACAAAAAATTATTCAATCCAATCTGTACTGTGCTCTGATACCAATTGTGTGTCCCAATATGCAATCATTCAATCAAGCAATAACATAAACAATATAATAAATCAAACCTGATATTGATATTCAATGGATTCAAAGGATTACAAGGTTGGAATTGAAATCCTCTTTTTCTCTCTTCTTGTTCTTCACGGCGCCTCACACCACCACCACTAAACCTCTCTCAATAATTAATTTGCAATTAAGATCCTTAAAACCTAATTAACTCTAACCTAAACTAATTTATACTTAGGCTTTAATTAGCCTATTGGGCTTGACAAGAATTAGGCCCAACAACCTAAAACAAACTAATAATTAAAATATAAAATCTAATAAATAAAATACGTAAACCGACTTTGACTATTTATTACAAAAGGACCCTAGACTATTTGTTGAGACAACTTTATCAGCTTTAACTTCAGATTTCCATCTTCAGATAATTATGATCTTGAATCCAATAAATATGTGCATTAACAGTTTCATATGTTGCAAACAAATGGACAATTTGCCGGAATGCCATCGGAAGATCCTCATTCTCATTTAAAATCATTTATGGAGATCACCGATGCATTCCTGATCCCTGGGGTATCTAACGATGCCTTGAGACTCACTCTATTTCCATTCTCTCTAAGGGATCGGGCAAAGTCTTGGTTTAATTCTTTGGCACCTGGTTCTGTACCATCGTGGAGCAATATGGCTGAGAGATTTTTGCGAAAATATTTTCCACCTACCCGTAATGCTAAGTCCAGAAACGAAATCTGCATGTTTAAACAAATGGACGATGAAGCAATTCCCGATGCTTGGGAAAGGTTTAAAGAGCTGCTAAGGAAATGCCCTCACCATGGCATTCCCTACTGTATTCAACTTGAGACATTTTACAATGGGTTAAACCCCATGGCAAAACAAATGCTCGACGCGACATCAGGAGGGGCCTTTACAGCCAATACCTACAATGACGGGTATGACATTCTTGAAAAAATTTCAACAAATAATGGACATTGGGCTGATCCACGTGCCCAACCTCAAAAGAAAACAACTGGGATTCATGATGTAGATGCATATACTGCATTAACAGCACAACTTGCTTCCATGACCTCAATGCTTAAAAATTTATCTACGGGGCAGGGAGTACAACCAGTTGTTGCTACATCCAATCAATCAGTGCTTTCTGTACAATGTGTTTGTTGTGGTGGGGATCATTCTTATGAACACTGTTCTCAAAATTCTGAATCAGTAAACTATGTTCACAACAGGAATGCTCCCTATGGCAACACTTACAATGCCAGTTGGAGGCAACACCCAAATTTTTCTTGGAACAATCCATGTTTAAATCAGCCAGCTCCTAAGCCACAAGAAACTTCAAATTATCAGTCACATCATCAAAACCAAGGTTCACATCATCAAAACCAAGGTTCACATCACCAACAAAACCAAGGTTCTCAACACCAACAAAACCAAAGTTCACAGCATCATCAGAACCGGAATTTTCAAAATAACCAGCAGCATTTTCAAAAACCACCTCCACAGGCTGAATCATCATCTTCCCTGGAAGCTATGATGAGGGGTTTCATGACCCAGACTCAGACTGCACTTCGGAACTTAGAAACTCAAGTCAGTCAAATTGCACAAAACCAGAACAATAGGGCTATAGGCACTTTGCCTAGCGACACAGAAATCCCAAGGGCTCCCGGAAAAGAACATGTAAAAGCTGTGACCCTTAGGAGTGGTAAGGAATTAACAGAGACAGTGCCAAAAGAATTTGGACCAATGACTAAATCAGAATTTGAAAAAACCATACAGTCAGAACCCAATGCTACAGCATTTCCCCCTGTTGATAAGACACTTTCCAACCCACTTGGAGTCCAAACGCCTGTTGTCACCAATGATATCCCTCTTAGGACTGATTATCCTACATTATTCCCAGAAGATGACACCAGGGAAAAGACAGTGGAGAGTAGTATTCCAACCAGCTCACAAGAGAGTACAACAAAAGGCATGGAAAAACCATCTTGTTCAACACTTGCAAACAAAGCTGTTATAAAACCAGTTCCTCCCTATGTACCTTACCCCCAAAGGTTGAGGAATCAAAAGGAGGAATTGCAATTTAAAAAATTCCTAGATGTGTTTAAAGAATTGCATATCAACATACCACTTGTTGAGGCAATTGAACAAATTCCTAGTTATGCCAAGTTTCTCAAAGACATCCTCAGTAAGAAGAAGAAGTTGAATGAATATGAGACTGTAGCTCTTACTGAGGGATGTAGTGCTCTCTTGACCAATAGAATACCCCCTTAAGCTGAAAGATCCTGGGAGTTTTACCATCCCATGTTCAATAGGTGGGAAAGAAGTTGGAAAGGCTCTTTGTGATTTAGGAGCCAGTATAAATCTCATGCCACTGTCTGTTTTCAACAACTTAGGGATAGGAGAAGCCAGACCTACCACAGTCACACTCCAACTGGCTGACAAGACCATTGCCTACCCAAAAGGAAAAATAGAGGATGTCTTAGTTCAGGTTGACAAGTTCATCTTTCCGGCAGATTTTATTATCTTGGATTTTGAGGCTGATAAGGATATTCCCATCCTTTTGGGAAGACCCTTTCTAGCCACCGAAAGAACTTTGATTGATGTTCAGAAAGGAGAGCTAACCATGAGACTCCAAGATCAAAAAGTCACATTTAATGTTTTTAACTCCTTGAGATACCCTGAAGATGTTGAGGAATGTTCAAACTTAAGTGTGACTGAATCATTGTGTCATGAGGAGGGACTTAGAAAAGCCTGTGAGTTAGAGGAAGAGGATGATGATGATGTAGACCTAGCTGTCAGTGATAACCTTTCCCTAGGAGATGATGTTACTGTCCCAGTAAATGCTGTAGCATTTGAACCCTTGGAAAACAATGAACCAAAGCCTTTCACACCATCTATTATATCACCACCTGACCTGGAGTTGAAACAACTCCCATCTCACCTAAAGTATGCTTTTCTAGGAGAAGAAGGCAAATTGCCTGTCATCATCTCATCTACTCTAGGATTGCATCAAGAACAAAAGTTAGTAGATCTGTTGAAATTACACACTAAAGCCATAGGATGGACCATTGCTGACCTTAGAGGGATTAGTCCTTCTGTTTGTCAACATAAGATCATCTTAGAAGACAAGAATTTCACATCCATTGAACCACAAAGAAGATTGAACCCAGTCATGAAAGAGGTAGTGAAAAAAGAAATTTTCAAATGGTTAGATGCAGGAATTATTTTCCCAATAGCCAGTAGTTCTTGGGTAAGCCCAGTCCAGTGCATTCCAAAGAAGGGAGGGTTTACAGTCATAGCCAATGATAAAAATGAACTCATCCCTACTAGAGTGGTCTCCGGATGGAGAATTTGCATGGACTACCGTAAACTGAACAAGGCTACCCAAAAGGACCATTTTCCATTGCCTTTTGTTGATCAAATGTTAGACAGGCTGGCCGGTAAAGAGTATTATTACTTTTTGGATGGATACTCCGGATATAATCAGATAGCCATATCACCTGAGGACCAAGAAAAAACCACATTTACTTGTCCCTATGGCACTTTTGCATTTAAAAGAATGCCATTCGGACTTTGTAATGCGCCAGCAACCTTTCAAAGATGCATGATGTCCATATTTTCTGACATGCTTGAAAAATCCATTGAAATCTTTATGGATGATTTTTCTATTTACGGCTCATCCTTTGACGATTGTTTGAAAATTTTGAAAAAAGGTCTTGAAAGATGTGAGGAAAATGATTTGGTCCTCAATTGGGAAAAGTGTCATTTCATGGTTAAAGAGGGAATTGTTCTTGGACATTTAATTTCAAAAAGAGGAGTAGAGGTAGACAAAGCTAAACTTGAAATAATTTCAAAACTACCTGAACCAACCACTGTTAAGGGAATCAGAAGCTTTCTTGGTCATGCTGGATTCTACAGAAGATTCATTAAGGACTTTTCAAAAATCGCAAAACCCTTATGTCTTTTATTACAACATGACCAAAAGTTCATTTTTAATGAGGATTGTAGAAATGCATTCCTTATTTTGAAAGAAGCTTTGGTAACTGCACCAGTGGTTGTTGCTCCAGATTGGAACAAACCCTTTGAAATCATGTGTGACGCAAGTGATTGGGCTGTAGGTGCAGTACTAGGTCAAAGGAGAGAAAAGATTTTTCATTCAATCTATTATGCAAGTAAAACATTGAATGAAGCACAAATCAACTACACAACAACAGAAAAAGAACTTTTGGCTGTGGTTTTTGCCTTTGAGAGATTTAGATCATATTTAATGGGAACAAAAATCATTGTGCATACTGATCATGCAGCCATTAAATACTTGGTCTCAAAAAAGGATGCTAAACCTAGGTTAATTAGATGGGTTCTGTTGTTACAAGAGTTTGACCTAGAGATTGTGGATAGGAAGGGAGTAGACAACCAAGTAGCAGATCACCTGTCCAGGCTAGAGAACCATGAAATAGAGTAAAAAGAAGGGGAAATCATTGAAACTTTCCCAGATGAGAGAATCCTGATGCTACAGCATTCAGTCATGCCTTGGTATGCTGATATTGCTAATTACTTAGCTTGTGGAATCAAACCATGTGATTACACCCACCATATGCTCAAGAAGTTCATCCATGATACCAAGTTTTATCTTTGGAATGATCCTTATCTGTTCAAAATTGGAACAGATCAGATATTGAGAAGATGCATTCCAAAAACTGAGATGGCAGCAATACTGCAACATTGCCACCAGTCACCTTATGGGGGTCACTTTGGTGGACAAAGAACAGCAGCAAAAGTATTACAATCTGGTTTTTATTGGCCTACTCTTTTCCAAGATGCCCACAATTTTTCAAAAAGGTGTAATGAATGTCAAAGAAGTGGTTCCATTTCTCAGAAAAATGAAATGCCTTTAAACGGGATCTTGGAAGTTGAGTTGTTTGATGTATGGGGAATTGATTTCATGGGACCCTTCCCACCATCCAACAATTGTCAATATATACTTGTTGCTGATGATTATGTGTCAAAATGGGTAGAAGCTTTGGCTTGTCCTGCAAATGATGCAAAGACTGTGGTTAAATTTCTTCAAAAACAAATATTTACAAGGTTTGGTACCCCTAGGGCACTAATTAGTGATGAGGGTACCCACTTTGTGAACAATCTGTTACATGGAGTTTTGTCAAAATATAATATTAACCACAGAGTTGCAACTGCTTATCACCCACAGACAAATGGACTTGCTGAACTATCAAACAGAGAAATAAAGGGAATTCTAGAGAAAATGGTAAAGCCAAACCGGAAGGATTGGGCTTTCAAGCTCGACGATGCTTTATGGGCATACCGCACCGCTTTTAAAACACCAATTGGTATGTCCCCATATAAGCTAGTCTTTGGAAAGGCTTGCCATCTTCCTCTAGAACTTGAGCATAAGGCATATTGGGCAATCAAAGAATTGAACATGTCCTTGGATAGTGCTGGAAATAAAAGGAAATTACAACTCTGTGAGATGGAAGAACATAGGAATATGTCATATGAGAATGCCAAGCTCTATAAAGAGAAAACCAAAAAGTGGCATGACAAAAGAATTCATCACAGAGAACTCAAAGAAGGACAACAGGTTTTATTGTTCAATTCCAGTCTAAGACTGTTTCCAGGAAAGCTCAAATCTAGGTGGTCTGGCCCTTTCAAAATCCATAAAGTTTATCCCTATGGTTCTGTTGACCTTGTGAACCCAGAAACAAATAATGTGTTCAAAGTCAATGGACAAAGAGTTAAACTTTATCATGATGCTATAGCCATCCCAGAGCATTCCTCTGTGGACTTGACTACCACCCTCTAGAAAATCTCAAAGAGGAAATGTGGACTTTTTGGAGCCCACCAAAGTTTGTATATAGCTTGATTTTGATCATTTCAGTATGTACATAATTTTGCATTTTACTTTTTGTGCAGAAATGCAGGAATCTGTTCGAATGCTGCATCATTGGGGGGGGGGGGTTATAAACCATTGTTCATTTACATGAATTAAAACCAGAAAAAGTTTTCAAGAAAAAGAAAATGAGGGAAAAGTGAAATTTACTGATATAAAGAGAAATGAGAAAGTTGCTTTTTGAAAAAAAAGAAAAAAAAATGTAAGAGGTACATTTCACATTACTTGTTAGCTTTTGAAAGAAACTTTCATCATTGTACTAAGTTACCAACCACATCAACTCTTAACAGTGTACAGTGACTGAAAGGTACAAAAATGATTTTTTTTTGGGGTACACCATACCGTGATATTTAGTTGGTAAAAGAGTAGATTTGAAAAAGATTTCAGATTCAATATTGTTATCCTAGTGATTATAAAATTGATTTTTGGATTTCTCTTCTACTTAATATTAGAAACCCACTTATCCCAATAACTTCCTCATTTACTCATCTTCTCATCTCCCTCATTTCTCTCTTTCAAAAAACCACCCACGGCCCCAAGTTCCTGTTCACGACAGCCTCTCCTCGAGTTCCCTGATTGAGCAAACCACCACTGAACAACTTCACCATTGTAAATGGCGAGAGTCAAGAGACCAGCACGACGAGACCCGCCGGCGGCAAACCCTCGCCGGAGCAGAAGAAACCCTGTTGTTGCCTCAACCCCAACGAAGGGGGAATCATCGGCGACTGTACCAGAGCAAACCACACCACCATCAACGCCGATGGTATCCTCTGGTGCCACCATGGTTCACGATTCCTCCCTCACACCCACTGTAGCTGAAAACCCCAAAATGGGGGAATCATCGACGCCTGTTGAGAAGGTGGCCGAAGAGTCTACAACTTCGGTGGAACACACACAAAGTACTATCTCTACTCAAGCACACTCCAAAACCCTTTTATCTATCTATATTCCATCTACTGAAAAGACACTTTCTAATCTACACTCTGATCATCTTACGATGATCAGTGTAGAAAACCTTCCAAAAACCCAAAACCCCCTTATGCCAATCCAACCTGATATCCCAATCCAAAACCCCCAAGATACTCAAACTCTCACTGAACAGAGCCCTAACACCGACCCATCGATCGCCGAGAGCAGTAGGGCGCACGAAGGAGAAGGAGGAGGTGCGAGTATTGCTGAAAATTAACTCACAGAATGAGGAAGAAATGGTACAAGATAAGGGAGTTCCAGACCTTAATATTAAGGTCCTAAGTGAGGTATTTTCTGACTTTGAGAATGATATTGAAAATGAAATATCCTCTAAGTCCAATGACAAAGAGGATTTCTCTATTAATTTTGTGCAAGTAACTGAAACACTAATGCTATTACCTTGGTATGACTTTGAACAGCCTTCTCTAGCCTCTCACTCAAGCCCGAATGTGGACTTGAGTGAAAACAGGCAGGAAGATGACAATGTTGATGTGGACATTTCATTGGAACCCTTGAACAAAGCAGGGGATGATGCTGTAGCATCCCCACAGCACACAGTTAGAGAAACTGAAAACCCTCCTTGTGAGGGTACTGTCCAGAAAAAGAAAACGAAGAGTTTGGGAAAAAGAACTCGATCTAACGTTTCAGGAAAGGAGAAGCAAAGAAAAAAGGGGAAGAAGATAGCCGCACCATCCGAACCACCAAAAAGGAAGTCCTCAAGGATCTCACAGCTTGATGCTGGAGCATCCTCGCAGCATCAGCAAGCCCAGTCTTCAGGTACAAGATTTCTCCCACGACCTTCGCTACCGTGAGATGGTTTCAGCAGTTCAAAAGCCAGAGATATGTATGCTAGGTTGAAAGACAAGCCATGTTTTATAGATGAAGGATTTAATGTGAGAAGCATGAGTGAATTAGACTTTGTGAAAGATGTTCTCGAGAATAAGAATTGGGTACAATTGTGTCAGGTAAAACTCGAATACAACCTCACTCTCATAAGAGAGTTTTATGCAGAAGTCTGTGTGGCTAAAACCACACTTTTGAAAATACGAGGGAAGAAAGTCAACATCTCTGATGAGGCCATTAATGACTTTTTGGGCCTCCCCTCTCCCGTCGACTCTGAATATTCTTATCTATTGCATAAAGGCACTAGGGAGCAGTTAGATGTCATTGCACGAACATTAGGAAAACCAGGATGCACGTGGGAACATCATGCTGATTACACTCTTCGTAGGTTTCGATCTTGCAATCTTTTGCCCAATGCAAATGTTTGGTGCAATTTCATTAAATCGTCTTTGAATCCCACAACCCATGACACTTTTGTTACATGGGAAAGAATGATCATGCTCTATTGTATAATTGCTGATAAATCAATTAATGTTGGGGAAGTCATTTCAAAGTCGATTGTATACTGTGCGGGTCGAAATCAAGGAAAACTGTTTTTTCCTGGCTTGTTACATAATTTCTTGATGCATGCGGGTGTTCCTCGATATAAAGAAGATGAGATGGTAAAGGAAAAGGCCGGTGAGGAGAAGTGGAGTATCGACTTAAAGTCTGTTTATCGGATGAGGCAAGAACGGGGGGGAGTTAGTGATATTGTGGGAATGGTCCAAGAGTTGCTTGGGCAAAACAGTGAGATTTTGGATACTGTGTTGCAGCAAAGGAATGAAGTTCTAGGTAAGATTGAGGAGTTGAAAACTGCTATGGACAATAGGTTTGAGAAGGCCGCAAAGAATAGAAAGGTGGAACTGATACGGTTGAAGGCTCACAGGACGGCACAACAGAAAGTTGGAAAGACAAGAATGGAGCAGCGGTTAAAGGAGCTCACGACAGAAAAGGAGCAGCTTCAAGAAAGGAACCAACAGCTTCTGCTAGAGAATGCCGAACTGTTGAGGAATTTAGCTGTGGAGAATGCTGCAGCATTGCCTTCTGCGTCCACGGCTGGCACAACGCACCCTACTCTTCATGAGTAGGCCAGGTTTAATCGTTTTCCTTAGTCTCCATGTTTTTTACATTTCAGTTTTTGAGTTTGGGATAAATCTTTCATTTTTAGGTTTATTTTATTTTGCAAGATTGCATGTATAGAATGGTTAATGTCTTTTACGTACATAGCCCTAATAATTCCATAGTTGCATGACATTCACCTAGTATTGTGTTCTTGATAGAACTAGAATTACTCTTTTCGGACATACTTTGACTAGCACAAACTTCACTTATTTAGGAAAGGATCTAGGCTTTCTTTTCATACACCATTTTAGCCACTTGTAACCCTTTTTCAACACAATTTCGTGTTTCATTCTAAGACAATGAGGACATTGTGAATTTCTAAGTTTGAGGTTGAGGGGTTTACAAGTTACCCAAAATGAGAAAAGCACGTCAATACAAAAGAGCAAAGTTCTCATAAGACAAAAACACCACAAATACCCCATAGGGGTAAAGGTGTACAAATCTCACATGTCAAAAACACCACAAATACCCCATAGGGGTAAAGGTGCACACAAATTGAAAAAAAAATACCCCATAGGGTAAAAGAGCACAAAGTGCCAACAATTGAACATTTTGGTAAATTTTGATGTGAGAAAAGGCTTGGTGAGAAAATATATGCCATAAAAAGAGTGACCCTACAAGCCCTAGTGATCCTAAATGAAGTTTGTGTAATGGTTGATAAAGAAAAGAGTCTTGCTAGCATATGGTCCATACACATAACTAGGTTATGAATGTCTCATTTTGGATTTATGAAAGGCTATGAATTGTATGTGATATACTCTACACATTGTGCGCACTTATTGCTATTATCTTGCAATCTCTTTGAGTCATTTTCTTAGTTTATTTTAATTGCTTGAGGACAAGCAAAACTTTAAGCTTGAGGTTGTGATATGTATTGAGTTTTCAATACATATTGCGTATTTTTCTTTTCTTTTAGGATTTAAATTTTCTTTATCCCGAATAATTGAGTCATTTTCTTATCTTATTTTATATTTTCTCTCATACATGGAACTAAGTATAGTAGTTAACTAATTGTTGCTATTTTGCGTAAAACGACCTAAAATCTTGTGTTTATTGTAATGTCAGGTTGAATGCTAGAGCATTGGGACTGAAATGAATATGAAGATTAAAGAACACTTTTTGGAAGCAAAGGAAATCTTTGACTTATTGTTCTTTCCAAATCTTTGTATTATTTGAAGAAATCATATTTTTGTTGGCTGGACTTAGAAACAAGTGGATTGGACAAAACCATGGGTATAACTTTAGTTGGTAGTCCTTATATATAGTATTTTAAGTTTTCAATTTTTACTACTTTGCCATCATGGATTGGTATAAATTGGTGATGTCTTCTCATGTTTTGGATCATCTTTTGGGTTGTAATTCATCCAAGGAGAGAATTGCTACATTGAAATTCTCTCTACAAAGTTTAATATTAAGTCTTCATAGTTTTATAATTTGTGTTCATCATTATTAATTGCTTGTCCTTATATTTCTTTACTTATTATATTTACTTTATGCGTTCTACATTTCCGTCATTTAATTTTTGTCATTTATATACCGTCATTTACATTATGTCTTTAATTTATGTCATTTACTTTTATTGCAATTTATATTACGTAATGAGTAGCTAATTTTATAGTTTGGGTGTGAGACAAAAAGGGAGTTTGTAAACCAAAAACTAGTGGACTTTGTTCTTCAATAACATTGTTCCACTATGTCATTTTAAGTTTTATAAATCCAAAAGCACTTCTTGACGAATTGATCACTTCTTAAAGTGTGAAAGTGCCATGGACTTAGGAATAAGCCATGAAAAAGCACGTCAGTTTGAATGATACGAGAAGTATACTTGGAAGAGTTACTAGCAAGGGAACTTGCTATCTTTGTTTTTCAAACCGATTGATTCTTGACGGGTTGATCACTAGTCAAATTGTTAAAGTGTAGTGGACTCAGGAATGAGCCACTAAGAACACGTCAACTTGAATGATATGGGAATCGACTCGGAAGAGTGATTTTTAAACAAAGGCATTTGTTTTTCCATATACTTTAAAGAAACCATTTGACACTCACACTGGTCCGGACATTTGCATAGGCATATGTTGATTGAAGGCTAAACAAAAGTGCAATGGTAGATATCCGGAAGGATCCTCTTTAAAGTACATGGTGAAACTTGTTGTTGATGAACTAATGCTATAGCATTCCTATAGCATTGGCCTCCAGAATTTGTGTTTACTCCTCACTTTAAGTCTTGCACCCATTCTATCTTTATATATCTTGTTACTCATATCACTGTTAACCAACTCAAACAAAGTCTTCAAATTCGCCATCTGAAATCTCTTCTTTTACTACACTTTTATTACGCTTTTACACCAATCTCTGTGGGACGATATTCGGTATTTTACCATTTTATTACTTGAAAAGACGATATTGGATCCCGTTGTATACTTGCTTTGAGATTCAATTATCACGTGTCTTAGAGGTGTGAAAACATTTCGTTTCAACTCTATTCTAAAGGTCCAAACACATGACAAGATTAAACCTGGAATAGGGTACAATACCACACCACCACCCTACAACAACAACTACATCCCTCCTAGTTCAGACTTGTTAGAGACAAAGGATAGGAAGGACCTGCCTGAGGGAGCCACTGAGATAGATCCCTTAGATGAAGTAGTTGTTGAGGATAAAACTGAGAAAGAAACTGTCAAGAATAAGGACAACACTGTGAGTGGTGAGATTCCTATAGAAAACCACATAATTACCAATGAGGGATGTGGAAAGCATTGGGTCAAGTCCAATGAGATAGAGAAGACTGAGGGAAAGACCAAGAAGGTTCATTATAAACAGACCACTGTTGTGAACCCTATCCCTTGCAACAAGTGTGCATGCAATAAATCTGAGCCCCAAAAACATGATAAAAAGAGGGGTAATCAGAGAAACTGGAATAATCTGTGGGCACAAAAACAAGGGATTGATCTAAGTAAAATCAATAGACCAAAACCCTGTTTTATTTGTGGAAAACTTAATCACATTGCCAAATATTGCTATTTCAATCCTATGAACCAAAGGCTGAACTTTCAGAGACCTACTCAAAAACCGTTTGGTTATAGGAAGGGAGAAAAGAACCATGTGGCTAAGAAAGTTGTTAAATCTAAAAGCCACATGAAGAAAAAGAATGTGGAAGACAGTGTCAAGATATGGATACCTAAAAGCACTAAAGTTGTTAGTACTGCTACCACAAATAGTGCTGCTGACAGTGATAGTGCTGCTAGAAGCAATAATACTGCTACCAAGGTTAATACTGTTAACTCTGTTAGTACTGCCAACAAGGTTAATACTGCCAAACCTGTTAGTACTGTTAACCGTGTTAGTACTTCTAAAGATAGTGCTGCTTCTAGTATTAGTGCTTCTAGATCAATAATCTTGACAAAGTACTCAAATAATAAGTGTTCTGATTTTAAAAACCTCATAAAAAAGGAATGTAAGTATTTTGATGAGAAAGGGAGACCCAAGACCACTTTGGCTTGGGTTCCCAATCAATACTAATTGTTTAATCTAATGTGCAGGGCAACCAACAGCGCAAGGGGAAGAGCATCTGGCATATTGATAGTGGTTGCTCTAGGTACATGACAGGGAACATGTCTTGCCTCAAGAACTTCAAGAAGATTGATGGTGGGCATGTTGCTTTTGGGAATACTCCAGATGGAGGTAAAATCAGTGGTAAAGGTGATGTAACCAAAGGTAAGATGGCCTTTGAAGATGTATTCTATGTTGAACAGTTAAGATACAACCTGTTAAGTGTATCACAGGTTTGTGACAAACAACATAGTATATTATTTACAGATTCTGAATGCATTATCCTTGCTCCTGGATTCAAGGTAGTTGATGAAAAGATGATACTACTAAGAACCCCCAGAAAGGATAATGTATACTGTTTGGATATGGAAAGTGTTTCATCTGATTCATCCTCAAATTGTCTTATTTCAAAAGCTTCTCTGGATGAATCATCACTTTGGCACAGAAGGATGTGTCACATGAACTTTAAAACAATAAATAAACTTGTTAAAAACAACCTTGTAAGAGGTTTGCCTTCTAAAGTATATTCATGTGATGATCATTGTGTTGCTTGTCTCAAAGGTAAACAACACAAAACTTCTCATAAGTCCAAATAGGTAAACACTATCTCTTCTTCTCTTCATTTATTGCATATGGATCTGTTTGGCCCTACAAATGTTATGAGTATAGGTAAGAAATCATACTGTCTAGTTATTGTTGATGATTACTCTAGATTTACTTGGGTATATTTTCTAAGGACTAAGGATGAGACAAGTGGACTGATCAAATCCTTTATTCTAAGAATTGAAAACCAAACAAATCAAAAAGTAAAAGTCATTAGGTCTGACAATGGTACTGAATTTAAAAATATTGACCTAAACACCTTTTGTGAGGAAAAAGGAATTGAGAGACAATACAGTGCTCCTAGGACTCCACAACAAAATGGTGTTGCTGAGAGAAGGAATAGGACACTGATTGAAGTTGCTAGATCTCTGTTAGCTGATTCTAAACTGCCAATAACTTTCTGGGCAGAAGCAGTTAATACTGCTTGCTATGTCCAAAACAGAGTACTAGTAGTCAAGCCTAAAAACAAGACACCTTATGAGCTTTTAAATAAAAGAAAACCCTTTATTGGATTTTTCAAACCTTTTGGGTGTCCTTGTACAATTCTCAATACCAAATCTCACTTAGGAAAGTTTGATAGCAAGGCAGATGATGGATTTCTTGTTGGTTACTCATCTCAGAGTAAGGCTTACAGAGTTTTTAATACTTCTTCTAGAATAATTGAGGAAAGTGACAATGTCAAATGCAATGAGAACACACCAAATCCTATTGGGTCTGGTCCTCAGTGGCTGTTTGACATTGATTCACTAACTAACTCTTTTGGTTTCAGTAGTGACAATTATGCAGGGTCAGGAAGTGGAGGATCAGGGGCTACACAAGTTCAAGACAGTATACCTCAGTCTGTGATCTTTCCTATGCCTATAAAAGAACCTATTGAATTCTGTGAAAAAGAGACTATATCTTAGCCAATTCAGAGTGAAGAAGAAAGAAGAGAAGAGGAATCTTCAGTGCATAAAGAGCTAGAAGTAGCTGAGGTGATCCCCTCCGCTGACTTAAATGATTCCAATCTAGAGGTGAGAATTAATGAAGAACCTAGTTTTCAGACTAGAACACAAAAGAATCATCCTCCAGAGCTGGTAATAGGAGACATCTCTTCTCCCATGATTACAAGGAATCAAAGCAGACTTCAAGAGCTGCAGGATCAACAACACACAGTACTCTCTTGCTTTCTATCTCAGATTGAGCCTAAGAAGGCCTATGATGCAATGAAGGATTCAAGTTGGATAGAAGCCATGCAAGAAGAGTTACTTCATTTCAAACTACAGGATGTTTGGGACTTGGTGGACCTTCCAAAAGGTCATAGAGCTATAGGCACCAAGTGGATCTTCAGGAACAAAAAGGATGAGAGAGGCATTATGATAAGGAACAAAGCAAGGCTTGTGGCACAAGGGTACACTCAAGAAGAGGGCATAGATTATGATGAAGTGTTTGCTCCAGTGGCAAGGGTAGAGGCAATTAGGCTGTTCCTAGCCTATGCCTCATACATGAAGTTCAAGGTCTATCAAATGGATGTAAAGAGTGCCTTTCTATATGGTACAATTGATGAAGAAGTATATTTCTGTCAACCACCTGGTTTTGAAAATCCTTCATATCCTGACAGAGTATACAAGCTGAAGAAAGCACTCTATGGTCTACATCAAGCCCCAAGAGCATGGTATGACACTCTGTCTACCTATCTCTTGGAGAATGGGTTTGAAAGGGGCATAATTGACAAGACCCTTTTCATTAAAAGAAGTAAGAAGGACATCCTACTAGTTCAGATCTATGTGGATGATATCATCTTTGGATCCACAAAAGATCAGATGTGTAGAGACTTTGAAGAGTTGATGCACAAGAGCTTTAAAATGAGTTCAATGGGTGAACTTACCTTCTTCCTTGGACTTCAGGTAAAACAGCAGTCAGATGGGATCTTTATCAGTCAATCAAAGTATGTGCAAGACATCCTGGAGAAATATGGTTTAAAAGACTCAAAGCCAGCAAGCACACCAATGGAAACTCACAAACAGATCACTGTTGATCTTGAGGGGGAGGATGTTGATGTCCATCTATACAGATCAATGATTGGATCTCTCATGTATCTCACAGCCTCAAGACCAGACATCATGTTTCCAGTATGTGTATGTGCCAGATTCCAAGTCAAGCCAAAACAATCACATCTTCAAGCTGTGAAGAGGATTTTTAGATACTTAAGAGGGCAACCTAGATTAGGTCTTTGGTATCCATATGAATCTTCATTCGACTTGATTGCATACTCAGATAGTGACTTGGGTGGTGCTAACATGGACAGAAAGTCTACTTCAGGGGGATGTCAACTTTTGGGTGCAAGACTAGTATCTTGGCAGTGCAAGAAACAAACCACAGTGTCCTTATCAACAACAGAAGCTGATAATATTGCTGCTGCAAGTTGCTGCTCTCAGGTTCTATGGATTCAGAATCAGATGCTGGACTATGGGGTAACCTTTCTGCACATTCCAATCTTTATTGACAATAGCAGTGCTATAAGCATTGTTAACAATCCAGTCAAGCACTCCAAAACAAAGCACATTGAGATCAGGTATCACTTTATCAGAGATTGCAATGAAAAGAAGCTCATTCAAGTTGCTAAAGTTCATACTGACAACCAGTTTGCAGATCTATTCACTAAAGCTTTTGATGTGGGTAGATTCACTTTCTTGGTCTCAAGTGTGGGCATGATCAACTCTGAATGAGCTCATGGTTTTAAAAAGTGTTCCTATACCTGTTACTTTAGTTATTTGTGTGCTGCTAATCATCTTTCACAGGAAGTTAATGCCTTGATCAGACCTCCATAAGCTTCAAAAGGAGTAAGTATAATTAATACTGCCAGTGCAGTTTTAATACTGCTAGTGGTTAATTCTGCTCTCAGTTAATACTGCTCGTGGTTAATAATGCTCTCAGTTAATACTGCTAGTTAGTTAATACTGCTAGTGGCTAATACTGCTCTCAGTTAATACTGCTAGTGGTTAATACTGCTCTAGGTTAATACTGCTTATGTCCCATACACTATAAATACCCTTTGCCCACCCAAAAGTTCATAACGACTCTCTGCTTTCTATTCACTTTCTCTCTAACCCTTTTCTCTCAAGTACCAAGTATTTCAGGCAAGAACATTCAAGTTCAATGGCATCCATGGCATTCATCGATGAGCACAATGAAATCGCAATGCTACAAAAGCCAAAGCAAGCTGAAGGATTTCATCAGATTGTGGATTTTCTGAAGTCTAGCCACATTGCTCATGCTCTAACTGTATCCCCAACAATATACATAGAGCATCAAAGGCAATTCTGGGCGAATGCTACCATAGTCACAGAAAATGGTGTGCAGATTCTGAAAACAAGGGTGTGTGACAAACCCTTGTCTGTCTCTGAAGAGGTGATACGCATCTGTCTACGTCTAGACGATGCTGAAGGTATTACTTCTCTTCCTAATGAGGAGTTGTTCTCCAATTTATCAAGAATGGGGTATAGAGGCCAATTGGGTGGTTTTAAATTCTCAAAAGCAAAATTTTATACCCAATGGCGTTTTCTTGTTCATACCTTAATGCACTGCATTTCCAAAAAGACTACTGGATTGAGTGAGTTTAGCAGTACCATTGCTTATGCTATGGCCTGCTTGGCCACTGCCAGAAAGTATAATTTTTCTAGAATGATTTTCAGTGATCTTGTCTCAAACCTGGGAAGCAAAAAGAGCTTTTATATGTACCCCAGGTTTGTACAAGAAGTAATAACCGACGAATTGACGGATATGCCTCACTTTGATGAGGTATATGTACCAAAAATTCCCAAAGGTAAGGTCTTTTCAAACATGAAGAGATCCCCTTTGGACTCGGAAGGAGTTGACACCCCATTATTCTCTACAATGATGGTGGTGTCCCACACTGAAGAAGGTATGGCAGCAGGGTCAAGGCCCTCATTAGACCATCCCACTGCTAGCCAATCCCAACCTTCCCACTCTATATCAATCCCCCAGTCTCTAATTCATAAGCCAATTTCCCCAATCACCCAAACTTATACAAGGAAAAAGGTAAAGAAGGCTCCTTCCCTTCTTGTACCATCACCCACAGAGCCTTTAAGCCCTCTAAGGGAGAATTCTCCTTTAGAGAATATCTACAGGGAAACCTCAGGGGTGTCTCCCAACCCCAAGGAGGTGCTCAATGAGGAGATGTATGAGCATATGGGTGAGCAGGCTGCCACTACTCCTGCTAACACAGAGGAGGACAGTGGTAACATAAATAAGACCTCCCCCATGGCAACTTTGAATGAGCAATCATTCAAAGGTCCCAGGTGCCAAGAAACCAAGGGGGTGGATAGTGCTTCTGCTAGGCAGAAGACTTCCACTACAAAAAGATCCAATGATCCTTCAAAAGAGGGTAACACTTCTGGAGAAGGTGAGGACAGATATAACTACATTGAATTGATGGAAACCATGGGAAACATCAACATGGATGTGATCAAACAGGGCAAAGATA
The DNA here is from genome assembly GCA_023525745.1 of Arctium lappa. Classification (NCBI taxonomy): domain Eukaryota; kingdom Viridiplantae; phylum Streptophyta; class Magnoliopsida; order Asterales; family Asteraceae; genus Arctium; species Arctium lappa. Next base: position 114,971,343 of record CM042050.1, read on the forward strand.
TAGAAGAGCTGAAAATGATAGTCCTGTCACAACAAGAACAGATTGTCAACCTGAAGCAAATGGTGAAGAAATTGATTCTGCAAAAGAAGAAGAAACAATTTGTACTAAGAAGGAGGAAACCAGTGCCTGATGCTCCCAAAAAGGGGGAGTCAGAAGCTGATGTCAATATGGAAGATGCCAAAGCTAAGGGGGAGCAAGAGAAAGTTGAGTTTGAGGGGGAGCAAATAACTGCCGAAAATGTTGTACAAGAAGCAGTAACAGAATCAATAGCAGCAGAAACAGTTAATGCTGCTCAAGCAAATAAAGAAGCAGAAACTGTTAATGCTGTTGAACTAAATGAAGAAGCAGAAATGGTGAAAGAAGTGTTAAGTGATCTTCAGAGCAGAAATTTGGAAGAACTTGAGACAGCTGAAGCATTAATCAAAGCCAAGCATGATACTCCCAAGGTCACTTCAAAGGCCAAAGGAGTTGTCATCAAAGAAAATGTTGAAGTTGTCAAGAAAGTCAGTGTTGATAAAGCAAAAAGCAAGGACAAAGGCAAAGCTAAGATGGTGGAATCTGATCAACCAATCAAAAAGCAAAGGTTGGTTGAGTCTGATGAAGCTTTGGCCAGAAAGATACAAGCAAATATTGAGCAAGAAGAAAGAGTCCAAGTTGAGAAAGATAGGGAAATGGCTAAGGCTTTAGCTGCAGAATTGAATAAAGCTGATCAACAAAACCTGGCAACTGAAACAGCTCAGAAGAAAGCTGCAACCCTTAAGAAGTCTGTGGTGGTCAAGAAAACTGCAAAGAAGAGACAACCCTCAAAGACTTTCCTTGGTACTCAAGAGAGAAACAAGATGATAACTTTTCTCAAGAGTGCTGTAGGAGTCAGAAAGGAGAGGTTCTTCAAGATGACATTTGAGCAGATCAAAGAGCTATACAATTCTGAAATGGCCAAGCTTCAAGGGAATGAAACTGCCAGGGTGGAGATGGAGAAGAGAATGAAAGAAAGCAATGATTTCATGCTAGAAAAACCTTTTCCAGATGAGCAAGAAACTCCAAAGAAAGAAGCCACTATTGGTGAAAGTCTAAGGACTTTAAAAAGAACAAAGATGATGGCAAGGAGAAAGATAATCAAGAAGCCTAGAATAACTGAAGGAGAGGCTGAGAAGGTTGCTGAAGAAGAAGGGGCACCTGAGCCATCTGAACAGAAAGAGCCTTCAAGCACTGATGATGTAAAGATGTACATGGTAGTGATGGACAAAGTGCCTGAACCAATTTCAGCTGAACCTGTTGGTGTAAAGCCTCCTGAAGTTATTCTCTGGGATACATTGATAGTGGATGGAAAGGAATACATAAGGCTCAAGAGGAAGGATGAAAAGTATGAGGTATTCAACACTTGGGCAAAGATTGTCAGAACATGCTCTAGGTCTGATATAGAAGAAATGTTTGAAATAGGGATGAAGTTGTATGCAGATCAATTAAAAGCTCCAGGGATTTCAATTACAAAACTGGTGATGGAGTATCTGTGTATGATGTTCAAACTTGATGAAGTGGAAGGAGTGATAAGGAATGTGTTTCAGACAGTCAACAATTGGACTCTATATGAAACTAGTGGAGTATATGCAGTGACTTTGGATAGAAATCACATAGAATACTTCCTAGTGGATAGAGTATACAACCACAGCAGACTGAAGCTTCATGAAATGTTGAAGAAGAAGCTTGGATGTGTTGAAAACTCAGAAATGGCCAAGTATCTGATTCAGAGAATGACCAATCAAAGTTTGGGGCTAAATGTTGATACAGGGATCTGAAGAATGGTATTTTGGGAGCATCTGAAGAACTTGACTTCTCTTCCTAAAAGTCAAGTTAGGGGGAGATTGTTGGGAACTAAAGAATTGCTAAGTACAGTTAATGCTGCTAGCAGAACCTGGTTACTACTTCTGATGTTAATGCTGCTGATACAGGTTAGTGCTGCTAGATCAAAGATTAATACTGCTGAAAGAAGTTACTACTGCTAAGCAAGTTTAGTACTGCTGGAGTTAGTACTGCTAGAACAAAGTTAATACTGTTGAGCATGGTTAGTACTGCTAAACTTAGTACTGCTCAGAGTATTAATGTTGCTGAAGAGTTAATGCTGCTTATAAGATGAAGATTCGTATGGCAAGGATGACAGCTGGATTGAAGATATTCATGGAAGCTTGAAGATAATGATAGAAGATTATACTGAAGATCTTTTATTATTTTGTAATTATCTTTCATCTTCAGTATATGTATAGAATAGTTTGTTTTCTTTAGTTGTAACAATAATTCTGAGTTTTAGCTTTCATAGAGAGAATCAACCTCAAGGTTAGAACCCTAATTCTAGAGAAGTAGAATTTGTATTGGTGAGCTTGTTCATCAGTATTGAGGTTGTGTGTAAAAGCTTGTGACTGTTAATCATTCAATAAGAGTTTACAAGTTGTGATTTTGATTCACTGTTTCATTGTTTTTCTGAATATTAAAGTGCTATTCCGCAGCTTCTTTAATATTGTTTTCTGAGTGTTTATTCTTGTTAAGAATTTAAGATCCTGGCAATGCTTCATATAGGAAGTCATTTTGTTTTACTTTTGCTGCCTTTGTTAATCTATAGATAATCATTTTAAAACGAACATGTTATTTGTTGTTAAGAAATTGAAGCTATCTTCTCTTTAACCTTGTTACAAAAGCCAAAACCTCCATCATTTCAAATCCTTTTTATATCTCTGCCTGCATACCAGAACCTTTTTCAAATCCTTATATCCACCCACTTAGAGATATATCCATCATCCGCAACATTTTAGTGTCAAGGGTCCCACCAGTTTTGGTGTTTTTGGTGTTATTTTTGAAGTATGGGTTGGAGATGGTCTTAGATGAGGAATGGGCATCATAAAAGGTAGATAACCATAGTGCAGACCCAAGCTCAGATTCCAAATAATCCAAAACTGCCTCCCATCATAACAGGCAATTTGGCCAATGGCCATTACCTTATTTTTCCAATTCCAAAAAATTTTGAACTGATTATTCCAAGAATAAAGACCATAAGAAATGGCAGATTGCCATATAAAGCATTCAAGATCAAAAGAACAAGAAAGAAGGGGAAAAAAGGGAACCAACACCCTTCAGACCAAAAACTATAGAAGGAAACAAAGATTGAAAGGCCAGTTTAGCCCCCAATAAAAGCAAAGAACAGATAGAAAGAGCAATTAGCATAGTAACTTTGGTCACCATATCTTTAACCCAACCGAACCACACTACAAAGGCAAGTATAATCTGAAAAAACCAACTCCATATCTTGAGATCATAAAACATGAAAATGGTCCAAACCTTATAACTCTTTCATGTCATACAAAGTACTTTTTACTTCTTTCCTTCTATTACAACTAAAGATTTAGTATGTCGTGCTGCTATCTCAATCCAACCTCTTTTTTATCTCTCAGTGACATTGTAAATTAATATAAAAAATAGAGACCACTCAGCATGCCCTACAACTGCAAGTAATGGTTCATTTGCTCCTGAATGGTTTAATATTTTTTAGCAACGGCTAAATGGGTTCCATCTAAATACTAAAATCAAGAATAAACACTTGTAATTGGTTCACGATTTGCAGCTCGATTTGGGTTCACTGGCTTCATCCAAAAGCGAATAGATCTTCACAGGTTCATTTCTTTCTCTCTCTCCACCATACCTGCAATTTGAAGTCAAACTTTTTGATCTTATTTTTGAACATTCTCAGTGCTTTATTTTCTCTGTCACTTGTAGTTGCTGCTTTTTATGCCCATGGTTCAGTGGCTTTTGACTTTGAGTTCAAAAGGATTGTACTTTGTATTTCTACTTGCTTTATTTTCTATTTGGTATTACATAATATATCAATTTACATTCAGGATCATGTATGATGTGATTCTTGGTAAATAGTAAGTTTCATCAGTCCAATATTCTTATTATTTTTCCTAAACATCTTATATATCTTTGTGTTAACTATTAACCTGAAATATGGCAGTTCTAACACAAAGTTCAAAATGGTGATATGTTTGGAACTGAGGTAGTATTTATATAAGTACCAGTGCACTCTCTCACGTCTCAACTTCTGTTAAATTGTATTTTATTGTCATCTAGATGGAAACGATAAAACGATTCAACTATGTAGGTTGTGCATAGGCTGTCAATGGAGAACTCAAGGTTTGTTGAATGCTTGAAGTGTAATTTGTGCATCCTTTGGCAACTCCCAGACATCACATCATCTACCGGATAGAAAATATGATTGAATATAGATTTAATTATTATGTTCGCATAATGTCACTGTTATTCCTCTAAAATTCCAAGTACCCAGTGGCAAAAAAGAATCATACTAAATAGCAGAGCCATTAGATTTTGATTAACCCCTATATGGATTTAGCTGTCTATATGGATTTTGATAAGTAGTAGTTTGTCTTTTGTGTCTAGAGTTATGGTCAACAAATTCTCTTTCTTTGATAGTTTGGATTAGGAATATAATGTTTTTAAGACAAGTAGGAAGAAGGGTTGAATATAAAATATTGGCATAACACACTTCTCACCTTCCAAGTAGGAATATAATGTTTTTTACTCGGTAAATGATGATGACGACTCTTACCCGATTTACAAAACCTCATCTCCCCGGTAATTCAATTGTGGATTATTCTTTTGAAAAATGAGTTGTAATAGTTGTGCATATCGGTTTACATCAAAATTTTACACCTCCACTGCTTTTCGTGGATACACAACTAAATATATATACATGTTGTCTAAGATTTTTAGTATAGGTAGATATTTATATATTTAAAATAGATTCTGATTAGTGTAATAAACTTGTAGAAATGGAAAATCCATATAATGTTGATGAGTTTTCATCGCTAAATGAGCCACATGCACGATGGAGCTTGACGAGAGTTCGTGTGGACTTCATTTGGGAAGATGTTAGGGAACAAAAACTGTACATTTTTCTAATTGATCAAAACGTAAGTTAAAAAAATCACATTTTATTTGCATGGTAATTTTTTTTAATCTATTTAACATTTATTTTATGATATTTTAGAGGAGAAAAATGGTAGCAATTGTTCATCATATTTATTTAATTCCAAGATACAAGCAAATGAACTTGGTGGGAGGCGTTTTCTCTCTGAAACGCTTTGCAATTGCACATAATCTTGGTGATGTGAGGAACGAAGGTTATGTTTTCGCCTTCGGTGAATTTTACATCCTAATTTGTCCAAACACAACCTTCATACCGTTGATGGGGGGGGGGGGGGTGTCGAAAATGGCTTTCCGTTATATCCATTGGTGCCTTCTATAAGAACTTTTCTAGAAGATCGGAGTAGGCGAAAGTTCATGATCGGTACATCTAAATTATTTGATGCATTTATATTTTTAAAACAAAAAAAAAATCATGTTTGATAATGTAAATCTAATTTTTAATATGGTAATATTTGTTTTAGATGTTGTCGGAAAAATCATCAGAGGCCGACGAGTAAAATCTTTCTGAATTCATGGTTTCTTGCAATTCGGACATTTTGAAATATTTCTCCAAGCTGGACCGTAAGTCTATATATTATTAATCCATTAAGAAATTATTATATTAACTAACCTTTCTATTACTCATAAATAGGGGAAATATAATAAATATGAAGTTGTATGACTCGCCACAATTCCGTTTTATGGATATAGCTCGTGCAATCGTAAATAGATCTATAATATATGCAACTCGGGTTAAACTCATCCATTTGCCTACAAGTACGTAATAAGTTGCTTTTATTTTTTAATATTCTATTTTATTATTTACATATTCTATTTTATTAAAAACATATATTCAATTATTTTCAGATAATGTTTTGAGTTCTACGGAGTTAACTACAATTGTGTTAGAACCATACATGCCGGAAGCAGATGCCGTTAGAATCATGATGGCATAAAAATATTTGCTTAGTGTTATCATGTAATTTTTTGTCTTTTTTGATTTGGGAACTTCTATGTATCTTTTATATGTAATGATAGATTTTCAATTGTTGGTTTAAGTTTAATTGTGGTCTCTTCATTGTCTAATAATGATATATTTTCAATTATTAATTAAAATGACTAAGGAAAGTATTAGATACCCAATAAAGAATGAGTGATTTTTCAATCCATTAGATGTTTAACCACAAAACAAATAAATTTTGTTACATAATCCTAGGAAAATATTATATCAATCACTTCCTTTTGATGATGACACATAATCCTACAACAGTTCAATCTCGAATTTTGTTACCCTAACTTTGATCATTCCAATTCCAAAATTTACACCTAATTTCATAGATAAAACCATATTATTCTATCTCTATCAATTTACAGTGTCCAATGAGGATGGGTGATGACAAAATTGCAGATGGTGATGTAACGCAAGTTGATGTAGATATAACAAAAGGTATATGGTATACTCACTGTAAATATCATAATATTTGGTATTAATTCATGATATAGTCACTCACAGTATATATATTTATATAAAAATAATATCGTTGCAGAAAAAAGAAAGTAATACAACAGACGATATTATGAACGACAAAAGGAAAAGAACAAAATGAGGAAAATAGCTAACGGTGAAGGAAGTAGTCAATCTATGCCCCTTATGGAGACGTCGCACGTGAACGTCAATGAAACAACCCCTGTCAGTGCAGTGACTATTGCTGAAAAGAGAAAAATTGTTAACAGAAGTTATTATCATCGAAATAAAGAAAATAGCATATATAGAATTATACAGTCTTTTCTCATCGCAATCTGAATTAGGCGAAATGTTTAGGCACAACTTACGTGCATACAATACAAACTTTTCATTCACGTCAATGGGTGTAAACTTGGATAGTTCAATGGCAAACATGACATCCAGAGTATAAACATTTCGTGCGCACGGAGCTGTATATCATAAAATCGATCAGTTAGTGCCAAGGGATGGACAACCTAGGTACTTACAGTTGTACTTTTATGATTCAGAATCAGAGTTATCACATAGACTCCAGTGGCCAAATCTTGATAGAAATGTCATTGAAATTTTGACTCGTGTTCTTTCTACAAACCCATACGTGCAAACATTTCGAAGCCTTAGTGACCTCGGACCACTCGAGAATTATAGAGTAACTTTGAATGCTTCGGTGGAACTTGACCAAAGGGTGTACAACCGACCAACCACATCAGAGGTTTGAATACTGACATTTGGTTTATCTTTTTTGAAATAAGATTACATTATACACTACATAAATTGAGCTCTACAATTATGTCAGGTTGTTGGTATTTGGGTTGAAGGCAATGACAACATAACTGCATACAAGAGAAGTATTGTTGTGTATGGGAGGTCTAACTGTAGCCAAAATATTCAATATTACTTCAGTTGTTATGACCCGTTGTCCTATCCTTTGTTCTTTCCCAACGGTGGACCTGGATGGCATTCTAATATACCTAGACATGGCGTGTGCATGAATCAAAGTGTTAATGCTGATGAAAACATGGAGGAAGATTCAGAAGGTACGAACCATGTTGCATTTATTCACGTTTTAACTAAGGTAACAAATGTCAGCTTAAACAAAACTGGCATCAGTTTATATTAATTTCTTAACATACACATTACACAGAGGTTGATGTGAGAAGCAACAAGAATACTGTAACGATGCGGGAATACTATTGTTACAAGTTCCAGATTCGTTCGAATGAGAATGTAATTCTATTGGGGGGAAGGTTGTTACAACAGTTCGTGGTAGATATCTACATCAAGATCGAGACTTCACGTTTGGATTTTTGTCAAAAAAAAAAAACAAGCCAAAATAAGAGCAGATTTACACCAAGGTGTTGTGGATTGCGTCAATGCCGGTGAGGTGATACCAAGCAGAATCGGACAACGGGTTGTGTTGCCTGCAAGTTTCATCGGAGGCCCACGTGATATGCGACGACGATTTCTTGATGCCATGACTTTAGTGCAAGATGATGGGAAGCCCGACATATTCCTTACAATGACGTGCAATCCAAAGTGGCCTGAAATCCTTAGAGAGTTATTACCCGGTCAAACCGCACCTGATCGGCCAGACCTTGTTGCAAGAGTATTTCGTGCCAAACTAGAGGATATCAAAGACCAACTCTTCAAGAAGCACATCCTCGGTAAAGTCGGGGCATATGTTTATGTCATCGAGTTTCAGAAGCGTGGTTTGCCGCATGCACATTTCCTTCTGATAATGACACCCGAACACAAAATGACCAATCCAGATCATTACGACAAAAGTGTGTGTGCTGAAATTCCGGACCCAACAAGGTATCCCCAAATGCACCAACTGGTCGTCCAACACATGATGCATGGTCCTTGTGGTCATTTACGACCGTCCAATACTTGTATGCAAGGTGAGCCGAAAAAATGTCATTCCAGATATCCTAGACAGTTCAACGACAAGACAAAGCAGGCTGATGACTCATATCCATTATATCGACGGAGAAATAGTGGAATAAATGTGAATGTACGAGGCAATATACTAGATAATAGATGGGTCGTCCCGTATAACCCAAAGCTGCTAATGATGTTCAATTGTCATATCAATGTTGAGGCTTGCTCGAGTATAACATCTGTGAAGTATATCTTCAAGTATGTTTACAAGGGTCACGACAAACAAGTTGTTCATATCGATTTAGAGGAAGAAAGGGTCGTTATTAACGAAATTAAAAGGTTCCAAGATGCACGTTATGTCTCCCCTCCCAAGGCGATATGGCGAATTTTTAGCTTTACACTTTCTCAAATGCACCCTTACGTGATTGCATTGCAACTCCATCTCCCTAACAAACAGATGGTTAGGTTTAGAGATGATGATATAATGACAGATATTGTTGATAGAGAAAGAGATAAACGTACAATATTGACCGCATTTTTTGATAGAAATAAAACAGACAGGGGTGCGAGGAAATATTTGTACAAAGATTTTCCAAAACACTACACGCGGAATTGGAGTTCACGTCGATGGAATCCCCGACAACGAGGATCAATGAAAGGGCGATTGGTTTATGCAAATCCAGCTGAAGGAGAGCGGTTCTACTTACGCGTGCTTTTGTTTCATATTACTGGGCCAACTTGCTTTGAAGATTTGTACACTGTTAATGGCTTATTGCACTCTACATTTCGTAAAGCATCTCTTGAAAGAGGGTTAATAGAGAACGATGATAACTTATCCCAATGTCTTGCAGAGGCCTCCTTATTTCAATTTTCCGCTGCTCTTAGGAGGTTATTTGCGACAATGTTGATTTATTGTGAGCCAGAAGATGTTCGCAAGTTATGGGATGACCACTATGTTTCACTTTCTGAAGATTATACGCGACAATGTGAAAGTGTTAATCGAGTCCGTAATATGGTTCTAACCGATGTCCTCGTTTTTCTACAGTCTATGGGTAAGAGTCTTGATGATTTTGATCTTCCAATAGTAGATGCAGATGCCATTTTTCAATCTGTACAATTTCGTGAGGTACAAGAGGAATGCTCTATAGTTGTGGAAGACGAACATTTGCGTGCCCGAGACTCTCTCAATTCCAACCAAAAATACGCATATGATGAGATCATGAGGCACGTAGACGATGGTTGTCCAGGAGTGTTCTTTATAGATGGTCTAGGTGGAACCGGAAAGACATTTTTGTACAAAGCTTTGCTTACCAACATCCGTTCCCGTGGTCTTATTGCTCTCGCAACCGCTTCATCAGGTGTTTATTTTTATTTTTTTTGAAGTATATAATATTTATATACGGCAAATGCAACAAATAAACTTACTCTAGATTTATATAATATTTATATACGTCAGGTGTTGCTGCCAATAATATGCCTGGAGGGAGAACAGCTCACTCTAGATTCAAGATTCCTCTCAACCTTGATAATAACTCGATGTGCAACATAAAAAAACAAAGTGGGGCTGCTCAATTGATTCGAGATGCAAAAATAATCATTTGGGATGAAGTGTCGATGGCAAAGAGGCAGGCGGTGGAGGCGCTCGATCGAACAATGCAAGACATCATAGGGGTGGCACTCCCATTCGGTGGAAAGATAATGGTTTTGGGGGGTGATTTTAGACAAGTATTACCGGTCGTGAGACGTGGAACCCGAGCACAGATTGTAGATTCTAGCCTACGGATGTCACCACTTTGGTCAACGATTAAAAAGATACGGTTGACTCTCAATATGAGAGCACGCACTGATCCGTTGTTTTCAGATTTTTTGTTAAGAGTCGGTGATGGATATCAAGAAGCGGTGGACGAAAGCTTCATTCGCATACCGGATGACATGACCGTTCCCTATACTTATAAAGTTAAATCAAAAGATGCTTTGATTGACGCAATCTTTCCATCTCTGCAAATCAACGGAGCTGATTCAAATTATATCATTTCGAGGGTGATATTATCAACTAAAAATGAGAATGTCGATGAGATTAATGATCAGTTGATCAACAAGTTTTCTGGAGATGAAAAAGTATACTATAGTTTTGACGAAGCAGAAGACGATAAGAATAACATCTATCCGATGGAGTTCTTGAACTCTCTAACTGTTAGTGGTTTGCCTCCTCATTACCTTCGTCTCAAGATTGGATGCCCAATAATATTGTTGCGGAATATTGATTCCTCGAATGGTTTATGTAATGGCAGTAGATTGATATGTAGAGGCTTTCAACAAAACGTCATTGATGCAGAAATAGTTGTTGGCCAGCATGCTGGAAAGAGAGTATTTCTGCTGAGAATCCTGTTATGTCCTTCTGAAGATAACATGTTCCCATTTAAGCTAAAGAGAAAAAATTTCCAATTCGGCTCAGCTTTTCTATGACTATCAATAAAGCTCAAGGCCAAACAATTCCGAATGTAGGTGTTTATCTACCGGAATCGGTATTCTCACATGGGAAAATTTACGTAGCGTTGTCCAGAGGGATATCACGGGGGAATACAAAGGTGTTAGTGAAGCCTGGGAAAAAATTCAATCATGCCGGAGTCTACACCTCAAACGTCGTCTATCAAGAAGTTTTACGTGATGAATAAGGTACAATAAACAATTATATTATCACAAATGTTGTACCATATGTTTCCATTAAAATCAGTGTGTGTTTTTTGCAGGAAATATTTATGGATGATTGCATCACGAAAACTAAACAATATTCTGGATATACGGATGAACATTATTTACAAATGATTGTATTTTCTTTGTTCAGTCAAGAATTTCAAGTTTTGTAATCAGTTCTGAGTATATGGGTTTAGAAGCCTAATACATGTGCAATTATTTTTCCATTCGATCTTGCTAATACACCATATAATCCTTCAACTTTATATATTAGTTGACTTGCAAATTAACCACGCAAACTCATGAAATAAAATCGAAAGTGATAAAGAAACATGATTCATGGATAAACTAATGTTTCGGAATTGTGATTCACCCGCGCTGCATCGCGCGGGTACACTACTAGTATATATATATATATAGTCTTAGGTTCATTTGAGAAATGGTAAATATATGAGAAATAGAGAAGTAATCCTAGTCATTCATACGGTCAAGATCTATTCCAAAAATAGAAGGACACTTTCGTAATTTTTACAAAATACACAGGTTGTGTTCATATATGAACCTGTATAATTCACATATGAACTATGTTCATATGTGAATCAGTGTAATTCACATATGAACTCTTTTAACTGTTTCATATATGAACCTTTGTGATTCATATATGAACTAATTAACTGATTCACATATAAATTAATTAACTATAAGTTCATATATAAATCAGTTGAACAAATTAACAGATTCATATATGAACTAATTAACTGATTTTCATATGAACTAATTAACTGATTCACATATGAATGTATAGTTCATATGTGAATCATATAGGTTTATGTATGAACTCATCTCGCGTATTTTACGAAATTACCCCTCTACCTTCTATAGACCATGCAAGGAATTATCCAGTGCTTCGCGGTCAAAGCCGCAAATGCTGACCAGATGAATGGCTAAGATTACTTCTCTATTTTTCATACATTTACCATTTCTAAAATGAAACTCTCCCTATATATATATATAGGGGTTATTATGCAACCCCTTAACATGATGTAACCCTTGCAACCCCTTTGTCTCAATTGTTGTACCTGCTCTATCCTCTGCTCGCACCTCTACTCAAACGCCCGTTGGTACTGCTCATCTCTCTTTTTAAGTTTCCCCTTCAGACTTCATCATTCATTTATTCAACATAAACAATTAGTATCAATTAAACATAATGTAAGTTTGTAAACGGATAAATGTATCAATATATATACCTCGTCGCAGAAGTCTCTGTACCGGTCATCACATGTTGTGGATCGTGTGGCACATTGAACCCAGCCCGTGGAACTGGGTTACCGGTCATCTTATATATTTTTATAGTTTTCAAGGATTTTCAACAGAAACTATCGACGGGTTTTCGACAATTTGAAAGAATTATTGTTTAATTATTTGAATATTTTGCTATGGACTTTTTGTTGGAAAAATCTGTCTAAGAATATCGACGGAACAATATCTGTCAAACATCCATCGATAATTATAGAAATTTTACTTTTTCATATTTTGTCAAAAATCCATCTAGAATCCGTCGAAAATTTTCGACAACATTTTCCGTCAAAAACTTTCGGGAAGATTTTTTTTTTTTTTTTTTTTGGGGGGGGGGGGGGGGGAGTGTGGAAAGGTAGGCAAGGGTCCATTCCTGTACTGAGGTGTGTATCTTATTATGGTATTTTAGTTCATGCCAAGTGTATAATTTTCCATATTGGGTCCATAATTATCTGCAAACCATCATAATTTGATGACCTTGAGAACCTTATATATATAAAGAGAAGAAATTGCATAAAAGATACCCTAATTAATTGAGACAAACGATTAGGGTGAAGTTCTCTAATGTAATGGGCTAGCACTGATTATAGAAAATACTGTTTAAATAACAACTATCTACTGATTATAGAAAATACTCCTCAAATTTTTAATAAACTTAAACATTTTACTTGGGAACTTGTCATTCAAACCTCTAGATATAGAATTAAAACTTAAAAGTAAGCTGTTTAACAAAGAAAACTCTGGTACACACTTGGAAGCAAAATCCTACAAAGCTCTCTGAACATCTCTCACTAAGAGCACCACTTTTTCTAGCTCTTAATATCTATGAACAAAGGCAATATTTGAGGGATTTCATGACTAAATTGTCTGTATGCATGGTCATGCTACAGTTAATATGCTGTCTTATACACTTAGAAAAATAAGTAGGAACAATAATCTAAATGCGTTCAGAACCCGGAAATCGGCACTTGGGGATGACGGCTTTGTTCTAGTTGAACGTTCGAATTTGATAAGCACCTTTCTGAAGTAATTATAGACACGAGAAGCGCTATCTCAAGATCGTTACACGCACATCTTTCTATCAACGATATCATGTACTCCATAAATGTGGCGTCAAACGGCAGCCTAATCGGCCCATCGATCTGCAGCCCGTACTCGTCCTCCGCCACCTTCAGGAGCGCTTGGAAAACATCGTTCTTGAGGTAACCCAATGGCATCACAAAGCGTATTTCGTCACATGTGTACACCGTAAAGTAACCCTTATCGATACATCGGGTTGTGCCGTTGGCGGCTCTTGGAAACGCGATTCGTTTCTGCCTTAGTGTTGCCATTCTCATGAGTTTCTTGGGGCTTATCATTTTGTTTAATTACGCCTAAATATATGAAGTAGAGAGGAAGAGGATTTGGAAAAATAACAAGGTAATTAAGTTGTTTTTTGTTTGATTTGTTTTGAGAGCATTTGTTTATATATATACAAGAGGATTTGGAGAGTGTCATAACTAACTGTAGGTTGATAGGTGCAGAAAGAATGTATGGTAAACCAAACATAAGTAAAATTGTTGTCGGATGGTTGGGTTACATATGGGTCCAAACAACTGAGTACACACGATTAACTAGACTATGAGCCACAGATATATTCAAGATTATGTGGATACGAAAATATTATATATATATATATATATGAGAAGGTTCAAATGAAAACACTAACTATTTAAGAAAACAAGAAAATAACAAATTATATGTATAATCATATATGATTCGACATTAACGAGCAAAAAAACATGGATGCGGATGACTTTGGTCGTGACTTAAGTCGCGGGGCAAAGTCGCGTGAATTATATATGATTTTTTATGTATTCGGCCATTCTTGTTTTTTTTTTAAATAGATATTGTTCTCGTATGAATCAATCTCTCTTTTTTTCTCTCTCTGTATATATAGAGAGAGATAAGGGTGGTTTCATTTGCAAAACAGCATAATTTGTACAAACTCAAGTCAATCATAAATATTCTTTTCTTTTACACTTTTTCTCAATTACAAGAGTTTATTAGTGAAAAATATATGAAACAATTTTATCAAGAATATATATGAAAAAGTTCATCAAAATAAGAAAATACATGAAACAATTTTATCAGAATGAGAAAATACATTAAACAATTTCATTTTTACATAAAAAAATATATGAAACAATTTAATTAAGAAATAAATTATATGACACAGTTTTATTAAACTAACCAATAAAATCGATGGTTTGCACAAATTAAGATGGTTTGCCTTTGTTCCTCCCCAAATACAACAAATAAGAAAATGGTAACTATCAATCATCTATAGAGTACACCACCTTAATTAATTATATGCTAGTAGAAACGTTAAAATACTTTAGATAATTAACCCATAAAAGATCATGCATTTAATTAATTCATTCTTATCTGTAATGCATGCAAAGGCATGTGATTAGGTATACCAATATGAAAATAATATAATATGTTTGACATATTAAGTAAAATGTATTTACGTCTTAATGCTGGCAGGTTCTTCCGTTTGCCATCCTGGTAAGGTTTTTGTGGTTGATCAAGCTGTAATGAAAGCAAACGAAACTTCCATACATGTAACTATTAGAGTTCTTGATAGAATTAAGGAACACAATACCATGTGATTGATGCATCAATTTGGATAGTGAGTATAATATATATAGAGAGAGAGGGGGGCATTCAAATGCAACCCATTTACATGATGCAACCTTCGCAACCCCTCTGTCCACCAAACATTTTATGTAATTAAAAAAAAGGAAAAAAGCTAAAAGTAAAATGTGTGGTGGATATAGGGGTTGCAAGAGTTGCATCATGTAAAAAGTTGCATAATAACCCCTCCCTCCCCCCTCTCTCTCTCTCTCTCTCTCTCTCTCTCTCTCTCTCTCTCTATATATATATATATATATATATATATATATGTGTGTGTGTTGGATCGAAATATAGAATTGCAAGATTGAATCAACCAAAGTTTATTGATTATAAACGAGAAAATACACACTTTGAAACATACATAGTTGATACATATTTATAGATACCGAAAAGGTACCATCGAACCATCGCACCCCTTCGTGTATAACTAACTATAACTAACATATATATAAACTATATATATATATATATATACATACTAAAAATACAAATCTGATTATATCATTAATTCCAACAATCTCCCCCTTAATGATATAATCAACTAATTTGAGATACGCTCGGTAGATTCTGCTGCTGCATTGATTCATCCTATAGTTCCTTCAAAATGACCAGCAAGTCCGTCTGCTTGATCTATAAAAGTACCTAGTCCTTCGGTATACTTGTTTGACTTCTCTTCCAGTATGAACTCGTAGGAGTGTGTAGCAACTAATCTTCGAACATATTTCTTAGTCTGCTTCAATCTTCACAGGATGATGACAAAGTCATCATCTTCTTTAGTGTTTTCGCCTGGTATTCATGTTTGTATGAATAGTATCCATCAATGCTAGGATCTTCTTCGTCTCTTTCTTCAACACCTTGTGTTATGCATTGCTTGGTTTGATCGGTTGCCTGAGTTCCTGTAGCGTTCTGATCTTCCTGATCCTTGCTCTTGGTTACACCACCAATTGAGCTTCCACTGCCGTGATCAAACGTATATCCCGATTGATCATGATCCTTGTTGGTTATTCCACCAACACTTTGATCCCTTATACTTGGTAACTTATCAAACCTTTTCAATGCAAAGTTATAATGTTCTTGAGGGTGTAGCAAGTATTGTTCAAGTAGCTTGTTAAATACTTGATCATAGTATTCTGGAAACCTGAAGCTCATTGCGATATCCTTCCAATTCAATGTCTCATCTTCCTTAAATTTTACGTCCCGACTGACGCAAATCTTTTTCTTTATTGGATCAAACAGGCGATATGTTTTTGATCCTGGCTCACTGCCTAAGTATGCCTTTGAAATGTCCCATTGTTCTTTGTTTTTGCATTCCATCTCTACGTATGATCCATCTCCGAATCTTACGTTCCGAGTAATCTTCTCGTCAATTTCGTTGAAGTGATCTTTGATTCCCGTCATATGATTGCTTGTACCATTGTCTAAATACCATACACTTTCAACATTTGTAGTTATCTTGTTTGGTTCGAGGCTTCTCTCGTTCAAGAAAACTTTCTGGTGCTCTTCAATAGTTGCCATAAGCAGTGTTGGTTCTAAATCTTCTTCAATGAGATTGGAGTGTTCTTTCTCTTGATCATTCTGTGGACATTTGTTTGCATAATGTCCATATTTCTTGCACTTGAAGCACTGTATTTCACTCTTATCAGGAGTAAGTTTCTTTGTATTGTTGTTTGTTTCTTTCTTGAAACTATTATGTGAGGAATCCCAGTTCTTTCTTTCCGATCTGAATCTGTTATTCCCTCGGCCTCGTGACTGGTTAAATCTGCCACGACCACGTCCTCTGTAAGATTGGCCTTGATGTTCATGTCGTGTGAACATCAATCCTTCTTGGGTGTCCACGACTCTTTCTTTCTTGTGTTTGAGTCTTTCTTCAAAAGTCTTCAATCTCTCGATTGCTTCGTCTAGTGACATAGTATCTAGATCCGAGTATTGTTCAATGGACGCAACAATTTGAAGAAACCGGTCGGGCACTGCATTTAGTAACTTCCGAACGAGAGTGGAATCTTCATATGTTAGTCCCAAGCTTGCTGCTTTGTTTATAATACCCGTTAAATTTGTAGTGAATGAATCGATTGATTCATTTTCTTTCATCTGCAACATCTCAAATTCCGTCTTGAGTGTTTGTAATCTTGCCTTTTGGACACTGTCTACTCCGACATGTCTGATTTTCAGTGCATCCCAAACTGCCTTTGCAGTCTTGTATTTTGAAATGAGAAGCAGTTGATCTTCTGGTAGCGATTGATAGAGATACGCAGTAGCGGTTCTATCTCTTCTCACATCGTCTTTCGTTGTTGGTTGTGGTTCGATTGCTTCCCAAAGATTGTTTGCTTCCAAAATAATTTGCATTCGAATTGCCCATGTTGTGTAATTTGTTGAATTCAACATCGGACATTGAAAATGAACATTATGACTCATTTCCTTGCAAATTTTGGAATTTTCTCCTTGATCTTTGTTTCCTTTCCTGGTCATAATTTTGTGTAAAAATTTAAATTGAAAATTTTGTTTGTTTTGATTTTTAATAAATTACTAAAAACAATTTTTAGTAATAAATTAAAACAATAAACAAAAATTAATTTTAAAAGGGTTTTATTTTCTTTCCTTTTAAAACAATAAAAGAAATAAATTGGTTTTTGTTTATAAAAGTGGGAAAAAGAAAAGATAAAAGAAAAAAAAAGGAAGGGTGTACGATTTCTAAATGGTGTCGTTTCCAATTTGTCTCTGTTCAAATCGAGTAGCCCTCGATTTCGATCGGCGGTTGACTGTGATTCCGGTCGATGCTTGGTTCTTTATTGCTTAAGTCGAGTATCCCTCGGCTTCTTCAATCGCTGGTTGCCCTGTGATTTGACGTGATGATCTTCTCTGGCAGATTGCGATTTTCCAGTTCCTCCGGTTGTCTTCTCCGATTAAGGTAAGTCCCCTTAGATCGGTGGTGCCAGTTGGTGGTAGAAACTTTGTTGTGGCCGCCCTGGGTATCCCCCTTCAGATTCAAACGAACCCCGTATGATATTCTTGACAGTGATTCCTTCTGTTTGAGTCTCCGGCGATATTTTTCGGTTTTCTTTTGTGGTTTTCCGGTCACTCTGGGTAACCCCCGCTGATTCAAACAACGCCGCCCTTGTGGTGTTCTTCTGTTGAATCTCTGGTGCCGGATTTTGGTGGATTTTCTTGATTTCTCGGCCGCACTGGGTATCCCCCGCTGATTCAATCAACACCCTTTCTGTGGTGTTCTTCTGTTGAATCTCCGGCGCCGATTTTCTGGTGACTTCTCGGTTTCTTTGTTTATGGTAGATGATGAGAACTTTGGTTTGATTATAACCTGATGCTCTGATACCAATTGTTGGATCGAAATATAGAATTGCAAGATTGAATCAACCAAAGTTTATTGATTATAAACGAGAAAATACACACTTTGAAACATACATAGTTGATACATATTTATAGATACCGAAAAGGTATCATCGAACCATCGCACCCCTTCGTGTATAACTAACTATAACTAACATATATATAAACTATATATATATACATACTAAAAATACAAATCTGATTATATCATTAATTCCAACAATATATATATACATATATATATATATATATATATACATATATATAAAGATGGATGTTCAGAAGAAAACCTCAAAAAATGGAAAACTGAGGAAAACTCTCGTAACCTTTCATCTGAACGGTATGCACTTGTGCATACAAGTAAATTAAGTTGTTTTTTAGTTTTTATGAATGTGTGCTTGTTACAAATAACTTATATGCATAAGTGCATATCATCCAGATGAAGGACTATTAGGGTATTCCTCAGTTTTCATTTTTTTGAGGTTTCCTCTAAACCTGGCCCTATATATATATATATATATATATGTATGTATGTATGTATGTATGTATGTATGTATGTATGTATGTGTGTGTGTGTGTGTATGTGTGTGTGAAACTGATGTCGAGTACCAGCTTAGTCACATATGGGTCTGAAAGCATATCAACTCTCTTAGCAAGATGGGCTAGCCACAAGATTCAAGAGAATTCATCAATTAATGACTTATGGGATCTCGGATGTTTGTTATGCCAAAGGAATGGTTCACCATGTTCATTCAGGGTCGGTCTTGGAGTTTCTGATTCCCTATGTTGACATATTTTTGCACACTTGTGATGACCAAGTTCATGCAGCTGCATTTCTTTAATTGAATTAGACCGTTGATTTTGATGCTCACCGCTTGGGCTTGAGCATGTTGTTTAATTATAGCTCGCCTAGGTGATTAAAACAAAGCTAATAACACATAAAAACTTGATGCCCGTTAATTAGGCTTATGATGTCTTGTGCGGTCGTACAGCCTGCACGTGGCCAGAGCCATTAATCGTGGACTTTAGACCATAACTCGCAAAAAGGTGATGAGTTATGAATCTTTACCTTTGAGGAGAGACCACATCATGTGGTTAGATATACTATTAGTTATATATATACTATTATATTTCACTATTCTAGACCACGCATGCAACAGCTCAAAATGACAAAATCTTCAGGCCATTTATTCTAAACCATTAGGAAAACGTAAATATCTTAAAATATTAAGGAAATCTAGACTAATAGCTAGCTGCTAAGATGTATTATCGATGAATAATATCTAGCTTTTATTTAGTAATTAGTTTATGTATATTATCAAACATGACTTGAGTTCACGTGAAACCAGTCTGTTTTTGTGAGACCCGTGACACCACATTTTTACACTTGAAACTTCACTGTGTTTTTGTTGTCAAGGGTTCATATTGTTTTTATTACCTTCATGGTGTTTTGCTGTGATGTTTCAACTGTAAAAATATGGTCTCACGAAAATAGGTTGGTCTCACGTGAAGTCAACCCTATCAAACGTCATCCTTACATTTGAAAATTTATCAATTGACACCTAACTAGTTTTTAATTTCTTGACTAATGATATTTAAATGCTCCCTCCGTCCCAAAATAAGTGTCGACAATTGAAATGACACACAGTTTTACACTTTTTTGTTAACCAAAAGACATTTTTACCCTTATTTAATGTCTTTCTTTTCACAATTCTTAAATATTTGTACATTAATTAAGGGTAAATTTAAGAATTTAGTTTTTTACTTTTGAAAGTGAACACTTTTTTTTGGAATAATCATAAATAGAAATGTAGACACTTGTTTTGAGATGGAGGGATTATCTGACTATAATTAATCTACATTCTACTACTAGAAAAAAAAAAAAGGCTATATATATATATATTCAATTCATTCAAGTGTATGTAGTCTTCTATCTACAATATTGTTATACAAATGTTGTTAGATGCATTTATACAACTTGATGATAATTAACCAACTAGCAATAAGGGGTGAACTTGTTGTTGTTGTTGCAGTTTTGAAGTCGATAAACACCGCCACGAAGTTATCGAACTCACGCGAAACTCTTCGTCAAGATCTTTAAACATCTGTCTTTCTATTAGCGACACCGTGTATCGCATGAAGGCGGCTTCGAAAGGAAGCCGGATCGGCCCATTTCTCTGCGACCCGTACTCTTGCTCAGCCATCTCCAAGACTTCTTGAAAAACTTCGTTCTTGAGATAATCTAATGGCACCACAAACCGTATTTCGTCACAAGTGTACACCACAAAGCAACCCTTATCGACATTGGTCGTTGCACTACAACGACAGTGATCAGCGGCCGCTCTCGGAACTGCGATTCTTTTGCACCTTAGTCCTGCCAGATTCTGCCACTTTCTTGTCATTCTAGCTAGTTTCTTGGGGCTGATCATGTTGTTAAATTAATAGGGTTTGTACGGAAGAGAAACTAATATGTTCTTTGTTTGGTTTGTGTTTGAGCTGAAGCCAAGAAGTGAAAATGGTTATATATATATATGCAAAAGCATGCAAAGAACCGTGTCATAAATGAACATTTGGATTGTAGTGATGAAAGGGAGCCAAACCCATGTGATAGATGCATCAAGTTAGGGCTATTAATTAAATATATATATATATAGAGAGAGAGAGAGAGAGAAGAGATGAGATGTTAAACGGAAAACCTCCAAAAGAATGAAAAACTGAGGAACACTCTCGTCGTCCTTGATCTGGACGGTATTCACTTGTGCATATAAGTAATTAAGTTGTTTTTTGATTTTTATGCACGTGTACATTTATGTACTTGTACATGTTACAAATTACTTATATGCCTAAATACATACCGTTCAAATGAAGGGCTAACACGTGTTCTCCAGTTTTCCATTTTTTTAAAGGTATCTTTTATATATATATATATATATATGGTGGGTGTGTTTTGTGGTTCTTGGTTGAAAACAAATTAAGATGTTTTCAAGTGACAAATGGGGTCCTGAAACAACTGGAAGATATGATATGATATGATATGAGCCACAAAAATTGAAGATGAAGTGGTGTAAAAGGTTATGTTGAGATTAGACATGTTCGTTAATGGTCGACCATCTTATGTGGATGGGATTAGCTAGCCGTAGATGATTAATACGGAAAAAGGAGTATTCATTTCTGGATATTATATATATATATATATATGTTCTCAAAACATGTGATTTGACAGAAACTCTTTTTTTTAATTTGATGGATTAATTGAGTGAATGTATTTTTGGAAGAAATGAAAGGGTTAAAAGAAAATTCTTTTCAAAATAAATTGAAAGTGGTCGATCGATCTACAAGATTGATTGATTGGTATGTTAATTAATAGAATATATTTTTTATATATCCCATGTAATTCCTCACATGTAATAGAAGATGTTAATAAAATATATTTTTTATATATCTTTTATACATTGTTAAATTCATTCAACATTCTTATATAGTGACTAATTTTATTCTCACACACATTAACATTAAAGACTTATTTTTTACCTTTTTAATGTATTATTTAACATGATTCCGATATGAAAAGGTTCATATATATAGTAAATATATGTAGTCCTTTTTATTTTGTTGACCAAACAATTAGTGTTAACTTTGTGAACCAATCTAATATGTCCAAAATGTTCATCAACGGTTTAGAAAATTGTTTAATATCATTTAAGTGTCCAAATCATATTAAACATGCGTCTTCAATGGCCTTTCATAAATGAATAGGGGTAAAAAGGTAAATGGTAGAATCATGGGATTAGGAAACAATATCTATCTTTGATATCACGTGAAATCAAATAGAAAGGTTATCGAAGCTTTCTTTGATTCAGTTGAGAAATCTTCGACGGTATCTTCAACATTGTAATTGAAATCTTCATAAGTGAAACAAAGCAATTTTCACACAAAAAAAAATCATAAAAATTACAGCATTGTTCATGCATAAACAAACAAGGGCTGAAAAATAGTCTTCACAAATAGCGTTGACTTGTAATAATTTGAAGTCTTTATATGTTAAAGTTCACTTATGAACAATGTTTCACTGTAAAATTACATGGACAATTTGAAAGAAAATGCACTTTTATACAATATCTAAGTTTCTACGACGCATTAGTTCACTGATGAACTCATGAGTTCACTTATGAACATGTTGAATACCCCGATCTGCACAACTGACGATTTCCATTTTCACATGTTGCATAAGATTGCGTGAAGGAAATCCCCAAAAAAAAAACAGATATGTTGCATATGACACTTGAAGGAAAAAAACTAGATTTGTTGCATCTGTTGCTTGAAGGAAATCCCCCCAAAACCCAGATCTTTTGCAATTGGTTGCATAATCTGGAATGCATACCCAAATTTGGTGTGATCTCTGTTGCATAATCTGGAAATCCCCCAAAACCTAGATATGGTGCGATCTCTGGAGGAAGAGGGGGGATGAGGGCTCCATGATGGAGAAATAGAGAGAGAGAGAGAGAGAGAGAGAGAGAGAGAGAGAGAGAGAGAGAGATGTTGATGGCCGACAGTGAAGGAGATTGTCGAAGGGTTCTCTGGGTTGGAGCCTGGAATCGCCTGATGAATCACGATTTTTCTTGAGAGATAAAGTAGAGATAATATTTCATCCCTAAAATCATGTTACTTTTTAATGTAACTGCCCATTAAATTCATTAAAAGAAAATTAAAACCGAAAAATTACATATTTACCATTAATCATTGATTCCAGCGTGTGAAGTAACCAGGACTTGGAGATGGTTTCTGATTGGTCCAAATGAGTTTGTAGAGTTAACATCATTTGTTTGCTTAACAAATGATTACCCCTCTATATATATAGAGAGATGACAAATCAAATACAAAACATGAAAATATTTCAAACCAATCAATTAAGATATTTATGGAAATGATGAATATTTATTATGATTTGAATGTTTATGGAAGATGATTAGAGTTTATTAATTATGATTAACACTTTATATTAGAAAATAATCGATATATTTATGAAACCAGATATTCATTAGAATAAATGGACGATGAATATTGGTTTATATAGTTTGTAACATTTTTATTGTTTGTATTTAATTGGGATATATATAACAAAGACTATAATTGCAAGTTGATTGTACACCCAACACCAAGCTACCTAAACACATGGCTAGCTATGTTGTGTTTTGTTTTAGATCCCCTCCCAAATTAGAGATCGGTTGTTTGTGTACATGTTTCTTTGGATTGCATCACCATTTTTGGAAAGGAAAGAATTATACAGCTTTACTAACAATATAATTAATTGATTGATCATTCACACTAACAAAAATATGGAATTGGAGACTTCATTTTATTATAAAAAAAATGACATCAATTCACACCAATTGATTAAGTGTACGAGTTCCAAGTCAATTATTACATACATCCAAATGAGAGAAAAATGCATATAAGAGATTTGCATCACCTATAATTTTATATATAATTCCTCCATCCTAAAATAAATGTCTACTTTTTGTTGGAAACGTGAACTTAAACTAGAACAAAACAAACTGGGTTTAAAAGTGATAACTCTCATTCTGAGCGTTATTTACACGTCATTTGTGTGAGTTTTTCTTTCATTTTAGTTGTGTTTCATTTTTATTTGTTTGTCTTTTTTTCTTTTATTAATTTATTTTCATTTAGAGTTGTTGAGAATGTTTTGATGGTTAAACACATCATTTTTTTGGGTTAAAAGTCACTGTTCCGCAGTGGGCACAGTCTGCCCACCGAGGGCACCCGAGGATACATACGGTATTTATACTGCGTATTCATATTCATATTTTGGGGGTATTACAGTATTCAAGGCTGGAAAATATCTGGATATAAGATGGTGGATGCAAACTGGAAGATTCCTCAATCATTGTACTCTTTTGTCTAGTGGTTAATAACCCTTTAACTTGTGGGTATTACCCATTGGGTAAAAGTCTTATTTTCTCTTATAAATAGGTTGTTAGCTTAAGCATTTAATCACACTTCAACCTTCTCCAGTTCTATTTACTCTCTCCTTAGAAGAGTTTTAGAGCTAAGAAAGTTGTCTTTAATTTTAAGCATGTAATTTCTAGTATTTTCGTTTCTGCCCTCGGTTTCCCGCCGAGGGCATGTCTGTAGCTTAATTTTAATTTTATGCAAGTAGAGTAACAAGTATTTCTTTTCTTTCTTTACGTCTTTTATTATTTATATGCTCTTTATTATTATGCATTTTTTATGTCTTTTATTATTATGCAATTTATTATTATGTCTTTTATTATTATGTATTTTATTATGAATTAATCATCTTTTGGGTAAGGGTGTGAGCCAACTTGAGACTAGTAGGCAACACTTGGGTGTGGCCATCATTACTAGCTCTTAAGCTTGGTCACTTAAGTCGAGACTTAAACTCAACGCTGATAAGCCGATCACTTTGAAGTGTTAATATTAAATCTAGACCTCGAGAGGGGCAGATTCGAAATACGGCTTAAGGGATGCACAAAGATTTGAGAGAGTCTTTGATAATCACGTAGAGATACGGGTTTTGCATGATTTATTACGGTTCACATGTCGGAGGAGATTTATATTACAAAGAGATTTGGGTGTAAATCTCCACACCGGTAGAACTTGATTTTTATCAACGTAATTAAATCGGTAAAATTAAGAGTTGGTAACGATGGACACTTTATGAGCATTTTGTAGGAACGGTCTTTAAAAATCCACTTTCGAGAGATCGGGTTTTTATATAATTTCCGTACTACAAAAGGCCTAACCATTTGTTACTACGCCAATCTCAAGGAAAACTTACATCCATACCCATTTTAGTTTATTAATTAGTTTTTGTTGTTAAAACACCAAACTCGCTCAAAAATATTTTATTCTTCTCTAACTGAAATCGGTGTATTCTCGACTTAGGACTCGAAACTTTGAAGTCCAATCCCTGTGGATACGATCTCGGTATATTTACCACTTTATTACTTGTAGCGACCATGGTGTCGGTGTATACTTGCGCCCACACTGTGGAATTATACGTTTTTTCCGCTACCAAAAAGCTACCATTTATTGAAGCAAAGAAGGCTTTAAATAGCCTTCCAAACCTAAACAAACAAAGCGATAAATCAGCCACTTCACATAAATCAAGCAGAGTGGCAACGGATACAAAGAAAAATTAAATACAAAAGATATTCCTGAAGACCAGGACTTTATTCAAATAAAACTAAATAAACCCATCATTCCCTCCCTTAAACTAAATGCTATGAAGCATTAGTTTAAATCAAAATTTTCACATACTCCCAGCAGCTCTCGAAGCTTCCGAAATGCATCAAGCTTTAACGGTTTGGTCATTATGTCCGCCACCTGATCTTGACTGCCACAGTAGACTAATTCAATCGTGCCTTCCTTAGAAAGATTCCTTAAGAAATGAAACCGCACATCAATATGTTTGCTTCGTCCATGCATAATCGGATTTTTAGATAACTTTATTGTTGAATCATTATCACACATCATAGTTGTACAACCTCCATCAGAATGCCCCAGCTCTTTTAGAATTCTCTTCATCCAGATCCCTTGACGGCACAACCCGCAGCCGCTAAAAACTCAGCTTCCGTAGTCGATAAAGTCACAATAGGTTGCTTTTTCGAACACCATGAAACATCACTCGAATTCAGCAGAAACACATAACCAGAGGTGCTCTTCCGGTATTTCATATCTCTGGCATAATCACTATCCTTAAATGCCAACATCTCTCCATCTCCTCCTTTCTTATAATGAATTCCATAATTAACAGTCCCTTTTAAGTATCGAAGAACTCTCTTAGCTGCCTGTAGATGAATTTCCATTGGCTTTGCCATGTATCAACTTATGAGACAAGTGACAAACATCATGTCAGGTCTCGTGGCAGTAAGATACATTAAACTACCCACCAACTGTTTGTAGTAAGTCTCATCAACAGAATTTCCAATTGTATCTGTAACACTCCGAGTTTGCTTCAAGGAAAAAGGCAAGACACGGTGGGTTTCGCGACTTACCACGCAGGTAACACCAGCGACACAACCCGCGAAGTGCGCTGTTCGCGGGTAAGACAGTGGGTTTCGCGACTTACCACACGGGTAACACCCGCGGCACAACCCGCGACATTGGTCTGACGGATTTAATAGAGTTTTCAGCCCCATTTCTCATTTACTCCTCAATCTCTTTTCTCTCAAACTCTCTCTCTTCATTTACTCCCTCCCAAAACCGAACCCTAACCCTTTCAACCACCAATCTTCCTCATTTATGTCAAGAATCAAGCATCCTCAACCCAAGGATTTCAACCAGGGATCTCAAGATTCAAGATCATCTTCCTCCTCCATCCATTTCTAGGGTTTCTCCCAAGTTTCTAGGGTTTTGCTATAAAACCTAGATTGTGAGTTTTCTTTACCAAAATCTTTAAATGGGATACATATCTTAAGTGTTTACTTGTACTACTTGTTATGTATGCGCAAATCTGATCACCTGATAAGTTTGACCTAAATGTTATTTTCATGAGTATTTGGGGGTTTTGACTGTTGAGTTATATATGTGAAGTCATTGTGTTGTTAACATCGTTATTATTGGTTATGATGGTTAATATCATAGTTTATGTGAATATTGTTGATTAAACCTACATGTTTGGGTGTTTTGGGCCTAACATGAGATTGAAGTCATGCAAATCCTTATATATGTTTCTTGCTGATGTGAGATATGTATAAGGATGGTTAATATGTGTATATATCTTGTTGATACTAGATATGTACGGAAATGGAAATATATATATATATATATATATATATATATATATATATATATGTTGGAGGACCCGTGAGTATGTGCCAGGAGGATGTAGCCTTAGGTGCCACCGGGACGGTATGCGCCTAATGCCCCCGCCACCGGGACGGTGTGCCGGGCCTTTAGGTGTTGTAGGAAGAACAACACCCAAGGTGCATTGACTTGAGGTAAAACTCATTGGTGTGATGGATCTCCCCCATTGATTCCAGTATGACCATGTGGACCGAGTCGTTAATTATGCTATTTCATGTTTATCAAATGTCATGCCATGCTTTTGTACAACTCACTAGGCCCGTTTGGCCTAACACTTGTTTGGTTTGATATGTATCTCAGGTTTTAGCGGCGCAACCGCCAAGAAGGTATAGATGCCTTAGATGCGAGCTTAGGGACATTTTTGGGATGCTTTGCTTAGAAAGCTTATTTTGGATTGGATTACAACTTGTATTAATCTTGTTCCTAGTTAGGATTTAGATTAAAGGGTTGTGTTCCCTCAGATTGTTATTCATTACAAACTTGTAATTTTAACAGACGTTATTGTCTCCCTTTTTGGGAAGAGCTCATGCTATGGCATATTGATTACCATGTTTCCCTTTTATGGAAATTTTTGTTTATCCCAATTTTTGGGGTGTTACAGTATCCTTGCTTATTTCGAAACCTGGAACTATTGGATTTCCCACCGAATTACTTTCCATCATACCAAATCTTTTCAAAACCTCTGGTGCGTATTTCCTTTGGCATATAAAAATACCATCAGACTTTTGAAGCACCTCTATCCCAAGGAAAAACCTCATCTTCCCCAAGTCAGACATATCAAACTCTCTTAACATAGAACTTTTGAATTCAGACATCATAACTTCATCGTTACCAGTAAAAATTAAATCATCAACGTACACACTTACAATGAGGATTTTTCCTTCTTGACTTCTCTTCGTGAATAATGTTTGCTCACTATCACACCTCTGGAACCCTTCATTAATGAAATGTGTTTCGATTCGACTAAACCAAGCTCGCGGGGCTTGCTTCAAACCGTACAAAGCTTTGTGTAGCTTGTACACCATATGCTCACTGCCCTGTTTTACATATCCTAAAGGTTGTTCCACATAGACATGTTCGCTTAACTCTCCATGGAGGAAAGCCGACTTGATCCGGTTGAAAAAGCGTCCAATCTTTCTGTGCAGCTAGAGCGATAATCATCCTTATCGTATCCATCCTCGCTACTGGTGCGAAGACTTCTGTATAGTCAACTCCATGCTTAATTTTGAGAATACCCTTTAGCGACTAAACGCGCCTTGTACTTGTTAATCTTTCCATGCTCATTGTATTTGGTTTTGTAGACCCACTTCACCCCTTTTTTTTGCTCCAACGGGCAACTCAGTGAGCGTCCATGTTTGGTTTTTTTCAATGGATTCAATTTCATTGTTCATGGCTGTTAGAGCATAAATCTGTTGGATACAAGATCAAGAAGACTGAAGGTCAAAGTTCAAGAAAGTCAAAGCTGAAGAAAGTCAACTCTCATTAAAGTCAAAGTCTTTTGTAATAAAAGTCAAAGTCAATATTTGTATTAGTTTTGTTTCCTTGTTTTAGTTGTAGGTATAAATAGGTTTCCTTGCTTTGTAATTTGTAAGCAACAAACATAATATTCAGTTGTACGTTTTTCCAGAGAGAGATCTGTAGAGAGAGAGAGAGAGTTCTAGAGAGAGAAAGTTGTAATCTTGAATTTGAAAGAGAAATCAAACAGGTAAATTGGATCAATCTTGTTTGTGTTTATTAATTGTTTGTGATTAGAAACTAGATTCAGGGACACACAATGGCCAATCTCCAATGTTCATTCTTCACAGCTTCCTCAAAATACATTGGATCACCTGAAGTCACTAATGCCATATGAAGCTCATCCTCTGGTAGATCTTCACCACTAACATAATCACCCATCCACGTAGGAGGCTGCCTTCGACGGGATTGCCTCAAATCCCTCGGTATTTCTTCAGAATTAGAGTCCTCTTCCTCCTCTTCTCTAGTTCCAGTATCACTGGTCTCTCCTATCTCTCCAACAGAATTCCCATTTTTCTCCGTCCCTTCTTCATCTTCGTTATCACCGTCATCCCATTCTAACTCTACTGCTTTTTGCTTTGCATGATTTGTATCCCAATTCCATTGCTTTTCTTCTTCAAAGATAACATCTCGACTCACGACAGTTCTTTTAGCAGTTGGATCGAATAACCTGTATCCTTTTGATTCCTCATTAACTCCCAATAACACACAAGTAATGCTTCTGTCATCCAGCTTAGCCCTTCTTTCTTCTGGAACATGAACGTGTGCTAAGCTACCAAAGATCCAAAAATGGCTTACTGATGGTTTCACGCCACTCCAAGCTTCCTCTGGTGTTCCAACCTTGACTGCCAATGTAGGACACCTGTTCAGAACATAGATAGTCCAGTTCACAGCCCCAGGCCAAAAAATCTTGGGAATATTTTTGTCGGATAGCATGGAACGAACCATATTCATCACAGTTCTATTTTTTCTTTCAACGACGTCGTTCTGTTGCGGCGTATAGGCTGTCGTCAACTGCCTTCTGATTCCACCTTCTTTGCAAAAATCATTGAACTCATTCGAATTGAATTCTCCTCCCCTATCGATGCGAAGACACTTAACAAACATTCCTGTTTCCTTTTCAACCATAGACTTGAAGCATTTAAAACAATTAAAAGCCTCTGACTTCTCCACTAAGAAATACACCCATGACTTTCTACTATAATCATCAATAAATAACAACATGTACCTTTTGTTGCCGTTAGATGTAGGCGTGATCGGACCACATATATCTGCGTGAATAAGTTCCAACTTCCGAGTCGCTCTCCAAGTACTTTTTTTTGGAATGGGATCACGCTGCTGCTTCCCATTGATACAACCAGTACATGTTGTATTAGAGGCAGAAAGTTGAGGAAGTCCACGTACCATGTTCTTGTACAACAAGGTTTTCAAGCCTTTGTAACTTAGATGCCCATACCTCATATGCCAAAGCTGAAACAAGTTTTGAGTTCCTGTGTGAAGGCAACGATCAGGGTGTACTTGAGAAGGAGCTCGATTCTCTGGCAGCAAGACGAACATTCGATTCGTACTCATGTTGGTTTGAAACTTAACAAACATTCTTGTTTCCTTTTCAACCATAGACTTGAAGCATTTAAAACAATTAAAAGCCTCAAACTTCTCCACTAAGAAATACACCCATGACTTTCTACTATAATCATCAATAAATAACAACATGTACCTTTTGTTGCCGTTAAATGTAGGCATGATCGGACCACATATATCTGCGTGAATAAGTTCCAGCTTCTAAGTCGCTCTCTAAGTACTTTTTTTTTGGAATGGGATTACGCTGCTGCTTCCCATTGATACAACCAGTACATGTTGTATTAGAGGCAGAAAGTTGAGGAAGTCCACGTACCATGTTATTGTACAACAAGGTTCTCAAGCCTTTGTAACTTAGATTCCCATACCTCCTATGCCAAAGCTGAAACAAGTTTTGAGTTCCTGTGTGAAGGCAACGATCAGGTTGTACTTGAGAAGGAGCTCGATTCTCTGGCAGCAAGATGAACATTCGATTCGTACTCATGTTGGTTTGAATTATCAAACCCTTCTCTGGATGAAATATCTTGCACATCCCTCCCTTAATCAAAATAGCCAAGCCTTTTTCTTGTAACTGCCCAACGCTCAAGAGATTGTTTCTCAATTCTGGAACGTAATATACATCAGCAACAACATGAGTTATTCCGTTTAGCAAGAGCTTCACTCTTCCTTTTCCCATCACATTCATCTTGGTGTTGTTTCCCAATTTTACTGCTTGTCGGAAACTTTCATCGAGTTCAGTAAACATACTACGATAGCCGCACATATGATTAGAACACCCGGAATCAAGAAACCATACATCTTCTCTTCTTCTGGCCTCATATAACTCCTCATAAGCCATCAAAATCATTTCTTCTTCCTCGTTAAACTCTGCATAGTTTGTTTCTTTGTTCCAAGAGGGACATTCGTACTGAAAATGTCCAAGTTGATGACATCGATAACATTCTACGGTTGCCTTGTTGAAGTCTGTTCGACCTCTTCCTCTCCCTCTTCCTCTATAATTTCCACGGCCTCAACCTCTTCCTCCTTCATATGTCACTTTCAAAGCTTGTTCTTCACCATTGTGTCTCTGAAATTTCTACTCATGCACAATTAATGAGCTTTGTAACTCATCAATGGTAAGAGCATCAATGTCTTTCAACTCCTCGATTGAACATACAACATATTTGAACTTTTCGGTTAAAGAACGTAGAATTTTCTCCACCACTTTAACATCCTGCATATCTTCTCCATAAGTTCGCATCTTGTTGGCTATTGTCATGACTCTAGAAAAGTAAGTCGTCACTCCTTCACCAGACCTCATCTCAAGAGTTTCAAATTCTCTGCGGAGAGCTTGAAGATGGGACCTCTTAACCCTTGCATTTCCTTCGAACTTCTTTTTCATCGCGTCCCATATTTATTTAGCGGTATCCTTCTTGAGAATGGTCTCAAGAACGGTCCGATCGATCGCCTGGAAAAGATAGTTCTTCACTTTCAGATCCTTCAGCTTCATCTCATCATTCTTCTGTCGTTGTGCCTCTGTCTGTAGCAACTCACGTGTTGGCTCCATATGGCCAGACTCCACCATTCCTCAATACTCCTTAGATCGTAGAAAGTTTTCCATCAGCATGCTCCAATGATCATAGTGACCATCAAAGCGAGGAATTGTTGGTTGCACAAAACTCTCTTCTTTGTTCATCTTCAGGCTGCTGCAAGAACTTCAAAGACTGTTGTTTTGAATTTTAAGACCCAGTTGGCTCTGATACCAGATTGTTGGAAACGTGAACTTAAACTAGAACAAAAAAACTAGGTTTAAAAGCTACCATTTATTGAAGCGAAGTAGGCTTTAAATAGCCTTCCAAACCTAAACAAACAAAGCGATAAATCAGCCACTTTGCAGAAATCAAGCAGAGTGGCAACGAATACAAAGAAAAATTCAAATACAAAAGATATTCCTGAAGACCAGGAGTTTATTCAAATAAAACTAAATAAACCCATAACTTTTCTATTTTAATTTATCCCAAAATAATTGTTCACTTTCAAAAATATATTTCTACTTTCCCATTATAATTAAGAGAAGAAAATTTATCTCTCTAGTATTAAGATAAAATTGTCTTTTCTTTAATTAAATATTGTAATAGTCATATATTTCTAAAATTATATGTTATTTTATTGTTGATATTTATTTTAGAAGGAAGGAATACCTAATTTACATTTAAATCCATGATATAACAAAATTTAAAAAACAAAAAACAAAACAAAGACACCATTCTTTAAGAGTGTCCACACTCTAAAACTTGTGGATTGTATCAAACATTAATTACTATTAGCGGTTAGCATTTTCATATTCTCACATACCATTGATTTAAACCAAATTCTTCTTCATATAAAGAATTTTTTACTACACATGGACAACCCTAAAAAATGATAACGGTGGAACTTCCATTAAGCATCGATCTATTTTAATTCAATGATTATTAAAATTGGTGTTTTTTAATTATAAAAGTGAGTAATTTTTTTAATAACAAAGCACCACACTTTTATTAAACCAAGGAAAACCAAACAATTCAAACAAGGAACTCGAACACAAAACAAAAGAGGATGAAGGAAGCTTGCGAGAAACAAACTGCAAACACCACTACCGCCAACACTACTCCGAAACGTACAGCTACCCATGCAAACAGAGAACAAAAAATTACAGCGCTAGGTGAAACTAAATCGAATAGCACAGCTACCTCGAAACGAAACCATATGGAGGACCACCGCTGCCCCAAACTACACTATCATCCAGCACACAAGTCAGAAGGGTCCGCTAACCAACTTACCTAATCTGACCGCACTTGTCGATCTCTTTTCGTGATCCATTCGAACACCTTCCGTTGAAACTCGAGAAATAGATATGATATCCTTCCTTTCTCACCTTTAAAGATTATTTTGTTTCTGTTCGACCATATTATTTTGTCTAAACTCTCGATTTCTTTGACTCCCCATCTGAATGTGTCCCAACCGTAAGAAGGTCTTGAATCGAGTTGGCCTCCTCTGTATTGATCTTCCACCACCTTCCCAAAATAATTGCCAAATTTTGTTAACTTCACCACATTGAACCAAAGCGTGCTTCGCCGATTCAATTGTCGTTCCACATCTAGGACAAGTATGGAATGAAGACCAATACCCATCGAATCCAACACCAACCAGCAAGGAAGTTTTCCTAATCTAGCTCTCCACATAAAGATGCAAATTTTCTTAAGGATTACCTTGTTCCATTTGGTCTCCACTACGGTACCGTTCACTATATCTACACGTTCTCCAATTAATCTTTGAAGCCTTTTAACCAAAAATTCACCTTTTGTATCTAAACGCCACTGATTTCGGTCTCTTTGATCCTTAGTTGGCTTTCGGTCGTGAAATCACACTCAACAAGTCTTCTAGTTCACTTTTATCCCTTCCTTTTGGTTCCCTTCTCCAATTCCATCTCCATTCCCAAATATCCCTTGCCACTCCCCACTATCCGAGATCGTGGCACCCTTAACGGTTTCTAATTGGAACCAACCTCGGGAATATTCCGATTTGAGCATTCTGTCGTCTAACCATTTATCTCCCCAAAAACTAGTATCTCTCTCGTTTTCCACCTATTTACCAAAGGATGAGGAGAACTCCAACCCAACCTATCCAAATCACTCCCCACCCTTACTATGTTAGCCCAAACTGAATTTTTTTCACCAATTGCGACTCTCCATACAACCCTCCCCCACTACCGTATACACTAGTGATCACCTTAACCGCAGTGAATCCTTTTCATTAAGGAACCTCCACCACCACTTTCCCAATAAACCCAAGTTCGAAGCTTGTAAGCTATCGATATTCAAACCCCCTTATCGAAACTTCCCAACGTCTTGTCCCGTGAACCCCCCCCCCCCCCAAAAAAAAAAGAACCGACATCTCACACTCTTCCAAAAAATTTAACACACCTTTCGGGGCTCGAAACAATGACAAAAAATATATTGTGATGCTTCCAATGACCGATTTTACCAAAGTCCATCTACCACCGAATGAGATCATTTTCGCCTTCCATGAAGCGAGCCTATTCTTTACCTTCTCAATAGCTGATTTCCATTGATCAATTCTTCTCATTGAAGCTCCTACAGGTAGCCCAAGATAGATAAAAGGTAGTGAGTCGTAACCACAACCCAACCCATTAGCCCACAATTGAACTTCATTGTCGGGAACTACCACCCCATAGATATTACTCTTACCCACATTTATTTTCAATCCCGATATCACATGGAAACATTTTAGAATCTTCAAAAGGTTCTTGAGATTATCCTAAATGTGTGGAGAAAAATCGAAGGGAAGAAAGGTAGATAATAAAAGTGAGTAATTTGGTAAATTGCAACAATGGGGAAATCATTAAAATTATTGAAATCCCTTAAATCATGGGAAAGTTACCAAAAACCCTAAAGGTCCGTTTAATTTATAGGATTGGATTGCATTTGGAAAGATTTGAAATTAAATTTCATTTTAATCCATGCTTGGTTTGAAGGATTTCATGTATTTGAAATCCTAGGATTCATTGAAATCAATCCCACAAACATAGGATTTTGAGATCTCACGGGCCACTATCTGTATGTAATAATTTTTTAAAATATATTAGAATGATTTGTTTTGTGATAATCGGTTAATAAAAACGTAAATTGATTATTTTTATAATTATTTATAAATAATGAAATTCAATTTCATTTCATTCTAAATCTTACAAACCAAGCATACCAAATATTCCAAATCCTTATCCCTCAAATTCCAAGAAAAAGTAATAGTAAGTTCATTTTATCAATTTGTTTTTTTAGTAGAAAATATTCTTGGGATTTCCAATGGAGCTAGTTGTGGTTCTAGGATAAATCATGTCATATCCTAGTGTCGTTATAAACGGATTTATAGCAACAAGACCTGCTATTTCTCAAAGAGACTACTATGATAACCATGATAAGACATGTGGCAGGGCCCCATTTGAACCTTGTTAAAACAGGGTTTGAGAGCTCATAAAGCACCAAGCTCACTCTAGTCTTAAGAAAATCCTTAACACATTCTGAGCCGCCTACCTATCACCAATTGACAAGAGATGAAACATATTTAAGAATCTACTAAATGTTATCCGGCCATGGTCACGTCTATTGGACCTGGTGGTGATCCCATTCAGTGTAATGGTAAGGATCACCTATAACTTAGGGGTTGTTTGTTTACCTCTTAATGGTTCCATTAAGAGGCAACATCTGAATCGCTAAGAGGTAAATCATGTTTGGTAAAAAAAAAGGTTGTCTCTTAATGGTTCCAAAATCCTCTTAATGATTTTGTACCCTGATTCTCCCTTAACCATTAAGAGCCCTGATTTCATTATGAACAATTAGCAAACAACCATATTTCATTTTACACTATATCATAAAAACCTCTTAATCATTCAGACCACTTAATCATTCTGCACTAAACCATTCAGCAACTGTCAAACAACCCTTAATACTTAAAGAAAATGATATATACATCACATAAAGAGTACTTTAGTGTACTTTTGTACTTCTTGTTGGATGAAAATATATCTAGTAGAACGAAACCTATAACATAATACTTAAAAGAGAATTATATATCACATAAAGAGTACTTTAGTGTACTTCTTTAATACTTAAAAGAAAATGATACATCATTAAAACCGTTGGAGGAGGGTTTCTCACTTCTCTATTTCTTTAGGTT
This sequence comes from Arctium lappa, assembly GCA_023525745.1. Classification (NCBI taxonomy): domain Eukaryota; kingdom Viridiplantae; phylum Streptophyta; class Magnoliopsida; order Asterales; family Asteraceae; genus Arctium; species Arctium lappa. The sequence continues at coordinate 115,007,368 of CM042050.1, forward strand.
TCTCTCTTAAACCAAACCATATATATATATATATATATATATACACACACACACACACACACACACACATATATATATATATATATATATATATATATATATACGGTAGCCATTGTTAAAGTATAAGTTAGTTAATTATTGTCAAAGATTAGTTAACACTTAGATGACAGTTATATAACTGTCATCATTTGAAAGGGTGTGTCTTGAAAGGGTGTGTCGTTTGACTGAAGGGTTGTAACCCTTGGAGTTTGTATATATGTATGTTGTATGTATCATTTGTAACTACTGAATTAATAATATACAGTGGTATTATATGTGATTTATGTTCCAACATTGTGGTATCAGAGCCACGTTCAAACATGGCTTCCACATCGAACAACTTACTGCATATACAACTCCCATAATTAAATGGGAGGAATTATTACCACTGGAGGATTCAGATGAAGGTATTGTTTGAGTCTCAAGAACTATGGGAAATTGTCGAACAAGGTTTCGATGAACCCATAGAGATCGATGAATTGACCATAGAACAAGAGGATGAATTAAGAGATTTAAGAAAAAAGGATAAGAAGGCACTGTACACGATATATCAGGCAGTCGATGAAATCATTTTCGAACGCATTTCCTCCACAAACTCAGCCAAGGATGCATGGGATATGTTATATAGAACATATCGTGGAGAAGACAAGGTTAAAGTGGTTAAGTTGCAGACTTTGAGATGTGAATTTGACTCACTCAAAATGAAAGATTCAGAAACCATTGAAGAATTTTACAATCGCGTAATCCTGGTACTCAATCAATTGAGACTGAATGGAGAAACGATAGAGGACAGAAGGGTTGTTGAGAAGATTCTTAGGATTCTGACAAGAAAATTCGAATATGTAATAGTGGCTATAGAAGAATCGAAGGACTTGTCAGTATTATCTCTAAAAGGTTTGCTTGGCACACTACAGTCTCATGAATTAAGGATGAGGCAGTTCGATTCCTCACCCTTTGAACAAGCTTTTCAAACACAATCACTCAAAAAAGAAGAAGAATCCTCTAACACTCAAGAAAGAAATAGAAACATGGATCAACAAAGAGAATATAAAGGAAAATTCAGAGGGAAGAATGCATCCTCTACCTTACAATGCTATCATTGCCAAAAATTTGGTCATATAGCCAGATTTTGTAAGAAAAGGATGGCAGAGGAAAGAGGATCCACTTTCATAAATATGGAAAATGAAAGTGATGATGATACAATGTTCATGATTCTAAACACACAAGAGATAGTATTTGACGATACTTGGTATATAGACAGTGGTTGTAGCAACCACATGTGTAACAACCTCAAAAATCAGAGTAAATTAAAACCTGGAAACCTGACAATATGACGAAAGCAATTCCATTAACTTCCCATAAATGGGATCAGTCCTGAAAACTATACGATTCTATACAAGGATTTCATCAAAAGAATTAATGGGACTTAACAATGCCCAGCAACAATACTTAAAACATCTCCAAAAACCCCGAGACTCAAAACTCGTCTCTCCAAAAACCCCGGCACCCACCGCTAATGGAAACCTGTTATACACATCATTTGAGAAAAAGTGTCAGACTATAAAGCCTGGTGAGAACATACAGTTTATAAAGCTCGAAAGATATAAACATCAGTATCATAAAGAAATCTTTTCATAAAGGTTTAATTCGTAAAGATAACATTTCGCCACAACCGGGCCTCTTCGGTCCAAAACTCTTAAACGGTGATAAAAATGACCATTTTACCAAGGAGAGTGGTGTAACACAAAGTAGACCACAAATCCGAGTTATGAGCTAAACACTTGGAGTCCTCAGCAATGAACCCAGAGTCCGTGCTACGAGGTGAGATCGCGCTCCCAAGGGAAACCAATGTATATTCCTTCACTAGGATCACCATGAACCATGGCTAGTAACCGGCCTCACATAACCGTACCATAAACTCATCACGGAACATGTGATCCATAGCTACATATTTGGGGAATATAGCCTCCCAACAAAACAGTCTACTCCAAAACCTAGGGATCCACTAGTAATGGTAAGGACTCGTCACAACAACATATGTGACCTACCATAAATAAATATATGGTAATAAGTACATTTTATAAACAAAATGCTACTTCCAGTTCAACTTCTGGTAAGAACGAAAACCATTAAAATGAGTTCATAATCATCATTTTCAAACGACCACATAATGTGCAAGTAAAACATCATTTTACTTCAATAAGGCGGAACCCGTCATTTTGGTCAGAACTGACCGGGAACCCCGAGAATCACCAAAAACTTCATTTACAACAAAATGTAGAGAACATAAAATCATACCGTAGAAATACTTTAGATTTCGCAAATAAGAGTTTTGACATGTATAAAGTTTGTAAAATGATAGTAGGAACTCACCGGTAGGTTTTCAGAATAAAACCCGGAAAACCAGATAATGACCACGACGTAGAGGTGAAGCTTAAAACACCGACCCCTCGCTAGAAACACCGAAAACTAGCAACCAAACGAGCCTTGAAGATCGAAGAAGAAAAAGAGAGAAAAAGAAGAGAGAGAGAGAGAAAATCTGGGTTTTCAAGAAATACAACCCAAATGAGATATTTAGCCAAGGCTTTGCACACCTCCCAACACAGCGCACGGCCCGTGCGTTTTCCAAAGGGGAGGGCGCACGGCCCGTGCGTTTTCCACTGCCTCGCACACTGTTTCATGCGCACGACCCGTGCGCATTTCCTGAAGGATGGCGCACGACCCGTGCGCCCTGTAGACAGAAACATCTTCTTCATTTCTTCATTACAACCTCTCAAAACCAAACGAAAATTCGGGGTGTTACAACATGACAGGCAACAGGGATATTTTTTCTCAGATTGATGAGTCTCAAAGGAAAGAAGTACGAACTGGGGATGACAAAAGATTGGTGGTACAAGGTATTGGTGAAATCTTGGTCAACACCAAAATAGGACAAAAGAAGATTTCTCATGTGTATTGTCCTTGGATTGAAACACAATTTGTTGAGTGTGGGACAGTTGCTACAGAAAAGGTATGATCTTCATTTCAAGGATGGGGCTTGTGAAATAAAAGATCCTTTTGGAAGTATACTGGGCAGAGTACAAATGACAGGAAACAAAATGTGTCCACTCAATTTCAAATAGAGTAATCTGTTTTTGGGTTTTCACACAACTGCCAAACAAAATTCGTTGTTATGGCATAACAGATTTGGACATACGAATTTGGGTTATCTAAACTTTATGTATAAACACAACTTGGTCAGAGGTATTCCCAATATCAACAGCACTATGGAAGAAGTGTGTGAAGGTTGCATGATGGGCAAACAGACAAGAGAATCGTTTCCTCTGGAGAAGGCATGGAGGGCTACAAAACCACTAGAACTCATTCACACAGATGTGTGTGGTCCCATGAACACACCATCTATAACAGGAAACAGGTATCTACTAACTTTCATTGATGATTACAGTAGAAAGTTGTGGGTTTACTTCTTAAAGGAGAAATCAGAAGTATCACTAGTACAAAAAGTTACATTGGCCACGGTTAAAAACCGTGGCCATAGGCCTTTAGCCACGGTTTTTTTAATCATTCAAACCGTAGCCTATTCTCCCGTGTCTTTTGATACCCATATGGCTACGTTTAAAATGCGTCACCAAATTACATGAAAAACCGTAGCCATAACCTAAAAACCGTGGCCATAAAGGTATTCAAGTTTTTTGGTATTGGAGTATTTTTCCTATAACCATGGCCATAAAATACTTATCGCCACACAAATTGATATTAATCATGACCAGTTTATGCTTAAATTTATATAAAACGTGGCTATTTGCTACCTTTGGTCACACAAAATAAAGATAACCATGGCAATAAATTATTTATGGCCACACAATTTGTTTTTAAGGTGACCAATGATTACCATATAACCACGTATATTTGTTTTAACGTGGCCATAAACTACTTATAGACATGAAAATTTCATATTAACCGTGACAAATTCATCATGTATGGTTACACTGAATCATTAGAACCGTGGCTATGGATTATATTTTGGTCACCGGAAATAACTAAAACCGTGGCCATAAACTAGTTATCGCCACACAAATTTCATATTAACCATTGCTAATTCATAACATTTGGTTACACTAAATTGTTAGAAATGTGGTTATTGACTAACTTTTGGTCACGTGAAATAACTGAAAACTGTGACAATATACTATTTATATCCACACAATTTTATATTAACCGTGGCAAATTTATTATATATGGTTACGCTGAATTGTTAGAACCGTGGCTATTGATTATATTTTGGTCATGTAAAATAGCTAAAAATATGGCCATAAACTACTTATAGACACGTAAATTTCATATTAATTGTGGCCAATTCATAACAGTGCTTACGCTAATTTGTTAGAAACATGACTATTGATTATCTTTTGGTCACACAAAATAACTAAAACCTTGACCATAAAATACTTTTAGCCACAAAAATTTTATATTAATTGTGACCAATGCATAAGATATGGTCACATTGAATTGTAAGAACTATAGCTATTGATTATCATTTAGTCACACAAATTAACTAAAAGCATGACTATTGATTAACTTTTGATCATACAAAATAACTAAAACCATGGCTCTATAACCCGGTTTAAATTTGGCCATTCATTGGCCATTGTAACACAACCATGGTGATAATTAACCGTTAGCAACGATTTTTATCATGTGTGAGTGTGACAAAATTAAAATAATAAGCAAATGAGAAACATTAAATTAACATTAATGAAGGTATGAACAATGTATTGGTGTACCAATAATAACCCTACCACCACCAATTGTTTAATACATTAGAATTTTGCTTATTAAAGATACTCCTCATATGCTTCGGCTTCATTATCCCTCGTTGTATAATTCTTCTTTCTCTTATGTTTTTGCTAGCTTCTCATTAAGTTGAAAAGAAGTTGCATGGTTGCAATACCTGAAACAAAAAGTAGTATTTAATATGCATATTTGGCATGTTATTATTAATGTAATTAACATAGCACAAATAAGAAGAGATTTATAAAACTTAGGTTGTGATAAGAGATCCTAACTTGCACATTACCAAAAGTCTCCTGCATTTGGGAGAGAAGAAGATAAACAAGAAGGCAATGAAAGTAATTTTTATTCATTGATCTTTGTTCTACATATTTTTATTCAAAATGATAATGACGATGATGGTTTTGGTTTTGGTTTTGGTTTTGGTTTTGGTTTTGGTTTTGGTTTTGGTTTTGGTTTTGGTTTTGGTTTTGGTTTGGTTGAAATTCTTTTAAATTCCATTAAATGTTTTCATGATAAAAATAACTAGAATGATATGTATTTAGGGGTCGTTTAACCAAACACTTACCCGACCCATGTTCATTCGGTAAAGAAAATGACCCGGTAAGAATTTACTGGGTAAGTATTGAAAGATACAAATATATACACACAAGTATTCAGCATCATCCTTTTTATTGACATTCATCCATCTATGTCATGAAACTCTTAACCCATCACTTTCACCCCTCCTGTCATATAGCTAACATCATCATCATCACTAATTATAAATAACATTGCTATATCAAACTTTTCTATTGTTCAAAAACCAAACTGCAAACATGAAATTCTTCAAGACAGTGGCTACAACTTTTAATAACATAATTATTATGTTGTTTACTAGATGTCTAAAAAGTAGAAAAATTACTTCCATGGTCATGGATCATGGCATCTTATTTGCCATTGATCAACACTGCCCCAACCTAAAAAGTGGTCATTCTTCGTGTGTACTTTTCTTTGATCACTTCTTGCATTAAACAAAATATCTGAAACTTTATCAAGTTTTTATGTTTGAAAAGTTAAATTGTTTGACATCCAAAATCATAGTTTATCTAAACCTAAACAACAATTTCATTATAAAGATTCACATTGTTATACAACAGATCTAAAAACCTAGAAAACATACTTCTAGAATCTAACAAAACCCAGAAATCAAAGTAACAACATTTTTTTTCTCGTAAACGATATAAATAAATCGAATCAAATACTAAATTGATCACAAACCCATATATATTTATATATAAAAAAGAGTAGTTAGGGATCACTTACAAGGAGATTATAGATGTAATCAGTCATGTGAGGCACGTCTTCAAGCACATAACCTACATCCCCTGTTTCAATTTTCATCATACAACTGATGTGATTTTCTAAAGCTTTCTTATTATAAACACAACAAAGTAATATGCCCGAGGGTATAATAGAAACAACCAGTAACAAAGAAAAAAAGGTCACCGCTGCAACAGACGTCTGTTTGGTTCAGAAAATGTTTCCAAGATAACAGCATGCATGGCATTTAGTCGAGCTTCCTTGCACTCAATTCCTTGTTCAACAACAGAAAGAAAAAGAATATCAGTAAAGATATTCCAAATACAATAATTTAGTTAGGGATTCAGTGTTCAACAAAAATTAATCAACAAGTGCACCAGACAAGTCAACTTCAAAACCAATGCTAGATAAGTACGGGCACAAAATCACTAGCCAATGATTACAAGGAATAGCCTATTTTGTGCATTTTTATATTGTTTAGAAGAGAAAACATAAAGAAATGGCACCCACTTGAATAAAAAAGGATTTTACATTACAATTTAGAAGCAAGAAGCTACCTCGTTGTAAACACAAATCAACATATGGGTTTAATTGATATGATTGCCTTGAATAGAGTTTTACGTATCAAAAGGGAATCACGAACTGTATGTTTACACATGTGAAAAGAGTTTGACGCATGGGCTCAAAGAAGTATGTTGAAATTTCAAATATTGTTCAGATCTCACAAATGGGTTGATCATCAAAACATTAATACAAAAGACTAATAAGTATTCAATATGTGAAAATTGAGATTGAAAGTCCGCAAACCCTCTTCTAGAATTCAGAAACAAGTGGCCTAAGTTTGCAAAAAAGGTTTTAACCAAATACATAAAAACAAAAACTCGAAACCCTAACACCCAAGTTGGAACCAAATCAACTCAAACCACCAATACAAATTAACACAGGCAAAAGGAAGATTCAAGTACACAATGTATTGATTATTGAATCGAAATGAACCCTAAGAAAGCATGAAAATCTCATAAACTGACCTTGGAGTGTTCATACCAACGATCGATCCAAACATGGTCATCCGATCGATCCAAACAGGGATTAAGCAGATACAACAGTTTGAATCGAAATGTGGAGCAAGATGCAAATTAGGAGAAGTCAAGTAGTGGCGGAACAAGATGATTTGGTCAAAAAAAATTGTTTTAACCTAATAAAAAAAAAGGGAATTAAAGGGAAGGGGAAAAAAGGGGGGACGAGGAGGTGGGAAGGGGAAAAGGGGGAACTTTTATCAACTTTTTTTTATAATAAAATGGATTTTAAATATAAATATGAATTTGAAAATAAGTTTTAACATTAAATTTTATTAAAATTTAAACTTAATACTAATAAACTTAATATACAATTAATTCATTACTATTAAACTTAATATACAATTAATTAATTACTATTAAAGTTAATAATTGTCATGCTTGACCATATATTGAAACTCGTTTAATTTAACTGGTCGAGCTTCATAACACCAATATTCGATTATGTTAGATTCAAATCGTTCAAAAGCTCGATCGCTTATTTCTTTTTTTTATATATTTAAAATGTTTAACTTATCTAATTGATAACTAAAATATATTGACTAATATTAAAAAATAATAACATAAAAATAATTGATATGATTAACAAAAATTCTAAATAGTTAAAAATTAGTATTAATGTATAATTAAAATATTTAATTATTGATTTTCAATTAATATTAGTAATTATTAATTTTTAATAATTAAAATTTATTTATAATTAATAGTTAGTAAATAATAAATAATATTAACGACGGTATAATTGGAATAAGTTACAAAAAACTCCTCATAACTTACTCCAAATAATTCATCAAAAAGCTAACTTATAATCTAACTGATAAGTTAGTTTCTATCCATTCAAACATGTAATCATAAAATAAGCTAGTTTATAAGCTAACTTATAAACTAGTTTATAGCCTAACTTATAATCTAGTTTATTTTTACTAAACAATGAATTTTAAAGAGAAAATTGCATTAAAATGGAACCAAGTTTGGGTTGATTCCTATTTTAAGGAACAAACTTTTAAAATTATCACCTAAGGGTCTGAAACAAACTTTACATTTATTTAAGGGTCTTGATTACCTGTTTAACAAATAACCGGTTACCTCTATATGATGTGGCATAAAATAAAATAAAAAACAAATGTCATGTGTACGTCACTTGATTCTTTTTAAAGAAAATATTATAGATCTGGTCGTGTGATTTGGAGTTTATTACAAAATTCCCTTATAGATTTGGTTACTTGTCTTGTCTAGAACTACCTCTCCCTCAAGCCACTTCATCTACAACTCTCTTCAATAAAACCCAAATCCTCCATTAACCTACAACTTTCTTCAATAAAACCCACATCCTCCATTTCTTAAAAAAAAACCATATCCTCCATTAACCTGCAACTTTCTTCAAAAAAACCCACATCCTCCATTAACCTGCAACTTTCTTCAAAAAAAACCCACTTCCTCCATTAACCTGCAACCTCCTTCAAGAAAACCCACTTCCGTCATTAAACCCCCCTCGAACACACACACATACTCATACACACGACACACAAAACCCACCATGAAGGATCTGCCATTTACGAAGCTATGGTCGGAGAGAGAGAGAGAGAGAGCGAGAGAGAGGGTTGATTGACGGTTTTGGTTGGATTGAGATGAAACTAGCCTACATAACAGATTATGAAAGGATAAGAGAGATGTGTGGTGGGTAGATGTCGGTAGTGGATTGTGGGTGGAGGGTTGATGTGGGGATGGAGATTGAAGAAGAAGATGGTTGGAGAAGCTGGTGATGTAAAGTCCTGGAAGTAGGGAACAATGAAGGTAGAAGAAGATGAATAATATTTGTATTTAACCCTTCAAGTTTTAGTTCTTACATTTTGGCCCCTGAGCTCTTTCTTTATAAATTACAAATATGACGTGGAACTTAATTGGTATTTGTTTCATCCATGTCATCACTAGCAGGTAATTAAGTAATGGGGACTCTTAAATAAATGTAAAATTTGTTTCAGACCCTCAAGTGATAATTTTAAAAGTTTATTCCCTAAAATAGGAATAAGCCCAAACTTGGTTCCATTTTGGTGCAATTTTCCCAATTTTAAAAACATTGGTTGGATTGGGAAGTATTTTTCCAATAAATTGCTTCTTTTAAAGATGAGTTAATGAATGTGCAAACTATATGAAACTAGACGCGATAAAAAGTTATTCTCATATTTGGCATGATGTTATTAGTGTAATTAACATAGCACAAAAATAAGGTAAGACAAAAACCTAATTGGACAAAACTAGAGTTTTTTTGTTTCAACAAAAAAGCAAAACCAACATAGAACAAAAATAAAATTACTATTTTACCCTTTTATCATAGCTAAATCTAAAATTACTTTAGACGCACACACAAATATATATATATATATATATATATATATATATATATATATATATATAGGGTCATGTTCAGGGGAAAACCTCAAAAAAATAGAAAACTGAAGAACACCCTGGTAGCCCTTCATCTGGACGGTATGCACTTGTGCATACAGGTAATTTGTAACATGCACACGTGCATATGCACAAGTGCATAATGCACTTGTGCATAAAAACCAAAAATCAACATAATTTACCTGTATGCACAAGTGCATACTGTCCAAATGGAAGGCTACCAGAGTGTTCTTCAGTTTTCCGTTTTTTTGAGGTTTTTCCCTGAACCTCCGTCTATCTATCTATCTATATATATATATATATATATATATATATCATTAGAGGAAGGATAATGTATGAAGTTAAACATTTTGTAAAACTGTGAGAAGTGTGATATCATATATGATTACACGACATGTGGATGTGTTGAATCATATAAGATTAAACGTCAATATATTGTCAATGTAACATGTGTTTAATCATATATCATTAAGCTTGTGTATCATATGTGATATTACACTTCTCGTTTTCTAGCAAAAATGTTTAAATTCTCCTTTGAACCTGACTCTATATCATTATACATACAAATTATAAGATAACATTATATATATATATATATATACATATAAATTCTAAATTCTAAAATAATATATAATTATACATATATAGGATATCAATATTTATATATAACTTAAATTATAATATATATGTAGTGATGGTCAAAAATCGCTTTCGGGTTCGGGCCGGGCTAAAACGGGCTTCGGGCCCAAACGGTAAACCCAAAAACCGGGCCAATCGGGCTTCGGGCCGGGCCGGGTTTCACCCGAATATGTGTCGCCCGTTTAATGTTGGAAAAAACGGTTATAGGAAAACCGGGCCGGTCCGGGCCCAAAACCGGGCCGTGATCGGGTCGAGCATTTTTCCGTATTTTTAAAAAAAAATCTTTCTATAATAATTAATTACTAAGTTTTAAAAAATAAAAATTGGATTGGATCACTAAAATACACTTTAAAATTACGTTTTATTTATAATAAATCACTAAAATCCACTTTAAAAATACGTTTTATATATAATTTTAAGTTACAACCTTACAATACAAACATTTATAGGGGTTTGGGGGGTAAAAAATACAAAAAAAGGACAAAAAAAACGTATATAAACGGTAATATAACGTCTTTTTTTTTAAAAGCACGAATCGGGCTGGACCGAGCCAAAAACCGGGCCGTGAATCGGGCCGACAAATCCTCCAAAAACATGAACCGGTTTGGCTTTTCGGACTTCAAACCGGTTTACTACCGGGCCGAGCTTTGAGCGGGCCGGACTTCGGTTAATCGATCAGGCCGGATCGGGCCGGGCCCATATGGCCATCACTATATATATGTATGTATCACAATATAATATATTTTATAATATTTGTTTATATATTAACGTGAATTATAATATAATTTTTTTTTAATTTTTTAACTAATTCACATATGACTAATTAATTATTCATGTATGACCCCGTTAGGTTCATATGTGAATCATATCAACTGATTAATAGATTATCATATGAATTAATTAACTGATTAACATATGAATCCGTAAGTTCATACATGAATCAGTTAAATAGTTCACATATGAACTTGTTTGTCATCTATTTGTAAAAGTTACGAAACTACCCCTCTATCTACTTGTTTAACACAACTTAATCAAATTAAACAATTTCATGAACCAATTTCATTAACTTAACCAATAAAATTGACAGTTTTAGTGATTTGCAAAATTAGAGTGGTTTCCATTTAATCTCTCCCCCCACATATATATATATATATATATATATATATATATATATATATATATATATATAGGGTCAAATCAAACGTGAGTAGTAAAAACTCATATAAAATAGTTTTCATATGTTATTTCACATATGAAACATTTATGATTGTTCCACGTAAGAAAATAATTCATATATGAAACATAACATTCAATAACAAAACATGTACAACAACATAAGTCATATTTTAATGTGAAACTTGAATAAAAACATAACTAAAAACATGTTAACTAAACATTGAGGGCGCATTTGGTTTGCGGGATTGGAATGGAATTGGAGAGATTTGGATTTCAAATCCATTACAATCCTGCGTTTGGTTTGCAGGAAAGGATTTCGTTGACCGGATTTCAAATCCGTTGACCATTTTAAAATTCCTCATATGATGGATTTGAAAATCCTTGGCATTGGGCCTGGATTTGGAAATCCGATGGATTATAAAGCATGATGCATACTTCAAATTGTATTGATCCAAATCCGACGTTTACCAATAAAAATAAATTTTTTATAAAACAAACAAATTAAAAAAAAAAACTCAGTCAAAATCCTACAAACCAAACAAGACTTGTAAAAGAATGAATTTGAAATATATTCCAAATCCTACAAACCAAACACATGAAGGGATTTCAAATCCTCCAAATCCAAATCTCTCCTTGAAATCTAATTCATTCCATTCCAATCCCGCAAATCAAATGCGCTTGTTAAAAATGTAATAAAATTTAAATAGCAATTAAAAATAGTAAAAATACTTTTCATATAACGCAAATTTGAAGGTGTTGAAATTAAAACCATACATATTTTATAATAGTTATTAATAAATAAAAAAAAGTTATCAAATATATTTATGTTTTTATCTAATTAATGAGTACATGATTTTTTTGAGATTTAAATGAAATTATTGTTATTTATTTATGGCTGAATATAAAATTTTGGAAAAAGGAGTACGGCGGGAACAAAATTTTGGAGGGCAAGGATGGAAAACCCAAAAGGTTTCAAAAAATTTCAAAATCACATATAATTATTCAAAATTTAGAACATTCGTTTTAGGTTACTTTTTATCACACAAAATAATAAGAATCGTGAGCATTAACTAGTTTTTAGCCATATAAATTGAACTGTTAGAATCGTGACCATTGATTACCTTTAACCACACGAATTTATGTAATTGTGACCTTAGCTATATTTATACACACAAATGTCATACTAACCATGACCAAATCATGATCTATAGTTACATTTGACTATTAGAACAGTGACTAGTTACCTTTTAATCACACAAAATAATAAAAACCGTCGCTAATTCACGATATATAGAGTTATCCTTAAATTTTAGAATCGTGGCTATTGCCTATCTTTTAGTCACATAAAATAATAAAAATCGTGGCCATAAAATACTTATTAGCCACACAGACTAAATTGTTAGATTGATTACTTTTTAGCCACATTGATTTGTTTTAACCGTGACCTTATCTATATTTATAGTCACACAAATCTTATAGTAATTGTTGCTATATCATAACCTTTAGTTACACTTAATTTTTAGAGTTGTTGTAATTGGCTACATTTTGGTCACACAAAATAATTAAAGTTGTGGCCATAAACCCATGTACTTTTGGTCACGCTCAATATATTCGTGTGGCTAAATATATTTTGATTTTTGGCCATATAAGATTGGCTTCATGTGGCTATATGTTTTTCTATGGCCCCCGAATAGTAACCTTCACAACATGAAACAACGAGTTAAAAAAAAACGTGACTATATATCTGTTTATGGCCATGGTTTTTGACCGTCACTAGCCACGGTAAAAAAAAAACGTAGCCATGAGAATCATTTAGTCACGAGTTTTTGTAAAACATGACTTTATGTTTGGATGTGTTTGGTAATGGTCATGGTTATTGAGTTAAAACGTGGCTAAAACAATACTCTAACTTTGCAAATGACTTTTAGCCACGGTTCTAAACCCAACCGTGGCTAACCTGTATTTCCAAAACCGTGGCAAAAAATCATTTTTGTACTAGTGATTTAATACATTTAGGACATTTAAATCCTTGGTTGAGAAGCAAAGTGGATATCAAATTAAAACCTTAAGGTCTGATGGGGGTGGGGAATATAATTTCACGTATTTTTCAGATTTCCTTAAAGAAAATGGCATACACCATCAGTTGACAACAAGGTACACCCCTCAACAGAATGGGGTAGCAGAGAGAACCAATAGAACTATTATAGAAAAAGCCAGGAGTATGATGAAAAGTAAAAGGCTAGACAATTGTTTTTGGGCAGAAGTTGTTGCTTGTGCCTGTTATTTGATTAATAGGACCTCCACTAAGAGTCTTACCAATATGACACCCCAAGAGGCCTGGAGTGGATTTAAACCCACTGTGGCTCATTTGAGGACTTTTGGATGCATAGCTTATTCTTTTATACCAGAACAAAAGAGGAGAAAATTAGAGAATAAGTCTGAAAAGACTATCTTTGTAGGATCCAGTGAAAGGTCCAAAGCCTATAAGTTGTATAACCCTGTTACTAAAAAGACCATTATCAGTAGGGATGTGGTCTTTGAAGAAAACAAGGCTTGGGATGATGTTTCAAAGGCACAAGGTGATGGTAGTGGCACTCAGATTGTAAGTGATGAAGAACCTACAAGAACTACTGACTTTAATCAAGAAGATCATCGTGCGAGTCCATCAAACAACAGCACTCCCATAAGTCAGACTGGAACTCAAACCAATCAAGAGACAACACCATCATCATCGAGTCTAGAAAGTATACCAAAAAGGGGATTTAGAAGCCTGAATAGCATCTATGAAAATACAAGGAGAATTGATATGGATGAGGTGGCAGACTTTGCTTTATTTTCAGATGCAGATCCACTCACCTATGAAGAAGCAAGTCAAGAAGAAAAATGGAGAGTGGTTATGGATAAAGAGATAGAGGCTATTATGAAAAATAGCACTTGTGATTTGGTTGATCCTCCAAAGGATCACAAACCAATTGGAGTTAAATGGATCTACAAGACAAAATTAAACGAGAAAGGGGAAGTGGACAGATACAAAGCAAGGTTAGTAGTTAAAGGGTACAAACAAAAATATGGTATTGATTATCAAGAAGTTTTTGCACCAGTGATAAGATTGGAAACTGTAAGATTAGTTTTAGCTATTGCTGCTCAACATGGTTGGAAGGTACATCAAATGGTACATAAAATGGATGTACAATCTGCTTTCTTGAATGGAAGATTAGAAGAAGATGTATTTATAGAACAACCAGAAGGATATGTGAGAAAAGGAGAAGAACACAAAGTCTGTCACCTAAAGAAGGCACTATATGGGCTTAAACAAGCACCACGTGCTTGGTACAACAGAATAGAAGGTTATTTCTTAGCTAATGGCTTCAATTATTCACAAAGAAGAATGAAGGTATGATACTTACTGTGTGTATATATGTAGATGATTTGGTATTTACAGGAAACTCACAAGAAATGATTGATGAGTTCAAGGCATCAATGAAAGGAGAATTTGACATGACAGACATGGGTTTACTCCATTATTTTCTGGGTATTGAGGTCAAGCAAGAAAATGAAAGGATTAAAATCTCTCAACAAAGGTATGCTCATTGTCTATTGGATAAATTTAATATGTCTTTGTCCAATCCTGCTAGTACACCTATGGAGTTTGGATTAAAGTTGTCCAAAGACAGTAGGGAGAAGGACGTTGACTCTAGTTTGTATAGGAGTTTGATTGGAAGTCTAATGTACCTTACTGCTACAAGACCTGACATGGTATTTGCAGTAAGTATACTTAGCAGATTTATGGAATCACCCAAGATCAGTCATTGGGAAGCAGGAAAACGAATCTTGAAGTATGTCAAAGGTACACTAGATTATGGTATAGTCTATTCCAAAAGTAAAAACTTTAATCTGATTGGATATAGTGATAGTGACTTTGGTGGAAATATGGATGATGGGAAGAGTACAGCATGCTACCTTTTTAGTCTAGGGAGTGGGGCTATATCATGGCAATCTAAAAAGCAAAGTGTAGTGGCTCTATCATCTGCAGAGGCAGAGTACATGTCTCTTTCCATAGCAGGTTGTCAAGCTTTGTGGTTGAGATCTCTACTGGAAGAATTGGAACATAAACAAGATGGTCCTATCTCTTTCCATAGCAGGTTGTCAAGCTTTGTGGTTGAGATCTCTACTGGAAGAATTGGAACATAAACAAGATGGTCCTACTACTATTTTCTGTGACAACAAGTCTGCGATTGCTTTGTCAAAGAATCCGGTATATCATGGGAAAAGCAAGCACATAAGAATAAAATTTCATTTTATACGAGAACTGGTGACAAATGAAGAAGTGAAGATTGAATTTTGTGGATCAAAACAGCAAGATTGAATTTTGTGGATCAAAACAGCAAACAGCAGACTACTTCACAAAAGCTCTTCAAGCTGGAAATTTCGTGATCATGAGAGAAAGGTTTGGAGTTCATCAATTACTAACTTAAGGGGGTGTGTTAAAGTATAAGTTAGTTAATTGTTGTCAAAGATTAGTTAACAGTTAGATGACAGCTATATAACTATCATCATTTGAAAGGGTGTGTCTTGAAAGGGTGTGTCGTTTGACTGAAGGGTTGTAACCCTTGGAGTCTGTATATATGTATGTTGTATGTATCATTTGTAACTACATAATTAATAATATACAGTGGTATTATATGTGATTTATGTTCCAACAGCCATATACAGCGGGATGTAAAAAAAATTGTAAATCAAGGATGAAAATTTATTGTACTTCATTGTTAAAAAGAGAAAATATGAAATTATGGAGTATTTAACTTTGTCATATTAATAGGGTTCAACTTGTATCTTGGATTTAAATGTATTTATCAGTTGTAATCGGAACCCTCGGGCGACCCACATTCCCCCGTCTCAAGAGAATTGTATGATAGGCAAATCAAGTACACATCAGTTTTTAGGTGACTGACTAGCTTAATTAGAGCTCAATACGCACAGTTAATGACTAATGAGCCCAATCTCCAAAGAAATTGTAAATCTTACATTGTGATTGCGAGACTCAATTGTGCTACACTTGTTTGTACAAATTGTCCAATAACCAACTATGCTACACTTTGCAGGTCAGAAAGTTTGCAACAGTCTAACATGAACGTCTACATTTGTCCACACTAAAAAGTTGACATGCATAGATGATTTCGTTTCAAGTAAAACAAATCTTAAGTTTAAAAATGTTTGAATTTTAAGTCTTTTAGAAAAACTATTAACCCACATACCATTCAAAACATTTGATATTGATTACAAGCTTACCAAATTAATAATAAAACTATGTCGAGAAAATAGATCTTCGTTTCTTGTCTCCGTTTCTCCATACTAAATTCAAGATTCGCTTTCGAATATATTTCCATGAACGGTTTAATGCGTGTCTTTTTATTTGATTTCTTGATTTCCAAGCTTTTTGATGAACTACGAATGCAAAAATATTTTCTAATATAAACCCATATATTGAAAAAATATATTAATCCATAAATAAGTTGACTTGTTTGTGAATCATCAATACACATAAATAAAATGCTAAATACAAGGTTTGTAACACATTGTTTTCTCATTTAGCATTCAAAATTAAGTTACAAATCTAATTCCTAAAAGCAAGTATATATATATATGCGTATATACTCTAACAGACTAATACACAAAGAAAATGTTTTAAAAACCATAAACTAACGATTGTGATCTTGCGTTTTCGCCTCCAGAATCTAACGAACACAAAGAACAACGATTACTAGCAATAGAAACTAACAACACATTCTCCAACTCTTTAGTCAAGCCTCGTTCAAACACGTCGATCAAATAACTCAGGAGCATCGAGTCACAAACGAGAGTGATAGGTCCATCGGTTGGCAAACCAAACTCGTCTTCAGACATCCTTAAAAGCTCTTTGAAAACATCGGTGTTTAGATACCATAACGGGATAACAAAACGATGATGGTCAGTCGTGTAGACAACGAAATGACCCTTGTCTGCCATTCTTTCCGCACAACAACTTTTCGATGCCTCTTTCTGCCATTTTCTAGCCATTTTTACGAGCTTCCTAGCTGTCATCATCGTCAATCGTTCTTTGTAGATTTTGTCTAGATTCGTAAGGCGTTAGCAGAAATATGTTTGTAGTGCAAATCTAGCTAGAAATTGGCCCGTATTTATAGTGCATAAGTTCTTGAAAAGTAGCCTAGTTTACGGCATCTTAGATGTCTGGAATGTTTCCTAACAAGAACATGTGATTAGTTAAATGAGTGTTAGGCAAATCGTAACATCCACATTAACGAAGATTTCACGGTCTAAGATTTTGTGGCTATACTAGTTCATAAAATTTTCGCAAATTTACGCTAATTATATATAATAATTCTTAACAAGAAATAATTATTTATGAATCAGAAAAATTTTAGAAAGAATGTTTCCTAATAAGAACTAATTATATATGAATCAGAAAAAATTCAGAAAGAATGTTTCCTAACAAGAACTAATTATATATGAACCAGAAAAGTTTTAGAGAGAATGTTTTCTAACAAAGACTAATTATATATGAATCAGAAAAAATTTAGATCGTTCACTCAGTAGACATGATTCTGATATCGTACTTGTGACTTTGGGTTCCAAGTCATATCTAATTAGGCCAACCCGAGACAAATTAAATGAAGTAATTGTTTGATGCACGGAACTAATTAACAGAAAGATCGAAGGTGTTCACAATATGTCCTTGAAGTACTTTAATTCGAAGCAATCTGTGGACCAATTTGGTGATACGAGTGGTTGAAATTGGTTCGGTTTGCGGATATTTGGAGATATGTTTCTTGATTGATCTTGGATGTGTGTCCTAAAATTGCTTTTTTTGTGTAGATGAAACTGATGGATGCTGAACCTCCAATAACCCATAGTTTATGGTCCAAAAGTGGTAGTCGAAAATAGTTTGTACATGTGTCGGTTTGGTTTGATTTATTTCAGGCAGTCGTATATATCTAACTTTCGTACATTGTTTTCGATGCATGCAAAGATATATAGTACCCAAAATTAATTAAAGGTCATATGTGATATGTTTGATTTATTTCAGACGTTATGTCTGATTTCTTGTGATCATGTGGTTGATATATCGCATGCATAATTGTATTTGTTTCTAGTTATGAGGTATTCTTTTTCTAAATAATACACACACACACATATATATATATATATATATGTGTGTGTATATATGTCGACAATAACAGTAAACTACTTCTTTCTTTGTCCAATATTTAAAAGCAGTACCAAATTTTATTAAGATATTTCTAATAAAATTCAAAAATGTAACACAAACACCTTTTTGCCCATGTTATAATAACCCTGCCAAAATGGATATTATTACTTTTTGTTTATCAAGATTTTTGTATGTATTTTTGTTATTTTATTTCAGTATATGCAATAAATAATCATATATAAGATAAACGGGTGAGAGAAGGATGAAGCAAAACGAAGCTAATATCAAGTAAGGAGTTGGATTGCAATGGCAGTACACACACTACAATAAAAATATAAAATCAGATTAATAATATTAAACAAACTTTGTATGCTTAGAAGGTGTAGTCTGTAAATATTTCTTCTATAAATACTCTTGTATTCTATCAATTACAATATAATATACAAGACATCTTTACCAAGTTTATCTTGGTATCAGAGTCAGGTTCCAAAAACCCTAATAGATGCCGCTCCGGAAAAAAAAAACCTCCGGCGTGAACAGTACATCCGGCGTGAACAGTACTTTCCGGCGTGAACACAACAGCAGTCGATCCTAATGGCAGCCCCTCTCGTAGCCTTTTCTTCTACCGAGAAAACTACCCACAACTCTCACAAGTTTGGTTTCACGTTGTCCCCTACAAATTATGGTTATTGGAAGGCTATGATCCAACCGTTTCTCATTACAAACGGTTTATTTGGATACGTTGATGGCACAATCCCATGCCCTATGCCGCTGATCGCATCATCTAGAAAAGGAGAAGCCGCTATTTCTACCTCTACGCCAAACCCTAGTCACGCGATTTGGATATCCAATGACGCCCACGTCCGTATGCTACTCATGTCAACCATCTCGGAGGCATCTTTTCAACATGTTCAAGGTACGACTTCTCGTGATCTCTGGTTGGCTCTTGAACGTGCTTACGCACCTCATACCTCTTCAAGAGAGTTCACGTTGAAAGCTCAGTTGTTAAAAATACAAATGAAAGGTGACGAGACCTCTTCAGCCTATCTTGCTAGGGCACAGGAGTATGCCACTGCTCTTGCTAATACCGGACAGCCTATGTCAGAAAAAGACAGTGTTATGCTAGTGGTTGCAGGTCTTCGGGATGAATATAATGGAGTCAAACAAAGTCACCTTGCAAGACAATTCACGACTGTGTTTTCAGAACTTCCTGGACTTCTGGTCGATCATGAGTTTTTGATACGGAAACCGGTTCCAGACGTTACCCCGGTTCAATCATTCACGACTGCTACAGCAGCCGGTTCCTCTCTCTAAACTGATACAGTTCAAGCCTTGTAACAACTTGTTTCACGCCTTGGCTTCCAACTACAGTCGGTTTCCAATATATCATCCACACCGACTTCTCGGGCCTTTTACACAAACCGATATGGTCCCTCTAATAGCAGTCGCGGTCGTGGAGGTCGTAGTAACAACTTTAATCGAAACCGATCAGGAGGGGGAAATCGCAATCCAGGTCAGTTTAATTGGGCTTCTAACCAAAACACAGTTTATGGCACATGTAACAGGTGTGGAATTGGACATGTTCCATCACAATGCCCGAACCGTGACCCATCTACCTTTCGGACGAGACAACCGACCGCCAATTACGTTGATTATCACTCACAAGCATCCACCTCTTGGCTTCCGGACACAGGTTCAAACAACCATGTTGCACAGGATATGACGGGTTTTGATTCTGCCGAATCCTACTACGGGGATGACAGTCTGCATGTTGGTAACGGTAAGGCCCTTCCTATCCTACATATTGGTTCCTCACGCCTTTATTCACCAAATAAAACCTTTTACCTAAACAATGTTCTTCACGTCCCTGAAATCAAGAAACACCTTTTGTCTGTCCAAAAATTTTGTCACGATAATCATGTCTATTTTGAATTTCACTCTGCTTTTTTTTGCTGTTAAGGACAAGTCAACACACACTACCCTCCTCATGGGTCCAAGTGACGGTGGACTCTACTCAATCAACCTTCCACCAAATCAACCCCTTCCAAAAGTTGCTTTCTCAACAGCCCGAGCCACCACAACCACCTGGCACCAAAGACTCGGACATCCACATTCCCAGCTGTTTCAGACTATGCTTTCCAAATATTGTTTACCTATTTCCAATAAGACTTTTGATTTTCATTGTAATTCCTGTTTGATTGGGAAATCTTCCAAACTCAATTTATTGTTTTCTGATTATAAAAGTTCTCATGTTCTAGATTTAATCTTTTGTGATGTTTGGGGTCCCGCACCGGTAACCTCGTTTGATGGTCATAACTACTTTCTCTTATGTGTTGATCATTTTTCCAAATTCATGTGGTTATTTCCTTTAAAACGAAAATTGGATGTGTTTGATGTGTTTAAATGTTTTGTCACCATGGTTGAACGTCAATTCTCCACCACAATTAAAACAGTCCAAACCGATTGGGGGGTAAATTTCGAAATTTATCACAATTCTTCTCCTCTATTGGCATTATTCACCGTCTCTCTTGCCCTCACACCAGCGAACAAAATGGGGTTGTCGAGATACGTCATCGTCATGTTGTCGAAACCGGACTCACTCTCATGGCTCAATCTCATGTCCCAAACCGTTTTTGGCACTTTGCCTTTGAAACCGTGGTTTATCTTATAAACCGAATGCCATCACGAACAAACTCAACCATTTCTCC
Organism: Arctium lappa; assembly: GCA_023525745.1. Lineage (NCBI taxonomy): Eukaryota > Viridiplantae > Streptophyta > Magnoliopsida > Asterales > Asteraceae > Arctium > Arctium lappa. Next base: position 115,028,712 of record CM042050.1, read on the forward strand.
CTTTGAACATCTCTTTAAACACAAACCCGACTTCTCGTTTCTTCGAGTCTTTGGATGCCAATGTTACCCTCATCTTCGCCCATATAATCACCACAAGATGGATCTACGATCCACTTCTTGTATTTTTCTTGGCTATAGCACCGCACATCATGGATATCGATGTTTTGACCCCGACATCGAACGCATTTACATTGCCCGTCACGTTCGGTTCAACAAAAACTCTTTCCCTTTTTCTACACCTCCTACCACAACCTCCACATTCTCTCCCAACAACCCCTATATCTCCTCCTATCCTACGTCCATACATGCCACACACACAACCACATCTACTCCTACAACTTCCTCACCAAATTCCTCTTCTCAACCAAACATCCCTCTACATACTACTCCTCCACAACCGACCAGCCCCTTACCAACTCACACCTACTCCCGTCGCACCTCCACCGACCCTCATACCACCACAACTCCTGCCTTTGACAAGTACACCACCACTCCAGCACCTACCCATCCAATACCAGACCAACAACCACAACCTCCCACCTCTACCACCATCCCTCCTTCCCATCCCTTAAGACCAGCCCATCTTCGGCAAAATCCAAAAAAGACAAAACATACGACCCATCAGCCTTTCACACATCCACCAATACCTCATTACAAGAACCAACCACCTTTGTCGTTGCCAACAAAGATCCGAACTGGCGTAAAGCTATGGCGGATGAATACGCGGCTTTAATCCGAAATGGCACTTGGACGCTTGTTCCTCGTGTTCCCAAAGCCAATGTGATAGCTTGCAAATGGGTTTATAAAATCAAGAGAGATCAGCATGGGGAGATTCAACGCTACAAAGCGCGTCTTGTTGCAAAATGTTTTAACCAGCAACCGGGCATTGACTATACAGAAACCTTCAGTCCAGTGGTAAAGTCCACCACTATTCGAGTTGTTCTTTCACTCGCGGTTACCAACCAATGGTCTCTCAAACAACTTGATGTCCAAAATGCCTTTTTACATGGTGATCTGAAGGAAACTGTGTATCTGCAACAGCCCCAAGGTTTCGTTGATCCGCGCAAACCGGATCATGTGTGTCTGCTTCACAAGTCTTTATACGGTCTCAAACAGGCACCGAGAGCTTGGTTTCAACAACTTTCTTCGACTCTGATCTCTTTTGGTTTTTGGGGTTCCAAAACAGATCCTTCATTATTTATTTACCCGGCTCATGGTACACTTATGTATATGCTTGTGTATGTCGATGACATTATTTTGACAGGAAACAACAACAAAGCCATTGACCACATCGTTCATAGCCTGAGCAAGTCATTTGCAGTCCAAGACATGGGGCCCTTATCCTACTTCTTGGGCATTGAGGTTGCACGCCGAGACTCTGATCTCATTCTCTCTCAACGGAAATACATAAACGAGTTGTTAGCTCGAGCAAACCTCTCACAATCAAAACCCGCTCCGTCACCGTGTACCACCAGCGCAAACTTGTCTCTTGGTGATAGCGCTCCTTTTGATGATCCGGTGAAATATAGACAGATGGTGGGTGCCTTGCAGTATGTTACGCTATCGAGGCCTGACATTACCTTTGTAGTCAACAAAGTATGTCAATTTATGCACTCACCCACTGTGAATAATTGGTCTGCAATCAAACGTATCTTACGATACCTTCACGGTACGGTGAGCCATGGCCTCTTAATCTCTCGTTCATCGTCCTCCGTGTTGCATGCTTACACTGATGATGCGTTCAACTCCTTGAGTGCCTTTTCTGATGAGGATTGGGTTGGCTGCCTAAATGATCGTCGATCCACGGGCGGATATGAGATATATCTTGGATCTAATCTTGTTTCGTGGGCTGGAAGAAAACAAAAGACTGTATCTCAGTCATCCACAGAATCGGAATACAAGGCATTAGCAGATACGGTGGCTGAATTAACTTGGCTTGAAACCTTGTTACGAGAACTTCGCGTTCCAATGAAATCGGTTCCAACTCTATGGGGTGATAACTTGGGAGACACATATCTATCTGCGAATCCTGTCTTTCACGCGCGAACAAAGCACGTAGAAGTTGATTTTCACTTCGTTCGAGAAAAAGTTGCGCAAGGAAAACTGTCGGTTCAATTCATTTCAACACATGATCAAATAGCCGATGTCTTCACAAAGCCATTGTCATCTGAGCGTTTTCTTTTTTTGAAGTCCAAGCTAAGAGTCGATTCCCGGCCTTAGCTTGAGGGGGAATATTAGACAAACTTTGTATACTTAGAGGGTGTAGTCTGTAAATATTTCTCCTATAAATAGTTAAATACTCTTGTATTCTACCAATTACAAGACATCTTTACCAAGTTTATCTAATAAGGTGGCAAATTTGACTAAAGGGTTGTTTACTTAATGCTTATCCGGTAAGCGTTTACCGTTAAGAGTCGACACTTTAACTTAACATACCGGGCAAGATTTTAGTCCATTAAAACGGCATCATATGTAACATTTATCCGGTAAGCGCTTATCGGGTAAGAGTCGTTACTTTTACTTACCGGGTAGGACTCTCAGTCTTTGTCATTGCTTTTACCGGATAATTAAGACTCTCGATCTTTGTCATTGCTCTTAACGGGTAAGATTCTCAATCCTTGTCATGTTCATCCGATAAGGTAAAGTGACCGAGATAAACACTTACTGGTAAGGGTTAAGTAAACAGCCCCTTTTATAAGTGTCCTAATAAGTTGTTTTATAGGACTTAAGTTTATAGGACCGACCTGTGAGTTTGAGAGGAAAGATATTTTTCTGTTACAGAGAGCTAAAACATTTATACAACTTACAAGGGAAGAAAAATTTTACATATCCCTCTAATTAAGCCTAATCAGAAAAATACATAAATAAAAGATTAAAACAACAATTCTAAACAAGTAAATTAATTAAGTCTAATTTGATTGAGGAGCAATATCCTTAACATACCCCGACAAGATGAATGACCGAGGAACAAGTCCAATCTTGGAGAGTAGGTGATGAAACTAAAACCTTAATAGACGTTTAGTATGAACGTTTGCGAGTTAGTCGTCACCAGAGATGTGGATAACACGAATGGAGCCTAAATGAACTTTTGGGATGGCTTTCAAAAAGAGCTCGGTACGCGAGTAAAGTTGAGTACGGCTTACCATCCACAAACAGATGGGCAAAGCGAGAGAACGATCCAAACGCTTGAAGACATGCTAAGGTCTTGCGTCATAGATTTTGGAGGTAGTTGGGACTCTCACCTACCTTTGGTGGAGTTTGCTTACAACAATAGCTACCACTCGAGTATCGGAATGGCACCATTCGAGGCGTTGTACGGGAGAAAGTGTCGAACTCCCGTGTGTTGGTTGGAAGCGAGAGAAAAGCAATTCGCCAGACCCGAAATTGTGCAAGAGACGGCGGAAAAAGTGAAAGGCATTCAAGAGCGGTTAAAAGCAGCTCAAGATTGGCAAAAGAGCTATGCCAATAAGAAGAGGCGGCCGATGGAGTTTCAAGTGGGCGACCGTGTGATGCTTAAAGTATCACCATGGAAGGGTATTATCCGGTTCGAAAAGCGAGGGAAGTTGAGTCCTTGTTTCCTTGGGCCATTTAAAGTACTCAAGCGGGTGGGCTTGCAAGCCTACCAACTGGAACTCCCACCAGAAATGAACGGGATCCACAACACGTTTCATATTTGCTATCTTCGGAAGTGTTTGGTGGAAGAGGAAAGCGTCATTCCCCTTTCGGAAATAAGAGTGGACGAGAGAAACCGATGTGTGGAGGAACCCGACGCTATCTTAGAAAGAAAATCTAAGAAACTCCGTCACAAAGAAATCACTATGGTCAAGGTCCATTAGAAGCATCACCCAGGTGCCAACGTGACTTGGGAAGCGGAGTAGGATATGAAGAGAAGGTACCCCCACCTTTTTACTCCGGTTTGATTTCGAGGACGAAATCATTTCCAAGTTGGGGAGGATTGTAATACCCCAAATTCCCGTATGTATTCTATTTCGATCCTTTTAAATGATTTATATATTTAATTTCATTTAAGGCTAGTCCAATCGTCTAGAGTTCCATCTTTTATTCTCTTATCTGTACACGAGGTACTTGTAATGTTGGAATTGATTCGTTAGAGTCGAGACGGGTCGATAATGGAAGAATTCTGGAGGACCAGGCTACTGGGCGAGAATGCCCGGCGCTTGGCATTCTCGCGGTGTCAATATTGCCGGCTTAGAATGACCCACGGTACACGCGGGGCGACAGTGCCCGACGATTGTGCCCTGGTCACTGTCGCGGGGGGCACAGTCACGGCCTTCGTACCGCAAGTCCCTTGGAGCGGGCGACTATGCCATGGGCATAGTCACGGTGTCATAGTCGCGGACGAGCACTGAGGGTTTTAAGGATCGATCTTAGCCCTCTCTTCATTTATTATTTCATCCATCTTCTTCAAAACTCTCTCTAAACACTCTCTTTTCATTCATTTCGGTTTCAAGGGTTTATCAAGGCACATCATCATCATTTATTTCAAGATTCTTGGTGATTAAGTCAAGTTTTGAAGCTAGGGTTCATCTCTCATCTTCTCCTTCAAGAAGAATCAAAACTAGGGTTTGGGGGTTTTCTCAAAACCCATTTTGTGAGTCCATTCTCTTCATTTTATGTCTACTTGCTTTATGTACACAATTATCTATGCTACTTTAAGTATTTGTTCCATATTTGCTAAAATAAACCATTGAGAACTTTTGGGTCAAAACTAAGGTTTTGACATTCTTGGAATAATAAGAAAGGTGTCAACTCAAAAGAGTATGGAATGATGTTTTATGAACTATATGTGTACCATGAAACATGTGGAACTTAAATGTGGAAATTTCATGATTGGATTCACAACTTGAAAGTAAGATGGGTGTGTCTTGACATAGTTATGTTAATAATTCTTAGTTATATGAGATAGTATGAAATTATGTTGTAATGTTGAATATCATCCCAAATGCCTTGAAAAGGGAATGTGGGAGAGACTACTTGATTTACTTTATAATAACATGATGCTTATGAAATTCATCTCTTTGGGATTTATAGTACCTTTGTTAATTGTTGTATTGATAAATCATGTATAGTTAGGAATGGCGAGATCCCAAGGTATAGATCCATGGATAAGGTTGAACTTGGTGACTCTTTGGGATAAGACTCGGAATGAGTTTGACACCATGTTTACATTGAACTATAGATTCATGGATAGAGTTGATGTTCTAAGGGCTATAGATTCATGGATAGAGTTGACGCCTGTAAATAGCCATTCCTACTATGTGTTCCATATGGGACGTGACCTACTTTTGTGTTCCGTCACGACTCATGGTGGGACGGGTCTCCCCCGTGTCGCATGAGGTTCGATGTTAGAGGACTCTCTATCTATACAAATATATTTACCTTAAATGTTCATTCATGCTTTATTTACTCGCGATTATGTATGTATATATTGGAATGTTCTCACTAGGCTTCCAGCCTAACACTTGTTGGCTTTGGTGTTCATATCGGGACCGGTTAGAGAAGGGATGGGCAATCCGTGAGTGGAGAGTCGGGTCAACATTTTTGGAGACATAGCAAATGACAAGACATAGAGGGAACCTTATCAATGATTGATATTTTGGGTTTAGATGACAACACCCAATTATAATCTAAACTAGAATTGTCTTAGATTATGTAGGTTGTTGGTCCTTTAACCTTTTTTTGGTTTGGTTTGTAAACACTTATACTCTTCCCCTTTTCTCCGAGGTAATGTCATTTGTGAAACTGTAATTGTTTAAAATGTCACAGGTTTTATTTCTCCTTAGATTTTAAAACTTTTATTGCAAAAACTTTAAGTTTTTGAATCCTTAAATTTTAGGGTGTTACAAGTTGCAATGGTGAATTGTAAGGAAGCATGACCATGATGGGCAGTACCATTTAAATAGTGAAGTAATCGCTTAAGAGCATTCCATGATCAGTAGTTGGGTAATGCATAAATTGTGATAACTTGTTAACTGAAAAGGAAACATCATGTCTAGTAAGAGAGAGATATTTAAGGGCGACAACAAGTGATCGATATTCGGTGGCTGATGGAAGAGGTTAGGCACCGATGAGGGAAAGTGGTGGAGTATGATTCATAGGAGTGCTTACTGGCTTTGAACCCAAGAGAATATCCAGAATGTACTTAGTTTGATTTAAAAATAAACCCATGGATGTGAGCACTACTTCTACACCTAGGAAGTATGAGAGAGGACCAAGATCCTTGAGTGAGAAACGTGCAAAAAGAATAAAAACAAATTTAGTGAGATGGACCATTGATGATAACATCATCGACATAAACCAAAAAATAAAGAGAGAGAGATCCATTTTTGTAAAGAAATAGAGAGGAGTCTCAAATGGTGTTTTTGAATCTAGTTTTGAAGGTAAGTGACAATGGTTCGAGTAGGTGGATATGGTGAAGGGGGAAGGGGAGGAGGGGGGGTAGTTGTCTCTGATGAAAAAGCCTCGTGAGAGGTAGTAGGAGGGAGGGTGAACCTCATATTGATCAGATGAGATAGTGGAAGATCTGTGAAGTGGTGTGGTGATTGTTTCTCAATAGGCAGGAGGATGGGCGACCTGTCATCAAGTTTAACGGGTGTTGAGGTAGGGGGAATTAGGCTAAAGAGACCTGAATGGAAATTTATTTTCAATGAACTTGACATGCATGGCGAGAGGTGTATAACCTATTGGTAGAGGGATCAAGACAATGATACACACTTTGAGAGGCCGAGTAATCCACAAAAATGCATGGCTTAGAGTGAGATTATAGTTTGCGAAAGGTGTATGGTCTTATCCAAGGGTAGCAAAAACACTCAAAGCTACATATTTTTGCGTAATTAGGAGGCTTTTAGAACAATTTAAGATAAGGAGAGAGGATTCCAAGAGTTGGAGTTTGTAGCCGATTGATAAGGTACACAACGATGGTGAAAGCAAGTGACAGCATATATAGTTGCATAAGAGAGAAGAGTGAGAGCAGTTTCAGCAATGTGACGATGTTATCATTCAGCATAACCATTGTATTATGGTGTATGAGGAGGGATAATTTAAGTGAGAGATTCCATTGCGGATAAGGTAGAGGTGTGTAACACCCTAAAATATAGAGTAATTTAAATTCGAAAATTTGGCAATATGACGTTTATAAATGGAGTAAACCACCAAAACGGGTAAATGTAATATAGCGTTTACAAAAACCTGTAGGAGAATATAAAAATCAACAACAAACTAATCTAAATAAGTTATATCTAGATTACATTGGTTGTCAACCCAATTCCCAAAATATTAAAATCATTTGAACGTCATGACTCCAAATATTTATCATCCCAAAAATGCCTCAAGAACCAGCCCTCATCACTCAAACCTTCGGCGATCCACCGCTAAGGGAACATGTTATACACATCATTTGAGAAAAAGTGTTAGGCTTAAAGCATGTCTCCCAAAAGTCAGTTTATCAAAGCCAATCTGTGAACGCCACGTGTAAAGTATCCTGCCATGCATTTAATGCATAGGGTATAAATAGGAAGTTCACCCCTTCATCTAAAGGTGTGCTTCATCCTTGAACTCAAGATAGAAACCCTTGTTTTCTATATCTCTAAACCCCCATTCTCTGAACTTCTTGTGCATCTATCTTAGTGGTTCTTAAGTTTGTTTAGATTGAGTCTGTCTTAATCTTATTCCGCAACAAACTTGTAAATTGTATTTTGATTATTCAATAAACAATTTATTAAACTTTAAATTCTGTGTTTGTATTCAACCCCCCCCCCCTTCTACAAACTTGTTTAGCACCTTCGGGACCAACAAGTGGTATCAGAGCAGTTTGTTTAAATCTAATAAACAAGATCTTGCTGTATACTCTTCCTTGCTATTCTAAAATGGCATTAAACACAAACACAAACTACTATGATAATGGTTCACTTTCTAAACCCCCTCGATTTAGCAGAGATAACTTTTCTCTATGGAAAAATCGAATGATGCTATTTCTTGAAGGTGCGGATCCTACTATACCTGAATATATAGAAAACGGACCCTATGAACCTGTTAGAATTATAGCTGCGGTTCCCGCTACTGCCACCACTGAAGCTGTCCCTGAACGATATGTCGTTAAGGAAATAAGACAGTGGAGTGATGAAGATAAAAAGAAGGTAGGCATAGATGCAAGAGCAAAGACCATTATTTCAATGGCTCTGCCTGATGAAGTTTTCCATTCCATCATGCATCTGAAAACTTCTAAAGAAATGTGGGAAACCATATGTGTTCAATATGAGGGCACCACTGAAATCCAAGAGACTCGAAAGATTAACTTGGTAAGACAGTATGAAAGTTTCATCGCTGGTAAGAATGAATCTCTTTCTGACGTTCATCAGCGATTTAACTGCCTAATAATTGACCTAAGAACTGTTGGTAGGACCTATTCTAATTCTGAGGTCCTAACAAAATTCTTGGAATGTCTTCCTGAAAGCTGGGACAGTTATTCAATATGTCTTAAGCTGACAAAAGACTTACATACTCTCTCCTTAAGCACTCTATATGGAATACTGCTCAACTATGAGCAATCTAATCTACTGAAAAAGAATCTTATAAAAGATTCTAAAGACTCTAAAAGCACTCCTGTTGCTTTAGTCTCTTCAGAGATAATTCCATCTCAGAAATCTACTCTCACTATCACTGAGTTAGATTCTGAATCTGAGGATCTATCAGACCCTGATCTTTCAGAGTTTGATGAGTCCTTAGCACTCTTGACAAACTCTTTTAAGAGATTTGCAAGAAAGAGTAACTTCCGAAGAAGTAAACCTCTCTCTATTACTGAAAAGCCAAAATCAACTCCGGTTGATAAGGCTACTGCCACTTGCTATAACTGCGAAAAGATTGGACATTTTGCTAGTGAGTGCAGGTCGAAAAAGGTCTTCAAACCTTCTACCTCAAGAAGATCCAGTGATGACAAATACCTTAAGCTGAAGAACAAATATCAAAAGCTGAAAAGCTATCAGCGAAAAGGTAAAGGTCTCATCGCTGAAGAACACGACTGGGCTGAATCAGAAGAATCATCTTCTGATGAAGAAGAAGTCGCTAATCTTTGCCTCATGGCTGAGATTAAAGAAGAAGTGGAAGAACCATCTGAATCTTCTATGAGCTACATATCATCTCAGGTATCTATCTCTACAAATCCCTCTCTACCTGAAGCTGAGAGAAGTCGCGCTGTTGATGTACTGACGATTGACCTTTATAATGCCCTAAACGACAAAACTCAAGCTGAGAACAAAAATGTTCATTTAACTCAAGAGCTGGAGAAATGTCATGAAAAGATCAAAGAACTAAATCTTTTAGAAGAAAAGTTGAAAGATCAAGTCATTATAAATGAAATCATCAGTATTGAACGCGAACAAGCCATCGCTGCTCTAAAAACAGAAAAGGCTCATGTTGAAAAATGGTGCAAATCATCAACAAAGATCTCTGAGATAATAAATGCTCAAACTCCTGATAGTGATAAAACTGGTCTTGGTTTTTGGACACCTCAGGACGATCCTAAGAAAGAGAGTTCCTCGCTTAAGTTTGGAACCTTTGTCACCTCCTTCTTTGACACTTCTTACAATCAACTCTATCACTGTTCTTCTTCAAATCCCATCCCTGAGGAAAAATCCAAAGACACTAAGTCTACGGATAAAGGAAAGTCCATTCTCCTTCCTCAGAAGGCAACCAGGAAAGCAAAGCTGAAAGTTCCTTCTAAACCTTCAGCTAAGCAATCCTCTAGCTCTGTGATAGAAATTTTTGATCTCTGTCCTCCAAAGCTGAAGATTGACCTTAAACCTTCGAGATCTGAAGAAATAAAAATTCCTCCCAGATCTCAAGAGAAAAGTCTTCTTGGACCTGGCCCTGCTCATCTTAAACTTGCAAAACCTTCTACTTCTGGTCCTAAAACCATTTTTAGATACAGAAAGTGTTATCACTGTGGTTTTACTGATCATATTGCAAGCAAATGTCCAACTGCCACTAAAGCTGATAAAATAGCTAAAGTGAAGAAAAATGCTTCTAAAGCTGAGAAGGTCACCAAGGCTGAAAAATCAACCAAGGTGAAAAATTCCACAAAGGTTAAGAAATTAACCAAAGTGAAGATTACCACTGAATCTGAATTTTCATCAACTGAGAATACTACTGAACTTATCTTATCCACTAACTCTGAAGGACCCATTGAAAAGTGGGTACCAAACAACGCTTAATCTTCCTTATGTGTGCAGGGATCAAAGGGCATCTGGTATCTTGATAGTGGATGTTCTCGTCATATGACTGGACAAAGAGACCTGCTCACTGATTACAAGGAAGAAAAAGGTCCCTCTGTGACCTTTGGTGGAAATGGTAAAGGATTTACCCGAGGGTTTGGTGTCCTCAGCAATGGGACAACTACCTTTCGAAGAGTCGCTTATGTAGATGGACTGAAGCATAATCTTCTAAGCATCAGTCAGCTATGTGATAAAGACTATGAAGTACGCTTTACTAAGAAAGCATGTTCAGTGTTAAATGAGAAAGGAAAACTTGCTCTCAGTGGTCATCGCAGAGAAAATGTCTATGTAATAGATATGGACTCTACTATCACTGAAAACTTATGTTTTCTATCTAAAGCCTCTTCTGATGTCAACTGGCTATGGCATAAAAGGCTCTCTCATCTAAACTTCAAAACCCTGAATTCTCTCTCATCTAAGGAACTGGTTTCTGGTCTTCCTCAGCACTCATATGCTAAAGAATCTCTCTGCTCAGCATGTGAAAAAGGAAAACAAACAAAAGCAAGTTTCAAGTCGAAACAAGTTTCCTCAGTGACAAGTCCTCTTCAGCTCTTGCATATGGATCTATTTGGCCCTGTCAACATCCAATCAATAGCTGGAAAGAAATATACACTTGTCATTGTAGATGAATATTCTCGCTACACCTGGGTTATCTTTCTTCGCTGTAAGAGTGATACTCCAGAAGAACTAATATCTTTTGTGAAAAAGATGGAAGTGCTGAACAATCTTACTGTTCGTTCAATAAGAAGTGATCATGGAACTGAATTCAAAAATAGTTCTCTTAACAATTTCTTTGAGAACAAGGGAATCTCTCACAACTTCTCTTCAGTAAGAACACCTCAGCAAAACGGAGTCGCTGAAAGAAGAAACAGAACGATCATAGAAGCTGCTAGATCAATGCTCAGTGATTCTCATCTCCCTACTCAATTTTGGGCTGAAGCTGTAAACACTGCATGTTTTACTCAAAACAGATCGCTGATAATAAAGCGATTTGGGAAGACAGCTTATGAACTTTTTATTGGAAGGAAGCCTTCTATCAGCTTTCTTCATATCTTTGGTTGTCAGTGTTTTATCTTAAACAACAGAGATCAACTTGGAAAGTTCGACCCAAAAGCTGATGATGGAATATTTCTAGGATATTCCTCCGTCTCCAAAGCCTACAGAGTCTTCAACAAGAGAAGACAAACCGTAGAAGAAACAATTCACGTCACTTTTGATGAAACTCGCTCAGCGAACTCCAAACCAATCGCTGACAATGAAGAGTTAAATGCTTGGATGCTTTCTCACTACAGAGAAACTGAACCTTTCTTCTCTAACCATCAGCATTCAGATCCTCCAGTCGCTGATGATGATCCAAACATTATACATCCTACCGCTGAATCCAACTCATGGGTTTCAGCTGAACCTTTAAACACACTCCTACCATCAAATCTGCCTTCGTCTGAAAACCTCTCTAGTGAATCTACTCAACAGTTGATCGCTGATGAACCTCAATCGTCATCATCGATAAACATTCAAATTGTTGATCCAACCTCTGAGTTAAGCAATAATGCTCCTGCTCAGCGATGGACCAAAGATCACCCAATAGATCAAATTCTTGGTGATCCAGATGCAGGTATTCAGACACGACGAAGCTCAGGTAATATCTGTCTCTTTGTAAACTTTCTCTCTTTAATAGAACCAAAGAAGACTGATGATGCCCTTAGAGATCCAAACTGGGTCAGTGCTATGCAAGAAGATCTGACTGAATTCTCTCGAAACAAAGTTTGGAATCTCATTCCTAGACCATCTGATAAAACTGTAATAGGCACCAAATGGGTGTTTAGAAACAAGTTAGATGAACATGGAACTGTAACCCGCAACAAGGCTCGACTTGTTGCTCAGGGATACAGACAAGAGGAAGGCATAGACTATGATGAAACCTTTGCCCCTGTGGCCAGGCTCGAAGCAATTCGACTATTCTTAGCTTATGCAGTCTATAAAGACTTCATCGTCTATCAAATGGACGTAAAATCAGCGTTTCTAAATGGAAAGCTGAATGAAGAAGTCTATGTAGAACAACCACCAGGGTTCTATGACCCTAAGCATCCAAATTATGTTTATAAATTGGATAAGGCTCTCTATGGTCTAAAACAAGCCCCTCGTGCTTGGTATGACACTCTCTCATCTTTTCTTATCTCTGAAAATTTTGAACGTGGCAAGATTGATAATACGTTATTTTTCAGAAAGATAAAAGGTCATATAATTCTTGTACAAATATATGTCGATGACATAATATTTGGTTCTACTAACCCATCTCTGTGTACTCGCTTCGCTGAAAGAATGAAGAAAGAATATAAAATGAGTATGATGGGTGAGCTGACATATTTTCTTGGTCTTCAGATTAAACAATCTGACAAAGGTACTTTTATCAGCCAAGGTAAATATGTTAAAGATATGTTGAAAAAGTTTGATCTTACTCAAACTTCAGCTATGAAAACTCCTATGGCACCACCCCTGACACTTAACAAAGATCCTTCTGGAAAACCTGTTAATGTCACTGCCTACAGAGGAATGATAGGCTCTCTGTTGTATCTCACAGCAAGCCGACCTGACATCATGTACTCTACTTGTTTATGTGCACGCTATCAATCTGAACCCAAGGAATCCCATCTGATCGCTGTAAAGCGAATTTTCAGATATCTGAAAGGAACTCCTAACCTCGGTCTTTGGTATCCCAAAGACTCAGGGTTCGATCTAACTGGTTATTCTGATAGTGATTTTGCAGGATGTAAACTTGACAGAAAGAGTACCACTGGTGGATGTCAACTCTTGGGAGGAAAGCTGATAAGTTGGACAAGCAAGAAGCAAAATTTTGTGTCCACTTCCACAGCTGAAGCTGAATACGTAGCCGCTGGAAGCTGTTGTTCTCAAATCTTATGGATGAGAAATCAACTATTAGATTATGACCTTCAGCTGTCAAAAATTCCTATCTATTGCGACAGCACTAGTGCTATCGCTATAGCAAATAATCCAGTGCTACATTCAAAGACAAAACACATAGAGATCAGATATCACTTTATCAGAGATCATGTGATGAATGGTGATATTGAACTTCACTTTATCCCTACTGACTTTCAGCTTGCTGATATATTCACCAAACCTCTTGATGAGACAAGGTTCAACTTTCTCATCAGTGAGCTTGGAATGCTGAATCTTGAAGAATAATTCTTCAGCATTCATGCATTGTGTCAGTAATCAAAAGTTTCCCTTCATCATTCTCTGATAAATATTCTGACTCTCAGGTATGTTTTTCTCTATCCCTACAACTGAATCTTCATTCAGTTGAGATATTTTCTAAAAATATAAATCTTAATCACTGAATTTTTCTTCAAATGATTAAAAGCTTTTTGAAATTAAATTTATCACTGATATTTATATTCAGTGATCCTTTTACTAGAAAATCTATCCCTATTTTTTCATCAGGGATACTTTCAAAAAGAGAAAATTCTATCGCTGATTTTTCTTCAGTGATAATTTCAAAACGGAAAAATGAAACGTCTCTTTCCCATGACGTCATTTGAGCGGATAATCCACGACACGCCTTTTCTGACACGTTCGTACGTTGCTCTTCTATCCAATCAACTTTGTGAAACGTGTCAATGTCATGATGATTTTTCCCCGCCTCATTCTTTCTCTCTCCGCTGTCTCTTTGTATAAAAGGAATTCTTCTCTCCTTTATACGGTTTACGCTTTCAAAACTTCCATAGCAAGAAATACTCTCTCTCAAGAACACTCAAGCAAGTAAACCCAGAATATTGATTCTGCCAATCTTCGTCTTCGAAATAAACAGGTTTATTTCATGTTTATGTGCATTGTTTGTCTGCTTTCTAATTTTTTAAAATCCTACTCGTTCTTGTTCTTCATGGATTTTATAATTTATTTTGTTTCAAACTAAAAATCATTCTTTCTGATTTTATGTTTTTTAAATAAAAACCTTTTGGTTTTTAAAGTGTTCTTCATTCTTTCTACCCAGAACACTATTTTTCTCTTCCTAAAAATAACTTGATATTCTTCCAGTTTCCCCTCATTTAGAGAAACTGGTAATCATATTATTTTTAAATCATAATCATTTCTTCTATTATGATTCTTTCCATAACAGAAATGACACAATCTTCAATCGTTGCTTCCAAGCATGTGCGATTCGCTATCACTGAAGTTGAGATTACTAAATGTAATCATCTGGGAAGACTCGACTTTAAAGCTGACAAATACCCACATCTGGTGGAAGCTGCTGAATTTCTTAAACAATCATGCATAGCTTACGCGATCACTGTGGATCCTAAGCCTTCAAAGACTCTACTCCAGCAGTTCTGGTTCACTGTTGATGCCACTGAACTCACCAACAAAAAGGGTGAACGAGTCCCTGCTATCTCCTTAAGCACGGATTTAGGTCCAGGGAGCATGACCGCTCTTAGCCTCAGGAAATCCTTGAGATTCCCTGACAAACCAAAGAGTGGGTTCGACGCACTCCCCACTGATGCTGAGCTGATCTCCTTTCTGGATGCAATGGGTTATTGTTGGGAAAACAAACCGAGATCTTCTATTCCCAACAAAAAGCTCACCAAGATTCTCAAAGCTCAGATGCCGTCACAACTGAACTTCATCTTCTCCCACATCATTCAGTGCATGAGCGGGAAGAGTGGTTCGCTGGATCAAGCCAGCAAAACACAACTGCAAATGGCCTACTCAGTAATCGCTGGTCAAAACTTTGACTACGCCACTGCCATCTTTGAAGACCTGAGGTCGAGATTAGAGAAGCCTGAACGAGATCCCAAGATCTCGTACGTACGTTTCATATGTACGTACATCAAGTTCCTCTATCCCAACACCTATCCCACCAAAGATGATGGCACTTTTGCCAGGATAGGTCAACGATCACTGGAGGTAAAGCCACTCGCCAACGAGGTAAGTATCTCTCTCCTTCGTTCTCGTCTCTCTCCCCATTCTTCTTTTTCAGCGACCACGCAGACGGTTCCTTCGTCTGCTATCCCTGTCGCTACCACTACTTCCAAACGACCATCAGCTGGTCCGATTGGTCCTTTTAAGAAGGCCAAAAAGACTAAGGAAAGCACACCTTCTAGTACTATACCTGAGGAAGCTTCTCAACAAGCTACCTTAGATGCTTTTGTGGGTCTTTCCTCCACAACTTCAGCAGTCACTCAACCTGCCGTGTCAGCGATTTCAATCGCTGTCACACCATCAGTGACCCCACCTACTATCTCATCCGCTGAGATTAACCCCAACCTTACTTCTATCCCCATAATTCTTCCCTCTCCTTCTTTGGTCTCTGAACCCGCTACCGCCTCTTTACCTATAGGACCTGAACATCAAACGTTTGAGGAATCTTTGCAGTTCTACAAAATGTTTGATACTTCAGGTAAACCTATTATCCTAAACACTTCTTTTCCCACCTCTCCAAATAAGCCCATATCTGAACTGATATCATTTTCAGGTCCTAGTTTGGCGTCTGTTGACACGCATGTCAACAGTCTGGGAGAAAAGGTGGACGCTCTCACCAACACCATCAACAACACCACCAGCGCCGTTAATCAGACTGGTGAGGAGCTGAAAAGGTTGACAGCCACCTGCTCATCCAAAGCTGAGAACTCCAAACTTTCAGCTGTAGAAGAACAAGTCGTCCAACTCAGAGAGTCCTCTCAACTCTTTCAGGGACGATTTGAGTCTCTTACCACTGAAGTTCGAGATCTCTCTTCTAAGGTTGATCTCTGCACGTCGCTTCTACAGCAACTTCTCCAAAAGGTATCTGAAACAGCTCCAGCGCTGCCTCCCTCCTTCACTGAAGATGATCGGACAAATCTCAACATCGCTGTGGAATTCATCCATGATGCCACATGCGACATCCCTGCAGTTGAAGAACGGGTCACGTGTCTGGAGGCTGACATTCAAGTGCTAAAAGCTTCAACAGCTACTCCAGCAGTTGAGCAACCCCCTACCGCTGATAATGACAAAGTGGGGGAGAAAGCTGAAGAAACTTCTATCGCTGCTGCTGGGGAAGCTAAGACTTCAAAGAAACCTCCCTCTCAATCTGAGGGGGAGAAGGCGAAAGAACCCTCCTCATCTATTCATTCTCTTCTCTTTGAAGATGATGAGGAAGAAGACGATGAAGAGGAAGATGATCTAGATCTTGTTGATCAAGAAAAGGATCAACCCTCCAATGATGACGACGACGATGAAGAAGACCAATCTATGTGGTTCTCCAAGCCGAACGTTTCATCAGGGACAACTTCGCAAGAGGTTGTCAAAGCAGGGGTGAGAGGTGATACATCTTCAAGCGCTCCTTCGCAGAGCAAAGACAAGCAACCAATCGCTGAAGAATGCTTGAGGACTGGATCACAATCTGAGGGGGAGCATCCTTCTCAGGTATGTCTTTCAATTGTACCACTCTCCTACTTTTTCCAAACCCTTATCTCTTTCTAGCCTTTATCTTTCTTTTTTTTTTTCTAAAAATATACACTTATCCCTTCTTACCTTCATTTTTCTATCCAGACAGTTCTCACCCCTGCTTAAGGGTTCTGAACTACAAATAATCCCAGCTGCAATCGCTGAAGAAATAATCCCAATCTCTATCGCTGAGATTGATGATGAAGAAGAAGAAGATTCCCTGGTCCATCCAGGAAGGCCCTCTCAACCATCTCATGGGTCAGAGGAAGTGATGAAGAAAAGAGCTGAAATGATCGCTCAACTAGAAAGTCAACGGCTGAAAGTCCCTCTTCAAACATCCTTCTCAGAGCTCGACTTCCTTACTAAAGCTGAACAAGAAGAATCTGCCAAAGCTGAGAAACTGATCGCTGAATGCAGACGAGATGCCCAACTCGCTTTAAAGATTCAATCTTCTCAAGTCAAGGACAAGAAGCTGAAAAGAAAGCCTGTGGAAGTTCAAGCTGCACTACTGAAAGAAATTGAAGAGGAACGATCCAAAGAACAAGAGATCAACGATAAGTCCATTTAATGGTGCAAACAGAAGATGGATTATCGCTCTGATCTTCTTCCAATAACAACCGTGACTATCTCTGGTCGCAAGAAGAAGGATCAACTCTCAGTGACCATGGAGATTACCAGAGAGGATGGAACTCAGAAAGCTATGTACGTTTCCAAACTTGAAGGTTTCGGGTTTACAGAGTGGATAGAATTCTGGGATGCGCTGAAGAAATCAAAATCTACATACAGAGGCTACGTTGAAGGACTTCTTAAAGCTCTCATCAACAGAGTCACTTCTGTACTGAACCTGCCATCTCCTATCCCTCCCAATCCCAAGAAACTCAAGAGAAGAATCGGATCCTCCTCCTCTGAAGACGTCGCCATCATCAGGAATGAAACTTCTATCAAATTTTCAAGAGATGCACTGTTTGGTCCTCCTCCTGATCTTTCAGTTCTAGATTTATCTCTGCCTCCTGGTGGTCCTTTCCAAGCTGGTCAAGTAATTGATCATCCTTATGGAATATTCTTCAGAGATGATGATGAGGAACTCAGATTTCAAAGAGTCTCTGAGATTCCTATCTGTCCTCTGAATCATCTCAAGGATCTATTATGCTTATGGTGTGACTTCTTCCCTGCTGCTGAGAAAATCAAAGAAATTATCAGCCAAGAATCTTTGGAACGAAGACAGAAAGGAGAAGAAATACCTGAGTATATGATAAATCCTCCTAAATCTTCTTATAGCTGATAGATTAGTTTTCTCTTCTGTAATCTATTAGTTGTACTTACAGTAGTTAGTAATTTACTTGAAATTTTCATTCCTTGTAATTCTATTCCTGAATTAATGAAACTTCAGTAAAGTACTTAACTTCATCAGCGCTGTAAAAGATCCCTCAAAATAGTAATTGGGACATGTATGTTACGAGTCCTGATTATTCCATCATTTTGAATAATAAAGTAATTTTCTTCAGTTACTTTGTCATTATCAAATAGGGGGAGATTGTTGATCCAAACTCTCTCAGTGATTTGATAACGACCCTCTTCTATACTTAGTGAAAATTACGTTTTAGTATGTATTAGTGTTTCACCATCAGCGATCAGACTGAGTCTGTTCAGTTATCGCTGATAGTCTTTCTTATAAACATTTCTATGTATTAGTGTTTCACTATCAGTGATCGAACTGAGTCTGTTCAGTTATCACTGATAGTTCCTAAAGTAAACAACCAACGTAATCCCTGAAGACAAGTCTCGCGTCAACAGATGTTCATAGCTGAATCAAAGACGAAGCTGCTGAACAATGAGAAGTCTACTAGTGACCTGATGCGGATATCAGTGAAGCAAAGACAACTCTACCAATACGCGAAGGAACATGAGAAAAAGCTTCAGCGATAGCTGAACCTCTTTATCTCTGAACTTAGAGATACTCAGCGATCAAACGATCACAAAGCTTATGCCTCAAGTTTCCTTTTGTCTATCCTTGCACAACCTAGTACGATGTGTCAGAACGGACAAGTCTCTGCAATCATTCGTACAACAACTCTGTCTACTACATTGTTCATGACCCGGCCGAAAGCATGTCTCCCAAAAGTCAGTTTATCAAAGCCAATCTGTGAACGCCACGTGTAAAGTATCCTGCCATGCATTTAATGCATAGAGTATAAATAGGAAGTTCACCCCTTCATCTAAAGGTGTGCTTCATCCTTGAACTCAAGATAGAAACCCTTGTTTTCTATATCTCTAAACCCCCATTCTCTGAACTTCTTGTGCATCTATCTTAGTGGTTCTTAAGTTTGTTTAGATTGAGTCTGTCTTAATCTTATTCCGCAACAAACTTGTAAATTGTATTTTGATTCTTCAATAAACAATTTATTAAACTTTAAATTATGTGTTTGTATTCAACCCCCCCCCCCTTCTACAAACTTGTTTAGCACCTTCGGGACCAACAATTTTCCCATTTCCAAATATGAATTATTTACAAAGTACACCTTTCAAGGGTCATACCATTTTAAAGTAGTCATGGACCATAATAACAATAATCC
Organism: Arctium lappa; assembly: GCA_023525745.1. NCBI lineage: Eukaryota > Viridiplantae > Streptophyta > Magnoliopsida > Asterales > Asteraceae > Arctium > Arctium lappa. Next base: position 115,048,018 of record CM042050.1, read on the forward strand.
GTTTGTTTTCCTCTCAAAGGTTCATTCTATCAAGTAAAACCCTAACATAAAGTGAGAATCATAAATGTGACAAAATATGTTCCTTCAAGTAACCTACCATAAATATGCATGTAAAACCCTATTTTACATCACATATGATAAAATCCTTCATTTTAGTTGAAAATGATAAAAACCCTAAATCTCCAAAAATATAAAGTTAGGGCAAAATCATTCAAGCATAAATATAAACAAGGAGAAGTTTAGGAGTTCCAAATGTAATGTTTTTGACATGTATAAAGTTTAAGAAAATGAAATATGAACTCACAATATGGGTTTTCTCAAAACCCTAGCAAGACCCAAGATGGAGAAGATGATACAAGCACTTGAGGATGGAGATTCTTCATAAAAGCTACTTAAGATCACCTAGAGCAACAATCATAAATGCATTATGAGTGAGGTTGTTGGGAGAGTTAATGAAGAGAGATGATTTAGGGTTGAACCTTACCAAAAACAAGCAGAGAAACCGACCTAGGATTTCTCCAAATCAGATAAAAATGGTTAAGAAAACGGGGTTGTCCAATTTATACCCCAGATCACCGTCGGCGACCTTGACTCGGCGATAGTGACATTGTCGCTATCGCGGGGCATAATCGCCCGGATGGTACCGCAACCCATCCCCTTGGCGCGAGAGTGACAGGGCGATAGTGCCCATGTCACAATCGCGGGGCACTTCCGTGTGAAATGTACCGAGATTACACCTCCTTCGGCGATTATGACCATGGCGACAATGCCCATGGCAAGGTCGTCGGGCACTGTCGTCCAACCCTTCCGAACTTCAAAATTTGGGACTTTTCTTTACCCGAAAGGATTTATCGCGAGGTATAGAATCTAAGGTAGACATAATAAGAATACAATCCAAATTATGTAAGATTAGAAGGCTTAAGATAGACTTTAATAATTGAAAATTCAAGGTGTCACAAGGTGAGTTTAAGGTATTCTCCTCCATTGTCACAGAATATGTTGAGTATTTTTCGATTATAGTACGAAATCAAAGGAAAACTTGGGAGGTGTCTGATTTTCATTTTAACGGATAAAACCAAATGTATGTCGTAAAATGATCAACAAATATGACATAATACTTGACAATTCTTCAAAAAAAATTGATTAAATATGTTATCAAACTCATTTATCAGAGTTCTATTATTTATGAAACAGAAGAAATACAACTTTAATATTTATGTAACTTACAAAAACATTTTTAAAATTTTTATATTTGCTTTTTGGTGACTAAATTTTTAAATAATAATAATATAAAAATAATTGATATGATTAATAACAATTCTAAATGATTAATATTATTGAATAATTTACAATTAATAATTTGAAGTTATGTTAATTAATATTTATTAATAATTAAAGTACCAAATAACAATTAATATTAATTGGGAGTATAATTGGAAGAAAGTGGCAAAGAGCATCCGAAGCTTATTGAAACGCTACTCTAAATAACATTTCAATAAGCTAGCTTTTGTCCATACAACCGGGGCTTTTTAATAATTAGTGTTATATTATGCATTATAAAAATCAAAATACATTCAATTTATGTTTATTAGAACTCTCTAAGTGTGTTTTGTATTCCTTTTATTATGCAACAAATATGGAAGAAAAATGTCACAAATCGGTAGTTTAATTTAAGCAATCATCCATACCCGCCCGAAGCACTGTCGAGTTCAAAACCAGCGTTGACGCCTTTTTCAACAAGCATACTTGCGTTGTACATTGTCGAGTCCCAAATAAGGGTCGGGACGCCCGGTGCGACTTTAGTCGCTGGGCAGGTCACCTGAAGGTGCAAATCCGGAAAAAGACATATTTTTCGAGTGGTTATTTTGATTGAGGGTATAAATCGAGGTCGATAACTGTCAAGAGAGGGAGAATCAATTCAGACACATCAGATAACTTGAGACCACAACTCAAGCATTCGGGACTTGGGAGTCGAATTTTGAGATTATATTAGGGTTTCACCGTTGAATATTCATTTTTACTTATGTTGACCATTGTAAGTTTATTCCTATTTCGATTGAGGGATATAAATAGCTAAACCCTTCGTTTGTAGTGATAAGTTTGTAAGCTATTACGAGTTTGGATATGTTGAAACTCATTTTGGTCAATATTATTTGATTTCAACTATGGAACTCTTGACTTCTATGTTTTTCATCTTTGGTTGAATAAACTAAGTTAGATCCTTTTTTTTATCTAATTTAAGTTTAGAATGCTAGAATTGGCTCTGAATCTATAATCATTCTTAGCTTAATTAAAGTAGCAATCATTACTTCAATCATATTGTCGGGTAATGATAGAAAGTTGTATTCTTTAGGCACCTATCGGATCGGGAGCACCTAGTGGTTGAAAAAATTGAATTTCAGACTCGGTACAAGTCGGGCGACTATGCCCGGAGATAGTGCCATCGGGCACAATCGCAGACCCAACAGAACATTCGGTACATATGGGGCGACATGTAACACCCCGAATTTCGTTTGGTCTTTTGCGAACAAGAATAGAGAAAGAAGGTTTATGCGTCTATCTACACGTGCACCCTCCTTCAGAGAAAACGCACGGGTCGTGCATATGAAGCAGTGGCGAAGGCAGTGGACTTGCGTACGGGTCGTGTGCATTTCCTTCTTTGAGGGCGCACGGCTAACAGTCTTCTTTTTTAGGTTACTTTAAATATCTCATTTGAGAGATATTACAAAAATATCTCATATCTCAGTTTCTCTCTCTCTTTATTTTTCATTTTCTTCTTTCGATCTTCAAGCCTCGTTTGGCTGCTAGTTTGCGGTGTTTCTAGCAAGGGGTCGGTGTTTTAAGCTTCACCTCTACGTCGTGATCGTTATCTGGTTTTCCGGGTTTTATTCTAAAAACCTACTGGTGAGTTCCTACTACCATTTTACAAACTTTATACATGTCAAAACTCTTATTTGCGAAATCCGAAGTATTTCTACGGTATGATTTTATGTTCTCTACATTTTGATATAAATGAAGTTTTTGGTGATTTTCGGGGTTCCCGATCAGTATTGACTAAAATGACGGGTTTCGCCTTATCAGAAGTAAAATGATGTTTTACTTGCCCATGTGTGTAGCTTATTTGAAAGAATGTATATAAACTGGTTTTATGATTATCTTTCTTACCAGCAGTTGGTCTAGAAAATGGCATTTTGAAATATAAATGTGTTGATAGCTAATTATCTAGCTTTGTTGGTTACATGAAATATTGTGACAAGTCATGACTATACTAGTGGATCCCTAGGTATCGAGTCGGCTTATGGCTGGGAAGGATATGCCCCTTCTGTTGTAGTTAGATACATTTGATCCTCGGGGGCAACTTGGTACGGTTATGTGAGACCGGTTACTAGCCATGGGTCAAATGTAGTCTAACGAACGAGTATGACATGATTCCTCGGGGGCCCTCCCTCACATCGTAGTACGGACCGAAGCATTCGTGGCCATGGTTCCATGTATTTAGCTCATAACTCGGATTCGTGGCTTACTTTGTGTTCCACTATAATCCTTGGTAAATTGGGTAATCCCCGTCATCGGAAGATGTGTTTTGGACCGGTTGTCCATTTATTATCAAAGAACTGTATTTTGCATAACTAAACCTTTGAAAAGATTTACTTTGATGCATTTGATTATATTTCTTGAGATTTATGAACTGTATGTTCTCACTAGGCTTTAAGCCTAACACTTTTTCTCAAATGATGTGTATAACAGGTTTCCCTTAAGGTGGGTTGCTGGGGTTTTGGAGAGACGGGTTTAGTCTCGAGGCATTTTGAGATGACTAGTATTGTATCTGGGCAATTGTTAAGTCCCATTCTTTTGGTGAATTATGGATTGTCAACTGATGTAATCCTGATATAGGTGTCTAGATTACTTTGTTGATGAACCCTATATCTGTACAGGTTTTGTAAAGTCTCAAGGACTGATCCCCTTTATGGGAGGTTTATATCAATACGAATGTCATGTTGCCAGTTTTTCCAGGTTTTAATTTACTCTGATTTTCAGGGTGTTACACGACAGTGCCCTGTGACAGTGATAGGGACACTATCGTCGAGGCAAGGTTGCGCATCCAAGTAGAGCTTTGGTACAATTGGGGCGACAATGCCCGCAATAGTGCCCTGGGCACAATCGCATGGCACTGTAGTGGTTGGGGTTCAGGGCCTTAAATGTTGATTTCAGTCATATTTCTCATTTACTTCTTTTTTCCTATCTTTTGCTCTCCATAATCTCGAAGGGTTTCAAAGCTAGAGCATTTATTCCACTCTTATGGCGGTAGTTAAAGGCATTAAAGAGGATTAAGATCTAGGGTTCAAGCGTCGTTGCTTAGGTCTCAAGATTCTGGAGTTCTTCTCATCACTTTCTAGGGTTTTTGGTGATTTCTAGGTTTTAACCAAAACCTAGTATTGTGAGTCATTTTCCTTTACTAAGATTTTATATGTGCCAAAATAAGTTGTTAACTTCTTAAATGTTCTTATTTTATACATTGTAGACTTTGAAAGGTTTGAACCATTTAGGTCAAAAGGTGGCCCTTTGGATGCTTAGTATATTATAACCAAAATGGAAGTTTTATGTGTAATCTATGTTTTTGGGGTTAAAACTAATTTGTATGGTGTTGGAAACGTAACACCAAGGGTTTTTAAAGAATGATTTGTTTGTATGAGAAATGTGACAATTTTACCTAGAGGTTATATATTGATGAAAAGATTTATGGTTTAGATATGAATGAACATATCTAGATGAGTTGTTTAACTAGACTAAATGCAATGAATCCATAGGCATAGAGTCGGTTTATGTGTGGAATGAACGTTTTCGTATTGTAACGAGAAATAGGCATGGGATCAAAATGGGTAATAGTTGTGGGTTCTTTGAGTCGGGCAACGACCAAGGAACAATAATAGTAATTTCTTGTGAACGAGTGAAATCTAGGATTATCGAGGGTCTTATGCCATGGACCATTAAGGTTGAGTTGGATGACCATTGATCTGTAATGGGGTTCTTGAACATGGATATGTGGCTTACTTTTGTGTTCTGTCACTAACATGGTAAATCAAGTATCCCCCATCATCATAAGATGTGTATGTGGTATCATTATCTTGAAAATGGAAAAGTGTATTTATTTATATCAAATCAAGTTTATATTTCCGTATTTATATTTCGTATTTATTGTTTATAAATTGTTTGATCTCAATAGGCGTTAGCCTAACACATTTTGTTAAAATAACATATCTATATATATATATATATATATATATATATATATATATATATATATATATATATATATATATATATATCAGATCCTCAAGGTAGCTGGGCGGCTAATGTTTGAGTGGAATGCCTATTGAGGCAACTTTTGGGGATGTTTCATCAGTGAATAGAATTTTTTTGATGATCTCAGCGACACCCGTTTATGTAGCCCTATATCTAAAGGGGCTTATGCACTCCACGACTTTAGGATTTAAACCTACGACCAGTCAGTTAACAACCGACCGACTTATTATAAATTCATTGAATGAACAATTGAAAAAAAAACAAATGTTTCTGTGAGATTCCAGGTATTCTATAGTTCCTTCCCTCATCAATTGCCAATTTTATTATGTCCTTCCAACGTGAATTCACGTAGAACATCGCAACACAATATGAACATGGTATAGAGGATTAATATTTTTAGAAAGATTGTTTGTCCTAAGGGTGCGTTTGGTACGCAGACAGGACAGGACAAGATGGAACAAGACAGGACAGCTGTCAAGCGTTTGGCAGGACATGACAGAACTGAAAAGAACTGGACTAGACTGGTTAATTGACAAATTTACCCCTGATGAAAAATCATATATTACATCACATAAAACTAATTTACATCACTAATACATAGTGCAATGGATTATCAAAAACATAAAACTAATTTATCACGATTGGATTTTGGATATGGAAATCAAAACCCAAATTTTAAGTTTCGGATTTTAGGTTGTTTCGGGTTTGGGTTGGTCGGGTTTCAGATTGATGTCGGTCGGGTTCGAGTATTATATAATGCAAAAGTTATATATAAATTCAATCGTTTTTAGGATGAATACAATCGATTGAAAGATTGATGAAATCGATAGCAAGTTTAAAATTTAGAAAATATTTCAACAGACTATAATTTATGATTTTCAAAAAATAATTAGATATATATATATAGTATTTAAAATATAGATTTATGTTATTTTGGGTTTTCAGACGGGTTGGGTGGTCAACGATCAAACCCAATCCGAACTCAGATATCCTCCTAAATGTCGGGTTTCGGATTATCGGATTTTGGGGTATTCGGGTTTTGCAAAAACACCTTATTTTTGGTTCGGATGCGGATGCGGATTTCGGACTATTCGGGTTTTGCACACCCCTAACTTGGAGGCGTAGATGATGAGAATACATGTTTTATGTTTTTAACAAAAGGGTATATTAGTCAAAATATTGTTGTTCTATTTAGTTTCAAGGGTTGGAGTGGGACAAGTGTGTCACATGCTTGTTCCACTTAGTTCTAGCATGTCCCACATATGGTCACGCCAAACATGGGACAAGTCTGTTCTGTTCTATCATGTTCCACTCTGTTCTGCATACCAAACGCACCCTAAGTGATCAAAGAAACTTCAGACCGATATGTCAGGCGAGTGTCGGGCAGTAAGCTTTGTAGTAGAGCGCGGGGAGAGTGACCATCATGGCCTTGAATAGACAAGATCGAACTGCACTCATGCCTCTCCCGCATCAAGTTGACCGCCAATAATCTAGACTTAGAGAATGGTCTAGATTATTAGGTTGTTACCTAATGATCATTTTATAATTTTAAACTCCATACTATTTCCCCATGTTTGGGTGATTATATTCCATGACAAGTTCATTTATGTCTTATTTTAAACAATTTAAATTAGCCTTTATTTTAGGGGTGTTTCAATGCAGGATTCATAGTCTATCTAAATTAGGCTTCCAATTGTTGGTTAGATTTCATGTTTTTTTCAATAATGCAATTGGCAGTTAGTTTTATGTTTGTGACTGAACTGATTAACTAATTAGAGACTAGTCGTCGAGTTTCTCACACTAGTAATGCTTTTAGAACTAATGAAACATTAAAGCGTATCGATGTTCAAATCATTGTGATTTACATGTGAGAAAATGCTTATTTGAATGAGTTAATGATGCATCATCCATAGGAACGGTTGGCTTACCCTCATTGCTAGAATTATCCCCTTTATTGTTTAAGATATTTATTTTATTGCATGCTTAACTTAATTAACAATATCCACCCCTTTTATTTATTACTTTAATCACTTCCATATAACACATCTTGCAATTCAGGGTTGACATTGAGTCTGTAAAGACACGACCTTATTTATTGTTGTCGCAATCCATTGTGTACTAGAGTAATAGGCATATTTATATTTTATCATTTGTCGGATTCGATATCCGTCACTTTTGCAATAAGCTCAAAAAAGTTAGTTTATAGTTGTCAATCTGTCTAAAATTAAATATGATCCGTTATATAAGGCTCGTTATGATCTACTTGACCCATTTAGATACAATGAGACTTTGAGTGACTGTTTGATGGGTTTTCCATTAAGTCATGTATGAATAAAGTTGTATAAGTAGATTAATCTATCTGTATAGATTGAGAAATTTTTTATGTGGGAAAGTTTTTTCATAGATGGAAGAAATGTTTTTTTTAATTGAAAATGGTAGGTTTGAAAAAAACTTGACTTTCTACATAAAGTCCCCTAAAAATTTACTGAATAAGCCATTACCAAATATTGTAAATAACTGATAGAAGAAGTTATGAGTCCTATTAAGTTCATTAAACTCGTTAAACTGCTAACAAACATGAGAAACCCAAATAAAGAGGGTGTTTGGAATTGGTTATTTAAATGCCTTATTGTGTTTTGTGATCGCACATAAGTTATTTTTAGTGTTTTATAATTATACAACCGTTGTAGTTTTACCCCCAATTTTTTTGGCACCCAAATCGTGTGGATTGCTTTGCTTTATCTATTCATTTTCATCGACCCACTCTTTCCCTCACCGAGGCGACAGAGTAGCCATGGAAGCCTCCAAGCTTCCATACTCATTTGCCCCATTTCCATCCTCCACTGTAATTTCAAGAAATCGTCCGAAATGCCATCTTCCACTTTCCCCTGGTAATTTATCTTCAATTTTCTATTCCCCAAATGTTTATCAGTTAATATGCTCTTAAACCCTTCAAAATTTCAGGATTCATTTGGATTATTAATCAGTTTCGTTAACTATTTCACTTTCCATGTTTAAAGTTCGGTTCAGTTTCTGATAATTACTTGAGCTATACTGTGATTTCGAGTTCAATTTTAAGCATCATGTTTCAGCTTCTGTGAATTTGCTTACCTGTTTATACAGTAGGTTCCAACATTCTTTGAATAAATTTTGAATTTTTAAGTCAAGGCGAACTGATTTGCAAGTTCAAAATTGATATGAATGTTCTAAGTTGTGATGAAATTCTGATAGCTACATTTAATTTGTACCCAAACTAGAAATATAGATATATATTGATGCGAATTGGTAGCAAAATCCATGTTAATTTTAGAAAGTAAAAGAACTAGGTTTGACCCTCGAAAGTCAAAGTGTACTTTCTCATGGGGATCAAGATGTGTTTATACAATCATTAATAAAAATTAAAGAAAAATAAAATTCTCTTATATAAGTCCAACTCCGTAGGTTGTTAAGATCAATAATCATCCGTTAGCAATCATAGGAAACGAAAAAATTAAACAAGGTGTTTATGTGGTTCATCGGTTTCCTACAACTATGAGAATTGCTAGGATTTTATTATATTTCGGGAATTATGTAGTTGTATAGATAATATTTAGGACCTTGGAGGTAGTTCAATTGGTATGACTACGACTTTGCTCATTAGTGGTCACCGGTTCGGGTTCCCTTCAGGGTCACTAGAGGTTCGTTTGGTTGTTAACTTCGGGGGGGGGGGGGGGGGGGGGGGACTAGTGGAGGTGCGCGTAAGCTGGCCTGGTCACCCACGGTTATCCTACATTTAAGGAAGATGACCTTACCAAGGCTTTTGCATCCCGATCGTTATTGTGGCATGTTGGTTCTTTCGTTCTTTTAATTATTTGCAATTTTATTGAAATTTGAATAAATTCCGTACTCCAAACTTGTAGTTGGAACTTAGTCCTTCAAAAGGAGACGTCTTTGTCAAAGGAGTATGACTTCTTAATTTAGGATTTATTGAAGTGTCTTCATGCTCGTCTTCTGCTTAACAAACCAAACCAAACAAGTCCGGTATATCTTACCCAGAGGTGGGGTCTGGGGAGGGTGAGATGTACACAAAACGTGAAGCCCTCCCCCCCCCCCCCCCCGCGCGCGCGGGCGGGAGAAAAAGATTAATTTTGCTCAAAAAAATGTTGCGGAAAAAGAACATAGAAGAACAAGGAACGAAACTTGAAAACAAGCAAGGTAGTGCTAAAATTTGCAAAGCGAGTTGGAAGTAAGCATCAAACTGATTTGAGCATTTCAGGTTACAATTCGGTCATTTTTATGTACTCGAAGTGTGGAAGCATGAGTCGAGTTTTTTGGCTAATCTATGATTTTGTTTTACAAGGATATATGAATTACCTTGTTAATACATGATGAACTTTTGTTAATTTTCATTTAGATTGATTATTTGGTAAAAAAAACACTAAACAACTCACTAGGGGTACACTGGTCATTTAACCAGTCATGTCCTGTCTGGGTACCAAACGCACCCTAAGGAAACTAAATCTAAACGCTCCTGACTAAATACAATTGCAATACATAATTTACATGCAGGTTTCAGGAATTACCGAGACTTTATTGTACAAAGTTTAGCACTAATCTATCCTACTCGCTTGCCCTTTAGAAACTCCAGAATCAAGAGGCGTGACGTACACTTCATCAGAAATACATCAGGTTTAATGCTTGTTCCGTGCTTCTTGGAGCCATTAAATTTACGTTAATTTTAGACATTTAAAACACCAACCAAGATTATATAATATCTTTTTCAGCTTCGGTACAACCTCTCACTGAGGATGTTGTCGAGGAGACATCTCAAGATCTTCCCACGAGTGGGAATTCCATCCGTAGGCGATTTCTTGAATTCTACGCTGCAAGAGGTCACAAGGTTCTTCCAAGCTCGTCTCTTGTACCAGACGATCCTACCGTTCTATTAACTATTGCTGGCATGCTTCAGTTCAAGCCCGTTTTTCTTGGAAAGGTACTTAAATGTTTGTTAAACATTTTCTTCTTCACCAATTCAAGATTTATGAACTTTGTATATTTGGGCAAAAAGGTTGATTACCGGCAACCCCAACTGGGCCCACACGGAACCTGCCTCCAAGGACACCAATGTGAGAGGGTATTTTTGGCTTACTCAGCGGTTGAGGCCAGTTGGGGGGGGGGGGGGGGGGGGTCGAACCCAGGACATGTTATGTATTTGGGCAAAATCACCCCACCCCTTTGCCTTTAATTTATCTTCAGGGCCCCATGGGATTGGTGGAGGTGCGCACAAGCTGACCCATACACCCACAGTTATCAAAAGAATCATGCATCCATATTTCTCCTAAGTTATAGTTCTTGTGATTTAAGTTGGAGTTTTGGTCCACTTTTTGACATAGCCAAAAAATCGTATTCAGGTGCCAAGACAAGTACCATGTGCTACTACTTCACAAAAGTGTATACGTACCAACGATATTGAGAATGTTGGCCGCACATCTCGGCACCATACATTCTTTGAGATGCTCGGGAATTTTAGCTTTGGTGATTACTTCAAGAAAGAAGCAATCAAGTGGGCCTGGGAACTTTCAACCATAGAGTACATATGGATCATTTTTTCTCATTCCATCTTTCCTTTTTTTTTCTTTTTTATGTTGCTTACTTTTTACTAGTCTTGGTTCTTTTCTTTTCGCTCACACCTCTACATAAGCTGGGTTTCTCTATCTTTTGGAGTAGAGGACAGGTATGCATACACCACACCCCCTAGACCCTAGTTTCGAATGGGATATATTGAGTTGTTCGATTTGGTTTATCTTTACTCTTATTTGGACCAAAAAGTCACGAGCTTGAATGAAAGAAACTCTGCGCAAAATGCAAAGGAAAGGTTGCATACTTATCTTCGCTCTCCAACCCTCCTAGATGAGGAATTTTTGGTGCTCATGGGTTGCCAATAGTTATAACTTATAAGGTGCCAAAATTAACCCCCCATGTCGTTTAAGAATGAAAAGCATCCTAGACTTGTCGAACCCTTGTAAAACTTCCACAAACTGATATCGGTTGCTTCAAATAGATGCATTTTGGATTAACTTTATCCTGCCTAATCTGGTGGGTTTTTCTTAAAGTTCTCCTAATTCTTGTTTATTTTTGTGCTTTTGTTTCAGATATGGATTGACTGCAGAGAACTTATGGATTAGCGTCTATGAACATGATGAAGAAACATATGCGATATGGCATGATGAGGTGAAACGTGTTCTTTGTTTTTTGTTTTATACTGAAATAGGACGAATTCCTTGCGTACCATGAAAATTACAACATTTGACTAAATAGTTTTAAGTAATGGCTTGAATGACCTCTTATAACAGTAAAATAAAGGAATATATCGAACCACAATCAGATGCACCAATAAGTTGCAATAATGACTGATGGAGTCCCACATCAGCTAAATTTGGACCATTTCCTCAATATATGTTGGAACCTCCTTTCTCTCCTCAAGGGCTCCTTTGAAGAGTAATCTATTGGGATTCTACATATTCTCACATGGTATCAGAGCCAAGGTTACTCGACACTTTGGGACAATCTGTGCCTGTCTAGCCTCCATTGGAGGGGGCGTGTTGGAGTCCCACATCAGCTAGACTTTGACCATTTCTCCTCAATATATGTTGAGGAACCTCCTTCTCTCCTCAAGGGCTCTTTGGAGAGTAATCTAATGGGGGTTCCACATATTCTCGCATGGTATCCAAGGTCTAACATCCTAGGGACTCGACACTTTGCAGGGCCGTTCTTTAGCATGTTAAATGTGATTTTGAACAGTTTGGGGCCCAATTTTACGTTGTTTAGAGTCTTTAATCGACGAATGTAAAACTACAGTCCACCTTAGTGCCTATCTAATTTTTATCGGAAAACAAAAATAATATGTTGTATCATCCGTTAATTTGTTTATATGTATATTTGTTATCTCACTTTGCATTGTAATCGAAAGGTTTAGGTGTAACAGGGCCTCCAAAAATATTGGAACGTCCCTAACACTTTGGGATAATATGTGCCCATCTAGCCTTTGTTGAGGGGACGTGTTGTAACCTCCCTTCTCTCTTGAAGGGCTCTTTTGGAGTGTAATTTAATGGGGTTCCACATATTCTCATATGGTATCAGAGCAAGGACTACCACTCTAGAGACTCGACACTTTGGACCAAATTGTGCCTGTCTAGCCTCCGTTGGAGGGGGCGTGTTTGAAGTCCCACATCGGCTAGACTTGGACCATTTCTTCTAAATATATGTTGGAACCTCCTTCTCTCCTCAACGGCTTCTTTGGAGTATAATCTAATGGGGTTCTACATATTCTCACAATGACAATGGTCAATCATGTAATTCTACCTTTAAAAAATTTGCCAAATATGGAAACGTTTATTGCAATTTTTCATGGGTCAAAAGGGAGTGTATGTTCATTTTGCCAATATATGGATGTGTTACTGTTGTCACTTTCGCTTCAGATAGGTGTTCCTGCTAATCGTATAAAGAAGATGGGCGAAGAAGACAACTTTTGGACAAGTGGCTTGACGGGTCCTTGTGGTCCGTGTTCAGAGATCTACTATGATTTCCATCCCGATAGGGGATATTCGGATGCCGTAAGTTTCATCTCGTGTGTCTTTTGTTGACCTTTTCACGCTGTTTCTTATTGTTGACTTTGTTGGATTAATGTTTATACATAGGATCTGAATGATGATACAAGGTTTATAGAGTTCTACAATCTTGTTTTCATGCAATTCAACAAAAAAGACGACGGTTCTTTAGAACCATTGAAACAGAAGAATATAGACACGGGCATGGGCTTAGAGCGCATGGCTCGCATCTTACAAAAGGTACCAAAAACTTCTTTTCAATACTTTTCAAAATTTAAGCGCACTCGTTTGTTAAATGAGTAGAACTTTGAGAATTTTTGGTGTGTATTTGATTTCTACAGGTTCCCAACAATTACGAGACTGATTTGATTTTCCCGATTATAGAAAAGGTGTCGGAATTGGCAGATGTCTCATATGCCCTTACCGATGATTCTTCAAGAACGAAACTAAAAGTATGCTATTCAAGATTTTCTTTCCTATACGATCATCGATGAAAAACATTTTAGTAAAGATTGTAACTTTTCAGGTTATCGGTGATCACATGAGGGCGATCGTGTATCTAATATCTGATGGTGTTTTTCCATCAAATATCGGTCGTGGTTATGTGGTGCGACGGCTAATTCGGAGGGCTGTACGTACCGGAAGGTTACTCGGTATAAGAGGAGACGAAAAGGGTAATCTTGAAGGGGCATTTTTGCCGATTGTTGCCGAAAAGGTAATAGATTTGAGTTCTGAAATTGATCCCGATGTAAAAACAAGAAAAGCTCGTATTCTTGAAGAGTTGAAAAGAGAAGAGTTACGTTTTGTGGTTACATTGGAAAGAGGAGAAAAGCTTCTTGACGAAATGTTGGACGAAGCTTTAGAGATCGCGAAACTAAACAAAACCGCCCCATGTTTATCGGGTAAAAACGCTTTCCTTTTATATGATACATACGGATTTCCGGTAGAAATAACTATGGAAGAAGCCGATGAACGCGGTGTTTCTATCGACATGAGTGATTTCGATGCCGAAATGGAAATTCAAAGGCGTCAATCTCAAGCTGCCCATAACACCGTTAAGCTCACGATCGAAAACGGGTCCGAGCTGACCGAAAACGTGCCCGATACCGAGTTTCTCGGTTACGACACCCTTTATTCTAAAGCAGTGATCAAGGGTCTTTTATTGAGTGGGAAGCCTGTAGTTGAGGTTTCTAAAGGAAGTGAAGTTGAAGTTTTACTGGACCGGACGCCTTTTTATGCCGAATCGGGTGGTCAAATCGGAGACCGTGGGTTGCTAAAAGTCACTGAAACGGAAAGCGGAAAGACCGCTGTTGTAGAGATAGCCGATGTCCAAAAATCTTTAGGCAACATATTCGTTCATAAAGGTATGATAAAAGAAGGAAGTATTACAGTCGGTAGAGAAGTCGAAGCTGCAGTCGATGCGAAATTAAGACAACGGGCAAAGGTACTCCCAAATTACTAAACAACCCATGTCAAATTAAAATCTTAAAATTTTGTCCGCGTACCAAACGCACCCATAACTTCTCGTTTTCAGTTCGTAATTCGTGGTGACATTTTCAGGTCCATCATACCGCTACTCATTTGCTACAAGCCGCGCTTAAGAAGGTTATAGGAGAAGAGACGTCACAAGCTGGTTCGTTGGTGGCATTTGAACGGCTGAGATTTGATTTCAACTTCCACCGACAACTCGTTGATCACGAGTTGACGAAAATTGAAGATTTGGTGAATGAATGGATAGGAGACGCTACGCCTCTTCAAACGGAAGTGATGCCGATTGCTGATGCTAAAAGTGCCGGTGCTATAGCAATGTTTGGAGAAAAATACGGTGAAGAGGTATGTTGATAGCTTAGTTTTCAAACTTACTGAAAAAACCTTGTTTGATAAGTCATAAACTAGCTTATAAACCGGTTTCTTGAAAAACTACTTTAGATAGCTTATTGGGGTTCTTTTCACTTTTTTCCAATTATGCCCCTTTTACATTTTTTTAGGTCATTTTACATTGTCATCTAACTTATCGTCTATTTTTTACCAAACATGACTAGTTTATCATCTAGCAGCCAGCTTATTACAACTAGCTTTTCAGCCAACAGCTAATTTGTAACGTAGCCTGAGCGCAAATTTATATAGTTCTTAATATTTTTATTCATACGAATGTAGGGGAATTCATAAGTTCGATTCTAATTTTTTTTGTAATTTCTGGTGTTTTAGGTTCGTGTTGTGAACGTTCCCGGTGTATCGATGGAACTATGTGGGGGCACACATGTTAGCAATACTTCCGAGATTCGTGGGTTCAAGATAATCTCGGAGCAGGGAATTGCCTCGGGAATACGACGGATAGAAGCGGTTGCTGGTGATGCTTTTATCGAATACGTCAGTGACCGAGATAACTACATGAAGCAGCTTTGCTCCACGCTTAAAGTAATTTTCGTAGCTAAAACCGTGCAAAATATACAGAAACGTTATATAAATGTATGTTGATTCAAGACTTTCGATCTTTTGCTGTACAGGTAAAAGCGGAAGAAGTACCATCGAGGGTGGCGGCAGTTATGGAAGAACTCCGAATGGCAAAAAACGAAGTTTCAGCCGCCCGTGCAAAAACCGCAGTTTACAAAGCATCGGTTATTGCGAAAAAAGCGTTTCTTGTTGGAACCTCGACACAAATCAGGTTTTTCAGCTATCTTGTTAGCCAACAACTAACTTATTTACTAGTTTTCTAAAGATAACCTACATACGGTTTATGAAAGGTTTGAATAGCAAAGATTTCGATTTTGAACATAAAATATTTATTAACTTGGAATTTAGAAACCGAAAACAAACGGATCTTTACTTGGACTTTTGAAATATGTTATTGTTCAGGGTGCTCGTTGAAATCATGGACGATACGGATGCGGATTCGCTCAAAAGCGCTGCCGAATATCTCGTCGACGCTTTACAAGATCCATCGGCGATAATCTTGGGCTCGAGTCCAGGTGAAGAGAAAGTGAGTTTAGTTGCTGCATTCAGTCCTTCCGTAGTTAGTATGGGAATACAAGCAGGGAAGTTCATAGGGCCGATAGCGAAAATGTGTGGCGGTGGCGGTGGCGGCCGCCCGAATTTCGCTCAGGCCGGTGGACGAAAGCCGGAGAATTTGTCAAGCGCGCTCGAAAAAGCACGCACGGATCTTGTTTCCGTTTTAACAGAAAAGGCAAGCTAATTGTACGCCAAAATTCTTGAAATAGTACCCGATGGTCGTTGGTTCAACAGTATCTGGGTTACCAGTAAATCTCAGTCTTCTTGATGACCTAAAGATCAAGGGTTCAAATTTCACTGAGTATTTGTTGTATATATAAATCTTGAAAACATTCTTGAAATCTTACAAAAAAAAATGAACTTGTAAAGTTTGTTTTATATGAAATTGTTTGTTTATATGCCATAAAGATGGTGCAGGATATGATTCGATTCGAATCAGATGCTTGTCATAATGTTTTGATTATAAGATCAGAACTATTATTAGGGACATTAAATAACTTGGTCATATGAATCCTTGTTTAAGGGCAATTTGGGGTTTTTATATTTTTGGAATGTGATGTAGGCTCCACTTTTCGGATGAATGTGCTGTGATCGTTTAGGGTTGTTTACTTACAGCTTAATGAGCTTAATAGTATAGTCTGGGTGGCTTGTTTGCTCAGTCATATAGAGAATTTTCCTTTACAGCTTAATCGTTAAGCCATTAAGCAAAAATGGCTATATGGAATAAGCCATTAAGTCACCTCAAACAAATTAGCACCTTAAATGACCTAGAAATAATTCAACTCTCTGTTTGCCTCCCTCAAACCCATAAGGTCTCTCGGCCCTTATACAGACAAATTTATTCAAATAGACAATTTAATTCATATAGGGCTTTATTAGAAAGAAAGAAAAAGTAAACAGCCGTTATGTATGGATTAAGTTGTTTGTACTGATTTAGTTAAATTGTTATTCAGTCTTTTGTGATGAATAAACAACCTAACCGGCAAAAAGAACAATTTTTATCCCTTTACTGATTGTTTTTTGTTTTCTTCATCCATCATCGTGTCTGTAGACTGTAGTTTCATTTTCAATATCATTTCAATGAATTTAAACAAAACGTTTTCTCAGTGCGTTTATAGTTCTTCAAACACGTGGCAACCCCACTTCCAAACAATCTGAATAAGTCATACATTCTATCCAGCCTATTAAGTCACTTCTGAGCGATTCCTAACTCAACTGAGCCATGGTTTGAGCCATCTGTAACCAACCCATTTACGACGGACCATGGTTCGATGAGGTTGTCATTAAGGTTTGGTTAATAGTAATCCAAATATACAGTTGTAAATGAGTTGGTGTGCAAATGGGCATGAGATTTGTGGTCCATATTTTAGTTTGGACCAAAGGAAGTGTAGTGTAGGGTTATGGGATGGTGATGGGTGAATTGGAACATATTTAATGCCAACAAATAGCTGGTGTTATTTTTGGAATTTCTTTCTTCCAATTTGTCTTTGCTCTTTGACCAAACTTCAAACTTTCACATTGCTTTTGTGCCTAGCCCTACCCTTACCCTAAAGCATTAACAAATCCTTAACTTCATCATAACCAAGGGTAATTTGGTCATTTTTAATATGACTTACAGCTTATTCGATCAGCTATATAAAAAATAACTTATTCAGTAAGCTTTTAGAGGAAAATTTATGTAAAAAACCAAGTTTTTTTCTAAATTTGTCTCTACCAATTAAAAAGCATGCTTCATCCATCTATAAAAAAAAAACCTTCCAAACAAAAAAAAAAATTCAATCTATACAGATAATTTTATACATACACATATTAATGAAAAATCAACCAAATAGCCCCTAAATCAAAGATACAATATGTTTTCTTAATTGTATCAAAAATATAATATATCATCTTCTAAAAAGTAGGTTTTTAAACAAAATATATTTTATTTTAGTATATTTTATCTAGAAACATATCAATAAATAATAATAATCAAAGGGGGTTAGCTCAGTTGGATAGGTAATATCCTGGGGGATGTGGGGTAAAAGCCACGCTACGTGGGTTTGATTCCCACGAGTAACACTTTACTGAGATATTTAGACTCTGGGTCTGGTCCTTTGGGGCCGGAGTCGAGACCGGTTCGGATGGGTCCAGTCTAAGGGACCCTCTACCCTGCCGATCGGGTTCAGCAAAGACTGGGTCGGGTCGCAGCGGATTAGTGGGATTGCCCGTAATGAAGACCCGATACCGCTGGAACGTTTGTGTGCATTAACTTGTCGTTCAAAAAATAATAATAATAATAATAATAATAAAAAGATTTTAAAATAAAAAATGGGATTTATTTATTTATTTAATAAAGATAGAAAAAAGTCGGTGAAAATAAAGCACCATCATCAATTGTTTTCATATTGTCTCCACTCCGCGTAATACTCCCAAGTGCCTCTTTTTTCTTTCCCATTATTACCCGACAAATATAGTATTAATTTTCCTTTTCTTTAATATTTAAATTAATTTATAGTTTTTATTTAAAAATAATAAATTTGATTGATTTGGTTATAAATACAGAAGGTTCCTTTGATGGATTAAATGAACAAATAATACTTTTTTGGAACGAAATTGCATTTTCAAGATCCAATTTAGTTTTCTTTTAGTTAAAAAAATCAAATCATTTGACTCAAAATGTATTTTAAATTATTATATAAAACATGTTCATCATAAAATACTTCTAGATCCCAATAAAAATGAACCTAACCTTTGATAGTATCTTCTAAATCGTCGAAAATTATCAAAAGGGTGTCTTTCAATATTTATGATATATAGTTTTGAAATAAAATATTTTATTTATCGACTTGAACTTACATATAAGAATCGAATATAAGATTTTTTTTTTGACGAAACTCGGTGATTAAATGAATTGTTTACTTAACGTATTATAGATATTAATGTAGGATTTATTGGTACATGGTTTTTTAACAATGCAAAATGGTTTAAGTCATAGGAGTACTTAATTTAGTAAGATTTAATGCATCTATTGTAATCTATTATGACGTAGGCTCGACCACTTAGAACAACCTTAAGCAGGCACTCCTCCTAAGTGCAACGGAGGTCACCAACCTTGACCATACGTCTTCTTGATCACCCATTGATCTCGTCCAGATAAGTTAAAATCTTCATTACAAAAAGATATGTAATCAATAGATGCCCAAATGAAATTTTGTATATTATTATATAAGTGGTCATAAAAACACTGATAAATAAATAACTTGGATACATTTAAATATAATGAAGTTTGACTTATTTTCTTTTTAGGTTAATAATGAATTTTTTTTCCTTGCAATTAATGTAGCAAATATCCACTTCTTTCTATCTCGGACTTATTCTCTTTGTAATACTGATAACGTAGATATCATATCGTTACTTGTTAGGCTATATTATAATCTTGATTACATAACCCTGAGAGGTAGCTCGGACCTTAAGTTTGCCCCTAAATGTCACTGACTCAAGTCCTCCCATGAGTATCGGAGGGTTTGCATGGAATTAATTCAAACAGACCCAAACACTATGGTTACCAAAAGTATTCTAATTACTTGAAGAGAAAAAAATCATATCAAAATCATCTGATGTAACGTAGGTTGAAAATTCTTCTATTAGCTAAAAACGAGTGCACATATAAATATTAAAAGTTTGTTACACTAATTACCTACATACCTTAAACAAATAATTGAAAATTCAGGGCCGGACCTATGAAGCCCCCGAGAGGGGTCCCGTGCACCATCTCAAATAATTTTTGTAAGTAGAATTTCTTTTGGGATATGAAAGGTGCAATCTCTAGACTTCGAGGGATGCTCTGGAATTTTAAAAAATACAAGGAATATCATAATCAAAAAACATAAAAGTTCTCTCGAAATCAACAAAGAAAAACCGAAAAAGCCCCTCGAAGTCAACCAAAAAACTTAAAAAACTCTTTGAAACTGTGGAATTCGTTAAAAACACATCGGGCGACTATGTTTTTTTTGTAACCGTGGGTTTTCGGACCAATTTACGCACACCAACTAATCATCAGGCGACCACGAATGGTCTGGAATCATCGTAGGTGAATCTCCCATGTCCACAAGGGCTTTGCAGCGTCTGGATTTGAATCATGGGTAGATGAGATCTTCCACTACATCCCCTAATGCTTTACCAATGCGTCACAACTCAAGTGGTTGATCCACCTTAAAGATACATTCGCTCGGCAAAAATCCTAGGCCTATGAAAATTTACCTTTTATAAACAAAATATTACTTTTTATAACAAAATTTATTATGTTATAAATCATTTTATCCCAAAAGAAGTGTCGATGAAGACCGTGTTGAAGTGTAATCCATTTACTCTTTGCGTGTCACCAATTTCTTTTTTCTTTTTTCTTTTTTCTTTTTTTCTTTCTTTTAAGGGAGGTCTCCAATTCTTTAGTAGAAAACAACAACTATAAATAGACATATAATTCCACTTCTTCTTTAATTATTCTCTTTTTCCATATCAAAAATTAAACAACAAAATGGGATTCTTCTATTTCTGCTTCATCTTGTTTCTTTCAATCTCAATCTCTTCCACAAATGCATGTGATAGATGTCTTCATCAAAGCAAAGCTGCTTTCTTCTCCAAAGCTTCTTCTCTTTCTTGTAAGGAATCTTTGTTATTCTCTTTTAAAGATTTCTTGAAAAGAAGTTTGCAAAGAATGAATGAATGGTTTAGCGACTCCAAATGGGTTTCAAAGATCAATCAATCCATTTTCTTTACTATTTATTGGATCTTTAATTGATAAGGTCGTTCTTTAGCATGTTAAACGTGTGATGTTAAACATGTTTAGTCTTTAATCAACGAATGTAAAACTACAGTCCACTTAGTGTCTCATTAATTTTTTTCGGAAAACAAAATAATATACCGTATCATCGCTTCGGTAATTTGTATATATGTATATTTGTTATCTCACTTTGCATTTTAATCACTTTACATTTTAATCGAAAGGTTTAGGTGTAATTGAAATAATCAATCCTGAGGTTGACCCAGATGACATTTCTTGAAATAATTTTGTTGGTGTTCATTAATTTTTTCAAGCTTTGTAGTATTAAAGATTTGATTATGACCCAATTGGTTTTTTAATTGAAAAAATCAATTTTGAGATCAACCCAGATAATATTTCTTGAAATAATTAAATGGGTATTAATTAGTTTTTGAAAATAATGCAGCTGGAGCATGTGGGTATGGTTCCTTGGCTACAAGTTTCTATGGTGGTCATCTTGCTGCAGCTGTTCCTAGCATCTACAAATCCGGGTCGGGTTGTGGGGCTTGTTTTCAGGTTGGAAAAATTCATATACATTCTTGACCTTGAGTCTTTATCATATTGTGTTGTGAATTTGTGTCTTGAATGAGGGTATGGATGAAATTTTTGCAGGTTAGATGCAAAGATTCTACCTTGTGTACCAAAACAGGGACTCAAGTGATTGTAACTGATTTGAATCAAAGCAATGAAACAGATTTTGTGTTGAGTAGCAGAGCCTTCATGGCCATGGCTAATAAGGGTATGGGCCAAAAGTTGTTGAAACTTGGTGTTGCCAATGTGGAATACAAAAGGTAATAAAAGGGTATTTTGGTCATTTTCACATTAAGGGTATTTTAGTCATTTCACATTAAAGAAAGACTACGAGTTTGAGTTTTGACCCCTATTTGTCTCATTTAAAACAGAATACCATGTGATTATAAAGGCAAGAACTTGGCTGTGAGAGTTGAAGAATCCACTCAAAAACCCAATTATCTTGCACTCAAATTTCTATACCAAGGTGGTCAAACCGAGATCGTAGGCGTTGACATTGCACAGGTACTTAAAAAAAACATTTGTTTATCTCTTAATAGTTTCATTAAGAGGCAACCTCTGAATCGTTAAAAGACGAATCTTGTTTGGCAAAAAAAATCTCTCTTAATGGTTCCAAAACCCTTTTAAAGATTTTGTACGTTGGGCCTCCCTTAATGTTCTAATTTCATTTTGAACAATTACCAAACAACCATATTTCATTTTACACTATATCGAGCCTCTTAATCATTCTACACCAAACCATTCAGCAACTGTCAAACAACCCCTAACATGTTGTTGGATTTCTTTGTTTTTTGTAGGTTGGTTCATCAAACTGGGGTTTTATGAGCAGGAATCATGGGGGTGTTTGGGACACCAGTCGAGTTCCGACGGGTGCCCTGCAACTCCGGCTGGTGGTGACCGCCGGCTACGACGGCAAATGGATTTGGGCCAAGAGTGTGTTGCCGGCCGATTGGAAAATTGGAGGGGTGTATGATTCTGGGGTACAAATTGATGATATTGCTCAAGAAGGGTGTGGTGAATGTGATGAACAAATTTGGAACTAATTCTTTTTTTTTTTAATTGGGGAAAAGAAAAAGTAACACATAATAAATTAATTTGGGGGTTATAGAAATTATGGTATAATACAAATAATATTGTAGATGGAGTAAGTAAATGTTGTGGAGTAGTTGATATATTTTAGGCTATATTTACAATTATATTATCTTTTATTATATAATATACGGTTTTTTACATTAAAATATAGCATTTGTGTTATTTATGGTACATTTTTTGTATTGTATAGTGACTATTTCTATTCTATACAAATAGAGATTGAAAATGAAACATGCTCGGTATATCTTAACTGATAGTGAGGACTAACGAAATTGATAAATGGTTTATGCAACTCCCTGATTAGTATATGGTGTCAATCAACTAATACGTATGAAATACGTATTAGTCTGGCTCATATTGCCAGGGATTAGTCTGGGCCCAATGTGGTCTGGGATACCCTCTCCAAAAAAAAAAACTAATACGTATGAAATACGAGTATCGATCGAATAAATTATAAGATTAACTACAACAAAAGTCACCACAACTTTTAACTGGACGGATGATGAAGTGATCTGGTTTATGATTAAGAATTCTATTTATCTAGAGTAATGGCACCATAGCATGGGTTGCACAATAGTGAAGACTTGAAGCTTCAGTACAGTTTTGGCGACTCCCACCCGCAAACCTGCCGTATGGCATGAATTTTATATTCGGTTTTCTTCACTGGTTTAAACGATTCAACATTTTCTTCATCTGGGACTTTGAAATGGAGAATAAGTCGACAATTTTTGTTCATTTGTCATCATGTATGCCTGCAAATCACTTAAACAAAATATCAATCAAATGTAGCAATTTCCACTTCAGAACAAATTATAAAACTTACGATTCAAATGGTAAAACCCCATCAAATAAACCACAAGGTTGTGGCATGGTGGTAAGAGTCTGGGGAATTCATAGCGGTTGCCCGGGTTCGAGCCCCACTCGCAGCATTGTGGCCACGGGATGAATGTCCACGGGCCATATGCTTGTTTTCCAGGAGATTAGTCCGGGCCCAAAGTGATATGGATCCTCCTTTACCAACAAAAAAAAAACCATCAAATAATAAAATTATCAGAAATATATACAGACATGTCACGTAAAAATCACTTCGCAACCAGGCACATTAACATATCTTAGAGCATCTCCAACCATACTGCAAATTTAGTGATTTGCAGTATGGTCATCTCCAACCATACTCCAATCTGCAAATGGATTTGCCGGCCATGAGATTCTCAAATGAAAACACACCAAATTTGGTGAGGCACTATTCACACTGCAAAGTTATATGGCCCACTTAAAATGGCTTTTTTTTTCTTTTTTTTATAAATATAATTGATATAGTTTGTAATTTTAATTATAATAAATGTTATTTTATATATTAAATTAAATTAAAAAAATAGCATTAAATAAAATTGACAAAATCTAATTTCATAACAAATTAAAAATACATAATACTTGAAAATTAGTATCATTTAACTATGTTTTTAATTTATGTTATTTGAATTGATGTATTTTTTTCCCAGTAATGTAAAATTTATTAATTAAGAAATTATCGTTTAATTTTGACCGAGACCTCATTAATTAATTATTTATTTACTATAAGAATTATTTATAAATAATAGATAGTGTTTTTAAAAATGTTTAACAATAATGAAAAATGTTTTTTTTATTTGGGTTTAGGAGATTTGGTGTTTTTTTTTTTGAAGTATTGTTGGAGTTGGAATTTTTTTTAGTGTCAAGGGTCCCACCAATTTTAGTGTTTTTTGTGTTATTTTTGATGTATGGGTTAGAGATGGTCTTAGCACAATGGTTTTCAATTTAAGGTATGTGAGATACGTTAAAATAAGGTATGTTAATGTTTTCATGATAGATATGTTAAGGTACATGAGGTATATTAAAAGGTATAGTAAGGTTCATGTCCATCACATCCATCCCAGTTCCCAAGTCTCTATATATACATATATATATATATATATATAGGGGTTGTTTAATTTGCAACCCTTAAAAAGATTGCAACCCTTGCAACCCACATCTTAACCGTCAGATTCATGATCGACGGTTATAAATAGATATGGGGCCCAATATTTTTAATTAAAAAAATAGAAAAAGAAAAATAAAATAACCGTCGATCATGAATCCGACGGTTAAGATGTAGGTTGCAAGGGTTGCAACCTTTTTAAGGGTTGCAAAATATCCTTCCACTATATATATATATATATATATATATATGTATATATATATAAGGTTGGGTTCTGGTGAGAAGTTGAGTTGATGGTGAGAATGCACCGAGATAAGATACATCGAGATGCACCAGATCAATTCTCGTCTAAGTCGCAATTCATGGGAGGGCTTGAGATTAAAAGAGATCAACGGTTCAGATCCACTTCTTACACTTCTCACCATTAACTCAACTTCTCACACGATCATTCGCCTATGTATGTATGTTTGTATATATACATAAGAGGAAAGTTCAAATGAGAACGCTAACTATTTAAGAAAACAAGAAAACATTAAAAAAACAGCAGATTATGTACAAAATCATATGTGATTTTACAATAACCCGAAAAAATCGGACGCAGACGATGTCATTTAGGTCGTGCGCATAGTCACGTGAATCATATATGATTTTGTATGTATTCGATTGTTTTCATGTTTTTTTAAATAGATGTAGTTCTCCTGTGAACCCACATCTAATACATGAAGTATAATATGAATATAGTGCTTTTAGTATATACAATAAAGGCCTATTTGGGCTCAGGCCCACTTTGTGGAGTGGGCTCAAATGTTCAAGATCTTAAGGTCTAGTTCTTTTTCCTTGAACAATGATCAATCTAGGTTTCTTGGTCTTAATTGGACTTATTTTTAATTAATTAATATGAAATAACTTTTAATATTTTTAGGTGACATTTTTGTTTAACATTTAACAGATGGATCTATGATTTGCAACAGTTAAAACCGATCCTTCAACAAGTATTGGTTTTACCATTTTATAACACTTTTGGTTTATGTAACATACTAAAATTTAGAGTAAAATCAAAATTCGAAAATTCGATAATATGCCGTCTATAATTGGAGGAAACCTGTAACTCCCTAAAATAGGGGTCAATTAAAACCTAAATAATACGATAATAACATTCTAGAACCAGAGTGTATCGCCCTAAAACGGGGAAGTAAAGTATGGCGTATACAAGCCCAAATAGAATTGAACAATATAAATCAACAAACTAATAATCTACGTTCGTCAAAAATAGATTATAGTCGGGTGTAGCTATTCTTCCAAAATGGTATGTCCTCAAAAGCATATGTGTCGGTCAATGAATCTTCAAAATGACTACTCTCGACCACTTGGTCCTCCACTCAATTCCAACGACCCCCGCCGCTAAGATGACATGTCATACATGACAACCAAAGAAGCAAGTGTTAGCCTAGTGAGAACGAATAGTTTAGAAATGGAAAACATAAACCCATTTGTAGTTGTACGGTTGGATATAGTCGTGAGCTAAATCAAAGCAAACAAGTAAACTATTAGTGATCATATCATGGTACAAATAAACACCAATCACTTAGTGAGATCAACTCCTCTAAGTCTATTGCCCGAAAACATCAAGTCAACCCCTCTAGGTCTATTTTTTAGAGTTCCAAAACGGGAACTCATGCACAATGGAATTACATCTTACTGCCCATGGAACACTGCCCGACCATATAGGTCCACACCTTACTTACCATGGTGACCCGATGCTTATTCCGTGCCAAAGTGGTGAACCTAATGTCCAAAACGGGACATTGGGAACATCGTGCATATGGATCCATTGTACTAAGACCAAATACCAAAAGCATTCGAATACATTCACAGTTGATCATGTAAGAAAAGTTAAACCATTTTACATAGATAAGATTTACCAACACGGAATCTTAACTCCCCACCTTAAGGAGAAATCATTATCACAAACCCACCAATAGAATATCATAAATCCCATTCTCATCACAAATTTATCAATAAATAACCCAATACTTGAATCTCATCAAAACCGTAATTTCACTTTGGGTTTACCAAATCCCATGAAACAAGAGTTATTTGTCAGGTATGTGAGGAACATAGAAAACCATTAATCATAGTTTAAATACATGTTTCCAACATTCTTTTTTAGGTTTCAAGACGCTAATATTCTCAAAACCCAAGTTTAGGTCAAAATACAACAAACCCAAATACATGGTTAGGAGACATAGATGAAAGCTAGAACACAAGAACCCTAGTAATTATGTAAGAACAAAGGGTGGAGAAACTCACCTTGTAAGGTTTGTACACAAACCCTAGATGATGACACTTAAGAGGGAGATGGAGTGGAACTTTGATCTTTAACCACTTGGGTTCTCTAAACCTCAATCAACCTAAACCAACCAGAAAATCCCATTCAATGCTTTCCCCTTGAGAGAATTTCATGAAGAGAGAAAGTTCTTACCTTAGCTTGGAGGAGAAAATCGCCCAACACAAGAGAGAATGGAACAAATGAGCTAAAAATCGATTTTGGGGCATTTAAGGACCTGGGGCCCGCTTGCGATAATGCCCCGCGGCTATGACATTGGCATAGTCGCTAGGGGTGTGCAGGAATTCAACCGATCCAATTAGAACCGGCCGACCATAATTGGATATCCAATAGTAATTGGATCGGATCGGATTGAAAATCTCAACATCCAATTTGGATCGGTCGGTTCTTGGATATCAGTCCAGAACCGACCAAACCGAACTGACCAACATCCAATTATCCATCCAATTAACCATCCGATTACCATCCCGTTTTCCATCCAACTATCATCCAATTATTTTTTTTGCAATTTGCTTAAATCTAAATTTGTTTTGTGTTGGTTTTTGAATTTTTAGTCTCACTTATGTTGGTTTTAACACAAACTAAAAGTAATTAATTAGAACATTGCATTAAATTAACACCTTGGATGGATCCGATCTGATCATCCATTGGATGTCGAATGGATCCAATATGATCCAATGGATATCCAATAACAATATCCAATGGATATCCAATCTGATCCAATGGATATCCAATAAGAACATTCAATGGATGGAACCGAACCGATCCAATCATCCATTGGATTGGAAAAATCCAACATCCAATGAATGATTGGATCGGTTCGGTTCCCCTCACATCCATTGGATGTCAACCGATGAACACCCCTAATAGTCGCCGCCCCTACCCGGCTCTTGGTACGACATTGGCGACTTTGCCAAGCGATAGTGACCATGTGTCACAATCGCTGGTATTGTCGCCGGCACATTACTACTCTTGGTACACCCTTGGCGACCTTGCCAAGCGATAGTGACAGGGTGTCACAGTCGCTAGCATTGTCGTCGGCACTATACCGAGCCCCAACTGGGTTTCGATTCTACCCGTCCCAAAACTCGAGACATGACGTAAAATCCCAAGATTGATCCCATACACTAACTTATGGAATGATGCTTAACCAAATACTAAAATCTAAGCATCATAAACGAAAGATACTTACCGAGAATACGGGTGTTACAATTTAATGGTTAATAATTATTTCTTAAATTTGTTTTAATAATATTTGGTTGGCACATTAAAAGTTGTAGTAATAGCTCAAAACAATTTGATTTTAATACAAATATACAAAAAAAATACATATAAATAATTTTGAAAAACTTAATAGTAATCGATCCCCAAAATAAAATGTCTATACTATTTTTAGTATCTGAGGATAAAAGGCGGTTTTGGAGGATTTTTTTTACGATTTATTATATTATTTGGTAGGAGCTCTACCAACTGAGCTATATCCCCCCGAGCCAAGTTTCACTTTTGTAAATTGTATTTTTAATATCAATTGAATTATATTTATGCATATCTTGCTTGAATTGCTTTATCAATGTTGCCTCTATGTTATTTGATTTCAATAGGATCGATTGACTTGTTTGCCCTAACTTTGGATTGCTAGTCGAAATTAAGAATCTGTAGTTGTTTTTGGTTTTGTTAAAGCATCAGGTAATACTTCAATTAATCATCAGATTAGTTGATATGTATTATGGTTTGGGGTATTTGACTTGAATAGGTTCAATTGAGTTGTTTGACCTAATTTTGTATGGCTAGTCTAAACTAGGAAATTGTAATTGTTTTTTGTTTTATTAAAGTAGCAGGTAATACTTCGATTAATCAACAGATTAGTTGATTTGTATTATGGGTTTTCGTAATATAGCTTAAATGGCTGTGTTTGATCATTAATATGACCATCTCTAATGGGGACATTAAATCATTCAAATAAGGGCATCAAATCTTACACCAAATCAGGTCCAATGAATTATAATAATAATAATTAATATTAACCACCGGTATAATAGTATAATCGGAAGAAAGTGAAGAAAAACTCCTAAAGCGTATTTAAACGTTACTCCAAATAGTATTTAAATAAAATATCTTATAAGCT
Source organism: Arctium lappa (assembly GCA_023525745.1). Lineage (NCBI taxonomy): Eukaryota > Viridiplantae > Streptophyta > Magnoliopsida > Asterales > Asteraceae > Arctium > Arctium lappa. The sequence goes on from CM042050.1 coordinate 115,076,770, forward strand.
ATTTTTTACTCATCTAAAAGAGGCTTTTGAAATAAGCTCAAAAAATAAGTTAGCTTGGAACAAATTCTCCAAAATAGAGATTTTGGAGAATTTTGCTCAACCAAATTCCCTAAAATCTTCCCCAAAATGGTGAAAGTATGAAAAGTAAACAAAAAAAAATCCCTCTGAACCAAAAAAAAAATCCACAACGAAAAAGATACACAATATAGAAATTTGTGTAATTTATTACAATATTTAATTAACAAAAGAACAATTTCATCCTTAATAAAAAAAAAGGAATATTCTTCATCTCATAATTAAAGGTGGATTTGGAAAATAGATATAACCGGGATGAATAGTGAAATCCCGGCCAAATTGCGTATTTCGATAAAACCGTTGAGATTTTGGCATTTAGGTAATACGAGATTGAAATACGGTCATTTTAATTAATTTCCCTGAAAGAAATGAAAAATATATTAATGGTGCTCTTATATTAACATACTCTGTAGTCTGTAACATCTTACCCTCTGCATTATTGTACTACATTTTGAACTAATAAATTTGAAAATCATTCAAGTTTTAATAATAAATGTTGTTAAATAAACTTCGTTTTTAGAGCATTTCTAACCCAGCCGACGTGAAAAAAAACACTAAAAATAATAAAAATACTAAAATAGTGGGTTATTATTAACACTAAAATAAATTCAACTACAACCACACAATAAAAAAATATAATAAAAACATCTTTAATATTATAATAATAATAAATAATAGAGTAAATTACATTTTCATCCATATGGTTTACAATTCATTTTTATTTTAGTCATCCATACTTAAAAGTAGTGTTTTAGCCTTAGAAACGAAAATAGAAATGAATTGCAAACCATAGGGAAAAAAACTCACTTTGAAACCATAGGAACAAAATTCATAATTTTTAACAAATCATAGGGACTAAAAACATAATTTACTCTAAATAATATCACGTTGATTTTTTAAAATAAATAGGAAATTATTATTTTTAATTAAAAGACTGATTTGCCGTTGCTTTAAATAACTTGATGGAAATATTTTGTTGTTAACTGAAGCCGTTAGAGAAGAGGGACCTTGAGTGAAAGTTAATTAAAAAGTTAGGGACCATCACCGTAGATAGTTTCCTTTAGGGACCAAATCCAAAATTTGGTCAAACCACAGGGACCACCGGTGTAATTCACTCTATCTAATATATTAAACTATTAATCTATATATAAAATAGAGTGAATTACACTGGTGGTCCTTGTGGTTTGTCCAGATTTTGGATTTGGTCCCTAAAATAAACTAACTACGATGGTGGTCCCTAACTTTTTAATTAACTTTCACTCATGGTCCCTTTTGTCTAACGACGTTAGTTTTATCCATCACATTGTTTAAATACAGGGGCAAATCATTCTTTTAGTAAATAAAAAATCAATTCCTTATTTTAAAACCAGCTACGATTTCAACCTGACTTTATCTTCAAGATGTGGACTTTCTGGCAGCAAACTCGCTTCAGATACCAATGGATTTTCCATAGTTGATGACAATGGCGACCGTGGTGGTGTTACAACCACAATCGTTTTCTTTTAATGGCAACGCCTCCATTTTCACTCTTACAAAGCCATCAAGATTTCTTTCACCATTTTCAACCGGCACCACAAAATTTTAAATTGCTTCATAATCGCTCCTGTTGGGTCTTCAATTGCTTCATGTTTTTTTCTATTTTGGTTCCTCTCATCCACGTGGGTTTTTCATGAGTGGAAAGTTTATCATGGGACGGTGGTTTCATCTCAACAAGATTCTTCACATTTATACATTGTGCTCTCTCTCTAAAATATATAGCACACTCTCTCTCTAGAATTAATTTTAGATATAGATTGTGAGATAGACGAACCTTTCGATTTCTCCATTGTTATCTTCATTTCCAAACATTGTACTCAACATCGTGATAGTGGACTTCTCATTGGTCTCCTTCGCCCGTGGTTTTTCCCGTTTTCGGGTTTCCACGTAAATACGATTTCTCGTTTATTTTTCTGCATTTGATTTACGTGTGTGCGTTGGTGTTTCTGTTATTTGGATTATTTGTTTGTCGAAGTTCTCGATAGTTAATTCCGTTTTCCGTTTGCATCAATACGGTTCTCACTTTGAGTATTGGTTTTGGGTTGGTTTCAAGACGTTTACGGTTCGAGTTTTACAACACTAAAATCTTCATCTCCCATGTCCATTATATCAAGTCAAAACGATACTCTCTGGCAACATGATCTTTTCAACGAACAAACACCGTGCTACAATTTTTCAAATCAATTTCACAAAAACTGGAATTAGAACTGGAAACTGGAATCAAAGAGTTTCTGATTCAAAATGTGAACTAAATTAGCTCCATGTTCAAATCATACTCATAAAAACGAAAATGAGAGCAAGAAATTTGAGATTCGGAAGTGAAAGAGGAACTGGAATTAAAGAGCTTCTGGTGCAAAATGTGAACTAAATTAGCTCCAATTTCAAATCAAACTCACAAAAACTATAATGAGAGCATGAAATTTGAGGTTTGGAATTTGAATTAGAACTGGGATTGAAGAGTTTAATGTGGGTCTAAAGTCAAATCAAACTCATGGAATTGGAGTTTCCAGACAACCACAACGACGATCGGTTATGAGAGGGACAATCGATGAGAGGGTTGATGGGTGAAAGTCCACATCTTGAAGATGAAGTCACGTTAGCTTGTTTTGAAATAAAGAATTGATTTTTTATTTACTAAAAGACTGTTTTGCCCTTGTATTTAAACAATGTGGTGGATAAAGTTAACGCCGTTAGACAAGAGGGACCATGAGTGAAAGCTAATTAAAAAGTTAAGGATCACCACCGTAATTAGTTTAATTTAGGGACCAAATCCAAAATTTGAGCAAATCAAGGACCACGAGTGTAATTCACTCTATAAAATATATAAAAGTTGAATAAAATATTATTGTTTACTATTAGAAGCCTAATTTATTAGCCAGAAGTTCGCCAAAAAATTTCCTTTTATGAATTGTGCAATTAATTTCAAATAAGTCGTATCTTGCTCAGACCAATAAATAGAGTTGCGGTTATATTTATAAGACCAACTTTATTTTGCATCAATTTTTTTTTAGTATTTTAATGTTGGGTTTGAGAGAAAAAACACCTACAATTTTATATTCTTTGTGTTTTTAGTGTTGGAGATGGTCCAAATCAATACATTAAAAACAATTAAAAAAGAGTAAATTACGGATTTGGTCCCTTAGGTTTGGCTTTTGTTACGGAATGGGTCCTTTAATTTCGAAAATTACATGATGACCCTCCCACTATGCATCTTGTTATGGATTTGGTCCCTTTCGGGTATAATTTTGTTATGGATTTGGTCCCTCGAGCCAACGACCGTCTATTTCCTCCGTTAAGCAGGAGGGGTATTATGGTCATTTTACTTATTTTATTTATTTTTTCATTTTTTATTACTTTACTTGAATACTCATGCCCTACTTCAAGAACACCAAGATTCAAAAAACACAAATCAAACTCATTTTAAGTGTTAACAAATGAAAATCCTAAATCAAACCCAAATTAAAAAAACCCAAATCATACCAAGTCTAAAAACCTAGATCAAATCTAGATTTCAAAATCCAAAACCCAAATTAAAAACATATATGAGATAGATAGATAGAGAGAGAGAGAGAGAGAGAGAGAGATAAAGAGAGAAGAGATTGATCTATCTCTATCGCTCTTCGAAAATCCCTCCGGCAACTTCGTGTTCTTCGACGAGGCTTCGGCGAGGTAGTCTTCTCCAGCGAAACCCCGGTCTGCGGAGCTCTCTCTCTCTCTCTCTTCATATCTCTTCTCTTTTTAGTGGGTTTAATTTTGGTTATTGGATATGAGTTTGATTTATGTTTTTTTTATTTATAAATCTAGGTTTGATTTAGGTTTTTAAATTTGGGTTTGATTTATGTTTTTGGTTTTTTAATATGTGTTTGATTTAGATTTTTTGTTTTTTAATATGAGTTTGATTTGGGTTTTTAGTTTTTTAATATGAGTTTGATTTGAGTTTTTAAACTTGGTGTTCTTGGTATTCATCATGTAGAAGATGAATATTCAAGATCTCTCTCTCTCTCTCTCTCTCATCTTTTAAGTGGATTTGATCATTTGATTATGTTTAAATCTGAGATTTATTAAGGTTTTTGATTTTTTAAATATAGGTTTTATTTAGATTTTTTAAATTTAGGTTTGATTTAGGTGTTTGATTAATAATAATATTTAGGTTATTGGTGTTCATCATGTAGAAGATGAACATTTAACAAAAACATGAGTTTCATTTTACGGATTTGGTCGTTCTTGTTTAAAAAATGTTAAAGAAATAAAAAATATAAAAATGACCATAATACCCACATGGTTAACGGAGGAATAGACGGTCGTTGGCTCGAGGGACCAAATCCATAACAAAATGCATAGTGGGAAGGTTATCATGTAATTTTTGAAGTTAAATGACTCATTCCGTAACAAACGCCAAACTTGAGGAACCAAATCCGTAATTTACTCATTAAAAAATGTTTAAATTAATTTAAGAGTAAATTACGTTTTTAGTCCCTGTGGTTTGTTGAGAATTTCTATTTTCATCATTATGGTTTTGAAATTACATTTTAATTCCTATGGTTTATAATTAATTATTTTTTTCATTTTTATGGTTTAATTTTTATTGTTTTTGTCATCCTTGTGGTTTATAATTCATTTCTATTTTAGTTCTTCATACTTAAAAATAGTACTTTGACTTTAGGGATGAAAATAGAATTGAATTGCAAACCATAAGAACGAAAACTGAAATTTTAAAACTATAAAGATGAAGTTCCCATATTTTAACAAACTACAGGGACTAAAAACGTAATTTACTCTTAATTTAATTATATATAAAATAAAATTTATAAAAATTATAAACCATAGGAATGAAAATGTAATTTCAAATAAAATTTAAGTATAAAAACAGGTTATTAGTATAAGAGTGAATTGTGGATTTTCTTTGACCATGGTCCTCATTCTATGTTTATTGTGGATTTGGTTTTGTGGTATTCAATTTATTTTGGTCATGGTTCTTCTGACTAACACTTCCATTAACTTTGTTAAATCAAGGATCATTTTAGCCATTTTGCCTATTTTTTGTCCTTTTTTGATAATAAATATATAAACAATATTTTTATACACGCAAACACACATGTATATATATATATATAACGATATTAAAATAAATAAAATAAGACATTATTGTATGATTTAATTGTTTAATTTTTTTAAAATTAATTATATTAAATACGATTTAATTTTATTGTAATTGTGAAAAAAGATATAGTTTTATTGTTTTAATGTAATTAAAATTTCAATTTAAACAAATCAGATCATAAAACTATATCTTATTTATTTAGATCGAATAAAATAAAATATGGTTTTATGATTTGATTTATTGAATTAAAATTTTAATTAAGTTAGAAACAATTTAATTATATTGTTCTTTTACTATCATTGCAACAATCAAGCTTATTGTTGATATTTTAACACCAAAAATCATTGAAAACTGTTGAGAAGTGAACTATAATTTTATCAACTTAAAATTAGAAGCTCCAATTTTCATATAGTTTTTCAGTCAAAAACTCAAAATCAATTTTCATATTGTTTTTAGTATGATAAAATTAAAATTCATTTCTCAACGGGTTTTAATGATTTTTTTTGTGTTAAAATATCAACAATAAAGTTGTTTGTTGCAATGATAATAAAAGAACAATATAATTAAATCGTCTTTAACTTAATTAAAATTTTAATTCAATAAATCAAATCATAAAACCATATTTTATTTTATTCGCTCTAAATAAAATAAGATATAGTTTTATGATCTGATTTGTTTAAATTGAAATTTTAATTACATTAAAACAATAAAACTATATATATTTTTCCACAATTACAATAAAATAATAAAATTAAATCGTATTTAATATAATTAATTTAAAAAAATAAACAATTAAATCATACAATAATGTCTTATTTTATTTATTTTAATATCGTTATATATATATATATATATATATATATATATATATATATATATATATATTATATACATGTGTGTGTGCATGTGTGTATAAAAATATTGTTTATATTTTTCTTATAGAAAAAAGGATAAAAAATAGGCAAAATGACTAAAATGGTCCTTGATTTAACAAAGTTAATGGAATTGTTAGTTAGAAGGACCATGACCAAAATAAATTGAATACCACAATGACCAAATCCACAATAAACATAGAATGAGAACCATGCTCAAAGAAATTACTAAACCACAGGGACCAAATCCACAATTCACTCTTAGTATAATTTAATTAAGAGTAAACTACAATTTTCGTCCCTGTGGTTTACCACTTTCTTTGAAAGTGGTCCCTGTGCTTCAAAAACTGTAATTATCGGCCCATGGTTTGCATTTTGCTTTGAAAGTAGTCCCTCGTCGTCAACTCCGTTAAAATTGTCCGTTAGAGTCAGGGGTATTTTCGTCCAACCATGTTTTTTCTCTCTTTTTGCATTTTTTTTGTTTTTTTTCTTATTTTGGTTTAAATCATAAAACATGAGGGACCAAATTGTAATTTATTTAATTTTTGTAATGATATTATGTATTAAAATATTAATATATATATATATATATATATATATAATGTTTGTACATATATATAAACAGATCGCAGGGACGAAGCTGACCGCCGAAGAACCCATCTCCTTCCCATCGCCGACCACCCTCTCCCCCCATCGTCCTCCTCTTGTACATTGATAGCTATTTATCGCGTACTGCACAACGGGGGCACAGTAATACCTAGTGAAAGCACAAGTATATACTTTCACTAGAATCGCTACAAGTAATATAATGGTACAAGTACCGAATATCGTTCTCACAGGGACTGAACTACTGAGAATTGCTGGTTTTCATGAACTTCTTGCACAAGTTTCGAGTTTGGGAAAAATATTTGTTTTTGATGGCGATTAGACAGAAAATCGGAAAGAACTTTATAATTAAAAGTTGGGTACGGATGTAAGTTTTTCTTGGAAAACGTAGTACTAGATGGTTGGACTCTTTGTAGTACGGAATGTCTATAAAAAGCTCGATCTCTCGAAAGTGGATTTTTATAGACCGGTCCTACAAAGTGTTCATAAAGTTTCCACCTTTACCGACTCTTGATCTTGCCGATTTAACTAAGTTGATAAAAAAAATCAAGTTCTACCAATATGGAGATTTATACCCAAATCTCTTTGTGATATAAATCTCGACCGGCGTTTGAACCTTAGTAAATCATACAAAACCCGTATCTCTACGTGGTTATCAAAGACTTTCTCAAATCTTTGTGCATCACTTAAGCCGTATTTCGAATCCGCCCCTCTCGAGGTCAAGATCTAATATTAACACATAAAAGTGGTCGGCTTATCTGCGTTGAGTTAAAGTCCCGACTCAAGTGACCAAGGTCAAGTGTTGATAACGATAGTCACACCCAAGTGTAACCTACTAGACCCAAGTTGGCTTACATCCGCACCCAAAAAGGTGCTTAGCTCATAACGATAATAAAAGACATAATATAATAAAAGAAAGACTTGTTAACTACTTGCATAATAAAAATTAACTACAATTATAAAAGGAAAGTAAAGTACGGAATTTAATTAAAAGTGAGAAAATTAAATACAATAAAGTAAGTACGGAAATTTAAATACAAGAAATTAAAAATGCAGAAAATAAAAGACGTAAAGTAAAGACGAGAATAAAAATACAAGAATTAAATCCTACACTTCAAGTCTAAATACTTGAAAGTATTTTAGACTTGAATGAGGAGAGAGGATGGATGATGGATGTTGATGATGGGAGGTGAGAGAGATGTTGATGGTGGAAGGTGTAGGTGTGAATTAAATGCTCTCCCAAGGTATTCTATTTATAGGAGGAGGCTTAAGCATCCAAGGGCCAAGATTGCATCTTCAATGTATGGCCAAGATCACTCCAGAAAAGTTATGTTTTCAGCTCACACCAGCCCTAAAATCTGTTGGATAATACCCTCGGGTGCCCACAGTGGGCACTCCAGTGCCCACAAACTGACCTGCACTATAATTTCTCACAAAATTGAACATATTGGTTAAGTTATCATATTTTGCAAACAATGTGGACCAAATGAATGGATAGGAGCAAAAGTGGGTAAAAAGAGGAATAAAAACCTATAAAAACAACAACAAATAACTCTAAAAAATGGGAGTTATCACCCCCCCAAACTTGAGGTGTTACTTGTCCTCAAGTGACAAAATAAAAACGAAAAAAATAATGATACGAAGAGAGGAGAACTTGAATAAGAAAAATATACCACCCGGACGATGTTGATAATTCCTCTAGCTTGAATATTGATGCGTTTCTCCCTTGTTGAAATGGTTGGTTTCAAACTAATCAATAGGGCTTTGATTCGGGTTGGTGTTTGTGGCTAAAAAATGACCCTTTCTTCCCCCAAACTTGAACTATTCTACAAAAAGGATTTATGAATTTCTCGATGTTGAATTCAATTTGTGTAGTTCTCGAACTCTTGAAACCCCATATTTTGGATTTGAGTATGGTTTACGGCACGATGGGTTTCAAAAGTGTTTTTATTCAACGATTGTCTTCCAATTTTACGAAGACTTATTATATATATATATATATATATATACATATATATTTTTTTGCTTTTGATTTCTCTCTTCTTTTTTTTTTGTACGATCATTTTATAAAATAATAACCGCACAAACAACAAGGCGACCCCCCCAAACTTAGAATCGGACAATGTCCTCATTGGCAAAAATGGTAGGGGTATGGTAAAGGGAAAGGCTACGAAGGGTATGTGTTTAGGCCGCACAAAAATGGCCTACATCCTTTTAGTCGAAAACCATCCACATCAACATAGAAGAATAGCACCTGAAAAAGACAGAATATCTAGAGGAAACACACGAAATATCAACATCACTAGACTAAAATAAAACCACCCGTGTAATAATTACCAAAAAGAAAACGAGATTAGTTTACGCAACACAAAGTTATCCAAAAGAAGAGTGTTCAAGAGAGCCACAATTTGCAAAATATGAGAATAAACCAACACAATCAATCTTGGGTGACGAATGCTCGTTCGGGGCAGTGGTAGGGACGGTGGATCCATCGGTGGGTTCGAGTAATCGCCAACGGGGTTTAGAGGGGTGGTGATTGGTGGCGTCGAGGTTGTGATGGTGGTGGAGTTGGGGAAGTTGAGTGTAATGGAGAGAGGTGTTTATGGGTCGGGGGAGGGTTGTTGGCGTTGGGGAGATTATTTTCCGGCGGGGGGTGGTTATCGGTGATGTTTTTTTTTCCCCGGTGGGCGGTGGAGAAAAGAAAGAGGGGTGGAGGACTTGGGTAAGAACCGACGATGAACCAGCAGCGACGTCGCCGACGAAGGTAGATGAACCGGCAGAGGTGTGTGATGGTGATGAAACAGCGTCGTGGGTGGTGAATGGTTCATTAGCGACGATGGCGGTGAGGGTATCAGCGATGGCGTCAACCTCCCTTTGTAGTCGTCGGCTCCGACGGGATGGAATGGGGTTTGGGTTTTGGGTGAGTCTTTTAGGCCTAGCCATGGAAGACAAAGGGTTGGGAGTTAAATTTTCTTGGAGGGTTTTTTTTTTTAAAAGGGAGAAGACAACCTCCTTTTTATTTTAATTTTTTTTTCAAAGAAACTACTCCCTCCAAACACCACCCGGTTTTCCTATTTTCAAGACTTTTTTAAACAATCTTTGACAAATGAAAAGGTAGTGTCATCTCATAAAAAAAAGGTTTTTTGTACTTGGAATTTTTGTGTGGATGAGGTGAAGCCACCAAGGGAGAGAGTACTCCCTACTTGTACCTCATGTCCTTTCCTCCACCCAAATTATGCCAAGTGTTGTACTACACAAAGATGTCCTTCTTTCCCAAACCAGCTGGATCTCACCTATTAAACAACTTAGATAAACCTTAAAGAATTCCCTTTTTGAAAAAAAGAAACTGGATTTTAAAAAAAAAACATCAAACCAACGTGCCCACAGTGGGCAAAAATCACTTGCTAAAAATAAAAATCCTAACTGTACAATATTTACAGAAAACGCTCACGTTACATGCTTAAGGTTCCTGGGTGGTTGGGTTGGACACTCCATCAGGAATGTAGTGCTTAACCCGGTGCCCATTTACCCTGAAAATGTTGTTATCCTGCGAGTTCAGTAAATCAACTATGCCAAAATTACCAACATCTGCGATGGTAAAAGGTCATGACCAACGCGACTTAAGTTTTCCCGGGAATAATTTCAGTCGTGAATTAAAGAGGAGTACTTGTTGACCTTTTTCAAAAGTTCTTTGATTTATCCTACGATCATGCCACATTTTTGTTTTTTCTTTATAAATCTTGGCATTTTCGTAGGCATGGTGTCTCAACTCCTCCAATTCACTCAACTGAAGTTTCCTCTTTTTTCCTGTCACATCCTCACACAGATTCAACTCTTTTATAGCCCAAAAAGCTTTGTATTCCAGTTCTAAAGGTACATGACACGCCTTCCCAAAAACCAATATGTACGGAGACATATCTAATGGGGTTTTGAAAGCTGTTCTGTAAGCCCATAATGCGTCATCCAACTTGAGTGACCAATCCTTTCTATCAGGTTTGACAACTTTTTCCAAAACTGATTTTATTTCCCGATTCGAAAGTTCAATAAGACCATTTGTTTGCGGATGGTATGCCGTAGACACTCGGTGTTGAATATTATATTTGCTAAGAACCGTGCTTAACATTTTGTTTACGAAATGTGTCCCTTCCTCACTAATTAAAGCTCGGGGAGTGCCAAATCGTACAAAAATATTTTTATGAAGAAAGTTAATCACAGTTTTAGCATCGTTTCTTGGACACGCAATGGCTTCTACCCATTTTGATACGTAATCAACCGCAACCATGATATATTGATTATTGAAGGACATGGGGAATGGTCCCATAAAATCGATGCCCCAAACGTCAAAAAGTTCAATTTCTAAAATATTATTTAAGGGCATCTCATTACGTTGGGACAAATTTCCCGTCCTTTGGCATTGGTCACAACCTTTGACGAACTCAAATGCATCTTTAAATAACGTGGGCCAAAAGAAACCACTCTGAAGAATTTTTGCCGTCGTACGTTGACCACCGAAATGGCCACCGTATGGCGAAGCATGACAATCACTCAAAATTCCTCTCATTTCAAAATTTGGGACACATTTTCTTAAAATTTGGTCTGCACCTAATTTATACAAAAATGAATCGTCCCAAAAATAATGTTTACAATCGTGGAGGAATTTTTTAAATTGTTGTCCCCTCATATGGTATGGTTTGATTCCGCTCGCCAGATAGTTTGCGATATCCGCATACCATGGAACACTATTCTCAAAATGATGTTGGATGGCAAGGATTTGTTCATCTGGAAAAACTTCTTTTATCTCATGATCTCCACCACTTGACACACAATTCTCAATCCTAGAAAGATGATCGGCAACCTGATTGTCTACACCTTTTCTATCAACTATCTCTAGGTCAAATTCTTGCAAAAGAAGGACCCACCGAATAAGTCGTGGCCTTTCGTCGGTTTTATTAAAGAGATACTTAATAGCGGAGTGATCTGTGTGGACAATTACTTTTGTGCCAATCAGATAGGATCGAAAACGGTCAAACGCAAATACTACAACAAGTAATTCTTTCTCAGTTGTTGTATAATTTATTTGAGCTTCGATAAAAGTCTTACTTGCGTAGTAAATAGGGTGGAAAATTTTATTCCGCCTTTGTCCCAAGACAGCACCCACAGCCCAATCGCTAGCGTCACACATTACCTCAAAAGGCATGGTCCAATCTGGGGCTATCACAATGAGTGCCGAAACAAGGGCGACCTTGATTGTTTCAAAAGCTTTGGTGCATTCTGGAGTAAAGTCAAAAGCTTGGTCGACATGCAATAAATTACAAAGGGGTTTTGCAATTTTTGAAAAATCTTTTATAAAACGCCTGTAAAACCCCGCATGTCCCAAAAAGCTTCTAATGCCTTTAACCGAACTTGGTTCGGGTAATTGCATTATAACTTCAAGCTTTGCTTTATCCACTTCTAAACCTTTTTTAGAAACCATGTGACCCAACACGATTCCTTCTTGTACCATAAAATGGCACTTTTCCCAGTTTAAAATCAAATCGTGTGTTTCACATCTTTCCAAACTCTTTTTCAAATTTTCAAGACAATTATCAAATGAGGTTCCGATAACTGAAAAAGCATACATAAACACTTCCATGGAATCCTCAATCATGTCCGAGAAAATAGACATCATACAACGTTGAAACGTTGCGGGTGCATTGCAAAGACCAAATGGCATTCGGCGAAACGCAAAAGTTCCAAAGGGACAAGTGAAGGTAGTCTTCTCTTGATCTTCGGGTGCAATGTGAATTTGATTATACCCCGAATAACCATCCAGAAAGCAATAAAATTCCTTTCCGGCCAATTTATCTAGCATTTGGTCTATAAATGGCAAAGGAAAATGGTCCGTTTTTGTGGCTAGATTCAATTGTCTATAGTCCATGCAAATTCTCCACCCGGTGACGGTCCTTGTCGGGAGAAGCTCATTTTTCTCATTGGTGATTACCGTGGTACCACCTTTCTTCGGTACACATTGTACTGGACTCACCCAACCACTACTTGAAATGGGGTAAATAATATCCGCATCAAGTCATTTTAAAATTTCTTTCTTAACGACTTCTTTCATGATCGGATTAAGTCTCCTTTGTGGTTGCACCTTTCCAACTCTATTTTCTTCCAAAATTATCTTATGTTGGCAAAGGGATGGACTAATTCCTTTGATGTCAGCTATTGTCCAACCTATGCCTTCTTGTGGTTTTTCAACAACTCAATCAATTTCACTTCTTGTTCACAACTTAAATTGGATGATGGATGTTGATGATGGATAAAAATACAAGAATTAAATCCTACACTTCAAGTCTAAATACTTGAAAGTATTTTAGACTTGAATGAGGAGAGAGGATGGATGATGGATGTTGATGATGGGAGGTGAGAGAGATGTTGATGGTGGAAGGTGTAGGTGTGAATTAAATGCTCTCCCAAGGTATTCTATTTATAGGAGGAGGCTTGAGCATCCAAGGGCCAAGATTGCATCTTCAATGTATGGCCAAGATCACTCCAGAAAAGTTGTGTTTCCAGCTCACACCAGCCCTAAAATCTGCTGGATAATACCCTCGGGTGCCCACAGTGGGCACTCTAATGCCCACAAACTGACCTGCACTATAATTTCTCACAAAATTGAACATATTGGTTAAGTTATCATATTTTGCAAACAATGTGGACCAAATGAAGGGATATGAGCAAAAGTGGGTAAAAAGAGGAATAAAAACCTATAAAAACAACAACAAATAACTCTAAAAAATGAGAGTTATCATACATCAAGCTTTCGCGCCAAACCGGTGAAACTCTTGACATATATATGTAGATTTATATGAACTTAATCTCTTGGACTGTTATCTAACGGTGAATAGTGCAAGTATACACTTATCAATCCGTTGTCGTCTTTTACAAGTAATAAAACGGTAAAATACCGAGTATCGATCCACAGGGAAAGGTGTAAAAGCTTAATAAAAGTTTAATAAAAGAAATGATTTCAGATGGCGAGTTTGAAGAAATATTGTTGGTGGTTTTTAACAACTAATTTGACAGAAATTAATTATTTTAAAAAGGAGCAAGGGTGTTGGGATTCGTTAAGATTTTTGACAATTAGATCAAGTGAAACGTCATAATTAATATATCCAACCATTAGCTTTTCTAAGGCACTCTTTCGAGGTTGAGAAAGGCTCGCATCCATAGACTTGATTCTAATGTTTCCAAAATAGAAAAAATCTAGGCAATGGCACAATCAATTCCTTGTATAAGCTATATGGAATGAAAACGAGTCTCCTCGTCTCTAAATAACTCTCTCGAGTATATCTCCATATCATTCAAGTTGATATGTCACGACGGCTTATCTCTAAGTCCATCACACTTTAATCATTTTCAACAACGATCAATTTGTTAGGAAATGAATTTTATAAAAATAACCTTGAATGAATGATTGGACATAATTATTAACTACTAATTTTCACCATCAAAAATTGGTTTTAATCTTAACTTCACCCCACACCCAAGCTAAGGTTGTTAGCCTATCATCGCTTGGGATCCTTGCATTTTTAAAAAGAAGAGAATACGACTAAAAATAAAAACTACTGTAAATTATGCAGATTAAATAAAAAGAACGATGGTAGATTAGAGGTTACAAAAATTATAAATAACGATGACATAATAAGGCGAACAATTAAAATGCGATAAAATAAAGACGTAAAATTAAAGTGCAATAATTAAAAGAAACGTAATATTAAAGTGCAATAATTAAAAGAGACGTAATAAAGCAGATAAGAAATACTGAAATACTGAAAGTTAAATGTTTTAATTAAAATTAGATTAGTCTTCCAAATTTTCTTCCAATGATTGGAGAATAAGAAAACATTTAGATAGTATTTTGAGGAGTGATGGGAGAAATTGGTGTGTTTTTACAACAAATGAGCAAGACCTTTTATAGCCAACAAAAGGAGGATAAAGATATTGTCCAATGGATAAAAGAAAGGATCTCCTAGCAAATATCTTTCAAGATTTCCACCAACTAATGCAAGGTTGGAGGAATATTCTAGGAATATTCCAAAAATCTTGAGATGACATCAAACTGTAGCAAGCTGTTGTCCCTCTGTTTTTCGGCACACGAAATCTCCCAACAAAAACGCCTAGAAGTCAATCTGCAAGCCACAAAAACAACATAAAACCAATGATTCAATGTCCAAGTAATAAAGATATGAGTTTTGCTCAAAGGGTCTTGATTAATTAAATATTTGTTTGCAAAAAGTTGAGATATGCGTTTAAAAATAGAACATTTAAGTAATAAAATGAACGGATATCATATGTATATAATGTATGTACATATATATATATATATACAGATCGCAGGGACGAAGCCGACCGCTGGAGAACCCATCTCCTTCCCATCGCCGACCACCCTCGATCTATCTCTCTCTCTTTTCTCTCGATCTCTCTCTTATCTCGATCTCTTTCTCTGTATCTCGATCTCTCTCTTCTCTCTTATCTCTCTCCGTGTATCTCGATCTCTCTCTCCCTTCATCCTCCCCAACCAGAACTGGGGCGGAAGTGGTGATCGGTCGGCGGTGGGTCACGATTTTCGTCCAGGTAGTGGGTCACGAACTCACGATTTTCGTCCAGGTGGTGGTCCAGCAGTGGAGGTGGGGGTTGCAGGTTGCTCTCGTTGGTGGCGATGGGTTTCTGACCGGCGACGATGTCCTCGTCGGTGGACCATCGCTCGCCGACGCCGGCACCTTCTCACCGGTGATAGAGAGAGATAGATGTATATATGTATATATATATATATATATATATCTGAGATAGAGATAGAGACAAAGAGAGAGAGATAAGAGAGATAGATCGAGATAAGAGAGAGATACAGAGAAAGAGAGAGAAGACGACCTCACCGGAGGCTCACCGGAGAAGACGATCTCGTCGGAGGCCTGCCGGAGACGATACAGATTAATATATATATATATATATACACTCTATATATATTCATATTAATATTTTAATAATAATATCATTAAAAAATTAAATAAATTACAATTTGGTCCCTAATATTTTTATGGTTTAAACAAAAATAAGGAAAAACAAATAAAGATTGCAAAAGGAGAGGTAAAAAACACGTTTGGACGAAAATGCCCCTGACTTAACGGAAAATTTTAACAAAGTTAACGACGAGGGACTACTTTCAAAGCAAAATGCAAACCATGGGCCGATAATTACAGTTTTTGAAGCACAGGGACCACTTTCAAAGAAAGTGGCAAACCACAGGGACGAAAGTTGTAGTTTACTCTTTAATTAATAGTGGTAGTTTGTTGGTTGGGTACGCTAGAAATGGGGCGTGGGGTTGAAATGCGGTTACTTTTTACCACAAGTGGTACGCCTACTTCACTTCCGATATGACAACTACTTTTCTTTTATCATTACAAAACACTCTCTCTCTCTCTCTCTCTCTCTCTCTCTCTCTCTCTCTCTCTCTCTCTCTCTCTCTCTCTCTCTCTCTCTATATATATATATATATATATATATATATAAAAGATTGTTTGATAACCTTTGTTTACCAAACTAAAACTAAAACTAAAACTAAAACGGACTCTTTGTTTACCTTTTAATGGTTTCATTAAAGATATGTTTGGCAAACTAGCTGATAAGCTAACTTATAACTGATAAGTTATCTAGTAGCTAATAAGCTAACTGGTGACTGATAAGTTAGCAGTTGATAAACTAGCTGATCAAAAAGTCAAGTTTGGCAAAAAACTATCTTATAATCATTTAAATTACCAAAAACGATATTAATTATTTATTTATAATTAAAAGTTAATATATAATAATGAATATTTAATGAGAGGGCATAATTGGAATATTTACAAAAATCTCCTCATAAGTTACTCCAAGTAGTTTATCAAAAAGATAGCTTATAAGGTAACTTATAACCTAACTTATGATCATCCAAATATGTACCCATAAAATAAGCTAGCTTATTTTTGCCAAACAATGCCTAAGAGCCAACTTCTGAATCGTTAATAGATGAATCTTGTTTGGTAAAAAAAAGTCTGCATCTTAATGGTTCCAAAACCCTCTGAATTATTTTGTATCCTGACCTTCCCTTAACCATTCAGAGTTCTGATTTCATGCTGAACAATTAAAAAACAACCGTATTTCATTTTGCACTATATAATAAGAGTCTATTAATCATTCAACAACTGCCAAACAACCCATAACTTACGAAAAATATTTGGCAAACTATCTGATAACCTAGCTGGTAGCTAATTAGCTAGTTGATAAAAAATCACGTTTGACAAAAACTAGTTTATAAGCATATAAATTACCAAAAATGACATCTAGAAAAAAAATCGATTACAATATTTAATAATACTATAAACATACTCGCGCAATGCAGCGAGATACATCACAATTTTAATGTTTCATTTTATTTTTTTGTTTAATTTAGGCTTAATAATATAATTATTTTTACATAAAAAATTAAGTATTTTGTTAGAATTCAATGATTATTTTATATATTTTTAATCACATCTAGAAAAAATAACCAATTACATATTTAATAATATAATTAAAACAAATTTATAGTAGTATAATATATTAGTTAATAGTGATCCATGGAAAAGTTTGCATGAAAGGAAGATCTTGTACATATCAAATTGGTGGGTGATAGAAATCTGCAGTAGTAATATGTATCTTGTGCTTTGATACTTGTAAATTAAGAGATTTTTAAAATCTTGTATAAAATGATGGTACCTTGTGCCTAATAATTTGTATTTAAGAGTTTTTTATCCGTGCTTTATAATATAGTATAAATAATTAAAACAAATTTTTAGTAATATAATATATTAATTAATACAAATAAGATAGTAATAATATAATATGTTAATTAAAAAAATTAAATTCATTATTATATATATTAAAATTTTTGAATTTTAAACCAATTTTAAAAAAAAATCTATATTAACTTATTATTTTAAATAACCGTTACATGTAATATGAAAAAAATAATTAAATAATAATTACAAAAATTATAATAATTGGTAAATAAAATATATTGATCAATACTAAATTTTTTTGATATAATTATTAATAATTAAAAATTAATATCAATGTATAATTAAAATTTATTTTACAATTTTTAGATAATACTAATTAATATTTATTAATTAATAATAATAAATTTTAATAACTAATATTTATTTATAATTAATATTTAATATATAATAATGAATATTAACGAGAGTATAATTGTAATAATAACAAAAAACTACTCATAAGTTTTTCATAAGCGTCTCATCCAAAATATACCAGGAAAATATAAACTAGAAAGGAAAAAATATAAACCACATAATCTATTAATTAAAAAAAACTAAAAATAAAAAATAATTTTAGAAATTAGAATAATTACTATTAAATAAAATTTTAAAATCCTTATTATATATTTTTTATTTATTTTAATTTCAATGAATTTATAATTTATTAAGTTTCATATAAAATTTACTATATATAATTTTAATAAAAAAGATTCACATTTTTTATCAGATATCACATGTGATATTACTATGTTAATTTTTGAACATATCATATTATCATATTTGATAATTATAGATATTTTATTTAATTATATGTGATGTATATTTATATTTATAGATCTTTTTGTAATATAAATATTATCAAATGTGATTATTTGTCCCCTTATATTGAGACGTATATTATTATATGTGATATGTACAAAATTCACATGGTGGATCATATATTAAACAAAATTAATCAAATGTGATAGAAAATCTGAATCCACAAATTAGAAAAAAAATGGTGAACAAAATAATGAATTGATTATTGATGTCACACGTGATATTTAATGAAAATTATGGAATTTTTTTATCAAAAATGTATCTTGAAAAAAAATTATATAAAACTTGATAAAAAATTATGAATGCATTAAATTATATTAGTAAATAAATTTAAAAAATATAATAAGACATTTAAAAATTTATCCGATCCAAAATGTTAATTGTCCTAAAATCTGAAGAAGAAAAAAAATTATTTATGACATTTTTTAATTGAATTATGTGGTCTATATATATCTATACTACATTATAATGCATTTAAAGAAAACTCTTAAAGACAAGTGACAATGCATAAGGTACTGCTATTTTATGCAGAAAAGTAAAAAAACTATGAATTACAACTTCATATGCATAAGGTACAAGTTGTTAGTACACTCACAACCACCACCCAATTAGGTTAGTTCAGACCTCTCTTTCATGAATTCAGAGTTTCTTCTTGCCTGTTCGAGATCCCGCTGCAATAATTCTCCAGCTTGGGTTCGAATTTCAAATTCAAATTTTCAAACCTGTTCACTACCACCAATCAGAGACTTGTTGGAGAAAGTTTCAGATTTGGTTCTTTCATCGGGGGTTCCACAACGTTTCTCCAGCTTGAGCCGAAATTCAAGTTTTCATATCGAGTTTGCTTTCTTCTTTCCCTCTTTTATGTTTTCTAACAGTAACAACTACTAATTTTTTTGTATAATGGAGTTCTATAGATTGCAGTAGAAGTACTAGGTTATTTATTCTTTATCTTGATCATTGTATGAAAATGTGGCCCAATTTCAGGTGCAAAGCAAGTGTTTGATGAAATGCTCATTCAGTAATTCTTATTTTGCTCGTTGTCTTGTAGGTGTATTTGAAGATTCTAGGGTTTATGGAAAATGTGTCCTTTTAGACGCACACCAGGGGTTCGATGAAATGCTTCTACAAGCAGGTTATGATTTGTGTTGCGATGATCATGGACTCATTCAAAGAAGCTTGTGGTGTCTAAACACTAATGGGTTTCTCAAGAATGGGAAAATTCTTGAGCCTTGGCTTACTAGAACTGCAAACAAGAAGATGCAAAAAGGTTTGTAACTAAATCCTATGGCCTCTCATTCAATAAAATACCACGTATCTTTTAGTATTGTTATTTTGAAAGCAATTCCTAGAATCTTGTAATTACTTTATGGATGAATTCTTAGAATCTCTTAATTACAAGTGAGGAAGCACAATATACAACTTGGTGATCCACTCATTTAAACCTCACCCCCATGCCCCCCCCCCCAACCCAAAACATTTGCAGAGTTTTCTTTCTTCCATAGTTCCATTACAGAATTTCCTTTTTTCATTTACACTATCCCCTAAATTTGATTTTCCAATGAGCCATTCAAGCTCTCATAATTCCTCTTTCACTAGCTCTCTGGGATGAAATCCATCCCCCAAATTGGAACTTTCAGGTTTACTTTCTTCTTTTCATCTTTCTTTCTTCCCTTTTTACAACTTTCTTCCTTTCATTTTGTAGCTTCAAACCATGCATTCTATCTTTTATCAAACTTTTATTTCTTCTAATTTGAGCTCTAACCTATAAACATACATTTTCAGCCTTTGTTCTGAACACACCATTCACAGTTCTGCATTTGGTGATATTATGCATTATTCACCGTTCGGTTTGTAGGAATAGAATTGAATGGATTGGATTTCATGTAGGGATCTAGATTTGGAGGGATTTGGATTTCTTTTGTGTGTTTGGTTTGTTGGATTGGAATGGATTTGAGTTTCGTTATTTATAAATAAATCATTAAAAATTATGAAAAAATATAAAAGTAATTAAATTACCTTTTATTTAACTGATTATTAGAAAAAAAATATTTTTAACATATTTTTAAACATTATTATATACAAATCCTACGAAATCCCTTGAAATCCTAGCCATTCCCTTGGGATTTCAAAATCCTAAGTTGGAGGGATTTTAAATCCGGACAACTCTGCAAACCAAACGCGTGATTGGAATGGATTTGAAATCCAAATCCCACCAATTCCAATCCATTACAGCAAACCAAAAGCGCCCTAACTCTTGACTTGATATTTTGTTTTTTTTCTTTCTGCCTTTTATTTTGATAACGATTTTGCAGCTGAATATCACTTACATGATGTTGGTGTGGTGGGGAACTTGATTTTTAACTTGCATTCACGACTTATTGGATACACCACCTCTTCCACCGGAAAAAGGAAACACCTTTTGCTGATTACCTGGGTATATAAAACAGGTTGACTTGGTGGGGGAAAAGTAATGGTGGCAAGCAGCTCACTCCAAACAGGTTTCTTTCTTTTGCTCTCTCTTATGACTCAAAATGTGGTTTTTTTTTTCTCTTTTTTGTTGAACTACTGAATTGGATTTAATTTAGTGGTAACTTGGCCTCGATTATTAGTTGTACATTTCATCTTTAAATGTTTGATTTTTCATTTTGTTTTCGAGTAGTATCATAAGATTTGAATTATCTATTTTTGTTTAACATTGGTTTGAGGTGAATGGTCTAAGCTCTTCTTGAGCTTAGCTCTATAGAATCCTAATGTTTATATAAAAGCTCTAACACAAGGTTTAGTTGTCATTTATTGTTATTTTTTTTGGTTATTATCGTTTTTTAAAATTTAGAAATCATCAGTTTTTTGTATCACATATTTTTCACAATTGCCTCTTTCTATCTTGAATTCTTGATATGTTTTTCTACAGCGATTGGAATCCTCATGTTGATCTACAAGCCATGGCCGGAGCTCATCACCTTGGACAGAAAAATAAGGTTAGAAGAGGATCTTGTCTTTTTGGGTGTATGTTGGGTCATCTGAAGATTTGAAGATGACCTCCTGATCTTCCATCTTATATCATCTTACTTAGAATATGTTTGAGGTTCTTTTAGCAGCTTGGTTTCTATACAAATGTTCGGTGAAGTCGAAGATCAGCCGAAGAAGACAAAGAAGGAGAATATCTCTCAAAGCGGATTGAAGATAGACTCCTCAGCCCAAAGCCAAGTATGCCTACTTGATCAACACCATTGGCCAGGATGGTGCCGATCTCAGTCTTCAGGAGCCGAAGACCTCTCAGTCTTCAGGAGCCGAAGACCTCTTCGGCCGAAGACTTCTTCAGAAGCCGAAGATTTCTCAATCTTCGGAAGCCGAAGACTTCTCAATCTTCAGGAGCCGAAGACTTCTAAATCTTCAAGGCCTGAAGATTTCTCTCTTCACATTGTACTTTTCTGACAAAGTATATTTGTGATATCTTGCATTGACGTGGACCTCATATGAAGATCAGATAAAGTAAGCTTTGTCTCCTACACCATTTTAAGGAAAGGTCTACACCATCCTGCAGGTCAACACTTCAAGCCAAAACACCTCAAGACAAAAGGTACATCCTGTACCTTGCTGAAGACTTGTGTCCATCCTTTGCTCAACAGGTGTCCCATGCATTTAATGCATGAGGTACTATAAATATGAAGGATGGTTCAACATGCAAGACACCCAGTAGAACCAGCTCTCAAACCTTCAAGTTCTCTAAGTGCCTGACAACTTTCTCTCTACGAAGTTCAATTGTTTTCTAAGTGTTTTACAATTATTCTTTATTCTCTATATGTAAGATTGCTTGAACATATCTCATATGTTCTCTTCCGCAACAATCAAAGTTTTCTATGTGTAATTCTTAATTTCAAATCAATAAGAATTAAATTAAGTGAAAAACTGTGTGTATTGTATTCAACCCCCCCTTCTACAATACTTTGCTTGTTTACTTACTGCTATTTGGGACCAACAGTGTATGAATTTTATTTTATGCCATTTTGTCTTCTTGTTACACTCGAGACCTTAGATGCTAGAAATTATTGAGGAGTCAACAAGTATTCTTGCATATAAACCTGTTTTCTGTTTCTCATCATCAAGGCTCTGGCACTATTCTGGAACATTACACTCTTTTTAGAGTTCCTCCTGCATATACACCTATTATTGAAAGTTGTCATGGAATATCTTTTCAACTTATTTTTAATCAATAATTTGGTGCATGTTGAACTTCTATGCAATAGTTGTTAAGTTTATGTATTATCTTTTTCATCATATATTTCTCTTTGGTCACTCAGATACCTTTTTATGAAGTTGGTTTATGTGGAGATCAATTTAACTTTTGTTTGGTAATCAACAATCTCTAAGGGGCCGTTTACAAAATGCTTACTCGGGTAAGCGTTTACCAAGTTATATTACCTTAACTGATGAATATGGCAATGACCAATAATCTTATCGGGTAAGAACGAAAACAATGATCAATAGTCTTACCCGGTAACTGAGCGCGATGGCTCTTACCCGATTAACACTTACCGGGTAAATTTTTGCATACCATGCCGTTTTAATGGACCAAAATTTTACCCGGTAAGGTAAGTGATAACGTTGAATTTAACCGATAAGCGTTTACCGGGTAAGTGTTTGGGTAAACGACCTCTAAGTTGAAGTATACAGACACTACTAATGAGACTTTTTCTATCTATTAGTTTTGGTTTCATTAATGATTCAAAGTGGTATATATTAAATTGTTAATCAAGTTTGTTCCATATGTGTTAATACGTTGGTGGTTCTGATTTCAAGTCACGTTCTCTCTTTCTATGTTTTTTTTGGCATTCTTTAGTAGCTAATGGGGAAATTATATTATTTCACGGTGATTCTATCTTGCTATTCATTAAGAGCAATTTGATTTTTTAGTTCGTTACTTGCTTATGAACAAATACTCTCTCTATCCCGAAAAGAAAGATGCATCTTGACCTTTTTGTATGAAACATACTACTTTCAAGTGTTAAAGTTTTGCATTCAGCGTGTACAATATTTGCGTGTTTGGTCTCCCAAAAACCTTGTATTGCTATCAGTATTAAAAGTATTTAAAACGATGTAAATAATAGATGCGTTAATTTTATATTATTGGTTTCCATTAAATTTTACATCCCCCCGCATTGCGCGGGTACATGGCTATGCGTTTCTTTTGCAAACCAAACAATTTGTACAAACTATGCAAACCACTATATTAGAAAACAATAGATATATTTATGGATAATGATTGTGATATATATGGAAAATGTTAAGTTTATTCATTATAATCATGATTTTAAATTAGGAAATGTTAAGTTTATTCATTATAATCATGATTTTAAATTAGGAAACATAATAAAATCATATATTCATTAGACTTGATGAATGACTAAGATTGATTTGCATAGTTTGTACAAATTGTTTGGTTTACAAAAGAAACGCACCCTATATATATATAAAGAGGTCTTTTTTTAGATCCATACAATTTATAAGATTCGTGAGATTCAATTTAAGTAATAAAAAATTAGTAAAAAAATAAAATTTAGTATAAAATAATAATCCCTCTCCCTTCTATCCCTACTTTTTTTCTACCATCTCTAATCTTGTCTCCCCCATTTTTCTCTCTTCTCTATACATAACAAATACAAAAGGACATAATTGAATATACACAATTAAGGAACACATTGTGAAAATTTTATTAAAATTGTTATTATTTTTTGTGAACACACTTAAAATATAGATTTGATATAGCTTGTGAACATATTGTGAACACCAACTACATCAATACAACTAAACCTATCATTTTAAGCATCATATGAATCTTGTAAATACATTATGAATATATTAGTAAAAAATTTATTAAGCTTATTTATATTGTGTTCACTTTATATACATATTTAATTATATCTCTCTACATATTACAAAGGTGAGAAGAGAGAGAAAAAAAGTGACATGATTTTTTTTTTAAATAAATACATTAATTTATATTTAATAAACCGTAAAAGTTATTTTATTAATTAATTGTATTAATTATCTTAAATTAATGGTTAGGATAAGCCCATATATTATTTTTAATAATTTGAAAAAGCAATAAAAAGGTGAATAGACGAGATGGGAGCTAACGTGTGAGAAGGAGATTGCTTGGATTAAAAGAAAGCCACGCGCCACCATCCACGGCGGCTCTGCCTCTTTTTTATCATTGCGTTTCTTTGCATTTAATTTCCAGGTACTATCATATCCTCCCTCCCATGCAAATTCCATTATAATAATAATATAAGTAAAAAATAAAAAGTAAATTAATTACATGTTTTGTAGATATCTCTAACAGTTTTGCTATAATTTCTCTAAAATAAAGAACTAAAAGTAAAAATCTCTAAAAACTATTACAAGTGTAAACTGTCCAGATCAAGGAATACCAGGGTGTTCTTCAGTTTTCCCTTTTTTTGAAGTTTTCCTTTGAACCTCCTACTATATATATATATACTAGTGTTGGGCCCGTGCATTGCACGGAAGGATAAATTTTTTGTTATAATATTGAACCGAGTTAAAATGAAACGTAATTTCTCTGTTAACAGTTAATGAAATACAATGTGAAAAACGAATGTATTTTCATAAGTGGTTAACTTGCATATATTCTTAATCGTTTGTTGTTATGAGTTTGTGCAATAATATTGGTAATAGTTTTGTATTATATTATTTAAAACTCAAACGACATGTCTCACAACATATCACTATTATTGAAATAATTATAAATATGAACATACGTTTTTACAGATTTTGCAATTTTTCTGAAACCTTCTCGACAACACTTGACAATCAATTTGAACGTATAAATCTGTAGATTAATTAACAACATTCAACCCACATCAAATATGACAAAGAAAATAAATGATTTCTATCTTTTGTAACTGACAACTCAACTGGTATAGTTCAAATTCACTCAGTACCACTTGAAAATTTATCTAACTATTGAATTCAAGACCTCATAGTATTAGTCGATAAAAATAAAGATATGTATATATATCTTATTCCCCTACTTCGAAAAATATGATTATGGGTTATAAAAAATATAAACAAATCCTTAGTAAATAAAATAAAATATGGAAAATATGGAAAATCATTATGAGATGTAATATAAAAAATAGGGAATAAAATATTTTATATTACATCTCATTAATATATATTTAAATGTAAAATCTAAATTTAAAATAGATTATGCTAATATAAAATATATTTTATAAAATTCTCCACCAAAAAAACAAATATTTATATTAATAAATGAGTATTCATTCCACAAATAGATAATTATATGAGATATTGTGCTTGGAAAGGTTGTACCAAAGCATTAAGAAACTGTAAATTAAGTAATTGACTTTAATTAATTGTACTTTATGCTTAAAATGTTGTAATTAAGAGTTTTTTATGTCGTTTTTATAATATAGTATAGACTATATTAGAAAACACGGATAAAAAACTCTTAAATACAAATTATTAGGCACAAGGTTCCATCATTTTATGAAAGATTTTAAAAATCTCTTAATTTACAAGTATCAAAGCACAATATACATATTACTACTGCAGACTTCTAACACTCCACCAATTTGGTATGTACATGGTCTTCCTTTTATGCAGACCTTTCCATGTATCACTATTAATTAATATATTATATTACTATAATTTTTCTTTTAATTATAATATTAAATATGTAATTGCTTATTTTTTCTATATGTCATTAAAATATATAAGATAATAATTGAATTCTAACAAAATACTTAATTTTTTTATATAAAAAACATTATATTATTAAGCTTAAATTAAACAAATTTATAAAAAAAAACATTATCACTTTCTCAAAACCATCCAAAATCGTACTGTAAATCGACAAAAAAATAAAATGAAACATTAAAATCGTGATGTATCTCGCTGCATTACGCAAGTACGCTTCTAAATATATATATATATATATATTTATATATATATTTATATATATATGGGTGGTTTATTTTGCACCCGAGTAAAAGGTTACAACCTTGTGCAATGCTCATCTAAACAATTCATTTAGCTCATTCATTATGGATTACATCAATGATTACGGATTTCATGCAATAATCTTTACATGCAATGCATAGTATTTCATTAAATACACACATTAACATGGAATACATATTGTTTCATGAAAATACCATCTTCATCCGATACATCGCATGAACCGTTATGTGCATTGACATTTGTTGCAGAAATTCGAAGAAATCTAGTAATCTATTAGGTGGGGAGGATTGTAACGCCTGTATTTTTCCTAGTAAGGTAAGTCACATTTAATGTACCTAGAGTAATATAATATTCATAACTATCAGTTTATCGTTTCATACTTGAACCATGAATTGTATCACCCCGATCCTTAGACCGAGAAGAAGAGGTTTATGCAAGCAGTGTTCCGCGCGGCTCTCCGCGTGAGTGAAACCGCGCAATGAATCGCGTGAGACTTTGCCCCTTTTCAATTCCAGTGGCCGGCGCGGGACGACCTGCGCCACCGCTCGCACGCGAGGCCTGATGCGCTGATAAAAGAAAAGAATTCAACCCCAATTTCATTTACTCAACTTATATCCTCCTAACTACCTTCCCTTATCCATTACTCATTGAAAACGATTTTGGAAGCATTTAAGGCATCACCCTCTTCATTTATCACAAGAATCAAGCCTCTCCAACCAAGAATCCTAACCAAGATTCCCAAATCTCAAGAGCATCTTCCTTTTCCATCATTTTATATGGTTTTGGTCATTTTCTAGGTTTTGGAGTAAAAACCTAGATAGTGAGTGTGAAAACCTAGTGAGCTCAAGAGTTTTCATTAGATAAATATAAAACAATAACATTAAGAACGTTAATTAGATCATGCTTTCCAAAATGAATGACGTTAAATCTGGAAACAATCTATTTTTCAACATTCACCCTCTTCGTGATTAAAATCACAAAACAAAACGTTTCTTCGAATATAAATCCAACCCAAACTCGAGTAATACATAACTGACACTTTAATAATCAAATACTGAAAATATGGATAAACTCTCTCATCCAAAATATTCCAAAAGCATGGATAAAGTTCAGTATGCAAAACCCAAATACATGGATAACAATTCATACCCAAAACATCATCGAAGACATGAATTATAAATCCATAACCAAAACAACACCTTTCGGTGACGAGGAAGACCCGATTACATAATATGTGACGGAACACAAAAGTAGGTCACATAACTATGCAGGAAACCAAAACATATGGGTTATACCCATAAAACATACCGAGCTCAACTCCTCTAAGTCTATTGTTCGAAAACATCAAGTCAACCCCTCTAGGTCTATTATTGAGAGTTCCAAAACGGGAACTTATGCACAAAGGGAATTACACCTTACTGCCCATGGGACGATGCCCGACCATATAGGTCCACACCTTACTTACCATGGTGACCCGATGCTTATTCCGTGCCAAAGTGGTGAACTTATCCAAAACGGGACATAAGAACACCGTGCCTATGGATCCATTGCACTAACTAAAACATTACAGGACTCAAAACGAATGAACTAACACATTCAAAACATGTAATTCTCAAATAAGATGCAGTAAATGCAAATCAAGACCGAACGCTCTACACTGAGCCATTAAAATCGGACAAGTGTACCCAAGACCCAACAAAATCCAAACCGAGCCATGAGCTCTACAAATCCAAAGGCCCAACGTTGGAAATCATAAAATGAAACCAAACGCAAATAACCCGCATTATATAAACCCATACTCCAAAATATAAAAATAAATCTCCAACGTAGTTTAGATTGGGACAACTCATTTTCCAAGTGTATTATATCATTTATCCTTTCAAAACGTCCCATAGCATAAAATCAAACACTTATTTAAAACACACAATAAAATGCACTTATCCTCCAACTTACTTCGTGACATAAATCATCAAAATACCAATGCGTATAATTTTAGTTGTCAAAATGCTCAAAATCCCAAACGTAGGTGTTTTAGAAATTTTATAAAACCAAACACTTCAAAATAATCAAGATTTGTCAAATAACTCAACATTTGATAATTTCATGTAAAGCATATAGACACTTTAAAATAGGCATTTTGGCATGTACACCGTTTTTACAAATCAACTTGAACTCACCTTGCTAGATTTAGGTTAAATCTAGATTTTACCCCCAAAACTTGAATCTCCTTTGATGAAGGCTTGAAATCTCCAAGAAACCTATCTAGATCTTAGATCCAACACATATACACGATTTCCTTCACCACACAAGTCGTCAAAATCACACCTAAGTTGAAGGATGAAAGGAAAGAGGATGTAAACATCAAACCCTAGCTTAACATTAAGAGAGATGAGAAGCTTACCACCACAAAATACTATTTGATACTCCAATAAACTTCAAATCTTTTGATATATACTTAAATATCTCTAAAAAACGAAACCATAGCAACTTGAATCACCAAAATTGGATTTAGGAGGAGAAAGTTATGAGAAAATGAAGTTAGATCTCCAAAAATCACGTATAAAACCCTCAGGTCATTTCCCGTGGTTTGCCCCGTGGCTTGGAAGCCGAGGGGTAAACCACACGCTTCTTCAGCATCAATCCAGAGGGTTACGCGTCCTAGGGTCGCCCACCAACCTACGGGCCTCAGAAATCCCTCATTTCTTGCGTCCGATCATTGTTTTGGCCATAACTTGTTCGTTTTAACTCCGATTTTGCTCCGGAAAGAACCGTTGGACTCATATTTGAATTATTCATCCAACAAGACTATAAAATCTAAGATTCAAGCCCAAAATATTAATTCTTATATTTCTCTTAAAATATTGATTTCTATACTAACTTGAAATTATACCTTTCTAAAATCGGGGTGTTACAGAACTAGACCCCAAACTCGTCTTCTCCGACATCGTTGTCGGGAACAATCAACCACCATATCCTCCCCCCCCGTGACCCCTTCCCTTATATCTCTCCCTCTTCTTCCTTGTTGTTATGACCACCTCCCACGTATCTTACCTCTCTATTTCTTTCATCTCCTATGTTTCCATTACTACCAAGGGTGACACCCAATGGTCCAATAACCCCATCGTGACTCCCCCTTTAATTTCTAGTTTTCCTCTTTCCATCCTCCTTCTTGCGATGCAAAACAACATGGGTTTTACCAGAGCAACAACAAGCGGAGTTTTAGCCCTAATTGCAAAATCATTCAAAGTGATCCAAACTCCCAATTTAAAATCATCGTTCCTACATCCACTCAACTCAATCAACACATTCATGTCATATTTCACTACATATGCATAGTTCATGTTTATCGTTTATGTTTTTTCCCGTGATAGAAGAATAGGAGAAGGGGTTGGGATGTAAGAGAGAGATGAGATACTTTATCTTTTTTATTTTGTGGGTTTTCTTTTTTATGGTTTTGTTGGTATGTATTTGGGAAGAAGAAGAAAAAGAAGATAAGTGGGGGTGCTTTAAATAAGGGGGGGGGGACACTATAGATAAAAAGGGTGTCAGAGATAGTCTCGGTGTAAGTGTGTGTCTCGTATATACGTATCTATATAAATTTTCTTAATTTTGTAATAACAAATTAGAGCAACAAATAGAATGACCACATTACCCTTGATTTAACGAAATTCTTTAACGGTGTTAGTGAGTAGGGAGCCAAACCAAGCACTTTTGCATATCACGAGGGTTTTTTATTGCAATAATTTTTTTGTAGTGACCAAACCAAGAAAAACAACAAACCACATGGGCCAAGATTGTAACTTAATAATAATTAATATTAATGAGGGTTATAATTGGAAAAAAAAAGTGACAAAAAATCCTAATAAACTACTCCAACTAGCTTATCAATAAGCTAATTTATAAGTTAGTTTATGTCCATCCAAATGTATACTCAAAAAATAATCTAGCTTATGTTTTCCAAATAATGCCTTAGAGGGGGAGGGGGAGGAAGGGAGGAAGGATGGATGGACACATGGTGCCACCTAATTGGGTGCTTCAAATTGTTTCTTTAACTACATGATAAAAAAAACAAAATGTCCTTCATTTCATATAACTTTTAATAGAGTTTGGTCAACGGGCTTAATCTGTAACAAAACCGAAACCACAATGGTAATATTTGTAAGAGTAGATTTCATTATTGGCCCCTATAATTGTCACTCGCTATCAACTATTGTCCCTCTTTTAACTAATTACAATTTTTATCATTGTGATTGCCATTTTGTTTCACTTTTGGCCCCTTTGAGTCTCAAACTAATTTATGTTAAATAGGCCCATTATGTAACACCCGGAAATTTGGGTAAGTAAATGTCTCTGTATATCTTTAATCCGTTCATAGTTGGTAGTTCTAATTACATTTATTGTTGGCTTAGAGGTTCTGGTAAAAGTCTAGAAGTTATCGCGCAAGAAAAGTCGAATTTTGGAGCCCAGGGGACCTGGGGCGATAGTGCCCGACGACAGTGCCAGGGTCACTATCGCCGTGTCACTCTCGCGGTGGGAAGACCACCCGCGGTACATTTGGGATGATAGTGCCCGACGAGAATGTCAGGGTCACTATCGCCGAGGCATTGTCGCGACAAGGCTTGAACCTGCGGTACCATTTCAGCGAAAGTCCCGCGATAGTGACAGTGTCACTACCGCATGGCACAATCGCGGTCAACCTCTTATGACTTAAATGCACAATTTCTCCCAACCTTTTCATTTACTCCATACTCTTCTCCTCTCTTTCTCTCCCAATAACTCCCATTGCATTTAATTCGAATCTTACTCCTCTTAGGGCTACTTTCTTTAAGATTTAGGTGTTCCACCCACATCAAATCAAGGTTCATCCATATAGAGATCAAGACCTAATGTTTCCATCATTCTTAAGAGATTTCTTGGTTTTTAGGGTTTTCTCCTAAACCAATCATTGTGAGTTCATTCTCCTCATCTTGTTATTTTAACTACTTGAACTTCCCCTAACCTTGTTCTTAAATTTGGAGGGTTTTGACCTAACTTAGGAATTTGGGAACTTCCCCTATTCTTGTTATTTTAAGGTGAAGTCGTCTTTATCTACGGTGAAAGGAAGAAAGGAGATATCGCGGTCATCACCATGGCCAAGGCACGCAAGTGCTTGGTAAAAGGGTGTTCATCCTCTTTGACGTAAGTGATAGGCGTCAAGCTCGAGAAGAAGAAACTAGAAGACGTGAAGGTAGTTTATCAGTTTCCCGATGTATTCCCGGATGATTTGCCTGGTCTACCGCCCGACCGTCAAATGGAATTTCGGATTGATTTAGTCCCGGGAGCGGCTCCCATAGCTAGAGATCCTTATCGATTAGCTCTATCCGAGATGAAGGAAATGATGGTACAATTGAAAGACCTTCTAGATAAAGGATTCGTGAGGTCGAACTCGTTACTGTCGGGAGATCTGGTCTTATTCGCGAAGAAGAATGAGAATGTGCATTGACTATCGATGTAACACCCGTAATTTTCAGTAAGTAATTGTCACATGGACGTTTCTGTGACTTGTAAACAGTGGGGTTTTATTGGGAAATGTATTATTTAAAGTCCCTCGGAGTATCGGGAGTGTTGGCATTGGAAAAGTCGAGTTTCGGGACTTGGGAGGGGTTCCGCGACAATGACCGGCGACTATGACAGTGTCATAGTGGCATGTCACAATCGCTGAGGAGGTACCAAGGGCTGGTACACTCCAGCGACTATGCCTAGCAACTATGCCACTGGCATTGTCGCCTGGCAATGTCGCCAGGGTGTGCCAGGCCCCCTTAAAGTCGCGATTTTCAATGTTCTTCTCATTTCTCCTCACCCAAATCAGTTCCAAACCCTCTCCAAACCTCTCAAGAACGACTTAGAACCATCCCTTTAATATTGTGGAGTATTTTGGCTCAAATCCTTGGATATCTTGGTGGTAAACCGGCGTCAAGCTTAAGAGTAAAAGTTAGACATCAAGGATCTCCATCTTCATCTTCCTCATCAAGTTCAACGGTTGGGAGCTCGGGTTGAAGTGTTGGATTGGGTGTTCTCAAAAGGTCTCATCATCTTAAGTGGTAAGCTTTCTTGAAATAATGTTATAAATGCTCCATTGGTGGTTTTTTAGTGTTTGGTATCTCAAATTTCAGATTTGTTAGTTTTGGAGAAACTAGGGTTTTGATCTCGTCTAGGGATTTTAGTATATAATGTTGGGGAATGTTTCTATGTGGTTGTTTATGGATATTTATGGTTTGGAGTGCTTGGATCTAGGTTTCGGAAGTTCTCGGCTTGAGGATTCAAGCGGCCTTCAAAAGAGCTCGTTGGGTGGAATCTAGATTTAGCCTAAACCTAGCAAGGCGAGTTCAAGTTGATTTGTGAAAACGGTGTACATGCCAAAATGTGTATTTTTAAAGTGTTTTACATGAAATGGTTAACTGCTGATAAGTTTTGAGTATTTAGAAGTAAAATATGTTTTACTTAGTTATTTGTCAAAGTGTGAGTAATTTGATAAGTTTTCTTACTTAGTAAACTTGGGTTGTGTTAACATCTTAAAATGATTCTATTGGGTTTTGAACGTTTCCAACAACTAAACAACATGAATTACGTATTCTTGGTGATTTTGTACAAGTAAGGTCTATTTTATGAGTTATACGTCTTTGACGATTTTGTACAAATAAAGTCTATTTCGTGTTATATGCATTTGGTGTATTTTCATTCATAAACACGTTGGAAATCTTGGGTTCCATCTCGTATGGAGTTTTGGGTAAATCTGGTCTTTGAAGTACGTGTCTTCATAAACGTTATTTAAAGACATTTCGCTATTTTGGAGACCGGTAATTATTGGTCAAACGGATTTTGAGCTCTTTAGTTCGGTATTGGCTTAAACGAGTCGTGTGGACATTTGTCCGGATTTTTTAACCGTCGTGGGTTTTGGATATGATGACACTTAATTTGTGTCATTGGTGAGTTACATGTTTTTGGAGCTTTGGTCTTTCAATTGGAGTCATGTAATGTTAGACAGTGTGTAATGGATCCATAGGCACGTGAGTCAGTTTGTCTTGGATGATCAATTGGGTATTTCGGAGTTGAACTTCGGTACCTATGCTTTATGACCGGAAACTTTACAAGTGATCGCTAGGACGGTTGAGTCGGCTAGTGCTACCGGAATAGTAGGCGCTAGGACCTCCGCCGCTTGAAGTAATGCCTGGGAGGTAGTCTTTAAGTGTGCCAGACCTTCGGGATGGAGTTATTCGGAATGATCCATCAAGGTCAACTGACTTGGGGTGACGCTTGTAAAGAAGTCGTAGGGACACCGGGCTGGGATGTCGGGAGGAGTCATGCGATTAACGTTGTTTGGGTGGTATACTTTTGTGTTCCCTCCACCCTCAACGGATACGAGTTTCCCCCATTGTTGGCTATCAATATGTTAAATATAAGAACGTATTATTTTATTGTCATTGGTTCCTTACGGTCGCGTGAGTATTGGACCAAGTGTCCATGTTTTCGGACGTACGATATATGTGGTTTTGATAACGATTCATGGGTCGAGCATTCTGTCCCGCCCGCGTTCTGGGTACTTTGGGTTATAAATGGTTATTCATGTTTTTACGAAATAAGTGCCGAACTATGATCCCGTTTGGGTGAGTTTTGTGTTGCGCGTTATACAAGAAATGTGTGTTTTGGGAGCTTTGCCTTTAAAAGTGCATATTATGGGAAAATGTGTCGTTTCCATTTTTAAGCGTAATATTTCGAAGGACCTTGCTTTAAATTGAATTCTTTTCTTTTAAAGATATATACCTATGTTAAAACTCTTGAGCTCACTAGGCGTTAAGCCTAAACTTTTTATTTGTCAGCATGTGCATCAGGTTTCAAGGTTGAGAGTTGGTTCTAGCAATCCTGTGAAGAGTAAAGCCTTAGCTAGATCCGAAAGTAAGTATTCGGTGAAGTCTTCCGCATTCTGGAGATAGTGACTATACTTGGGTATTAGTAGCACCCGTCCCTTATAGTCTGTATATATATAAGATGGTATACGTGTATTGTAGCTAAATCTGAATTCGTGGCTGTAGATGATTCATTTATTGATGTATTTAGAAAATTTTAAATAAACTGTTATTTACAAATTTGGGGGTGTCACAATCGAGAATTGAAGAAGGCAACCGTGAAGAACAAGTATCCACTTCCGATGATTGATGAATTATTTGACCAACTTCAAGGCGCATGATGCTTCTCGAAGATAGATCTTCGCTCGGGATATCATCAAGTGAGGGTGAAGAAGGATTATGTTCCCAAAACGGCTTTTAAAACGCTTTACGGCCATTACGAGTTCCTGGTAATGTCGTTAGGCTTGACCAACGCATCAGCGGTGTTTATGGACTTGATGAACCGAGTGTGTCGACCCTTTATTGACAAGTCGGCAATCGTGTTCATTGGCGGCATACTTGTTTACTCCAAGAGCTAGTCAGATTATGTGCAACACCTACGGGAAGTCCAAGAAGTACTAAGGAAGGAGAAGTTGTATGCGAAGTTCTCCAAGTGTGACTTTTGGTTAGAAGAGGTCCAATTTTTGGGTCATGTGGTGACTCGAGACGGGGTGAAGGTGGACCCCTCCAAGATCGAGGCCATGATGAATTGGGAACCTCTCAAAAGTCCATCATAAATCCGAAGTTTCTTAGGCTTGGCGGGTTATTACCAAAGATTCATACAAGACTTTTCCAGGATCGCTTCATCTTTGATGACCTTGACAAGGAATATTGTAAACTTTGTATGGACGAAGGTACAAGAGAAAGCGTCCCAGACACTACAAAAGAAACTTTGTGAAGTGCCAATATTGTCTCTATCCGAGGGATCCGAAGAATTCATGGTCTATAGCGACGCTTCTAAAATGGGCTTGGGTTGCGCTTTGATGCAAAGGGGCAAGGTGATCACCTATGCGTCAAGGCAACTCAAAATATACGAGAAGAACTACCTCACCTATGATTTGGAGCTAGCGGCGGTAGTGTTCGCTTTGAAGTTATGGCAACATTACCTGTATGGCATGAAGTGTACTCTTTATACAAATCATAAGAGTTTGAAGCTTGTCTTTGATCAGAAAGAATTGAACATGAGACAAATGAGATGGCTTGAGTTGCTCAAAGATTACGACTGTGAATTGCTCTACCACCCTGGTAAGGAAAATGTGGTGGCTAACGACTTGAGTCGTAAGAAATATAGCGGAAACATCCGAACCACCCTCTCAAGAATAGAGCTAGTTCAAGCCTTATCGAAAAGATCAAGACATCGCAAATCGAAGCATTGTTGGAAGAGAATCTTAAGGAAGATGTAATGACAAAGCAACGTCCACTGCTAACGCAGGATGGTCGTAGGGTAAAGTTGTTCAAGGGGCGCGTTTGAGTGCCTAAGATAGGAGGCAACCGAGCCTTACTCCTAGAAGAGGCTCACAAGTCTAAGTACTCCATCCACCTGGAAAGTACGAAGATGTATAGAGACTTGAAGTTAAGCTATTGGTAGCCGGTCATGAAATTAAATGTAGCAAGTTATGTAGAATGATGCATGACATGCTTACAAGTGAAGGTCGAACACCAACGACCTTACGGTAGCCATCAATCTCTAAAGATCCCGGAGTGGAAGTGGAAGCACATCACAATGGACTTTATGACCGACTTGCCAAAAAACCTAAGAGACCACGATACCATTTGGGTGATTGTGGATCGCTTGACCAAGAGTGCTAATTTTCTGGCCATGCGTGAAACTTTACCCATGGACAAGTTGGCGAAATTGTACATTGATGAGGTGATTTCTAGGCACGGGGTGCCCCTATCAGTTTGTCTCGGATCGTGATAGTCGTTTCACTTCGAACTTTTGGGATGACCTACACAAAGAATTGGGTACAAAAGTGAAGTTGAGTATGACCTATCACCCTCAAACCGATGGTCAGAGCGAGAGAATAATTCAAACCTTGGAGGACATGTTAAGATCGTGCATGATCGATTTTGGTGGTAGTTGGGGCTCTCACCTACCCTTGGTGGAGTTTGCCTACAATAATAGCTACCACTCCAGTATTGGGATGACACCATTTGAAGCATTGTATGGGAGGAAGTGTAGCACTCCCGTGTGTTGGTTAGAAGCACGAGAGAAGCAGTTTGTTGGTCCCAAAATTGTGCAAGAGACGACCGATAAAGTTAAAGGTATCCAAGAGCGTTTGAAGGTGACTCAGGATCGACAAATGAGCTACGCCGATAAGAAAAGGCGACCAATGGAATTCCAAGTAGGAGATCGGTTGATGTTGAAGGTTTCCCCTTTGAAGGGTATAATCCGGTTCGGAAAGCGTGGGAAGTTGAGTCCCCGTTTTCTTGGACCGTTCACCGTGATCAATTAGAATTGCCACCGGAAATGCATGGGATTCATAATACATTCCACACCTGTTACCTTCAAAAGTTTTTGGCGGAAGAAGAATTTGTCATTCCCCTATCAGAGATAAGAATGGACGTGGGTAACCGATGTGTTGATGTAACACTCTCAAATTTGGACAGAGCGACTAATTAAAACTTTCCAAAATACCTTAAAGGGTAATAAAGTCTCTTACTAAAAATCCATAATTGAAATACAATTCTAGGTTGAACCATCAACAAATAATTAAAGTCTTACATAAAGACTAACTAAAGTCGAGTGTTACTATAACCCAATAATAATCGTTATCTCCAAATATAAATGCGGAAGACTTCATCAAGCTAATCACCTCTTCGAGCACACAACTAGCACTCATCGCTTCGCAGTGTCACTAGAACTATTCTCAACCGGAACCTGTTGCACATGCCGACAAATAAAAAGGTTAGGCTAACGCCTAGTGAGTTCAAGAGTTTTATATCATGATTATACAGGAAAACATAAAACGAAAACATTGTAACTTATAATCATGATCCTTTAAAATAATTTATTTTAAAATAAGAGAACAACTCATTCTCCAATAATATGCATTTTATAGATGGACGTCTCAACGCCAAAACATTCTTTCATGAAATAATGCAACCCGACGCTTACTCAAAACGAGGATAATGGTAATGCTCAAATAATGACATTTGAATAACTTTATAAAGCAAACTACCGAAAATATGAGTAAACTCAAGTCTCCAAGATTGTAGCATAAGGGAGATAACCCAAACTCAAAACGTTACTGAAAACATGGATAAAACTAAATACCCCAAAACAACACCTCTCGGTGACGGGGGATTCCCGAACTCCAAGGCTAGTGGCGGAACACAAAAGTAGGTCACATTCCAAGTTATTGAGCTCACCATACTAGGATCAAGGTCGTGAACACGCCGGCTCAAATAAAGATGTGGGGGGATGACACCCAATGATCCCAGTCATACTCATTCACTAGGATTTACATTTACGACCCACGGCTAGTAACCGGTCCCACATAACCGTACCAAGTTGCCCTCTAGGGTCCAATGTCTCAACTAGCTACATACGGGAGTTAACCCCAAATAATAAGTCAACTAACTACCTATGGATCCAATAGTAATAGTCTAGACTCATCACAATACACTTGTGACCAACTATAATCAAACATATAGTTCGTATTGCCAAATAGTTCTCAAATCACATTTTGATGGTTAACTGCTGATAAGAATGAAAATCATAAAATGAGACTATATACATTCTTTCGTGTACCTCACATAAATGTGCAAGTAATAATTTTTAAAACATCCCCTTTCATGAATGATGCATAAACCCGACAAACACTTAAAAGTGTATTTTCGACCAAAGACCCATTTATGCAATAAATCATCAAAACTCATTCATTTATGACACATTTATCGAAATGCCCAAAAATACCAAACATGGGTGTTTTACAAAGTTTATAAAGTTAAATACTTCAAATAATCAACGATTACCAACTAACCCAACATTTGAAAATTTAATGTAAAATACATAAACACTTTAAAATAGACATTTTGGCATGTACAACGTTTTTACAAATCAACTTGAACTCACCTTGCTAGGTTAAGTTAAACCTAGGTTTCAATCCCCAACCATTGACTTCCAAAAACATAGATCCCGCCCAAAGCTTTCCGAAGACATCCATTCCAACTCTTCAACTCAAGCTTCCAAAACCTAGATCCACACATTTCCGACCATAAATAATCATATTCAACCTTTAGAATTGTTCCCCAAGTATTTACATGAACATTTCATCTTATACCCCAAAACCCCTAATTTTCCATACTCGAAGAAGGAGAAGATTACCTCAACTACTAACTTGAATCCACCAATCAAAACACATGTAGGTCACCAAAACGAACCATAAGCTCCCAATCTTCAAATGATAGAAAAGGTTAGATGAAACCTCCAAGAGCTTGGTGAGGAAGATGAAGACGAAGATGGAGATGGTGAATAAATGCTCAACTCGAAACCCTTTGATGAAGTACCCAACATTTAGCAATAAATGGGTAGAGGAGGGTAAATGGAACCCTAGGTTCGGTTCTTATGAAAGGGAGAAGTTGAGAGAGAATAACAAAAGAGAGATTGAGTTTTGAATTAGAAAAGAAGTCAAAAATCAGATTTTAACTCGCCAGACCCCGCTCGCGACAGTGCCTGGCGATAGTGACATTGTCACTGTCACGTGGCACAATGTAACATCCACCCTCCTAAATATGCTTAACTAGTGATTCTAAATATGTATTATATGTTAAAACATGTTTTATGTGTTAATTATGTAAAAAGGAGAATTTGCTAAAATGTTAAGTGTTATAGTGAGATATAAGTAGAGCCCATAGTTGGATTGATATGTAGGAGGTAAGATTGGTGCTAACACATCACAAATGACATAATTAGATGATGAGAGAGTTCAAAATACAAAGTGCATTGTTTAAATGGAAATCGGGTAGGTCACTAGAGTGCCTAAATGGGAAAATTCTACCCAAAACTTGAACGGATGATCCAAATTGAGTGAAACAAGTTGGAACACCCTAGATCAATATATTAAGAAGTGTTAGAAGTGACGGAACTTAAATAAAGCCAACCGTTTGGTAGTTATAGAAGTACGGTGTTATAAGTGATAAATATCAACGTAAGATTGGAAAGTGGACTTCTGGGTCGAATTAGAGGCTTAAATTTTATACTTAAGCTTCTTATACATTAATTAAGGGATCTGGAAAGTTTCGTGCCAATCGGAGTTGAAACGACCCAGATACGCATGAGGGACTAAATCTGCCAACAGTGGAAAAATATGTAAACTTTTTGACCAAAATAGTTCAAAAAGGGGGTTTTCACTCTTATTTGATAAATTCCAGCCCCAAATCAGTTACACACACTCAAGGTGCGATTCTCACATAGTGTACTCATCCAAGCTCAAAATCAAGAAGATTCAACAAGATTTTGATGAAATTGAAAGATTAAACAAATGTATAAACACTATCTTGAACCCATTTCATGATTTTTGGTGTTTTGATGATGATGTGAGGAATCTAGGGTTTCATGTGGTTAGTATTTTTGGTATTTTCATGTTAAAAATGGTTGTATAACATGATATTGATGCTAGATATGATTAGTTTATGTTTTATGCTATTATCATCAAATTGGGGTTTATGATGGGTATGAAGTTTAGTGATTAAGTGTATTTCTTGTTAGAATATGGTAGTGTATCATGATTATGATGGTAATGATGAATACATTTAAGTAATTTTTTGCAAGCTTATGAACAAAATGTACAAGTCTCGAAGCATTTGGTACAACTCATGGGTATAGGTTATGGAATGAGAAATTATGCAAGATTTCATGAAGTTTTGCTAGCAATAGTTAAAATATGATTGTTCATGATGAAAATATGAAATTAGGGGCATTTGGGGTTGAATTGGCTATTGGAACATGTAAAAATGAAGATTTTCGAGTGGAAGGACAATGTAAATACGCATACTTTAAAAAATTGTATAAAATCATAGAAAAATTGTATAAGGATGATTCCAGTGGCGTTAGAAAGGTATAAATGTCTAGTTTATTTTATATGAAGACATAATAACCTAATTATAGCTGTAAGATGTGCTAAAAGTGCAATTTGTGCAGGGTTGTCAAGCTGAATTTTGACAACTTGTAGCTGCTGTGTTGTAAAATCTGTATAAAATCAAAGAAAAATCATATTGATATGAGATCAGTTGCATCAGAACCATACGAGAGTCTAAATTATTTTATCTTTATAAGTCATTAAGTGATTTTGAGTCTAAGTAGTGCAAATCACGGGATAAACAGAGGGCTGTAATGGAAAATGCAAGAAAGAAAGTTAACTAGTTAAGGTATCATCTTGAGTATTTGTTGCCCAAAGCTCATAATACTTGTTGAACTCACTCCAGGGATCATTTGAAACCTGTTGGTTATATTTGGAGGATACCTCAACGTGGGATAACGAAGTTGGGACGTAGCTTCAGAATTGACTTCCGGTTGACAACCGGTAGCACTGTGAGTTAAATGACTGATTTATATATATAACGTATTTATAACTATATATGCATTTCCTTCATGTGTATTTGTTCATGTGTTTTCTTATTTTGATGGATGGTCTTTG
Organism: Arctium lappa; assembly: GCA_023525745.1. Lineage (NCBI taxonomy): Eukaryota > Viridiplantae > Streptophyta > Magnoliopsida > Asterales > Asteraceae > Arctium > Arctium lappa. The sequence continues at coordinate 115,117,675 of CM042050.1, forward strand.
ATTCCGGTTGAGTCATTTCTATTACGTGATTCTTTCTACGATGATGGTCGGTTTTGGATCCGGATTCCGTTGGTTTTATTTCTTTGGTTTCTTTGTTATGCCGGGAGTACGGGTACTACTTTGTGTAGTATGCCGGAAGCAACGGTGGATGTCAACAGCCCGGATGAAGGGGGAGGCCGGCGAGACATTCGAATAGCCGTACTCATTGCCCAATGGTTAGGAGGGGCATGAGTATAGGACTTTGGCACACCCGGAAGGGGAAGGGCGGGTTGGTGCAAAGTCTAATAATTCTTGATAGTTATGTCGTATGGTCATGTGTGATAAATTGTGATATGTCTTGTTTAATTTAGTTGGCATGACTTCTTGAATAACTCGTATTATGGATTTGTTGTTGCCGAAAATGATCGATTCACAACATTTGACCTCTTGAGTATGGTAATCGTATACTCCATCCGATATGAGTTGGTATAATGTTCCGGTCAGTCTGTTCCGTGTGTTGTGTAACGTCTTGATTATATATCCAAAAACTCGCCATTCTCGCATGGGTCGATTTAAGGCTCGAAGGCACAACATTTTTCACCCAAAAAGATAGATGGGAGGAGGAGGGATTACCAACGAAGGGCGGAAACTTATTTTGCGAAAATCCGGGTGTTACAGTTGAGGATCCCAATGCAATCCTAGAGAGGAAGTCAAAGAAACCCCGTCATATACAATTCATGATGGTCAAGGTGTAGTGGAAGCATCTTCGTAGCGCTAATGTGACATGGGAAGTCGAGAAAGACATGAAGAGGTAATACCCCAATATGTTTGTATAATGAAGATTTCGAGGATGAAATCAATTCCAAGGTGGGGAGGATCGTAACACCCAGAATTTTGGGTAAGTAAATGTCTCTATATATCTTTAATTCGTTCGTAGTTAGTAGTTAGTAGTTCTAATTATATTTATTGTTGGCTTAGAGGTTCTAGTTAAAGTCTGAAAGTTATTGCGCGAGAAAAGTCGAATTTCGAAGCCTGGGGACCTTGGGCGATAGTGCCCGGCGATAGTGCCATTCCACAATGCAATCTGGAAACGGCCGAGCCTATTTTGGAAGAGTTTATGGCGGAAACCCGAATCATTGACCGAATGATGTTGGCCATGAATAGGGCCATGGTGCAACAACAAGAGTTATTTCTGAAGCTCCTAGAAGATAGAGACACCAACAACCGAAGGCCTGAGACGATTGCCGAGAACGTCATTATGGCGGGATCCGGGGGCACCGGACATGAAATTCCCACGGATGGGACCGCGGTCCCGGAAGCAAGGCAAGCGGCGAAAGCTTGCACATTCAAGTCCTTCCTTGGTTGCCGACCATCGAGTGGGTGTGGTGAAGGCCAAAAAGCAACTTTTGGTTCTAAAATGCTTAGAGGGGCGACCCTCGCATGGTGGAATGTTTACTCCACTTTTATTGAGGTCACGATATTGGCAAATCTAAGCTGGCTGACTTTCAAGAAGAAATTGTTGGAAGAATATTGTAATGAGAGATCAATGGACCGGATCGAGGAAGAGTTCTGGAATTTGAAGAAGGGTAATCTGTTTGTGAAGGAGTACAATCGACTATTCATGGACAAGTTAGGGTTAGTGGGACATCTAGTCCCAACAGAGAAAGAGAAGGTCAAAGCCTACATTAAGGGCCTTCCATCTGATATGATGTCGATGGTCCAAGTGTCGAAGGCCTCAACCCTTCACGAGGCGGTTGAGGAATCACAGTTGATAGAAGACGCCTACAACCGTGGCAAGGAAGAAGGTAGCCGGCTAGTGGAGAAAAGGAAATGGGAGGGAAACTCTATGGTCTCTAAGAAACCAAGACCTTTCAACAACAACAACAACCAACGGGGATCCGATCCTAGGCGCGAGGCTTGGTGGTGTTCCAAATGCCGAAGCAAGCATTTCGGCCAATGCAACTTTGTCCCTATAGCTTGTTTTAAATGCGGGAAGCCTGTTCACGCCTATAGAGATTGTCCTGTCAAGGGACAAATGTGTTTCGAATGCAAAAAATCGGGGCACATTAGAGCGGAGTGCCTTAAGTTGAAGGCCCGGGGAGCCGGTGGGAAGAAGGTGGATACCTTGAGATCTTCCGGAAGAGCTTTCCAGATGACAACGGATGAGACAAGGGCGTCCACGGATGTGGTAACGAGTACGTTTATCCTAAACTCCGTGCCTAGGCGTGTATTATTTGACTCAGGTGCTAGCTTCTCGTTCATATCCGATATATTTTGCCAAAAACTTGCCATGCCTATGAGTAGTCTATATGATGATATAGTGGTAGAGATATAGAATGGTGGTCAGGTAATAATCCAGGATATTTTGAGAGATTGCACTCTTGGGTTTGAGGGAAAGAAATTCCCCATAAACTTAATGCCTATGCAAATCGACGGGTTCGATGTAATAGTAGGAATGGATTGGTTATCGAAGAACCAAACCGAGATTGTGTGTTCCAAGAAGATGATTCGACTACCCGTACCGGATGGAGAGGCGACTATAATCTATGGTGAAAGAAGGAAAGGCGAAGTGGCGATTATCTCTATGATCAAAGCGCGGAAATGTTTGGCGAAAGGATGCTCATCCTTCTTGGCATACGCGATCGACACCAAACTTGAGAAGAGGAAACTAGAAGATGTTAGGGTGGAACGCGAGTTTCCCGATGTGTTTTTGGAAGACTTGCCCGGTTTGCCACCCGATCGCCAAGTGGAGTTCCGGATTGATCTCATTCCGGGGGCGACCCCGATTGCCCGAGCCCCTTACCAATTGGCTCCCTCCGAGATGTAAGAGATGATGACTCAACTCCAAGACTTTCTAGAGAAGGGTTTTATACGATCGAGCTCGTTTCCTTGGGGAGCACCGGTCTTGTTTTTCAAGAAGAAAGATGGCTCAATGAGGATGTGTATTGACTACAGAGAATTGAACAAGGTGACGGTGAAGAACAAGTATCCACTTCCGAGGATCGGCGACTTGTTTGATCAACTTCAAGACGCGGGTTGTTTCTCAAAGATCGACCTCCGATCGAGATATCATCAGGTAAAGGTGGCGAAGGGCGACATTCCAAAGACGACGTTTAGGACACGTTACGGTCATTACAAGTTATTAGTAATGTCGTTCGGACTAACCAACGCACCGGCGATATTTATGCATTTGATGAACCGAGTGTGCCGACCATTCCTTGACAAGTCGGTAATAGTGTTCATCAATGACATCCTCGTGTACTCCAAAGACGAGACGGATCATGAGTGACAGTGCTTTTTACACACCTATAGACATGTGAAAATTAGACCCCAAAGCAAGTATACAATGTGGCCCAATATCGTCTTTCAAGTAATAAAATGGTAAGAACCAAGTATCGTATTCCACAGGGATAGGTATCTTAAGTTGCAAGATCTCGAGATGAAAAACTAACTTCAGATGGCGATTGTGAAGACTTTGATTTAGTTTGGTTAACAGTTGATTAAGATACAGAATAATAAAGGTAGCAAGTGTAACACCCTGAATTATGGAAATAACAACTAATTTAAAATTTTCTAAATACACCAATAAAAGAATCATCTATAACCACAATTTAATATTTAACCTCAACACATACATTCATTCTATACATACGGTTTATAATAAGGATGGGTACTACTAAAACCCAATAAAAGTCACTATCTCCAAACCGCGGAAGTCTTCACTAACTTACACTCGGGAGAACTAAGCACATATCTTCTTGGGATAGCTAAGACCAAACCCCCATCTGGAACCTGATGCACATGCCGACAAATAAAAAGGTTAGGCTTAACGCCTAGTGAGATCAAGAGTTTATATCATGATTATGAAGAAAACGTAAAATGGAAATATTGTAACTTATAATCATGATCCTTTAAAAACCATTTACCTTAAAATAACGGAACAACTCATTTACCAATAATATACATTTTATAGATGGCCGCCTAAACGCCAAAACACTCTTTCATGAAATGATGCAATCCAACACTTAATTGAAACGGGAATAATGGTAATGCTCAATTAATGAAATTTGAGTAAGCTTTATAAAACAAACGACCAAAATATGAGTAAACTCAAGTCTCTAAAATTATAGCATAAGGGAGATAACTCAAACTCAAAACGTGGATATAAAATGACTCCCAATTTATGATAATGTAATAATACTTCATATCTCAAAACATTCCAAAACACGGGTAGGGATTAATACTTGACCCATAAAATATGGAATAAATTCATGTATGAATAATGTCATCGAAAACAAATAATACACGACTCAGCCCAAAAATAACACCTTTCGGTGATGGGGGGAAAACCCGATTCCGCATAATGTGACGTGCACAGAGTAAGCCACACATTACGTTAAGTGGTATAAGTATTTGGCTCAACATCTTTCAGAATACACCCATAGATACTAGCACGAAAGACTTACACCATAGCAAAGAAGCCAACCGCGCCTCAATGGAGAAGACTAATCGTTCCACCATCAGATAAAGCAATAAATGTATCGAGCTCATCATCTTTCAGCATTCACCCATTGATACGAGCACAAAGGACTTACATCACATCCAATGCCGAACGTGCCTCGATGTGGAAAACTAGTCGTCCCAACACCGGATAAAATATAAAAGTGCTCATGGATCCATAGTAGACGAGGCTGAAACATTACATGACTCAAAACGAATGAACTAATGCATTCAAAACATGTAATTTCCAAATGTGATGCAATAAATGCAAATCATAACCAAACACTCTACATTGAGCTACCAAAACCGGACAAGTGTCCCCCAAGACCCAACAAAATCCAAACTAAGCTATAAGCTCAACCAATCCAAAGACCCAACGTTGAAACTCATAAAATGAAATCAAACATAAACAACCCGAAATAATGCAACCCATGTTTCAAAACACACAAATAACTCCAACGTAATTTAGATTGGGACAAAACATTTTCCAAATGAGTTTATACCATTTATCCTTTCAAATCATCCCATGACACCCAATAAAATGCATTTATACTAGAAATTATACTCCATGAAATAAATCATTTAGATACCCAAATATATGATTATTTATCAAAATGCCCAAAATTCCAAAATAGGTGTCTCAACATGTTTATAAAACTAAACATTTCAAAATAACTCAAACTTATCAGCAGTTAACAAATTGAGGTAAAACGCAAACATTTTAAAATAAACATTTTGGCATGTACACCATTTTCACAAATCAACTTGAACTCACCTTACTAGATTTAGGCTAAATCTAGATTTTACCCCGCTTTGGGCTCCTTTGAAGAAACTTGAATCTCCAAGCAAAAACTTCCAAACCATTTAGGTTTTGATAAAAACCTAGAAATCCCCAAAATTCTTGAAGATGGAGGTGATGATGATGAGCTCTTGGTCTTAGATTCCAATCCACCATTATAATTTCCCAAAACTAACCATCTAACCTTGACAAGCTCTCAAAAACGAAACCACAACAACTTGAATCACTGAAAACGGAGTTGGGATGAAGAAGATATGAAGAAATGAAGTTTGGTGGCTGAAAATCGATTTTTAGCTCGACCAGGGGGTTTCGCGACTTATCTCGCGACCCTAAGTTGCGGCATAAGTCACCCGCTTCCCCTGGTTTTCTTCTCGTTTACTGTTTTGGCCGTAACTTCTTCGTTATAGCTACGTTTTTGCTCCGGAAAGAACCGTTGGACTCGTAATTGAATCCTTTATCCATCAAGACTATAAAATCTAGGATTCAAGTCCAAAATCAAAAATCTTATTTTTTCCCCTTTAAGGCTACTGATTTCTGTATTAACTTGAATTGGTGCTTTTCGAAATTCGGGGTGTTACAGCAAGGGTGTAAGACTTTTAGGTCAGACTCAAACACAAATTCCAGCAGACTATGCTGCAGGCATGCTGCAGCATGAGTTCAGCATAAACAAATCCACCATCTATTTTGAGGGTATTCCTCTCGGACTTCAATACTCCCACTACTGTTTAGATTCGACTGAACATATCTCTATGCAGTCTCCAACTATTGATAATGTAGAGTAGAGTCCTCAAAATATATGGATTTACAAATCTCTTTGTATAAAAACTACTCTCTCGAGTTAATTCCCATATCAACCTAGTTGGAGTGTTCGAAGGGGTTCATCTCTGAATCCTCTACACTTTAACACTTTTAACAAGCGACCAACCCATCAAGAATAAATCAAAATGAAAAATAGAGGTGATAAATCTCTTTATCAGTCACTCTCTCAAGTCGGTTTCTCATATCATTCAAGTTGACGTGCATATTATGGTTTATCTCTAGACCATAGCACTTTCACACTTTTAAAGTGATCAACTCGTCAAGAAGTGCCATTGGATTTTATAAAACTTGAATAAAATGATAGAACATTGTTATTGCGAAACAACGTCCACCTTTCTTTGGTTTGAAATCTCACCCATCCATCTCACACCCAAGCTAATGGATTTAGCTACTCATACTAAAATGTAAAGACATAAAGCAATAAAGTACATAAATTAAAAACATGAATTTAAATGACGGAAATATAAATTACAAGAAATAAAATGACAGAAAAGTAAATTGCAATAAATATAAATGACCTGAATGTAAATTGCAAGTAATGTAAAGAACTTAAATAATAAAGACTAAAAATACTAAAGCTTAAAATTTAAAAAACAAGAGATGGTAACTTAAAGGTTACTTGGAATTATAAGATGAAAGTACAAAATCAAAAGGTTAATGGTTCCAACCTTAGATTTCTTAACTAAATGAGATAAGGGATTAGATGCTTAAACTACAACCTCAAGCTCCCTTTTTATACTAAAAGGGAATGGCAAAAAGGGTAATTAACAACTACAAAGTACTTAAAGTACAAAGACCTATTATCCAAAAGTTAATACCCAAAGGTTACAAAAGTATCAAAAAGATGGGGTCAAATCTCCTTAAACTGCAGTGGAGACTTCTAGTGTCAGCAAAAATCCATCCCAATGTCTTCTATCATCCAACTTCCCAATCGTTCTCCTAAAAATTTGTTAACAACTGCAGATGCTTCAGAAATGCTGCAACATTGGGTCTGTTATATTCAAAAGCTGCCAAAACACAAAAAATTAGTCATTCAAAGTAATAAAACAGATAATCCACTAGCTCTAGCTCTAGCTCCAAGAAACAGATAAATGATAAAACAAGTAATAAAAAGACTCAAATGTGGGGATATGGAAGAAAAAGGACTATAAAAAACTTATAAAAGGGCCTAGATGGCACCACTAACGAGTGCACATCAATGAGCAGCATCTCCGAGAAGTGTTGTAAGTGCTAAGGCGGGAAAAGCTTTATGCAAGGTTTTCAAAGTGCGACTTTTGGCTTCAAGAGGTGCAGTTTTTGGTTCATGTGGTGACGAAGGAAGGAGTGAAAGTGGACCCCGCGAATATTGAGGCTATGATGAATTGGGAACCTCCCAAGAGCCCGTCAGAAATCCAAAGTTTTCTAGGATTGGCGGGATACTATCGAAGATTCATCCAAGATAGTTTCTTCCTTGACGGCTTTAACTTGAAAGAACGTGAAGTTTGTATGGACCGAGAACCAAGAGAAAGGGTTTCGAACCCTACAAAAGAAGCTTTGCGAAGCTCCAATCTTGTCCCTCCCCGAAGGGATGGAAGACTTTGTGGTATATAGCGATGCGTCAAAGATGGGTTTAGGTTGTGTCTTAATGCAAAGGGGCAAGGTGATTGCCTACGCGTCAAGGCAACTCAAGGTTAATGAAGCCAACTATCCTACGCATGATTTGGAATTGGCGGCGGTGGTGTTTGCATTAAAGCTATGGCGACACTACCTCTACGGTACTAAGTGCTCCCTCTATACGGACCATAAGAGTGTGAAGCATATCTTCGACCAAAAAGAGTTAAATATGAGGCAATGAAGATGGTTGGAACTATTAAAGGATTACGATTGCGATTTGCTTTACCATCCGGGTAAGGCAAACGTAGTCGCCGATGCTTTAAGTCGAAAAGACTACGTAGGAAATTCTAGAGCCACATTTAACACTCATTGATCGAATCAAAACGTCACAAACGGAAGCCTTACTAGAAGAGAACCTCAAAGGGGAAGTCGTGTCAAAGCAACATCTACTTTTGACGGAAGATAGTCGGCCAGTAAAGTTTTTCAACGGACGAGTTTGGGTGCCTAAGATCGGGGGTAATCGAGAACTTATACTCGAAGACTCCCACAAGTTGAAGTATCCATCCGGGGAAGCACGAAGATGTATCGGGATCTAAAATTGCACTATTGGTGGTCGGGTTATGAAGCTGGATGTGGTGTACTACGTGGAACGGTGCATAACTTGTTTCCAAGTGAAGGTCGAGCACCAATGATCTTATCGAAGTCTACAATCCTTGGAGATTCCGGAGTGGAAGTGGGAACACAATACGATGGACTTCATGACGAAATTGCCAAAGACCTTGAGAGGTCATGACACCATTTGGGTAATAGTGGACCGTTTGACCAAAAACGCTCATTTCTTGGCCATGCGGGAAACTTTACCTATGAACAAGTTAGCAAAGTTGTACATCGATGAAGTGGAATCTCGTCATGGCGTACCACTATCTATTGTCTCGGATCGCGATAGTCGGTTCACGTCGCATTTTTGGGATGTATTGCAAAAGGAATTGGGTACGCGTGTGAAGTTGAGCACGACCTACCATCCTCAAACAGATGGCCAAAACGAGAGGACGATTCAGACACTTGAAGACATGTTGAGATCTTGTGTGATAGACTTCGGGGGTAGTTGGGACTCGTACCCACCATTGGTGGAGTTCGCGTACATCAATAGCTACCACTCGAGTATTGGGATGTCACCGTTTGAAGCTTTGTATGGTCGCAAATGCCAAGCTCCTGTATGTTGGTTGGAAGCGGGAGAGAAACAGTTTGCCGGACCCGGAATTGTACAAGAGATGGCAGATAAGGTTAAAGGTATTTGCGAACGTTTCAAGGCGGCTCAAGACCGACAGAAAAGCTATGCCGACAAGAAAAGGCGACTGATAGAGTTCCAAGTGGGATACCGTGTTATGTTGAAGGTGTCCCCTTGGAAGAGAATTATTCGGTTTGGAAAGCGTGAGAAGTTAAATCTCCGGTTCCTTGGACCATTCACCGTGATTAAGCGGGTAGGGATTCAAGCCTACCAATTTGAACTCCTTCCGGAAATGAGTGGAATCAACAACACATTCCATGTGTGTTACGTAATATTTTAGCGGAGGAGGAGAGTGTCATTCCACTCTCCAAAATTATAGTTGATGAGGGAAATCGTTGCATCGAAGAACCAGAAGCAATTTTGGAAAAGAAGACCAAAAAGCTTCGCCACAAGGAGGTTACAATGATCAAAGTCCAATGGAAGCACCATCGGGGTGCAAACGTAACTTGGGAAGCCGAGGAGGATGTGAAGCGGAGATATCCTCACTTATTCTCTTAGTTTAGATTTCGAGGACGAAATCTTCTCCAAGTTGGGAGGATTGTAACACCCGCATTCTCGGTAAGAACTCCTTTTATGAATTACACCTTCCGACGCTTAGATCTTTGTAGATGGTCTAGTCTTAGCCATATTTTAATACTTGGGATCACTCTTGGGATTTATCGTGTTTCGCTCCTTGGAATCAAGTGGAATCAAAATCCAACAGTGAGCTCGAAATGGTGTCGGCGACAATGACCTGCGATTGTGACGTATGTCACTCTCGCTTGGCAATGTCGCCAAGGTCAAACAGAAGGCAAGGGTGTTCCGGCGACAATGACCAGCGATTGTGACAGTTGTCACTCTCGCTTGGCAAAGTCGCCAAGACCAAACAGAAGGCTGAAGTGGGGTAGCGACATTGACCATCGACTATGACATGACTATGACCATGTCATAGTCGCATGACACAGTCGTCGGCGGCCTCCAGGCCCTTAAATGCTTCTCAGCCCGTTTTTATCTCATTTGGTGTTGTTGAGAGCTTCTTGAAGGCGATTTTGAAGGTCAAGAAAGGTAGGGTTTCACCTTTCTTCAATTAATACTCATAAGGGAGATCTTCATTTGCATTTATTAGGTTTGGTTTTAGGTTGGTAGTGGTGATTAAGAGCCTTATGATTGAAGTGTCAAAGTTTCCTCGTATATTCTACTCTCAAGTATAACCATCTAGGGCTTCTTGTAACTTTTCAAGGTGAGTTTCCAATCCACACAATAACTAGGGTTCTTATGCTCTAGCTTTCATCTATATAACTAAATATGTATTTGGATTTGTGGTATTTTGACCTAAAAATGTGTTTAGGGGTATAAGGGTTTTTGAACCCTAAACAAGAATGTTTGAGAAAATGTATCCTAACTATGATTAATGATTTCCTACGTTTCTTTACCCACTAGGTAGCCCATCTCTCATTTTTGGGAATGTTGGTGAACCTAAGATAAAATTAGGGTTTTGGTAAGACCCAAGTATTGGATTAAACATTGTGAACCTCGAGTTGGGAATGGGATTTATGATGTCATGTTGATGAGTTGTATTTATAAATTTTTCTTAAGCTGAGAGTGAAGATTTCATGTTGGTAAATTTATACATGTGCTTTGGTTTAAATTCTTATATACTTGTCTAATGATGAATGTGTTAGCATATCTTGCTATCTAGACTTAGTGCAATTGATCCATAGGCATAATGATCTCAATGTCCCGTTTTGGACGTTGAGACCACCACTTTGGCACGTAATAGGCATCGGGTCACCATGGTAAGTATGGTATGGGCCTATATAGTCGGACAACGTCCAATGGGCAGTAAGATGTAATTCCCTTGTGTTTGAGTTCCAGTTTTGGATCTCTCAATAATAGACTTAGAGAGGTTGACTTGATGTTTTTGAGCAATAGACTTAGAGGAGTTGAGCTCACTATGTGAATGGTGTTATTTGTACCATAACTGATCACTAATGGTTTATTTGATTTATTGACTTAGCTCATGGCTATATCCTCCGTGCGACTTCGAATGGGTTTAGTACTACTATTTCATTTGTCTTGTTCTCACTAGGCTCTAGCCTAACGCTTGTTCTTTGGTTGTCATGTTGGCATGTAATCTTAGCGGTGGGGCTCGTCCGGACTGAGCGGACGACCTTGTGATCGTGAGTGGTCTTTTTTGGAGATATAGTGACCAATATACCTGATTTCGAAGATATACTTTTTGGAAGGATAGCGACACCCGACTTTAATCTTGTTGTCAAATTTAGATTATTAGGTTATTAGTTTTATACTTCATTAGATTTTGGTTGTGTATACCATACTTTATTCCCCGTTTTGGGACGATACGCTTGGGATTGAATTTGTTATGCCCAACTATTTAGGTTTAATTGATCCCCTACTTTAGGCTGGACAGGTTTCCTTTATTTATAGACATTATGTTGCCGGAATTTCGAATTTTATTTCATTCCAAATTTTAGGATGTTACATTATTAGAGTCGGCTTATTTGGTGGGATGATTCCCGTTGTAACTAGTTGATGTATTAGGTCATTGAGGGCAACTTGGTACAGTCATGTGGAGCCGGTTAGTAGCCATTGGCCGTGAATGCACATCTAGCGAATAAGTATGATTTGGATCATCGGGGGCCCATATCCCCATCTATAGTGTGAATCGTCGAGCACGTGGCCATGGATCCCAATATGAGTTCACAAACTCGGACGGTAGCCTACTTTTGTGTTCCGCTACCCTCGTTGGAAATCGTGTCTCCCCCGTCATCGCAAGATGTTTTCCTACCCTTTTTGGGTGATTCCATTTATATAGTTGTCCTTTATCCGTTATTTCAGGTTCAAATTTTCCTCTATTTTTATTTTTTAGGGGTGTTACACGTTAACTCAAGGGTATTTTCGCCTTTTTATATTTTTTATTTCATTTTCCTTCAAAAAGTAAAAATTAAAGAATATATTATATATGATATATATACTATTAATTATATATTATATATGTATATTATATACATAAACACACCATCACCATGAATCCATAACTTGCTTCGACGATTCATCTTCTGCGGTGAGTGTATCATACTGCGTTGACACCTCCATCCCACAATTTTAGATTCATCTAGATTTCGTCGTTTTTTTATCTCAGATCCATCTCGATTTCGTCGATCTCATCTCATTTCCATCTCGATTTTGTCGATTTCATCTCAGATCCATCTCTTAGTGGATCCAATCTCATGAGATTCGTCTAGTCATGGTTCGTCTCAACCTCGCCATTTCCTCAACCCATCATCACAATCACACTCCACCCTTCTTGTTTCTGACCACCCTGGTCACAAAAAGGTTGTGTGGTTTTCATTTAAATAGTGAGAGGGAAAGAGAAAATATCGAAAGGGAGCACCCAAGTACAATTGCAAGTGCTCTCCTATACCAATCTTATGTACACCCAAGTGATGGTTCATCTGAGTTTGATTGCAAGTGTTCTTCCCAAAAGGGTTGTCTGACATCACTAATTCAGATTGCAAGTGTTCGATTTACGGAACCAATCTCATATGAGTTTGATTTTGGAATTAGTTCACATTGGATTTGAGTTTAACTATGAATTTAGAATCAGGGCTCTAATTTTGAATTTTGACTTTGGAATCTGGGTTTTGATTTTCGGTTTGAGATTTTGGATTTGGGTTTTGTTTAGAACGTGTATTTATTTTGGAATATGATGTTCAATCAGAGTCTGTGTTTAGATTAGGTTTACCAGAGAAGATAACATGACTTAACGAAGTTAATCTAATTAAAAAAAAGAGTAAAATCATATGACAAAGAAAAAGATATGACAAAGAAAAAGAGAGTAAAAAGACCAAAAATATCCACAAGTTAACTGAGATTTTTGTTAGGTCTGATTTTATAGTAATCATTGTATTTATAGGACTTGGTCAATACTGCGTTTAGTGCTTATCAGTATTGTATTTGACCAAGGGTATTTAAGTCCCTTTGGTCTTGTTCGTTGTTAGTTTTGACACGCACAATATTGAGAATTTCTACTTTGCGCTCCATCTTTCTCTCTCTAGAAGTTCTAGTGATCTTGGACTTACAATTGGTATCAGAGCGGGAGTGTCTGATTTTCTTTACATGAATGTTATCTCGAATTGTCTTATATAATGCATTTGTGTAGGGGAGTCAAAGAGCTTTCAAAGGTAAAATTTTTCTAAGGCAACTTTGCGCTTCACACATGGCCCGCAAAGCTTGTTTTGCGTATCAAGCATGACACGCAAATCTTGCTTTGCGTATCAAGCATGGCACGCAAACCTTGCTTTGCGTCTCCCATGTGGAACGCAAACCTTAGTTTGCGCTTCCTGCATGGAACGCAAATCACCCCTGTTTTCTCTGTTTCTTTGATTTTGCAGATCTTTCGCTGTCTCGTCTCCAACATTGGCATGACCTAGTTGAACCAGTTCATCAAGGTCATGAGGGGGAGAAATCAGAGAAGTCAAGGAGATTTTAAAGAGACAAAGAGCTCAAATGTTTATCTGCTGATCAAGATTCACTCAAAGATTCTATTCTCTCAGTTACATCAAATCTTTTGTTGTTCCTGCTCCGAACACCACAGTTCATTCAAGATCATTCAAAAGAGGTGTATCGTCTTGAGCTTAAGCAGCAAAGAAAATTTCAATCTGCAAGATGCTGAGAAGAAATTTTTTCTTTAAAAGTCAGAAAGCTTCTCAAAGTCGCTTTGTTGGTCCGTGCTGATTTAGAAGATAATTTTTGAAGACCAAAGCGCCAATGATTACTAAGCGGGAGATTGTTAGGTCTGATTTTATAGTAATCATTGTATTTATAGGACTTGGTCAATACTGCGTTTAGTGCTTATCAGTATTTTATTTGACCAAGGGTATTTAAGTCCCTTTGGTCTTGTTTGTTGTTAGTTTTGACATGCACAATATTGAGAATTTCTACTTTGCGCTCCATCTTTCTCTCTCTAGAAGTTCTAGTGATCTTGGACTTACAATTTTTAACAGAGTTAACTTGATGGACCAAATCCAAAATGAAATGGCAACCACATGGACCACATTCGAAGTAAAATGACAACCACAATGATCAAAACTATAATTATTTTAAAAGACGAGGATTGATAATAGGTGACAACTACATAGACTAAAACTAAAAGTGTAATTTACTCTATGTGTATTTATTTTGTTTAGAAAGCTCAATCCATGATTTTAATATAATTATATGGATGGAATATGTAATTTACTCTTGAAAATATGTTGGAGCAAGTAAATAACTATGTAAAATAATACTATTAAGAAGTAGATGTAATCATGGTGGTTGTTAGGAGAAGCAGCACACGTGGCAAAATGGGGTTGAACATCAATTTTCAGTTTTTTTTTGTCTCTTCGTATTTCTAAACTTTATTGTTACATAAATAAGTTTTAAATAAAATAATAAAATATTAAATTTATATGTTTTTAAAAATGACATTTTTAGAGGATTAAGAGATCTCCAGTAGCATTGTTAATTTTTTTTAAAAATAGAAAATGAAAAATTAAAATCTTTAAAAAAAATTCTTCTAACTCTAACGACTTTTCTATTTTAGAGAATCAATTATTATTTATATTATTATAATATTCCATAATTTATTATTCTAATACACTTTTAAAAAAAACTTAAAATAAAATGTTAAAAATTGAATCTTATTGATTGAATTGAATAAAATAATATTTTCTCTCTCCAGTTTAGAGATTATAGAGAATTCTTTATATTTAGAGATTTTTTGATCTTTCTCTATTTTAGCAAAACATATAGCAAAACTGTTGGAGAGAAATACCAAGAAAAAACCAAAATTTTCTATTTTAGCAAGTGGTTGAAACATCTTTTCGAAAGTTTATTTATTTGTTATTTTTTTTTGCAAATAATGAATTTATACAGTAATAGCCATTACCATAATTAAAAAAAAATCATCAAGCTGGAATATGTGAGAGCATCTCCAACAGCTACTCTAAAATTTCTTTAAAATGAAGAACTAAAATTAAAATTAAAATTAAAAAAAAATTGTATTCATCTCCAACAGTTTCTCCATTTTAGAGATAAATAATTGATTATATTATTAAAATATTCTTTATATTTAATAAAATATTATTTCTCTCATCTAAAATTTATTTTCAAAGTTTATCATTGATGAGATATAATAAAAAATAATTTCTCTTTCTTGGTAATATTTTTTGGGATATCTTCAAATCTGGAGAAAATTACATTCTCCCTCCTATTTTGGCTATGTTTGGCAAACTAACTTATAAGCTAGCTGGTAGCTGATAAACTAGTTTTTTAAAACGCTACTATGTGAAGTTTTTTCAATAAGCTAACTTATGGTTATCCAAACATGTAAAAAAAAAACTAGCTTATAAGCTAGCTTTTTTTGCCAAACAATGTCTTTCTCCATTTTGGAGAAGCTGTTGGAGCAAAAAGTTGTTTAAAATATCTATTTTCTTCATTTTGGAGAAGCTGTTGGAGATACTTTGAGAAACAAAAAAAAACACTCCAAAGTTTATGAGGGAACTGAAACAAGAGATGACTAAGAAAAGAGAAAAAAAATATATCAGCAAGCTAAAACCAAAACGAGAACTCAAGCCGGAAGAAGAAAGCTCAAATGATAGCCACGAAAGAGATGCAAAACCAAAAAACCCGATAAATTGATATATAAAGAATTGCATCTTGAGGAAATATCAATGCTTGAATCGACCCCTTTATGTTTGACAAATTAGCTGATAAGCTAGGTTATGACTGATAAGCTAGCTGATGAAAAAGTTACGTTTGAGAAAAACTAGCTTATAAACATTTAAATTAACAAAAAAGACATTAATTATTTATTTAT
Organism: Arctium lappa; assembly: GCA_023525745.1. NCBI lineage: Eukaryota > Viridiplantae > Streptophyta > Magnoliopsida > Asterales > Asteraceae > Arctium > Arctium lappa. Next base: position 115,133,512 of record CM042050.1, read on the forward strand.
AATTAAAAATTAATATATAATTATGAATATTAATGAGAGACATAAATGGAATAATTACAAAAAGCTCCTCATAAGCTACTCCAAGTAACTTATCAAAAAAACTAGCTTATATGGCCATCCAAACATGTACCCAGAAAATAAGTTAGTTTATTATTGCCTAACAATGTCTTAAAGACTTGGGACTTTTTAGATATCCGAAGAAAGTAAGCCGCAATCTAAATTACCGCTTGCAAAATTAATCAAGAGTAAAAGATATTTTTCATGATTAATCATTATATAAATATTTTTATTGAAACCATTGAATTTATCTTAAAATGTATATATGACATGTAAGTAAAAAAAATGAATTACGATCAAAAGATCAAAAAATTGACTAGTTTTCAATTATCAACGTAGTTTTGGAATAGTATGCTAATTATATTAAAATTAATTTTGAAATCAAATTATTAGTATATACAAACTCAGTTTTGTTGGAAAAAATAAAATAAATGTCTAATTAAATTGTATCAAAAATTGCTACATTGACTCAAAACTTTTCAGAAAAATATCCCAAATGTAATTGAATATTTAAAATGTAAATGTTATAACAAACACACACAAATATATATATATATATAGGTAGTTTAATTTGCAACTCATGAAAATCTTACAGACCATGCAACCCACTTCTTACCTGTTGGATTAATGATCGACAGTTACAATACATGTGGGTCAAATATTTTCAATTAAAAAAAGCAAATAAATAAAAACAAAATAACAGTTTATCATGGATCCAACGGTTAAGATGTGGATTACATGGATTATAAGATTTACATGGTTTGTAAATTATCCTTGGCATATATATATATATATATATATATATATATATAATTGATAAAACAATATATTTTGATAAAGATCAATGCAATTACTGTTTCATTAAAGTAAAAGGTAATTTCATATCAAACTTTTTGAGACAATAAAAGAGAGGCTGTTTATTTATTTATATATTTTTTTGACAGATAGGCTGTTTATTTATTTATTTATAGAAAATAGAGTATTTAATAAACTTATTGGGGGACTATATATATATACCATTTAATTTCTTTACCTTGTCATAATAATAATATTCATGGTGAGTGGTTAGGGATCATCTTCATCATTTCTTCCATAAAAAGATAAAGCTCCCAAAAAACTTAAACATGGAGAATGAGAAGAAATCAAAGAAGTCAAGATTCAAAAGGGTTTGTGTGTTTTGTGGAAGTAGTTCTGGGAAAAGAGATGTCTATGGAGATGCTGCCATTGAGTTGGCTCAAGAACTGGTATAACCTTTTTCAATTCCATGCAACATACACTCAACAAAATATGTATATATATATATATATATATATATGCACATTCATATACATATTTATAGTTTCATTGTTGTTTCTTTAAATAATAATTTAAAACACACATACATACATACATACATACATATAAAAACAGTTTCTTTTTGTTCATATTATATACAGTATGTTTTAAGAATCTAACCCTCAATCTCTTAAACCAAAACCCTAATGGGCACTTGCATTTTTACTCACATTGGTTGTTTAGATGTTAGTTTGATAATCAAATAGTGATTGAATAAGAAAATCTTGAATGTATATACACATAAAACATATAAATGTGTGTATATATATGTTAGAGAAGTATAATGACAAAATGAGGTGTGTTTTTAGGTTCAAAAATAAGAATAAAATTTGAAAATATCCATGTATATTTGAGTATAATGTATATAAATATATATTAATGGTAAAGATGAATCGTTTTGGCTTCAAAATGATGCATGTGTGATACAGAAATATCTTGAATATGATACACATATACGTACAAAAATAAATACATATACATTCATCATTCATGTGTAAGCAGATATTATATTATATTATCTTTTTTATAAAGTTTAAATAGTATATCTTTCAGAAGTAAATTAATATAATTATGTAAGTATTGCTATTAATATAAAAAAAATCAAGTATAAATTAGAAAATCTTGATTGTAGACACAAAAATACATATGAATGTGAATATTTAGCTTTAAATAAGTTTCATACTGACTTTGCATGTCACATAAGATTTGTAAATATAGATCAATAATTCTCATTTCACATAAAAAAAGATTCATAATTGGACTTGACTATTTGAAAAGCATTACACTAGTGACATTTAATTAAATATAAAGAATATATTATTTATTTATTTATCTGTTCTTAAATAATCTTAATACTTGAAGGTAGCAAAGAGGCTTGATCTTGTCTATGGAGGAGGAAGCATTGGCTTAATGGGTTTAGTTTCTCAAGCTGTTCATTGTGGTGGTGGTCATGTTCTTGGGTATATATTATTTCTTTTATCTCTACATATATTAAATCATAATAATAAGAGCATTTTTAAGAGTTATGTATAACTTTTCTATAGTAGAATAGAGAAAGTCCAAATTTTCAGCAGCTACTCTATTTTATCAATCCTAACCATAACTTTATTAACAAAATAATTAATACATTTAATAATATATTATTTCTCTATTTTCTTTAAAGTTTTAAAGATTTCTCTAAATTTATAGAATTTTTCATTCTCTTTCGTTAATTTTCTATTTTAACATATAACATAGAATAGTGTCGGAGAAAAAAGTTGTTAAAATCCATCTTTTCTCTATTTTAACATATAATAGCTGTTGGGGATGCTCTAATTTAATTGATGGTTTTTAAGTTTTCGGTGTATTTTTCTTGAAGAAAATGAGATTTTTTTGGCAGGATCATACCAAGAGCTTTGATGGGAAAGGAGGTAATAAATAACTATGCAATAATATATAATTTTTTTTAATAATAGCAATTCTTTAATAAAATGTGGTTTAATAATTTATATTATTAACAATGATAATAATTAATAATATTTCACAGAAAACTGGTGAAAGCATAGGTGAAGTTAAAGCTGTTGCTGACATGCACGAAAGGAAAGCTGAGATGGCCCGCAACTCCGATTGTTTCATTGCACTACCAGGTCCATCTTCTTCTTCTTCTTCTTCATTGTACAACTCTTTAAAGCACAACATGTTTAACATTGTACAACTACTTAAAGCTGCAGGTGGATATGGTACTCTTGAGGAATTACTTGAAGTCATTACTTGGGCTCAACTTGGAATCCATGACAAACCTGTAATAAATAAATAATCTTTCTTCCTGTTTGTTAACTTCAAATAGTCATTACTTGCAATGATTGCTTGTACTTTATGCAAAGAAACTTGTACTAACACTAGGGTTTGGGGTTTTTGGATGATGAAAAGGGTAAAACCTTGTTAAAGATGATAATTTTTTGATTTTTTTTAATGTTGGAAATGAAATGAAATGAAAATGGTGATTATAGGTGGGATTACTGAATGTTGATGGGTACTACAACTATCTGCTCACATTCATCGATAAAGCAGTAGATGATGGATTTATCAAACCTTCTCAACGTCACATCTTTGTCTCTGCACCAAATGCCAAAGAACTTGTTCAGAAACTCGAGGTTTGTGTTGTGTGTGTGTGTGATCATCATATTCATTCATCATCATCAACGATCATATATATGCATGCAAGTTTAAATTAATTAGTACAACTCTTTTATGCAGCAGATAGATAGGTTTTAATTTAATGCATGTGTACGTGTGTGCATCTATATATATAATATATAGGGGAAGTTGATTTAAATAAGGAAAAAAACTAAGTCAATTGGTCTCTTTGCCATCCCTTTTCCGATTTTGCATTTTCGTTACTACTTCTGCAATGACCATGTCCGCAATTACGGTTATGGGTTAAAAATGTAAATATTTTTCTAGATTAGACTCACTTTTGCAATGACATTTCTGCTAATATTACGGAAGTGTCAAGTGTCCAGCCCACATGGGTGACATGTGGATTGATCTAATGGAGACATGTGGCACCTCCGCAATATTACGGAGGTGGGTAAAATCTGGAAAAATATTTATATTTTTAACCATGCAAAATCAGGAGAATGAATGACTAAGAGACCAATTTGTACACGTTCTTTGTTTTGCTTTTTGAGTTGATTTCCCATATATATATATAGAGAGAGAGACACACACACACTTGGGATCACGTGAGACTAGTCTGTTTTCGTAAGACTCCTGGTGAGACCACATTTTTACACTTCAAACTTCATAGCAAAACACAAAACACTGTGAATTCACAGTGTTTGCTGTGAATGTAAAAATATGGTCTTTACGTGAACCCTATATATATATATATATTGAGAGAGAGAGGGAGAGGGAGAGAGAGGGAGGGAGGGAGGGAGGGAGGGAGAGAGAGAGAGGGAGGGGGGGGGAGAGAGAGAGAGAGAGAGAGAGAGAGAGAAATAGGTTCAGGAAAAAATCTCAAAAAAAGGGTTGAGGAACACCCATGTAGCCCTTCTTCTGGATGGTATGAACTTGTGCATACATAATTTGTAACATGGACACGTGTATATGCACAAGTGCAGACCATGATGTACACGTGCATGAAAATGAAAAAAACTATTTAATTTACTTGTATGCATAGGTGCATACTGTAAAGATCAAAGGACGAGGGTGCTCTTCAGTTTTTCATTTTTTTTAGGTTTTTACTTCAACCTCCCTCTCTCTCTCTATATATATATAGGGGTTGTTTAATTTGCAACCCGTAAAAAGGTTACAACCCACATCTTAACCGTCGAATTCATGATCAGCGGTTACAATAGATATGTGACCAAATATTTTTAATTAAAAAAACAGAAAAATAAAAATAAAATAACTGCCGATCATGAATCTGACGGTTAAGATGTGGAGGTTGTAAGGGTTGTAACCTTTTTAAGGGTTGCAAAATATCCTTCCAATATATATATATATATATATATATATATATATATATACTCATATCATATGCTTCCATCGATTGCTTTTTGCATAGAAAGATTGATTTTGGTAATGAAAGTGATCTACTTTTTTATTACAATTTTCAAGGCAAATGGTGATCACAAATCTTTAAGGTTTGTTCTACTTTTTGCAGTAATCTTTTTCCAACTTCAATCATCATCTTTTCATTTGGAACCCATAGACCTAAACTATGTAATGGTTAAAAAAAAGAGAACATTTCAAGGGGTCAAAATGCAAAAGAATTTAGTTTAGGGGCTGAAATGAAAAAAATGTGTGGTCAGGGGTTTAGGAAGTCAAATAATTAATGAAATATTTTGATAGAAATAGGAAACACTACAAAATGGGTTTGTAGTGATAAAAGAATCTTACAATCTCTCTTTTAGTTTGGTTTATTTTTGTCTGTATCTAATTGTCATAATATTTTTTTTGTGGGGTTTTTGTAAATTTGAAAACTTTGGGGGGACCAGGAGTACATCCCTGTAAAAGATGGAGTGATTCCTCAGGTCAAGTGGGAAGTGGAACAGCAGGTTCAGGTTGGGTTCAATGCTTTACATGCTGCTGCTGAAATTGCTTTGTAGTCAGGAAGAAGGTTTACTTTCTCAAGGGGTTTTTGAAGATTATATATATAGTTAGGTATATATATATATATAATTTATATATATTATATATATGTGTTTTGATTTTGGATGCATTGAGTTGTTGTATGGTACAACTAAGTAACGTAATTAAGAGTTGTACTGTATGAGTACTTGATGTACGTTTAACCTTTTGTAATCATGCTATAATGATTTGTACTTTATGTTTTGAAAGTTGTACGAGTAAAAGTAATCTTGCATGAAAAGAATGTGAGACGTTTTCTTCTTATTGTGTTTATAAAATGTACATGTGAAAGAATGATTGGAAGATAGGAATATGGTGAGAGTAGAGGTAGACAAACCGGTTAACTGACTGAACACACATAGTTCTTGCTAATCATTGTGTAACTGGTCATAGTTGTATTGGTTTTGAACTGGTCATAGTTGTATTGGTTTTGATCGATAACCGATTCTCTTTTTGGTGTATAATCGGCTATGACGGGTCTTGAAATTGATTCCCAAGACCTTGGTCTTTTTAGCCGGATTTAATCTAATTATTTTTAATTTTTAGTTAATTAATATTCTAAATGAATTTAATATTTATCAACTTTTTTTCATCTTGAGACTACCCTTAAAATGACCAATCTTGAACCCTTGATGGTATTACTTTTAGTAATTGAACCTTTTCTAGGTATTATTATAAATTATTACATTGGAAACGTACCGTAACTTTCGACACTGCAAAGAAATTGAGACACCCCATAAACGTACGGTAACTTTCGACACCGCAAAGAAATGTGTCATGTGGCTTTTAACTTTGACTTGCGTTTTCTTGGGTTTTTTTGTGGAAAAAAAAATAGAAGTGGTTAAAATGTGAAGGTTTTTAGCCCATGTGTTTATTTATGATAACAAGCCTTGGTTAGGACCGTTGTTGATTTTACGGCTAGGCCCGAGGCCTGTTCAAGTATTGAGCCTGGGTTTATTAGGTCTAGGCCTAGGAAGTGCTATGATATTGATGATTAAAAAAAATGAATTATTTTTTAGAGTAAATTACAAATTTCGTCCCTGTGGTATAATGTTTTTAATGGATTTGGTTTTAGACATGTGGTTTGCATTTTGACACTTCTTAAGGGAACGTTTTCGTTCCCATAATTGAATTTGATGGAATTAGAATCCATCGAAGAAATTTAACTTTGAAGGAATTTGAATATAATTTGATGAAATTTGACCACACATTTGGTTGGTATGAATTCAATTTCTTCACTTAAGCCAAGGAATGATGAATTCCTTATGATGTGGAATTCAATGGAATTGGAATGATTTCATCGCTTTTATTCCGTGAACCTAACATGCGTTTGGAATTTGGTCAATAGAATTGGCGATTCCAATTCCATGAACCAAACAACCCCTAAGTTTCTTATAACAAAATCCGTTAGTTTAAGAGCCATTTACCAAACGTTTTTCTGGGTAAGAGCTTATCGAGTCATATTACTTTACCGGATGCATATGGCAAAGACTAAGGGGCCGTTTAAAAATGTTTACCCGGTAAGTGCTTACCGAGGAATTTATCATAGCGGATGAACATGATAAGAGGATAGGATCTTACCCGGTAAGAGCGGGGATAAGGATGGAGAGCCTTACCCGGTAAGAGAAAGTGACAACTCTTACCCGAGTAAACGCTTACCGGGTAAATTGTTGTATAAGATACCATCGTGATGGTTAAAATCTTACCCAGTAAAGCAAGTTAGTGTGTCAAGTTTTATTGGTAAGCGCTTACCAGGTAAGCATTTGGGTAAACGGCCCCTAAGAATCTTACTCGGTAAGAACAAAGGCAAGGATCGAGAGTCTTACCCGGTAAGAGAAGGCGACGACTCTTACCATGGTTAGCGTTTATCGGGTAAATTGTTGCATATGATACGGTTTTAGTAGACTAAAATCTTACCTGAAAAGTTAGTGATAGTGTTAAATTTTACAAGTAAACACTTAATCGGGTAAATGTTTGATAAACAATCCCTTAGTTGTAATATAAGGTATTTTAGTCATTTTATTATTTCATTTGTTCTTTTTATATCAATCACAAAACCAAGAATAAGGGGGCGTTTGGTTCGCAGATTCTGATGGAATCTGATGGAATTGGAATATCCAATTCCTTTGACCAAATTCAATTCTCTTGTTTGGTTCATTCTTTTCTATGGAAGGAATGTGTGAATTCCACCAAATTCCACAAATGAAGGATTTGAACATTCCATCCTAAAACCCAAGGATTTCAATGGAATGGAATCTTATATTTTGATAATTCCAAATTTACCCTTTACTCCAAACTAAACCCTACTAATATTGATTATCAGCAAACACCAACTATCTCTCTCATCTCTATCTCCCTCTCTCTCTCTCTCTCTCTTCTCTCTCTTTATCTCTCCTCTCTCTCTTCCCTCTCTCTCCTCTCTCTCTCCTCTCTATTTCTCTCCTTTCTTTATCTCTCCTCTCTCTCACCTCCACTCTCTCCTCTCTCTCTCCTCCACTCTCTCCTCTCTCTCTCTCCTCCACTCTCTCCTCTCTCTCCTCTCTCTCTCCCTCTCTCTCCTCAGTCACTCTCTCCCTCTCTCTCCTCACTCTCTCGGCATCATTCATGTGCTAAAATAATAAAAACAATTTTTGTTAAAAATTAAACTATTTAATAACTATTTTATTAAAGTAATTTTTATTTAAAAAATTAAAATAATCAAAAAGGGTATTTTAGTCATTTACCAAAATTCCATTCCAATTTCGAAGCTACAATCTGTGAACCAAACAGAAAAATTCCAATTCATTTAACATATTCCATTCCAATTCTGTCAACCAAACATGTGGTCAAACCTGACAACATTCAATTCTAATTCCATCAAAGTCAAATTCCTTTGACATATTCCATTTCATCCAAAAACATTCTGCGAACCAAAGACCCCTAAGGTTCTATATTTTTTTAAGATTTTTCTTGTTTTTTTATTTAAATTTAAGATTTTTTATTTTAGATTTAAGTTCTTTTATTGATATGGCTTTTGTATCATAATTTTCTTAATGAATTTGTTTTTTTTGTCTTGATATAGTTATTGTTCTTGATGGAGATGAAGAAGATTCAAGTCATGAATGACAAAAAAAGAAATTTAGTTTTTTTTTTTTTAAGTTTTAAATAGGGGGAAAATGAAAAATATAAAATGACCAAAATACCCTTCAACCAATTGGGTTTCTATCAAAAGGAGGGAATGCATATGATGGTTCAAGAGAGTGAAAAGACTATAAACAACAAACTTTGCATTTATGAAATATAACAACTTGTGTAAGTAAATTCATTCAAAAATTTGATGTCAACCATATTTGACAACAAATTATTTACTCGTTTTTTTTTTGCGAAAATAACGGTGATCTTACGAGCCTCGTCGTTCGCCTTTTTGTCGCTTTTCTTCTAGCCCGGCAGCCTCGTTCAACATGTCGAGGGCATCTTGATGCATGTCCAGCTTCGCAAGAGCGACCGATTGCATGTAGAAGGCGGTGGGCCAGTCCACGTACACGATCTGCGCTTGCATGGCGTCTCGAAGGGCGGCATCGGGTTGATCGCAGAGCAAATAGCATAGGCTTCGCCTCGCTAAAACGGTTGGCGAGATCATCGTTCCCACATCTATGAACTGCGTATGAAAAATTCCCAAAAATGAATAATTGGAAATAAAACACGAATACGGTGAAATAAAGTATGTTAATTAACCACAATTCGCATCGTATCTGAGCCGTATTTTACCATGTGAGTGATTATCGATCCTAATAGAGTCTTTGCTCAACTCATTTACGATTTGGGCTCGAATAAAGTTACGATAAAACTTTTGTTTTTACGAAAAGTATGAAAAGCCGACCTGTGAATAGAAGTCGATGGCAGCTTTGAAGTCTTTATCACGGAATGATTGGTCTCCGCGTTTCCTCGCCTCCAACATATCTCTCATCTGTTGAGTCCATTCTTGAAACGACAACTGAAAAACCGAACATTTCCGCCATCGGAATTCGTTAGAAACGATTCTGGTCAATGTACTATGAATAGCACAAGGAAATTTTCCTGACTGTTATCTTCAGGGCCCATGGGATCAGTCGAGCTAGTCCCACGATTAATTAAAAAAATGGAGTTAAATTACCTCATTGGTTCCGGTTCCTTCATCTTCACGATAATGTGTCATAACCAAAATCTGATGAATTGCCGTAAGATCCTTCCGGGAACACGCCTCTCCCAATGACGAAAGAGGCCGTTGTGGAGTTGCCGGAGCTTCGTCTAGTTTCGAAATCCCGAGCATTACGTAAGACGGAACCTAAAAAACCCCATAACATTCGTAATATTTCCAAAAAAACAAGCGTAAATTTTAAAGTTTCTTGAGAAAGAAATCCTTACGTCGCATTTTATTTGGAGCGGGGCAAGTGTGGCAACGAGGTCTTTAATACTTGGTCGATCTTTCGGTTCGTATTGCAAGCATTTGGAGGCAAGCTCGACAACTATGGTTGCTTCATCGGTAGAAAAGTTCCCTTCTAAATGTGAATCCATCAAAAGAATGATATTTTTGCCACGTATCATATCGAGCGCCTACAGTAACAAACGCTAATCAAAATCTATCTCGAATAAGAAACGGGCTACACGTTTAAGAATCGAGAAACATTAATCGAAAGATACAATTAAATTCCGTAAATCCCGTCTCGATTCAGTAAACGAGATCCGCACATGCACGCTATGTCGTTTTTCCGCGCACCAAATGAGATAAAATGAAAACGTCGAACATTAAACGTATCGGAACAACTTACATGACTTGGAGGGATGTGTTTACCACTTAGAAGATCTAAAAGGACCGTACCGAAGCTGTACACAACACTTTCCGGGGTGACTCTTCCTGCAATATAAAGAATATATCAACGCTTTTTATCAAAAACCGAAGAAAACGGTGCAACGTTTGTGTACATTCTACCCCCGGATCCTATATCTGTGTCTGATATACCGAGTTCGTTTGATTTGTTTTAGAAAATACCGTAAAGAAAATACTCCCATCGTTCCAAAACAAATGTCCACAACGATAAAGGCACGCAACTTTAGAAATGTGTAATTACTTTTTAATCAACCAAATGACAATTTTACCCTTCATAACAGAGGGAGTAAGTGATTACCGTGTTTGAGATATTCAGGAGGTGTATATGCAAGATTCGTGCTGTAACTTTTTCCATCCCTACTGTTTCTCATAAACCCGAAACACGAAAGCCGGGGATCTCCATCCTACAAAATCCACCAAATCGTTAAGTTATTAGCTTCGTACCATAGCATTTAATCTAGTTAACGATATAAGATACGAGAATAAATAGTTTTAATGACGCACCTCGTCGAAGAGAACCCGATATGCATTGAGATCATGGTACACTTGGCGACCTTCGACACTACAATAGTTTAAGGCGTCGGATATGTATTGAGCAACCCTTATTCGCATAGCCCACTCGATTGTTTGATTTTCCCCTATGATATTCAAGGCAAATGGCCTATAACACATATATGAATGAAAATAGAATATGCATGCACAAAGTAAGATGGATAGGAGCCCTATTTGTAACCAAATGAGCACAATATATCCCACCCTAAGGTGGGGTTTAGGGGGTAGGAACCAGATTTGGAACCAAATTAAACCAATCGAGCCCAGTAGTATATCCCCTGGAGGTGGGGTCAGGGGTAGGAGCCTGATTTGGAACCAAACCAAACGAGCCCATTATATCCCTTAGAGGTGGGCTCTAGGGTGTATGAGCCTGATATGGAACCAAACAAAACGAGCCCAGTATATCCCACTTGGAGGGGGGGGGGGGGGGGGTTAGAAGGCCAATTTGAAAGGTTCCACCAAAGTTTTAAAATTTATATATACATACACACACATATATATAGAGAGAGAGAGTGTGTCAAGTTCATACGAGAACAGTAACAAAATAATAAAATGGTCTAATCACATGTGATCTTACACTAAAATCACTTGTAAAATCACATGTCATTCATGCGACTTTGATTTTGGACAAAATTTGGATTTTTTTTATTTTCTTATTTTGTTACTATTCTCGTTTGAACCCCTGCCAATGAATGTGAACATATTTAAATCTAGAATTATACGTACAATGAAATAGATGTTTAGCAAGAGTGTCGTTGGGCATGTACTCGGCAACGAGCAACCTCTCTTCACCGTCACAACAATATCCAATCAAATTAGCGAGCCTTTTATGCCGCAACTTCCCAACACCCCATGCTTCCTCCTACAAATTGTCGATTCTTTACGTTAAAAAAGGATGAACAAGGAAATAAACTTGATCGTTTCAACCACGATCAATTCTAACGCTACGTGATACGTGGATACCAGGATTCAGATATTCTAAAACAGTTGAGGATACGGGTGTGTTTATATACGTATGCATGTATGTATATATGTATATAAATTTAAAACTAAACTAACAAAAAAAGGAGTTATTTCATGATTCATACATGAAATATGTAAACATAAATACATGCTAAAACCTAGTATTACATGATTTTGCAAATATCCTAGCCGGAAGTGGGGTCTGTGAGATATATGTATGCAGAACTATCATCTATCCTCGGGGTAAAGCAGCTGATTCCAAAAATACCCCCTAAGCTTGTGAAAAGTGTTTTTGAGTTAAATGACCAAAATGCCCATTACATATATAGATTCTTGTAACCTTTCAAGGTAAAGTACAAGTATGCTTACATCCAACCGCTTAAAACCTACTTTTAAATGATATATATATATATATATATATATATATATATATATATATATATATATATATATATATATATATTTGGTTTAACCTACTTTTAAATGAGATATACTTTTTTTTTCTTATTTTCTTTTTGGTTTATTACCACAACTACAAATAAACTAGAGACCACCAATACAATCCTCAAAAACAAATGAATTTTCGAGTGCAAATTAAAAATGATAATGTTGTCTTCTAAGGAACTGAATTACCAGCCAATGTCAAAACCATGAGTCCAGATATGAACAAAACCGATAATATCTGATTAATAATATAATTTTTGTTACGAATTTAATACCTTTGTTTTTCTTTTTGCAATACGTGTAAAAGTTGAAATTAATAAATGATTGATAATTGAAACTTTTTCGTATTCATTGCAATTTTCTGAAGCTAAAGTTATTCCATTTGACTTTTGGAAAATCATTACTAAAAACAAATAAACAAGGGTCAGAATGATCATTTCTTGAACTTAATTAACAATTAATAATTTTCAAGAAATATCCAGGGGTTTAATTTAATTTCGTGTGAATTCGAAACACAAATAAACAAATTGAATTTATAAATAAAAACACATAATTCAATGAAAAATTAATTAAAATAAATACCGCAAATTGTTTCGGGTCGGGCCACGATAATTTGGAGAATTTCTTGACGGCAATCCACCGGCGGTTTTTGAGCCTTCCTTTATACACAAGATTTGGTGCTTTTTCACCACTTTCAGACACAATTAAATCAGTACTGAAATTATTAGTAGCAGTTTTCAGGTCGGCAAAAGAGAACTCGGAGAACGGAGGAGGAGCACCGCCGGCACCGCCAGCTCCGGTGGTGGTTTGTTGGCCGGAAAACTTTTGTGGGTTGTTGGTTGACGGTGGGTTTTGGTGGTGATTATAGCTAAAAAGATTGGATTTTTGATTGTTTTGGAAGTGATTCCTTTCTGGGTTTGTTCTTGATTTTGGAGCTGATGCACAAAGACCCATGATTTGGTTTCAATTTCTTTGAAGAAATGAAAAAAAGAAAGAAAATGAACAAATTTTTAGAGAGAGAAAGTAGAGGGGGAGAGAGAGAATATATGTATTCTTGGGTTCTAATTTCTATCGCTTCTTTTTGTTGTCTTTCATGTATAGAATGAGATAAAAAGGGTTACAGTTGGTTGATGCTTTACAAAAATAAATTCAATTCAATTTTCTTTGTCTTTTTGACCATCATGTTTGGTGGGTATATATATATATATATATATATATATATATATATATATAACATATACACACGAAAGATGAGAAGTTGAGTTAGGGTTTAGGGTGAGAAGTTGAGTTAACTTGAGAAGTGGATATGAACCTATAATTACTTTTAATCTGAAGCCGGTCCATGATACGGGGATTGATCCAATCTATCTCGATGCATCTCATCCTAACTTGCATCTGATGTCTTTCATGTCTAGAACGGTGCATCTCATGCTTCTTTTTTGTTGTCTTTTATGTCTAGAACGGTTGAACACAATTTCTCACGCTTATCACGTTAACTCAACTTCTCACCGGAACCCAACCCTATTATAAAGTTGAGGTAACGTGAGAAGCGTGAGAAGTGGTTATCAATTGTTGGATGCACGTTAGGATGAGAAACACCGAGATTAACCGAATCAATCCCCATATCAATCGCGATTCATGGGAGGATATTTGATTAAAAGTGATCAATGGTTCAATGAATTACGAGGGATGCATTACCCGCCCCGTTTCCATCCCTAGTTAGGATTGAGGCGGTTACATTTTAAAAAAAATTAAAAATGAAAATACTCCTTAAAAAGGGGATGATCTTAGTACACTGATATGTATTTCAATAATACATATAAAATGCAAATATCGTAATAACCGAATTTAATCAACAAATGATTAGAGAAAATTAAATATAAGGAATCGACTGAAAATTAAATCGAATAAACCGTTACGAGGCTGAGGCTCGTGTTGAACACGATTCCCTTAAACAGATTTGCCGTCTGTTCCCAGGGTACAACAGCGTGAGCAGATGTACTGCCAAATATACCACTTGCCTGAAAATGTCGCCGGAGATACAATGTATGCACGAGAGAATTCAGAAAGCTTTGTGTGTTCGAGATATTATGTGTGTTTTGGACTGAAGACGGACTCCTATATTTATACTCAAGATTTAAAACCGAAGAATTAATGTGAATTAATTCTATCCAATAATGAGTATCAAGGGGTTACAAAAACCAGTGAGTGTCGCGACTTATCACGCCGCGTTACGCACTGTTTTATCGTCCATAAACAGAACATTTCGCGACTAATAGCGCGGGCAAACCCGCGAAATACACTGGTTCAAAACAAAATTTTCGCAAAAACCAACCTGTGCGAGCAAAAGATTTCGGAGCGACATTCGTGTCCGCAGGTCGCGCCCATGCACAAGTTCGCCGATTTTAGCCTACGACAGTCGCAATCGGCACCCCCCCCTGCGCACGGGTAGGTGGTGGAGTAAAACCAAACAAAGAGCTTGTAAGCTCCTTCCACATCTAAGGTTATAAACCTCATAAATTTTGGTCCTCCTTCCTATGTGGGACAAGTTCCCACACCCACTTGGTTTTGCCAATTTTCATCTCAAACACTCAACTTTGAGCATCGATATCTCATTCATACATATTCCGTTTTGGACACATAATATATCGTTACGAAACTCTCATATAGGAGAACACAAACCCATAAAGAGTTAGATATATACAATACATATACATGTATTTATTTGTGTCCAAAGTTAGTAAAAAATCACATTTTTACTAAAATTTTCCAACACTACGGTTATGATCGAACTTCATTGGTTTACAAGGTTTACAGCCTTTTTTTGGTTTACAAGGGTCCCCTTCATTTGCTAACCACGACATTGGTGCTAACCGTACTAACCAATTTTCAACCAATCAGAATTATCCTAGAGTTTATGTCCTGCGTTCAATCCTATTAATTCTCAAAGAGTAATATGGGCATTTCATAATTCACGCCTATTTAATGTATTTCCATATTTCAAAAAGTTATTAATATGGTAGTTATCTAAATATTAAATATAATATTTAATGTATTTCCATATTTCGAGTGTGCATATATGCATGTCTAGATGTCAGTGTGTATCTCAACTAATGCAGAATAGATCAGTTGATATGCACATATACAACATGTACATATTCACAATACTCAAATTTGCACATATGTTTATTAGATATTAGTGTGCAGATATGCATATGCTCAATGTGCACATATGCATATACTCAATATGCACATATGCATATTAGATATCAGTGTGTACATATGCATATAATATTTCCGCAAACATATGCATATATGCGTTGTACGTAAGTGTGCACATATGCACTATCAAAGAGATCATTAGGTGAGTAGAACAATTTCTTCAAATCGATTTCTTAAGATCGAAAACAACAGATTTCTTGAAATCGTATTCTCCAAATCGATTCTTCATATCGAAATCCTGAAAATCGATTTCTTCAAATCCTGAAATCGTTTTCTTGAAATCCTGAAAATCGATTTCTTCAAATCGATTTCTTGATTGATTCTTCAAATCGGTTTCTCCAATTCAATTTCTTGATCCCGAGTTTGACGATGATCGTGAATATCGAAAGGATTTTACTCGGATTCCTCCTGATTCTTCGTGATAGAGAGGATTGTTGGAGTCGATTTCAACAATAGGGAGTTCGTGTGTGTTTTGATGGATAAAACAATTTTAGGGGATCAAATCCCTAATTATTTGGGTTTTTTATTTAGTAGGCGCATGTTTCCCAAATTAAAGGTATTGTATTTTTACCAAAGTAACCCTATGCATACAAGCAATGTATCTTTTACAATTGTTTTGAATATTTTAATTTAATTAAAAATCAATTAATTGTGGACCATTGATCTCATCAATCTACGGTTGAGATTGGTTAGCACCAATGTCGTGGTTAGCAAATGAACGAGTCTCTCTCTCTCTCTCTCTCTCTATATATATATATATATATATATATAAAGAGGTGGGTTCAAACGAGAACATCTATTTAAGAAAACACGGAACAACCGAGTACATACAAAATCATATAAGATTACCGTACAACATCATATATGATTCAAGCGATTATGTGCGCGACCTGTGAGTCGCGGTTGACATCGTCTGCGTCCGAACTTTTCGGGTAGTGCAAAATCACATATGATTTTGTACACGACATGCTGTTTTTTTTTTTGCCTTTTTCTTAAATAGTTAGCGTTTTCGTTTGAACCTTCCTTTCTCTCTCTCTCTCTCTTTATATATATATATATATAGAGAGAGAGAGAGAGAGAGGTTCATTTGAGAAATGCTAAATATATGAGAAATAGAGAAGTAATCATAGTCATTTATTCGGTCAAGATCGGCTTTGACCGGTCAACAATTACGGCTTTGACTGGTCAAAAATTACCAAAAATAGAAGGACAGTTTCGTAATTTTTACAAATACACGGGACGAGTTCATTTATGAACTTGTATGATTCACATATGAACTATATGTTCATACGTGAACCAGTGCAATTCATATATGAACTCTTTTAACTGATTCATATATGAACTTTTGTGATTC
Source organism: Arctium lappa (assembly GCA_023525745.1). NCBI lineage: Eukaryota > Viridiplantae > Streptophyta > Magnoliopsida > Asterales > Asteraceae > Arctium > Arctium lappa. Next base: position 115,150,398 of record CM042050.1, read on the forward strand.
ATATATGTACCACCCTCAAATGGATGGACAGAGCGAGCGGACAATTCAAACGTTAGAGGACATGTTGCGTTCGTGTGTCATTGATTTTGGAGGAAATTGGGACTCTCACCTCCCATTGGTGGAATTTGCTTACAATAATAGTTATCATTCAAGTTTGGGCATGGCACCGTTCGAGGCCTTGCATGGTCGAAAGTGTAGAACGCCGACTTGTTGGCTTAAAGTGGGCGAGAAGCAATTCGTCGGACTGGAAGTAGTACAAGAAACGACGGATAAAGTGAAGAGTATACGAGAACGACTGAAGGTGACCCAGGATCTCCAAAAGAGTTATGTAGACAAGAAGAGACGGTCGATGGAATTTCAAGTGGGCGATCGAGTTATGTTAAAGGTGTCACCCTGGAAAGGAATCATAAGGTTTGAAAAGCGACGAAAGCTTAGCCCTCATTTTCTCGGGCCTTTTCCTATCGTGGAGCGTGTGGGACTCCAAGCCTACAAGCTTGATTTACCGCCCGAGATGAATGAAATTCACCCCACCTTCACGTATGTTACTTACGTAAGTGTCTAGCTGATAAGTACTCACTTTTGAGTACTTAAGCACATTGTTTTTATCATTTTAGATTCGATTTTACACTTTATAATCCCAACCTTGAGTCATTTTGGTTATTATTTTCCACTTTCTTGATTTGGAGCTTAAGATATGGATTTGTATACAAACATGGGTTGTATAGGCTAAAGTTGATGTAATTTGCAAACTCTGGATGATACAGGTCAGTGCTGCAGCATCTCAACAGCATTGAAAGTGCAGGGAGAATTGGAAGTTGATTAAAGAGGAGTGGATAAAGCATTTCTATGGACCATTGGACAGTACTTTTGCCAGCTGTTTATCTGATAATTAGCTGTATTATTCCTTTGTATGGTACCTTTTGTTGTAAAACTATAACATTAGTACCTTAATTTAGTTAGATTAACCCTTTTTGGCCCCTCTCTATTTCCTATAAATAGAGTGATCTTGGGGCATCAATAGAGAACTTATCTTAGCTTATCCTATCATCACCAATCACTCATCCATGAAGCCTCCTTCACCATCGATCATCAGATCATCATTCCATCTTTGAAGACACTTTTGTAGTTACTTTTAATCATCTCCAATTCTCTTTTATATTTAGTAATCTTTTAGTTTAATCATCTTGTTCTTCATATTTGCTTTCATTTCTTCATCATGTTCTTTGATTTCTTCATGTTGTTATGTTGTTTGTAATCGTTGGTATAGCATAATCGTTTTATTTTCATTCATCTTGGAACTGGACCGAACCTCAGTTCTAAGGTTTTCTGGAAATTTCCAGGAAATATGCATATGTTCATATGGTGTTCTTCGTGTTCTTCATGTGTTCTTCGTAAACCCAGGCTATGAATGCTTCAAGCATTGGAACAGCATCCATCTGCAGATTTTCTCCATGCATTTTCTTTACTTATCTTGCATCTCTAGCCTTTCCATTTTTTGTATGTCTTTAGTTTCAAGCATTTAAATTCTAGTAGATTATAGTGTTGTACTTACATTCCATTTTACTTTCTTGTCATTTACATTTATTGTCCTTACATTCCAAGTCTTATATATATATTTATATACTTTCTTGTCATTTACATTTCCAAGCATTTTACATTATGTCTTCTTTTATAGTTCTTTGTAATGTTCTTTCTTTAATTATTGTAATGAGTAGCTAAACACCTTAGCTTGGGTGTGAGGCAATTGGTGATGGTGTTAACTTAAACAAAGTGGACTTTTGTGAATTTAACAAAGTTTTATTATTCCAACTCAAGTTTTATCAAGATAACAAAACTCTTTGACAAATTGATCGTTTTGATAGTGTAATAGTGTCATGGACCTAGAGATAGGCCATTGAATAGCACGTCAAATTAAATAACATAGGAGGTAATATCGAAAGAGTTACTTGCAACGAGAGTTGTTACTTGTGTCATTTAAAATGATCCATTCTTGATAAGTTGTCGCTTTCTCAAAGGGTTAAAATGGAGTAGACTTAGAGATAAGCTATTTGGAATATACCAACTTGGGAGGTACGGGGGTTATTTCGAAAGAGTAACTTTTAACGAAGAGAATTTGTTTCGCCGTATATTTTGAGAACTCCATTCCCATCATTCCCTTATCTGGAACCTTGCTCAGAGATGAGATGGTTCATAGCTACTGGAATAATGGGATGGTGAGAGTCCGAGAGGAACGTGTCTTGAAATAGATAATAAAATCAGTTTCTGTCACAAGGATGCTGCAGCATCACTGCAGCATTGGTCCACTGGAATTTGGGTTAACATTTCACCATAAGCCTTGCACCCTTGCTTCTTTTTAAAGCTTGTTAAAGTAATCGTGTGTTAACCAACCAATCAAAATATTGCTTCAAATTCGTCATCTGAAATCATATCTTTCATCATACTTTTATTACACTTTTTAGTTCAATCTCTGTGGGACGATATCTGGTATTTTACCACTTTATTACTCGAAAGGCGACATAGTACCAATTTGTATACTTGCTTCTTGGTATTATTTCTCTCACCCTAAGGTACACAAAAGGGCCTGTCAAGTTTTTGGCGCCGTTGCGACTTTCCATTGTAAAACAAATGCTCGATGCGACTTCAGGAGGGGCTTTTACTTCTAATACCTACAATGCTGGGTATGAGATTCTCGAAAAAATTTCAACAAACAATGGACATTGGGCTGATCCAAGGGGCCAAACTCAAAGGAAAACTGCTGGAATGCATGATGTGGATGCATATACTGCATTGACAGCTCAGCTTGCTTCCATGACCAACATGCTTAAAAATCTAACTTCTGGTCAAGGAGCACAGTCGACTGTCCCTACACCTGCTTCCGCAGTTCTTTCTGTGCAATGTGTGTGTTGTGGTGGAGAGCATTCTTATGAAAACTGTCCGCATAATTCTGAATCTGTAAATTTTGTGCAAAACAGACCTGCTCCCCACTCCAACCATTACAATGCCAGCTGGAAACAGCACCCAAACTTCTCTTGGAATAGTCCATGTTTAAATCCTCCAGTTCAAAAGCAGCAAGGGAACTCCAATTTTCAAAATCAAGCAAGTAGTTCTCAAAACCAGTACAAGGGAAATTTTCAAAATAATCATCATCAGAATAATCGTAATCAAGGTTTTCAACACAATCAGCACACTCAACCACCTTTTCAAAATCAACATCATGCACCTCCACATGATGACTCAAATCTCTCTCTTGAAGCAATGATGAGAGGATTTATGAGTCAGACACAAGCAGCCCTCCGGAGTTTGGAAACACAAGTCAGTCAAATTGCACTTAATCAGAACAACAGAGCCTCAGGCACTTTGCCTAGTAATACAGAATTACCCAAGGCTCCTGGAAAAGAACATGTGAAAGCTGTCACACTTAGGAGTGGTAAAGAATTACCTGAATCTGTGGAAAAGGAGTCAACAACCAAAACAGATTTTGAAAAAACACCCAAGTCCATTCCTGATCCAGAGATTCATGTAATTCCAATACCAGAAATTCAAGAAGAAAAGCAAGATCCTAAGATCACAAGTTCAAGTCCACCTTTGACTAATCCAAAGACAACAGTTGTGATTTCACCTAATGAAACCAAGACCAAAAGCATACTGGAGCCATCTTGCTCAAAACAATCAAACCAAGCTGTGATCAAACCAGTTCCCCCTTACATTCCTTACCCCCAAAGGTTAAGAAATGAGAAGGAGGAATTGCAATTTAAAAAGTTTTTGGATGTTTTCAAAGCATTGCACATCAACATACCTCTTGTTGAAGCAATTGAGCAGATGCCCAGTTATGCCAAGTTTTTAAAAGACATATTGAGCAAGAAAAAGAAATTGAATGAATATGAGACTGTTGCCCTCACAGAAGGTTGCAGTGCTCTCTTGACCAACAAGATTCCCCCTAAGCAAAAAGATCCAGGGAGTTTCACCATTCCTTGTTCCATAGGTGGGAAAGAGGTTGGGAAGGCACTATGTGATTTAGGTGCTAGTGTCAACCTTATGCCATTGTCCATTTTCAAAAGCCTAGGCATAGGAGAGGCCAGACCTACCACAGTCACACTCATTCTAGCTGATAAGACCATTGCATATCCCAAGGGTAAGATTGAAGATGTGTTAGTCCAGGTTGACAAGTTCATTTTTCCGGCTAATTTTATCATTTTAGACTTTGAGGCTGACAAGGACATTCCTATACTTTTGGGAAGACCTTTCTTAGCTACGGGTAGAACTTTGATAGATGTCCAGAAGGGTGAGTTTACCATGAGACTACAAGACCAAAAAGTCACATTCAATGTCTTCAATTCTTTGAAATACCCTAGTGATTTAGAGGACTGCTCAAGCCTAGGTGTCATTGAGGACTTGTGTCATGAGGAGGGAGTCAAACAAGCTTGTAGGATAGAAGAGGAGGATGAGGAAGACCTGACTTTGGGAGACTTAGACAAGGAATATGATGATGATGATGATACGACCTTGGAGAAAGAGACTGTCCCTCTAGATGCTGCAGCATTTGAACTGCTGGAAAGAGATGAACAGAAGGCATTTACTTCTTCCACTATCTCACCACCTGACCTGGAGTTAAAACAACTCCCATCTCACTTAAAGTATGCCTTTCTAGGGGGAGAAGACAAATTGCCAGTCATTATTTCAGCTACCCTAGAATTGCATCAAGAGAAGAAGTTAGTAGATATGTTGAAGTTGCACACCAAAGCCATAGGGTGGACTATTGCTGATCTTAAAGGAATTAGTCCCTCTATTTGTCAACATAAGATCATCTTAGAAGACAAGAACTTCACTTCCATAGAGCCACAAAGAAGACTGAACCCTGTCATGAAAGAGGTAGTGAAAAAGGAAATTTTGAAATGGTTAGATGCAGGAATTATTTTCCCAATAGCCAGTAGTTCTTGGGTTAGTCCAGTCCAGTGTGTACCCAAAAAGGGAGGGATCACTGTCATTTCCAATGACAAGAATGAACTCATCCCTACCAGAATAGTCTCCGGATGGAGAATTTGCATGGACTACCGTAGGCTGAACAAGGCTACCCAAAAAGACCATTTTCCCTTACCTTTTGTTGATCAAATGTTAGACAGGTTGGCTGGAAAAGAGTACTACTGCTTCTTGGATGGATACTCAGGATACAACCAGATAGCCATAGCACCAGAAGACCAGGAGAAGACTACTTTCACTTGTCCTTATGGCACCTTTGCCTTCAGAAGGATGCCTTTTGGACTTTGCAATGCTCCTGCCACTTTTCAGAGATGCATGATGTCCATATTTTCTGATATGCTTGAAAAATCCATTGAAATATTTATGGATGATTTTTCTGTTTATGGTTCATCTTTTGATCAGTGTTTGGATAATTTAAAACAAAGTCTTAAAAGGTGTGAGGAGACTGACCTGGTCCTTAATTGGGAAAAGTGTCATTTCATGGTCACAGAAGGGATTGTCCTTGGTCATTTAATTTCAAAAAGAGGAGTTGAGGTGGACAAAGCTAAACTTGAAGTAATTGAAAAACTACCTGAACCAACAACTGTTAAAGGTATCAGAAGCTTTCTTGGCCATGCTGGATTTTATAGACGGTTTATAAAAGACTTTTCAAAAATTTCAAAACCTTTATGTCTATTATTACAGCATGACCAAAAGTTTGATTTCAATGATGAATGTAGAATGCATTCATCACCTTGAAGAAAGCTCTGGTAACTGCACCAGTAGTTGTTGCTCCTGAATGGGACAAACCTTTTGAGATCATGTGTGACGCAAGTGATTGGGCTGTTGGTGCTGTATTAGGTCAAAGAAAAGATAAAATTTTTCATTCCATCTACTATGCAAGCAAAACCCTAAATGAAGCTCAAATTAATTATACAACAACTGAGAAAGAATTGTTAGCTGTGGTTTTTGCCTTTGAAAGGTTTAGGTCATATTTGATGGGAGCAAAAGTCATTGTACATACTGACCATGCTGCCATTAAATATTTGATATCAAAGAAAGATGCAAAACCTAGGTTGATAAGATGGGTTTTGTTATTGCAAGAGTTTGACCTAGAGATCATTGATAGGAAGGGGACAGAAAACCAAGTGGCTGATCATTTGTCCAGGTTAGAGAAGCTTGTTGAAAGTAGGAAAGGTGGAGATATTGTAGAAACTTTCCCTGATGAAAAGATTCTTATGGTGCAAGCACAACTTCCATGGTTTGCTGATATAGCAAATTATTTGGCTTGTGGCATCATACCTTCTGATTATACTCATCTCATGCTTAAGAAATTTCTCCATGATTGCAAATTTTACTTGTGGGATGATCCTTTTCTGTTTAAACTTGGTACAGATCAATTGTTGAGAAGATGCATCCCAGAGACAGAAGCTGCAGCAATCCTGCAGCATTGCCATCAATCAGCTTATGGAGGACATTTTGGAGGCCAGAGAACAGCAGCTAAAGTGCTTCAATCAGGATTTTATTGGCCAACTCTCTTTAAAGATGCCCATAATTTTGCTCAAAGATGTAATGAATGCCAGAGAAGTGGTTCCATTTCTCGGAAAAATGAAATGCCTTTGAATGGGATCTTAGAAGTTGAGTTGTTTGATGTTTGGGGAATAGATTTTATGGGTCCATTTCCCCCTTCAAACAATTGCCAATACATTCTAGTTGCTGTTGATTATGTATCCAAATGGGTAGAGGCAATGGCATGTGTTTCAAATGATGCTAAAACTGTAGTTAAGTTTTTACAAAAACAAATTTTTACAAGGTTTGGTACCCCCCGGGCACTGATTAGTGATGAGGGTACCCACTTTATAAACAAATTGTTGAGTAAAGTTCTTGAAAAATACCTTGTGAAACACAAAGTTGCCACTGCATACCACCCACAGACAAATGGACTAGTTGAACTCTCAAACAGGGAAATTAAAGGGATTCTTGAAAAAGTTGTTAAACCAAACAGAAAAGACTGGGCTTTCCATTTAGATGATGCTTTATGGGCATACCGGACTGCTTTTAAAACACCTTTGGGTATGTCTCCATACAAGCTAGTCTTTGGAAAAGGCTGTCACCTCCCTTTGGAACTTGAACATAAAGCATATTGGGCTATAAAGGAATTGAACATGAATTTAGATGAGGCTGGTAACAAAAGAAAATTGCAACTCTGTGAGTTAGAAGAGCATAGAAACATGTCCTATGAGAATGCCAAGTTGTATAAAGAGAAAACAAAGAAGTGGCATGACAATAGGATTAGACACAGAGAGTTGAGAGCTGGCCAAAAATGTCTTTTGTTCAATTCTAGGCTAAAGTTGTTCCCTGGTAAACTTAAGTCTAGATGGTCAGGCCCATTTCTTATTCACAAGGTGTATCCATATGGGGCTGTAGACTTAGTCAATCCAGAGAACAATAGTGTGTTCAAAGTCAATGGCCAGAGAGTGAAGTTCTTCCATGATTCTGTAACATCTCCATGCTCTGTGGAGATGATCTCTCTTTGCTAAAAGCTTCCACAAAGATGGGAACTATCTTAAAGTTCCAACTCTGTGTAAATATCTCTTTTTAAAAGTCTTGTTTATGTTTCCGTATTAGTTATGTTTAATATGTTTGTTAGTGTACAACTAAAAGTCAAAGAACAAAGGCAGAACCATGTGATGCTGAATCCATGCTGCAGCATCAGAAACCCTAGGATTTTCAAGACAAATCAGCTGAATTTAGAGGGAACCGGGTATAGCAAATTTTGAATTGAATTAAGAGATAAGTACCAAAAGTGACATCAGCTTTTCATCACCTGGAGAAGAGTACACCTCTCTCCTAGGTGATGATTAGTTTTTGTACCTAAAGATGCTTCTATGATGTCCTTTTTGTACTAATCTTAAAATTATCCATTGGATAATACCCATTAACAACCTGGTTCCATCTTTTTAAAAATACTCAAGATCAAACCCACCTCCATCCAAAAACTGACTTTTCAGTTTCCTCCTTTCCAAAAATCTACCTTCTACAATCAAACCCACTCCTCTTCCCTCTCATTCTTTCCAACGACCGAACAACTCTCAAGAACCACCATCTTCTTCCCCTTTTCTCAGTGATTCAACCTGTCAACCTGTATCATGGCAAAGATGAAGAAAGCCACGGCTCGAAACCCTAATAGTGAAGGAAGAAGACGAAGCTCACGAACCAGGGCTGTCGAGCAAAGCCCGAAAGCGAACAACCCTCGACCTACAACGGTTTCGGAAGACAACTCCAGCCCTGCACAAATTCGACCATTCCTCCACATTCTCACTCCGCAGACCCTATTCCCTAATACTTCTGACATCGAGGGTTCTCTAATGGCTGAAAGAAAAGAAATTTCGGAAACAGGGGAGAAAGAGGTCGCTATTGTGGATACACCACCAACACTCAACCCTCTTGCTATCATCGTGTACAAGGATGCTTCTTCAACCCTCTCATCAACTCAGACACCGAAGGTATCCACTGGTCCCTCTGAAACTTTGGTTGAGGGATTATTCACTTCTTGTTCTGAGGACAATGTCGATGAACCTATTTCATCAACAAAAGTCGACATTTCCCTCATTCAATCACACACCAAGGATGCACAACCCTTTGGCTTTCTACAAACTAATGGAGATTTGGCCACAGCCATCTCCAGTAGAATAGCTATTGAGGACCCATTGGAGGAGATAAACACTGAGACTTTGTCCAAACCTGCTGAGTTTGACAATACAAGTCTTGAGGACCTCTTTGGTGATGATGATGATGTACCTGTGGTTAAGTTGATCACCAAGAAAAAGAAGAGACCATTAGGGAAGATTTATGCCACTAGGTCTAGAAGTGAGATTCCTACTGCACCTGAAGTCCAGGAACCCACACCAAAGAAGAGAAGGACAGTGAGATTTGAGGATGATGAGGATGATTTAGAACTCTTAGAGACCAACTGTCATGCTGCAGCATCTGTGCAGCATGAACAGACTGTGAAAGAAAAGGGTAAGAAAGCCAAGGAAACTACTGTGTTTGTTACTAGACCAGAAATGCCACACAAGGGATTTAGCTCTAAGGCTGCTGCTAGGATGTGGAGAAAGCATCACACTAAGGTGGGATTGCCAGATAAGGGGTTTGATGAACAAAGCCTAAGGGAATTCCAATTTATTGGAGATGTAGTCGATACCCATGGACTGGAAAAGGTTTGTGAGGTCTATTCCTCATATAACCTCACACTGATGAGAGAGTTTTATTGTGAGATTTCTGTCACGCCTTCACCAAAAATCAAAATCAGGGGGGTCACTTTCAAGCTCACAGCTAGGCAAATCAATGAATTCTTAAACCTCTCACCACCTAAGAACACCGAATACCACAAGATGATGGTCAAGACCACTCCACAAGACCTGGAAGAAGCCTCTGCATTACTGGGAAAACCAAAAGCAGAATGGGAACATCACAGTAACTTCATGCTTAAGACATTTAAGGCTTCTAACCTCACTGCCAATTCTAATGTATGGAACAATCTTGTCAAACATTCCATTGATCCTACCACACATGATGGAACCATCTCTGTGGATAGGATGCTTTTATTGTACTGTCTCATTACAGGAAGGAGCATAAATCTGGGAAGAATCATGCTCAACAGCATTAGGGAGTGTGCAACAAGGAAGAGGGGCAAGCTGTACTTTCCAGGACTACTCACAAAGATGTTGGTAAAGGCTGGAGTTCCACAGTACAAGGATGACCTTATTGTGAAGGAGCAGAGGGAGAGATGGCAGATAGATATGAAGGCAGTGACTAGGCTGAGCAACAGGAAGGAGAAGCCTGTTGAGGCTGCAGATTTGTTGACATTGGTACAAGATCTTCTGGCCCAGAACACTGCTGTGATGGAAGCCATGAACAAGCAAAGGACTGAAGGTTTGGAGAAAATGGAGAGACTAAGGGAGGAGTTGATTGCGGTTGCTAAAGGAAAGAGGAAGGTAGGAGAAGGGTATGGAGCTGAGAGGCAGATCGCAGTGCTGAAGAAGATGCTGAAGGTCAAAGATGAAAGGATCAAGGCATTGGAGGAAGAAAATGAGAAGTTGATTACAGATGCTATTGTCAGTTCAGGTGCTGCAGCATCCAAGGATGCTGGACAACCCTCCACAGATTCCACAGAAGATCATTAGCCTACTCCCATGGGAGTGGGACAGGTCCATATCATTCCCTTTTGCTCCATTTTCTTCATTTTTATGTCTGGGATTTGTTTTTCTATTTTTAGGATTTATTTTCATGCATTTGGGATCATGTTCTGTTAGTTAAATGTACTTGCATAGCCTAAATAAAACATGAAGTACACATCACAATTCTAGGATTTATTTATGCTAGAACTAGCCGTGTAATTACTTGGGACACAATTTGGTGCACAATTCACTCATATCACATCAAAATGCCAAAAAAGCCATACACTTTATTCCATTTTTATCCACCCAAAGTCAATACACTCTTTCATCCTATACAATGAGGACATTGTAAGATTTTTAGTTTGGGGTGGGGGTGTCTAAAAATGGCAAGAGCAAAGCTCTATACATTCTGAAAAAATGCCATGGACACACAATCAAAACACCACAAATGTTCCATAGGGGCAGGTGTATGCATGCAACAAAAAGAGCACAAAAAGTGCCAAAATTTGAAAAAATTTCATGCTGATGCATGGGGTGAGAAAAGGCAAGGTGAGGAAAATCAAGCGCCAAAAAGAGAGAAACACATTCCACCTATGGCCCTATCAAAATGTGATGTGAATTGTGTAAACCATAACAAAGAGAATGCTAGGCTAGCATATGGTTCATAATAGCAAATAGGATGGTGTGTGATCACTTTTGTATTATGAAAGGCTATGCTATATATTATTGACACTTTCAAACTCATGATGTGCACTTAATGCCATCCTTTTGCATAAATTTCTTAGAATTGAGTCTTTTCTTTTCTTCTTTGTTTTGCTTGAGGACAAGCAAAGTTTTTAGTTTGGGGTGGTGATAAGTACTCACTTTTGAGTACTTAAGCACGTTGTTTTTATCATTTTAGATTAGATTTTACACTTTATAATCCCAACCTTGAGTCATTTTGGTTATTATTTTCCACTTTCTTGATTTGGAGCTTAAGATATGGATTTGTATACAAACATGGGTTGTATAGGCTAAAGTTGATGTAATTTGCAAACTCTGGATGATACAGGTCAGTGCTGCAGCATCTCAACAGCATTGAAAGTGCAGGGAGAATTGGAAGTTGATTAAAGAGGAGTGGATAAAGCATTTCTATGGACCATTGGACAGTACTTTTGCCAGCTGTTTATCTGATAATTAGCTGTATTATTCCTTTGTATGGTACCTTTTGTTGTAAAACTATAACATTAGTACCTTAATTTAGTTAGATTAACCCTTTTTGGCCCCTCTCTATTTCCTATAAATAGAGTGATCTTGGGGCATCAATAGAGAACTTATCTTAGCTTATCCTATCATCACCAATCACTCATCCATGAAGCCTCCTTCACCATCGATCATCAGATCATCATTCCATCTTTGAAGACACTTTTGTAGTTACTTTTAATCATCTCCAATTCTCTTTTATATTTAGTAATCTTTTAGTTTAATCATCTTGTTCTTCATATTTGCTTTCATTTCTTCATCATGTTCTTTGATTTCTTCATGTTGTTATGTTGTTTGTAATCGTTGGTATAGCATAATCGTTTTATTTTCATTCATCTTGGAACTGGACCGAACCTCAGTTCTAAGGTTTTCTGGAAATTTCCAGGAAATATGCATATGTTCATATGGTGTTCTTCGTGTTCTTCATGTGTTCTTCGTAAACCCAGGCTATGAATGCTTCAAGCATTGGAACAGCATCCATCTGCAGATTTTCTCCATGCATTTTCTTTACTTATCTTGCATCTCTAGCCTTTCCATTTTTTGTATGTCTTTAGTTTCAAGCATTTAAATTCTAGTAGATTATAGTGTTGTACTTACATTCCATTTTACTTTCTTGTCATTTACATTTATTGTCCTTACATTCCAAGTCTTATATATATATTTATATACTTTCTTGTCATTTACATTTCCAAGCATTTTACATTATGTCTTCTTTTATAGTTCTTTGTAATGTTCTTTCTTTAATTATTGTAATGAGTAGCTAAACACCTTAGCTTGGGTGTGAGGCAATTGGTGATGGTGTTAACTTAAACAAAGTGGACTTTTGTGAATTTAACAAAGTTTTATTATTCCAACTCAAGTTTTATCAAGATAACAAAACTCTTTGACAAATTGATCGTTTTGATAGTGTAATAGTGTCATGGACCTAGAGATAGGCCATTGAATAGCACGTCAAATTAAATAACATAGGAGGTAATATCGAAAGAGTTACTTGCAACGAGAGTTGTTACTTGTGTCATTTAAAATGATCCATTCTTGATAAGTTGTCGCTTTCTCAAAGGGTTAAAATGGAGTAGACTTAGAGATAAGCTATTTGGAATATACCAACTTGGGAGGTACGGGGGTTATTTCGAAAGAGTAACTTTTAACGAAGAGAATTTGTTTCGCCGTATATTTTGAGAACTCCATTCCCATCATTCCCTTATCTGGAACCTTGCTCAGAGATGAGATGGTTCATAGCTACTGGAATAATGGGATGGTGAGAGTCCGAGAGGAACGTGTCTTGAAATAGATAATAAAATCAGTTTCTGTCACAAGGATGCTGCAGCATCACTGCAGCATTGGTCCACTGGAATTTGGGTTAACATTTCACCATAAGCCTTGCACCCTTGCTTCTTTTTAAAGCTTGTTAAAGTAATCGTGTGTTAACCAACCAATCAAAATATTGCTTCAAATTCGTCATCTGAAATCATATCTTTCATCATACTTTTATTACACTTTTTAGTTCAATCTCTGTGGGACGATATCTGGTATTTTACCACTTTATTACTCGAAAGGCGACATAGTACCAATTTGTATACTTGCTTCTTGGTATTATTTCTCTCACCCTAAGGTACACAAAAGGGCCTGTCACTAGCGAAAGAGGATAATGTCATAACGTTATCGGAGATTCGCGTGGATAACAATCGATGCGTTGAAGAACCGGAGGCCATTTTAGAAAGAGAAACGAAAAGTCATTTACAATGCATTTACACAATAATGTCATTTACTCATGTACATAACTCCGAACATGAAATCTTATTTGTATACGTAAATCATCTAAACGTATAGCTTGCGAATTTGAAATGTCACATGGGTTTGGATTTCGAAATAGTATTATCTGAATAATACAATCTTGGTGTAAAAATACAAAAACGCTAATGAAGATAACAAATAATTATATAAATATAGTTGGTATATTTCTTTGAAACATGTGTACTTCTTCTGAATTCTGTTGGAGGATCAACTAGTATTGTATTTTAGCACAAAATCTTTACAATCGATCAAACTTTCTAAGTCGCCAGGTCAAGTACACGCATACGCCTTTGGGTTGACATTACCTAGTCACATCTGACATAGGCATTCTTGTGTTCTCGTAAGTTGAACATGTTCTAATTTGAATACAATCCCAATACATACATAATTACATATAGTGAGATCGTGGTTCTCTCCAATGGCTAGGATTAAAAGGTTATAATTTGAATAAAATCCCTATACATAATTACATATAGTGAGATCGGGAGAGAACCCTGAAAACAGAAAGAACTGAAGAACTCATCCAAGTCGTTATATTAAGATGATCCAATGGTTAGAATTAAAAGGGTGATTATAACCACCTTTTAAAAAAAATCTCACTCTGTTTTTTAAATAAAAAATTGACGAAATATAACAAATTGAAGCAAAACAAATTACACCAAAAATCGATCATTTTATTATTTTTAATTTGACATCCATTTTTAATGGTTCTTTGGTTCTCTTTTTATTTCAAGATTCTTCCTTGATCTTAACTCTCTCTCTCTATCTCTCTCTCTCTCTCTATATATATATATATATATATATGTACTATATATATATGTACTATATATATATATGTACTATATATATATGTACTATATATATATATGTACTATATATATATATGTACTATATATATATGTGTGTGTGTGTGGAGTAAGGCTAATTGCATCCTATATATTACTAAATGTACCTATGCCTAATAATTTTCTCTTCACAGTCATCAACATCAAAACATGCTTCTTACATTCCCAATGCATAATTTAATCTGATCCTGATATTAAAAAAAGGTATAAATAACATCGCCATAATTTAATCTGATCCTGATATAGGGTTGGGTTCCGATGAGAAGTGTCAAACTTGGTGTGTTAGAAAGTGATGATGATGATTGAAAAAGACGATGAATATGCTGAAGGCTTGATGACTTCGTATATTGATTGAGAGAAAAGTAAACGTACAATATGAATGTAAAAGAACAACTTAACCTAGACTAAAGAATACAAGGGAATATATACATAGACTCTATAGGCCCATGAGCATGGGATGAGCCTTATACATTTATATACACTAACATCCCCCCTCAAACTCAATCGGGAGAAGAATGAGCCAGATGGAGTTTGGAAACTAGATCTCGAACCGTCCTGGTAGATGAGCTTTAGTGAAAATGTCGGTTGGTTGATCAATAGTGGAAATGGGAAGAAGCTGAATAGTCTGACGAGTCACGTGTTGACGAACAAAGTGACAGTCAATTTCAATATGCTTCGTTCGCTCGTGAAAAACGTCATTATGAGCGATCTGAAGAGCACTGTTGTTGTCACACCATAAAGGAGTTGGAGAATGTTGAGGTGCCCCCATGTCAGAGAGTAGCCAGCGTAACCACACAAGTTCTTGAGTCGTGTCAGCTAGTGCTCGATACTCAGCTTCAGTACTGGATCGAGCAGTCAGAGATTGTTTCTTGCTCCTCCAAGAGATGAGGGAGTCTCCAAGAAAGAAACAGTAGCCGGTAGTGGAGCGACGGTCAGTAATGTCACTGTCCCAATCAGCATCAGAAAATCCTCGCAAAGTCAAAGAGGATGCATATGAAAAATGAAGATCGTGAAACATGGTCTCCTTTAAATATCGAAGGATGCGAAGGACAGCAACATAATGATCTGAACAGGGTGCAGACATAAACTGACTGACTGTATGGACAACATAGGCAATGTCAGGACGGGTCACTGTCAGATAGACAAGGGACCCTACTAGCTGTCGATACAAGGTAGGATCACGCAGAGGAGGTCCAGCATTCGAAGCCAAATGAAGGTTGTGCTCAAGAGGAGTGGATGCAGTTTTGTTGTCCGTAAGCCCAACTTTTGACAAGAGATCGGAGGTGTATTTGGCTTGACAAAGATAAATTCCCGAGGAATCTGATATCACCTCAAGACCAAGAAAATAGTGTAAAGCACCAAGGTCCTTCATCTCAAAACAGGAGCTGAGAGACGTCTTGAGATGAGCTATGCCAGTAGAGTCACTTCAGTAATAATCATATCATCCACATACAACAGAAGTAAGATTGTACCAGCCTCAGTGGTCCGAGTAAACAGTCCTGAATCGTAGTTGCTGGGTGCAAAACCCAGAGAGATGACTGTGGAACTGAACTTCTCAAACCAAGCTCGCGGAGCTCGCTTGAGTCCATAAAGGGCCTTCCGAAGACGACAAACATGACCTTGTAGAAGTCGAACGCCTAGGGGAGGTGTCATGTAGACTTCCTCAGATAAGTCACCGTTCAAGAAGGCATTCTTAACATCCATCTGAAAAAGAGTCCAATGTTTTGTAGCTGCAATGGCTAGAAGACTGCGAACTGAAGTGACACGAGCAACAGGTGCAAATGTCTCCTCATAATCAATACTGTACTCTTGATTGAAGCCCTTGGCCATAAGGCGAGCTTTATACCGATCAATGAACCCATCAGATTTTGTCTTGATTTTGAACACCCATTTGGAGTCAATGGGTGACTTGTCCGGTGGAAGAGGGACAGATTCCCATGTCTAGGCTTTGTCAAGAGCCTGAAGTTCCTCATCCATAGATTTCTGCCAATCAGGGTTAGAGGAGGCTTCCTTGTAGGAAGTAGGTTCGTGATTTGATAGCAGAGTAGCATAAACATGATAATCACGGAGATGATAAGGAACTTGTCTTACCCGATCTGATCGTCTAACATTCTAAGATTGAGACGTTCCAGGAGCCAAAGACTCAACAGGCACCTCAGATGTTGGTTGTGCGGATGGAGCAGATGATTGATGTTGATCAGAAAAACTGGTAGAGGCAGACTGTGTAGGGGAAGGAGACTCGGAATGGGAGGTAGATTCAGAAGGTGATGGAACAACAGGTGGAGGCGTTATGATGTTAGATTGGAGTGAGTCCAATGAAACGGAAGCATCAGTGAAGAACGGAGTGGTGAAGTTAGGAGACTCACGAAACTTGGATATAGAAGAAAAAGGAACATGTTCCCAGAAGGTAACATGACAAGATATATGTAGACGCTGGGAGATAGGATCCCAGCAGCGATAACCTTTGTGCTCAATACCATATCCAAGGAAGCAGCAAAGTCTGGAGCGAGGTTCAAGTTTGGTATGTTCATGAGGTTGTAACTTAACAAAACAAGCACTACCCCAAACTTTTAGAAGTTCATAGGCAGGGGAGATCTCATAAAGAGCCTCGTAAGGAGACTTATTCTTAAGAGTAGGAGTAGGATGACGATTGATAATATAAACTGCAGTGAAAGCAGCTTCCCCCCAAAACCGTTCTAGACATTTAGCATAAATGAGAAGAGTATGAACCGTATCAAGTATATGACGGTGTTTTCGTTCGAGACGACCATTTTGAGGAGATGTTCCAGGACAGGAGTACTGAGAGAGAGTCCCCTAAGATTGAAGAAAGGAGAGAAGAGAGGACTCTTTGTATTCCATAGCATTATCAGCTCTAAGAATCTTTATAGATTTCGAGAATTGAGTGTGAATCATCCGAGCAAACATAATATAAATTTTAGGTAGCTCCGAACGATGTTTCATGAGATATATCCATGTGAAACGAGTATGATCATCAATAAAAATAACAAAATATCGAGCACCGCCCATGGATTGATGTGGTGCTGGTCCCCATACATCAGAATGAATAAGATCAAAAGAGGAAGTAGAATTAAATTCATTTGATTCAAACGATAAAGCATGATGTTTTCCCAATTTGCAAGATAAACAAGAAATACTGTCAGACGACACACAATTTCCTAACATCCCTAAACTAGCTAACGATTTTATTCTGGCTAGTGATAAGTGACCTAGCCGGGCATGCCACAAATCGAAAGAAGAAATGCTGGAAACTAAGGCAACAAGACTTGGAGAGGGTAATGGAAGACGAAGATAGACCACTTCAATCATCCGTCCAACTTTACGGCCGAGTCCAAGGATCTGCTTGGTCTTTGGATCCTGTACAACACAACCAGAAGAATGAAATAAAATGATGAAATTAGATTCGAGAAGTTGCGCAATCGAAACTAAGCTTAGAGATAGTTTCAGAACATTTAGAACATCCGGTAATTGTATATGAGGAGTGGAGACATTTCCACTAAAGGATACCGGTAGGCCAGTGTTGTTAGCAGTTCTTACTGACGTAAAATGCTGAGGTGGTTTCTTAGAAACGAAACCATCAGTGGAAGGTGTCATATGATTGCAACACCCAGAGTCAAAAAGCCATAAGTTACCTGATGCAGCTGAGTGTGGAGAATTCATACCCAGAGCACCAGACATGATCTGTTCCATGAGTTCCTAATTGCGACGCATCAGTTCCATTAGATCAGATGAGGAGACTGGAGAAACCTCATTATCAGCAATAGTAGACCCAGCAACAGCGTGAGTCCGGTTCTGAGGGCCAGTGTGCTTTGAGGTCTTCGGGCAGTCAGACTCATAATGGCGCGGATGAGTGATGCCACACCTACGGCACTTGCGAATAGGACAATCAAGAAGAAGATGAGCAGTAGAATGGCAAAAGGCACACTCAGATGTGTTCGTCTTTCCCACAGGTTTGGAATGGTTGTTGTTGGTCCATTTGCCTTTGGACTTGGGATGAGACGTGTAAAGAACGCTATCAGTAGCTGGCATCGGTGATCGCATGTGAAGACGAGTTTCTTCACTTAGTAATTCGGATATGGCTTCTTCAAGAGTAGGTAGTGGCTGCCTATGAAGAAGAGAAACACGAACATTCTCAAATTTATCAGTAAGACCCATCAGAATGGTGATCAAGTGTAGCTGGTTGAAGTAGGCAGTGAATTGTTGAGCTGTTTCATCAAAGATTTGTGGAGCTCCAAGACTAATATGATCTCTGAGAGACTGCCTTTCAGAGATACAAGAGTTGACAGATTGATCAGGAAGCTGGCGTTTGTTCTGAAAGGTGGTCCACAGTTGATACTGATGAGATAGGCCCGATGACGTGTACCGCTTGACAAGAAAATCCCAGAGACTTTTGGCGGTGACATAGCCAAGAAACTGTTGATTGATCTCAGGAGTATTGGAGGCATTAATGAAACCCAGAATACGAGCATTATTGATGTCCCACTCATTCATGCGTTTTGCAAAATCAACAACATTCTCAGCTTCTGCCTGAACTGGAAGTTTGGATGCACCAGTAACATAGGTGTAAAGCCCATAGGATTTTAGCAGAATTGTCATATGATGATGCCACATAATGTAGTTGCTACCATTGAAAACAACCGAGATGGGATTTGAGTGACTGAGATTGGCAGCCATGGATGTGACAAGGAACGGTTCACTGAGAGTGGTAGGGTGTGCGACCGGTAGGATTGACCGGTATGAAACGACCGGTATGGACCGGTTAGGGTGAGCGACCGGTATGGACCGGTAGGGGTGATCGACCGGTATGGACCGGTATTATCGACCGGTATACGGCTAGGGTTTTCGGCGATGGCGACTGTCGACTAAAACTTTGGAGGCGACGACAAAATCGTGGTTTGAAGGCGGCGACGACAACTGTTGACTAAAAAGAATAGTAAATCGATGAACAGTAAATCGATGAACAGTACCGATGAACAATACTGATGAATAGTGTCGATGAATAGTACCGATGAACAGTAACCGATGAATAGTACCTATGAACAATAACCGATGAATAGTGAAATTAATTAATAGTGAAATCGATGAATAAACCTATAGCTCTGATACCATGTTAGAAAGTGATGATGATGATTGAAAAAGACGATGAATATGTTGAAGGCTTGATGACTTCGTATATTGATTGAGAGAAAAGTAAACGTACAATATGAATGTAAAAGAACAACTTAACCTAGACTAAAGAATACAAGGGAATATATACATAGACTCTATGGGCCCATGAGCGTGGGCTGAGCCTTATACATTTATATACACTAACATGGTGAGAAGCATGGAAAGTGGTTATCAACCGTTGGATAAGAAATGGACGAACATCAGGATGAGATGCATCGAGATACACCAGATCAATTCCCTTTAAAGATGCAATTCATGGGAGGGTATTTGATTAAAAGTAATCAACGGCTTAAAACCACTTCTCCCCAAAAATAACACTTCTCACATGATCCCATGCATTTATATATATGTGTATATATGTATATATATATATATATATATATAGAGAGAGAGAGAGAGAGATGTTCAAAGGAAAACCTCAAAAAATGGAAAACTGAGAAACACCCTGGTAGTCATTCATCTGGACAGTATGTACTTGTGCATACAAGTAAATTAAGGTGTTTTTTGGTTTTATGCACTTGTGCATGTTAAAAATTTACTTGTATGCACAATACATACCGTCCAGATGAATGACTATCAGAGGGTTCCTCAGTTTTCCCTTTTTTTTTGAGGTTTTCGCTTGAACATGAGCATATATGTGTGTGTTTGTGTGTGTTTTGAATTATTTATTATAACCATTATGCAATCAAGAAAAGAATCAAGTAAGGTATGGCATTTAATTAGTAGGATATGATATAATATGATGATATGCGAAAGGGTTAGCTTTTTTCAATATAGTGGAATTTAAGTGAAGGCTCATCATCACCTTTGACCATTTTCATTTTTGGGTTTTGTCATAGATTTATGAGTACCTCTTTTTTTTTTTTTTTTTTTTTTTTACTTTTCCCAATTTATAAGCAAAGCATTGGCACCTCAAAAGATGTGTTCATATTTTTATGAGTAAATTTTAATTTTGGTCCTTGAAATTTAGTGAAAAGTTTGTAAATAGGATCTGAATTTCATAAGTTCAAAAATGATCTTTCTGGTTTTTATTTTGGTTTAAAAGTGGCCATTGGTCTTAACTCTATTGATTTTTTCCGTTAAAGCAAAAGGACATTTCAGTCAGCGAAAGGACATTTCAGTCTTTTCATCATTTTTTAAAATAACACAATATTTGTTTTATATTTTGTATTTTATTTTGTTATAAAATCTCTCTCAATCTAAAATTTGTTATTTTTTAAAAGACTGAAATACTCCTTACTCTAATAGAGAAAATAAATAGAGTTAAAGACCAAGCATCATTTTATAGAGCAAAATGAATGATTTCTAGACTTATCAAAATTTAGTCTCACTTTTAGATTTTTCACTAAACTTCAAGGACCAAAATCGGAATTTACTCTTTTTTTATTTAAGTTTGTTTTAATATTAAGCTTTTATTTAAAAATAAATGGTTACAATTTAGTAAATTTTTTATTTTATCATTAATCATTATACACGAATCTTTGAAAATTAATAAGATAAAGATGTAAGTGTAAATAAAAATATAATAATTATTAAGTGTAAATTTCTAATTTAATTTAAAATGTAATAAGTATACATTTTAAAGAATGTGTGTGATTTTTTATAGTAGATGTTTGTTTTAGAACGAAGAAAAATCATGTTTTTTCCAATATTTCTCTATTTGTTTAAAAAATAATGGCAAAAAGTTGATTACCGACAACTCCAATTGATCTTATACGAAACCCGCATCCAAAGACATCAATGTGAGATGATATTTTTGGCTCAATCAGCAGCTGAGGCCAGCGTGGGGAGTGCACAAGCTCAAACCCCATACCTATTTTATATTTGGACAAAGTCACCTTACCCTTTTACCTATTGTATAATATTTTATAGAGTGAATTGCAAATTTGGTCCCTGTGGTTTGTTGTTTTTCTCACATTTGGTCCCTACAAAATTTTTATTGGAAGAAACTCCCTATGGTATGCAAAAGTGCTCGGATTTGGTCCCTATGTCTAACGCCGTCAGACTCTCTCCTGTTAAATCCCTACATGTGCCTTGCACATGAGGGCATTTTTGTCATTTAATTTATCTTTTTTGTTTTTCATTAAAACAATAGACCAGAGGGACTGAACTTGCAATTCACTCTATTTAATATTATATATATATATATATATATATATATATATATATATAGAGAGAGAGAGAGAGAGAGAGAGAGAAAGTATATGATATATATATATATATATATATCGTCTCCGGCCACCTATCCCGCTCCCCCTGAAAACTGTCGGCCACCTCTCCCACCCCATTGTGCATCGAACCATACCATCTTCTCCGACCAAAAAACCCAACTCCGGTCATTTTTTCCGACCAAAATCTCAACTCCGGTCATTTTCTCTGGCTAAAAATATAATCTCTACCACCACATACAAACTCAATAAACCACCTTCGGCCACCACATACAAACACAATAAACCACGATAAACTCAAATAACTCAACCGCTGACTAAAACTCATCCATCTATGAAGTTAAACTCAAACTCAAATCAACATAAAACTCAGACTCAAATCAAAATGAAAACTCAAACTTATAATCAAAACCAAAACTAAAACTCAAACTCAAATCAAAATCAAATACAAACCCAACAGCCACCGCCATCGAGCTCTGTAACACCCTCAAATATGAAAATAGCAACTTATTAAAAAATTTCTAAATACATCAATAAATACTTCAAACTACAAACATAAATTGAGAATTAACTTCAACGCTCACGTTCATCCTATACATTCACTCTATGAAAAGGACATGTGTTACTGAGCCCAATAACAGTTACTAACTCCAACCTGCGGAAGACTTCACCGACTACTCACTCTTGCATAAAGCTAAGGCTCAATCCTCATTGCACTTGTTAGAACCGAAACCCCAACTGGAACCTGATGCACATGCCGACAAATAAAAGGTTAGGCTTAACGCCTAGTGAGCTCAAGAGTTTTAACAGGAATGAACAAATATTTAAAAGACAGGAAATCAGTTGTAAAGCAAGATCCTTCGAAATATTATACTTCAAAATGGAAACTACACATTTTCCCATAATATACACTTTTAAAGACAATACTTCCCAAACATGCATTTCTTATAAAACGATGCAACCCGTAACTCACCCAAAACGGGGTCATAGTTCGATACTCAAATGTGCTAAAATGTAAATAGTACTTCATATCCCAAAGCACCCCAAAACACGGGTAGGACATAATACTAGACCCTTAAATAACGGAAAATAATCCAGATAAATATGATACGCCATTAAAACATGGAACTGAATCTCAATACTCATGCGACCATAAAATGGAATGAAATCCAAATATTAAAACGTGGACAATTAAATATCCAAAATACGAAGGGCCGACGACGGGGGCTACCCGTATCCGTTGAGAGTGGAGGAACACAAAAGTATGTCACTCATACAACGTTAATCGTATGACACTTTACGACACACAAGCCCAAGTGTCCCTACGACTCCCTTCAAGCTACACCAAAGAGTCAGCTGACCTTAGCGAAATATTAACGAGAATACTGCTCAAAGGCCCGGCCCAAAGGGGATACAACCATGGCATTGCCCCACCTGGCGGAGGTCCCAAAACGCCCATCAAAAGACTACTCCAACGCCATGATAGCACAACCCGGACTCAGCCCTCCTAGTGTACAACTTGAAAGGACAAGGTCAAAACCCATGAGTCCCGGAGTCCAACCCCGTACCACCCAAATGACCATCAAATAAGACTGACTTACGTGCCTATGGATCCAATGCAACACAGTCTAAAATTACACGACCATACCTTAATGACAACAGCACTCGAGCCTGTAATTATAAATATGCAATAAAATGCATTAAGATGTAAGCCATGAAATGGGACTCTACATCGAGCCAGTAAACCCGGACAAATGTCCACAAGACTCTTTTAAGCCAACACCGAGCTAAAATGCTCAAAATCTATTTGACCAATACTCAATGGTCCCCCAACTAATGAAATGTCTTTAAATAATGTTTACGAAGACACATACCTCAAAGACGAGATTAACCCAAAACTCAACGCGTAATTGGACCTAAGGTTTTCCAAAGGATTTAAGAATGCAAATACACCAAAATGCTTATAACATGAAATAGACTCCATTTGTACAAAATCCTCGAAGATGCATAAATCATAAGATAAATCTTACTTGTACAAAATCACTAAGACTACGTAAATCATGCTATTTAGTCGTCGAAATGTTCAAAACCCAATATAAGCATTTTAAGAGGTTAACACAACCCAAGTTTACTAAATATGAAAACTTACCAAAATACTCACTCTTTGACATATAACCAAGTAAAACATATTTTTACTTCAAAATCCACAAAACTTATCAGTAGTTAACCATTTTATATAAAACACTTTAAAATAAACATTTTGGTATGTACACCGTTTTCATAAATCAACTTGAACTCACCTTGCTAGATTTAGCCTAAATTTAGATTTCACCCAACGAGCTCTTTTGAAGGGCGCTTGAATCCTCAAGCCGAAAACTTTCAAAACCTAGATCCAAACACTCCAAACCATAAATATCCACAATCAACCACATAGAAACATTTCTCAACATTATATACCAAAATCCTAAACGAGATCAAAACCCTAGTTTCTCCAAAACTAACAAATCCGATATTTGATAAACCCAACACTAGAGAAACATCCGAAGAATATTTATAACCTTAACTCAAAGAAGCTTACCATTAAAGATGGAGAGACTTTCCGAAGACACCCAATCCAACTCTTCGACCCGAGCTCCCACACTTTGAACTTGACGAGGAAGATGAAGATGAAGGTTTTGTGGGTTATCATCCCAGCTAGTTAGATGAAGGTTTGAGCAGGGAAACCCCTCAAAATAGGTAAGGGTTCGACATTTGAGGTTTGGGAGAGAAAAGGGAAGAAGTTTTAGGGTTTGGGATTGAGAGGAATGAGGCTAATGGCTGAAAAATCGGCTTTTAGCTTCACAGTGCGTCACGCGGGTTATGCCGCGACCTTAAGTCGCGGCATAAGTCGCCTATTTTCTTAGAACTCACTTTCAGTGAGTTACGCGACTTGTGCCGCGATCCCAAGTCGCGCCATAACTCGCGACAGCCCAATTCTCGGTTTTCTCGCGTCTTCTCACCTGATTCTATCCTCGATGATTCCATAGAAAAAATCATCTGATTTCCCAACACCTTTACGTTCCAAAAGCCAAAAGACTCCCGAACTATCACTAAAGGAAGTCTCCAAATTCCGGGTGTTACAATCCTCCCAACCTTAGAAGAGATTTCGTCCTCGAAATCTGACACCTACTAAACACCCAATACTGCCTTCCACGAGATAGATTGATTCTTTACCCAACCAGAGGGCTTCCACCATCCTTGCCTCATGCACGACCCGATTACAACTCAATTCCAAAATCCAGAAAATCTTGTCGAGGATGGGACGAACATCGAGTCCCTATCGACTACCTTACCACCCCTAAGATCTCGGTTGTCTCCCAACCTTAAATGATCATTACTATCTCCGGGGTAGTTTGTGACCCCAACTTCTCGACAACCAAAACACTTCAAATTCACACGATTCTGAACCCAAAGCCAAGAATCGTCAACGAACTCTCAAAATCCTTAATTTTTCAACTGGTCCAATCCTAAGGCTAATAAAGTTGTCCTCCCAAGGCGCACTAATGCGTCCTTCAAGCAACTGGTTACCCCAGAGTTGGTCATCGCTCAATTCCGATTCCAAGCACAACCTTACAACATTCCTTTAATAGAACCTTTATCATCATAGGAATGCTTATACCCATCGGTACTTGCTCATCAACACCTAATCTTCTTTCAAATTTCCATCACCGAAAGGTCATTATTTCCCATGATCCAACCGGGATACTTCCGAACATTCCAAGATCTTTTGACTTCAAGAAAACAAGTCGACACTTAGGACTAAACGGTGACCTCAAAGACGTGGGCATCCCACCCAAAATTTCAACCCAAACGGATTGTCGCACCAAGGTTGACTCCTAACAGAAAGCTAGAACTCCAAGTCTCACATTTCTAAGAGACCGATCACCAAAATTTCCTTTAATCGCGGAACCCGCTAAAACGGTACACCATCAACACAAACCATGATGTCACACCGACGAGCAGTCCACCAAAAAGAACCCAATTTATGCGCAGGTAATCACATAAGATCTTATCCCGCATGTTTACCGAAGTATAAAATCACACCTTAATTAACTAGGAAGGCTTAAATCTACTACCTCCATTAATCAAGCGCGCACAGATTCGAAAACCCAAGTCCAAAATTCAAGACTGGTCGCAAGTCAGATCATCTGACGTTTCGACTCCTAAGGACTCCCTTAGTCCCTAATTACAACTCCTTTCACGGCAGGGGTTTAAATCTATAGGCCTAATAAGTTCAAGTTTTTTTTCCAACCAGTAAGCCAAATTTGAAATTCATAAAACTTTCAAATACATAAGCTTTTTAACACTTAAACGTGCGGTGAAAATACACTACCGATCACTCGATAGGTTTCAAAATTGATTACCCACACAGCGCATATGAAACCATTTCCAAAACTCATTTGTTCAGTATTTAAGTTAATGAGGACAATAAAAAACATGCGCAACGATTTACCCATAATTGTGAAAATAGGTTCCTGCACCACCACATGTGCAATAAATGTTTGTACAACTCCAAAGGAGAGATTCACAAATTAACTTTAAACTTCTGACTCTTTAACCCATAAGACATGGTGGCATAAAATCATCAACAACCCCTTGCGCACCAGTTCATTTCCCCAAAGCCAGGTAAAATGATGGGAATGCAAATAAAATCTCGAATCGAGTTCAAAGCTTTAAGTTGAATAGGTAAACACATTTGACCCAACAGAAACTCCAACGACAAGGATGCCGCTAAAACCTTAAATGCATTTCGGAAAATTTCACCAAGTAAAACATATTTTTACTTCAAAATCCACAAAACTTATCAGCAGTTAACCATTTTATATAAAACAGTTTAAAATAAACATTTTGGCATGTACACGGTTTTCACAAATCAACTTGAACTCACATTGCTAGATTTAGGCTAAATCTAGATTTCACCCAACGAGCTCTTTTGAAGGGCACTTGAATCCTTAAGCCGACAACTTCCAAAACCTAGATCCAAACACTCCAAACCATAAATATCCACAATCAACCACATAGAAATATTTCCCAACATTATATACCAAAATCCCTAAACGAGATCAAAACCCTAGTTTCTCTAAAACTAACAAATCCGAGATTTGATAAACCCAACACTAGAGAAACATCCGAAGAATATTTATAACCTTAACTCAAAGAAGCTTACCATTAAAGATGACGAGACTTTCCGAAGACACCCAATCCAACTCTTCGACCCGAGCTCCCACACTTTGAACTTGACGAGGAAGATGAAGATGGAGGTTTTGTGGGTTATCATCCCAACTAGTTAGATGAAGAAGGTTTATGTGGTTTGAGGAGGGAAAACCCTCAAAATAGGTAAGGGTTCGACATTTGAGGTTTGGGAGATAAAAGGGAAGAAGTTTTAGGGTTTGAGATTGAGAGGAATGAGGCTAATGGCTGAAAAATCGGATTTTAGCTCCACAGTGCGTCACGCGGGTTATGCAGCGACCTTAAGTCGCGGCATAAGTCACCCATTTCCCCAGAACTCACTTCCAGTGAGTTATGCGACTTGTGCCGCGACCAGGGTTCAAAAAGGCGCGTCATGGCGCGATATGGCGTGAGACGCGTCTCCGCCGTTACGATATGAGCCATAACGTTTTGTTAAGGCGTGGCTCACGCCATGGCGGCTCAAGGCGCGCCATATCGCGCCATGGCGTTCGTTTTTTGTAAGGCGTAGCTTTTTTTTTTTTTTTACAATTTGTAACTTTTTTAAGTTTTAAAATTTAAATTGGTTAAAGGTAAAAATAAAAACGTTAGGGATGAAAAGTTAAAAGTTAAAACTTAAATTAAGTTGACTTTATTTAGACTTTTTAGAAATTAGAACTGAATTCACCTGTTATTTTCTAGACTTTTTAGAAATTATTTACACTTTATATGATAACATACATACATATATACATATATATATATGTGAATTTAAATTATTGGATATAATTGTATTTATTGAATAAAAAAAGAAAACATATATTTATACACATACAATAAATTAATAATATTATTAATTTGCCGTCTTAGTTCACGTCTTGAAAAACGTCGCGTCCTCGCCATATCTCGTAAGGCTTGAGGCTTGACCTCGCCGCCACGCCACGACTCACGCTATTTTGAACCTTGGCCACGACCCCAAGTCGCGCCACAACTCGCGGCAGCCCAATTCTCGGTTTTCTCGCGTCTTCTCACCTGATTCGATCCTCGATGATTCCATAACAAAACTCATCTGATTTCCCAACACCTTTACGTTCTAAAAGCCAAAAGACTCCCGAACTATCACTAAAGGAAATCTCCAAATTCCGGGTGTTACAATCTCTAACCACCTACTACCCCACACCCAACTGGAGATTCTAGTGAACCATGTATACATAAACTAATTAATAAAAAATAATAAGCAAGATGAATTTGAGGAAAATAAGTGTATGGCTCAGATGTGCTTAATCAATCAGAGGAGCACAGATACGCCACCGCCATGGCTGCAACCCTTCTCGGCCTGCAATGTCCGACAAGATGATCGAAATTTATTTCAATCAATTTCTCATCATAGCCTCCCGTAGCAGGGTTGCCCCGCCAAGATACAACGGACGTCCGCCGCTCGATTGGCTCAAATAATATCATCGTCACAGCCACAGTCTTATTGTTTTCACCGATCGAACAAAACCAAACCCTAACCCTTGTTCCTGGAGAGTAACTTACCCATTAGGGGTGGTTCTGTTTTCAGATCGGAGGCGATGTACTCACTGGAGATCGAAACCCGTCTCAGGGATCGAAACCAATCTTCGGGATCGAAACCCATCTCCATCCATCCACCCTCTATAGCAATCGTCGTCTCCCATTTTGCAGGTTCAGATCGAAGGATAATGGAGGTGGATAAGAATGGAGGTGAGCAACCGGAGTTTGTGAGTCGCCGGAGTTTATCGTCGGGAACGAAAGGGGAAGGTGGGTTTTTGTCGCCAGGAACTTAAGGGTTTGTGTGAATAAATTGCATTTTGGTCCTTGTGATTTGTTATTCTTTTTTATTAAATTGCCTTTTTAATAGAAAATTAAATTAAACAGTAAAATGACCATAATACCCTCGTGTGCTATGCACGTGAAGCACTTAACGGACCTGAAGTAACAGGCGTTAGACACAGGGACCAAATCCGAGCACTTTTGCATACCATAGGGAGTTTCTTGCAATAAAAATTTTGTAGGGACCAAATGTGAGAAAAACAACAACCACAAGGACCAAATTTGCAATTCACTCTATTTTATATAACTATATTTTAATACGTATTTTCCTTTACTTATTTGACATTTACAATTTGTTTCATCTATTGGTGATAATAATAATGATCCACAAATTACCTAATATTTATTTTAATTTATTAACTACATTAGATTGTATGGGTGTTTGGTATTACTAATAAATTGTATGTATATTGTTTATTCAATTAGATAAGATAGAACAAAAATGTTAAAATGACTAAATGGTCCCTTAATAATGTTTAATTTTCTTATTTGAAGTATATAATATTTATACACGGCAAATGAAATTCACTTACACTCATCGTCTTTGGTAAGGTTAGAACTCTTGAACTTTAGAAATGTTGGATTACCGTATACCACCAAAGTAAAGACGTTTTAATTAATGTTTAATTATTTTATATCATATAATAGTTGTAATTACACAAATCAACTAATATGTCAAGACCTTGTCTTCCGTAAGCTAGATACCCGAGCAAATAGATTTATTCAATGGTAGATTTCACTACATTCGCTTATCTCGTCCTCTCTAAATAAGAGAGTGATTAACCCTCTTAGCCCTCAACGAGATCTTTGCTTGACCCTCAGCCGTTGCCGTTGGCTCCTTAAAAACTTATATATATAATTTCGTTTACATAATTTCGATCTATATTTATTTAGGCTCGTATAATTTTTTATATATTATATTATATATATATATAATACATTTATATAAACATATAATATATATTGTATAAATATGTAATATAATATATTACTATATTTATAATATTACTATATGAAATATACTTATAATATATATTTTTAATATATTACTAGTCATATACCCGCACGATGCAGCGGAATGTAAGTAAAAAATGAATAATTAATGCTACTTTCTTATAGACATGTCATCAACAATAATCATGACCTAAGAATCACAACTTATGGAACCCTAAACCCATAAAGATATTCAATAATTAGTTTATATTACAATTATTGGCGAAAAAAATTATAATGATATAATTTATAATAAGAATGAAACGCATTTTTAATATATTTTACGATTATGTATTTTTAATGTGCTAACGGTGGAAAAAAAATAAAACGTATGGATAGAAAATAAATTAATTCGTAGATATTCATGATATTTAATAGTACAGTTAAATTAAAAAATATTCAATATTGGTCTCATTTTGAAGGTATTGACGAGACGATTATAATGGTATAATTTGTAAAAAAAAGAAACGTATTTTTTTCATTGCATTTTTGTTCATATACGATTATTTGTGTTAATATGATAATGGTGTAAAATGAAAAATGAAAAAATAAGGAATATAAAGTAAATTAAATAAGTAAGTGTAAGAATGATAAATATAACATT
The DNA here is from genome assembly GCA_023525745.1 of Arctium lappa. Lineage (NCBI taxonomy): Eukaryota > Viridiplantae > Streptophyta > Magnoliopsida > Asterales > Asteraceae > Arctium > Arctium lappa. The sequence continues at coordinate 115,180,426 of CM042050.1, forward strand.
GTACAAATAACCGTTTTAAAATCTTTATAATATAGTAAAGATAATATTATATCCCAACCTTCTATTCATAATCAATGGTAGATTTGATATTTGTCATTATAAAGGAAGGGTATGTATTAATTAAATAGATTAGGAGTAAAATAGAGTTTTCACAAAGAATATTCTTTCATAAAATAAAATAGGTTTCGCTCCAATTCCAAATGTATTTTTTTTTTCTTTTAATACATTAGATGATTGTATAATAATTTCACAATTTAGTCTCATATGCTTTGTTTTTTGTTCCATTTTTATTTCCAGCCGGTTTACACACACCAACTAATCATCTGGACGACCATGAATGATTTAGAGACATCGCAGGTGAACCTTTATGACTATAACAACTTTGACAACATTTGAAACAAGAAAAATATAATTTTGTTCCACTTTATTTCATATTTTTCAATTTAACGACGTACCAAAAATATAACAATATCTTTTTATTCTATTATATTTTATTCCGTCTTTATTTAGTTTAAAGAACATTTAAACTAGCCTCTTAATTTGATTAATTTCATGAGATCAAATATTCTATGTGCCATGTTTTGAGCAAAAGACTTAATTATATTTTGTTCATGGAGTAGCTATTATAGAATATTCACCAAATTTCTTAACCATTAAGTCAACCAAATTAGGGGTTGTTTTTTCATCAAATTCTGTACGGATAAAATTGGTTGTATGAATAAAGTTGTATGTATGTATTAAACAAAATTGTTGATTGTTTGTTGTATTAAATAATCTGTCTAAATGATAAAAATTACCATTTTACCCCTACAGTTTGTTTTTTCTTTTGAACTCTGTTTTTTTCTTTCCACATTTGTAGATGTTAAATTCCATTAATCTTAATCCTCAAAATCAAAATCAAAAATTAATTGTTTCATCAAATCAAATTAGCAAGAACAAGTTCATAAAACCCAAAAGAAACCGTTGATGAGAGCATCAACATTATGAAGGAACATGGAGATCGAGTGTGAGAAGGAGGGATGAAGATCTGAACCAAAAAAACTAAAAACCATCAAAACCATAAAACTTTATCGAGATCGAGATAAGGGAGCTTTGTCGAGAGGATGGGAAAGAACCCAAAAAATGTGAACCGAATAAAAACCAGATTGAATTTGTTAGGGAAGAAGATGAAAGAAATCAAGAGGAGGATAAAAAAACATATGTCAAATCCTGAAACTCGTATCTCAGTTGGAGTCTAAAGATGTGGTAATGTAAGGGGAGAAATGAAGATCGAGATCGAGGGGGAGGGGGGATGAAGATCGAGATCGAGAATGAGGGATGCAAATGTAGTATTCGAGAGTGGGGAGGGAGAGTTTCAAAGAGGTGTGCACTTCAGAGTTGAGAGAGGGGGAGAGAGGGGTAGGGGAGGGAATTTTTATGGCTTAATTGATACATGAGCCTCAAAATAGCTTAGCAAATAAGTCATTAATAAGCTGCTAACAAAACATACATGTATGCATTAGTGCAATAAGCACATGTCATAAAACCTATTAAGTTGTAAACAAACAACCAATAACTCTTTTTTACAAACATCTTATTGAAAACAATATTAATGTCTCTTGAGACACTAAAACAGCCGTATATGGCTTAGCGCATAAGAGCATCTCCAACAGCATTGCTAAAATTGAAAATTTTAGTTTTTTTTGCTATTCATCTCCAACAGCTTTGCTATATGGTTTGCTAAAATAGAGAAAGATCAAAAAAATCTCTAAATTGGAGAGAGAAAAAATTATTTTATTCAATCCAACCAATAAGATTCAGTTTTTAACATTTTATTTTAAGTTTTTTTTTTTAAAAAGTGTATTGGGATGATAAATTATGGAATATTATTATAATAATATAAATAATGATTGATTCTTTAAAATAGAAAAGTTGTTGGAGTTAGAAGAAAATATTTTGATTTTTCATTCTCTATTTTAGAAAAAATTTAGCAATGTTGTTGGAGATACTCTAAGTACATGTCATTAAGTTGTAAATAAACAACCAATAATTCGTTTTCACAAACATCTTTTTGAAAAAAGTATTAACATCTCTTAAGAGAGTAGAGAAAATATCTACCTACATCCTACCTTCCAGACAGCTATTTTCAAATGAAACATCTTAGGTTTGTTTATTCAAGAAACAAATGAAAAACACACATATATGTCTTACCTTTAAGATTTTATTTCCAAATGGATTCAACCATCTTTATCCAAATTATTATTATTTTTAAATATATAATATTTATATGTAACAAACAAAAATCATCAATACTTACTTACTTTTTTTAATGTACGATTTGACCTAATTCTGACATAAAAAAATATCCAAAATTAAAGGTTAGGTTACCGAATAGGGCTAGACCTGCAATCATCATCATCTACAATTAAACCAATTGAATGCAAACAAATGAAGGAAGGCCATTTTTAATGTCTTCTAAAACACCAAATCATCTCTATAAACTCCTTTCTCTCTATACTATTACTAACTACATACACTTACAAAAATTTTATCTCCTCTTCACTTCTCTTCTAACCTTTACTACAAATCAATAATCGATCCAATCGAACGTTCTATCGCCCGAGCTTATCGTCTTCGATCCGTTGCAATAATTCCTCATAAACTTTCAAAGAATTAGCGGTAAACCGTTCCATGGACTCAAAAACGCGTTTAAGACCAATCTGCACGCTACCGTTTTTACTAGTCTCGCTCTGATACACTGCGGGATGACCTAACGATACACCGTTCTCGTCTCCAGACCCCACCACGATCATTTTTTCCAAAATCTGCAACTCTTTATGAATCTTTTGATCTTCTTTATCCAAATTCTTTACGTTGTTTTTATCGACCACCATCCGTTGCCGCATTTCCCCCTTATCCCGTTCCCATAACTGAAGAACGGTTCCGGCAAAATCTCGAATCGCATCCACCACTTCCTTATCGGAGATTCTTTGCATGGCTTGAGCCCACTGGTTACAGATTACAAACACGGGCGGTGCACCGATTCGGCCGGGAGAGTATGGTACCGGTCCGTCCACGGTTTCTTCAGGCTCGTACATAACGCATTTCACGAGCCACTCGTTTAAGGCTCTCACGAAACCCTTTTGGGCTCCAAACCAACACGAGAATCGTATGGCCCAGTTGAGCAACTCGTGTTCGAGTTGCATCGTGGCTTCCAGACTGCCATCGGTCATGTGTTTGTGAGATGCGATGGCATCCATACGTTTAGCGGCACCGATTGCCTCACACTGACTACGGTGGCATTCTACCATCGATCTCCACATCTTTGTTAACCTGCAAGTAATATATCACAAATAACACCTGGGTAAGCCCGTTTTTCAATCGGCATGGCTTTGGAATCGGGCTTTTTGGGCTTTAGCAGGGCCTTGAAAAGAATTGGCAAGATCGGACTTTAAGGTCAGGCCTGGGCCTACCCTGGTTTTTTCGGGCCGGGTTTCGGGCTTGGCCTTTTTTATGGATCTCTATTTCGTAGTAATAATATGAAGAAATATAAAATTGGAATCAAGAATCATGATGTACTTGCAAGTCATATAAGCAAACACAAAACCACATAACGTAAACGTACCCTTCGATGAAGTCATTTAATTGTGGCCACAATTCTTCATCCCTCAAACTGTTTATTTTCTCCGAGATCTTATCGACAACTTGAATTGCAATTCGGATTTTGGTAGAAAGACTTCTAACCAACGTTCTCGTTACATCAACCTTGTGAGGCTCGGCGCCCTTCTCATCCAACCGTCTAAGCCTTCGTTTCTTCTCTTCATGGACTAACCTCATTTTCTCCTCTATCTGTGCCACACATAACAAAACAAAGTTTTCCATTATCCAAACCAAACCAAACCAAACCAAACCAAACCAAACGGGCCCAGGGTAAGATGTATGCAGATCTGACCTCTATCCGAAAGAATAGCTGGCCTAGTATATAACACATTTATGGCTTACGTAACCAAACACCATGAAGCATACGGACAAAAATAAATAACGAACACATGCTTCAAAGTCAAAACATCCAGCTAATACTCGATTTGTGTTGAAGGACTACACTTATATTTAACCACATACCTTAACTTCATCAAACAATTTCTTCTCCCAAAGATACAGTTTATGTAGAGTCGATGAAAGATTCTTGGATTTTGTCAACAAATCTACATCCGTATCTAAGGCAGGATCGGCTGGCGGCAATGCTAACGAAGGCGTAAAAACGTTCAACATCTTGGATGGAACTATTCAAAGAGATTTACCATAGCACAAGTCAGCAATATTCGACAAACGTGAACCCGAAAAGTGCATAAACGGAAAACCAAAACGATTTAGAGAACAACAAATTGTGGAAAAATGTAACTTTGACCTCCTTAGAGGCTGGTATCTACCATAATATCATCGCTCGGTCAATGACCCTTTGGTACTTAACATAGCAACTACCACTTGTTAACCGTTCATCTGATAGTATTCATTTACATGTGCATACAAGTAATTTTTCCAGAATGCACATGTGCATAGAAACCAGGAAACATCTCTTCAATTACTTGTATGCATGTGCGTACCCCGCACGCACATGAACGGTTGTTTAAGGTGTTCTTCAGTTTTTCAATTTTTTGGGTTTTCCTGAACCTCACACCCTCTCTCTCTCTCTCTCTCTATATATATATGTATTTATATATGGCAAAACTATCACAAATTCCCGTCATCAAAGGTGAGGCTTGAACCCTTTTAGGATCTACCTGGTGACTCTGATATCGCTAGGCCAATCACCCTTTGCTAATTGTATTGTCGTTTGAAAACATAAATCAACAATTGATGTAAGCTACAAGTTATTGCATTCGAGGGATCAAAAGCGAACCTTGATACGCCACATGTTTGCGATTATGCGGTAGTTTTCCGACCTCGAGAATCTTCGACAAGTCGTTCCCCGACTCGGATGCACGATTGAATTGCGTTTGAATCTCCTTCACCACTTCGAAATCGTTTTGAAACTCCAACGGCTTCTTTTGATTATCAACGACTTCTTTATCCACCATATGAACCTCGTACTCCACCGGATCGTCTTCCTTCGTCACCACATTCGCCACGCTCCGGTAATGCAGGTCCTCCGCAGGTCTTTCGTCGCTCTTTTCGTCAACCGCAACCGCATCCGCCTTCTTGCCACCATCATCACCACCACCGCCGCCCCCGCCATCCACAAACTTCTGATTTCCGTGTACTTCCTTAACAACTTCCTGCTGATAAAAATCCTCATCTTCCAAATCAGGAATCCCTTCTTCATCCCTAACTTCTCGCGAATCCCGACTCGGCGTATACGCCGGATAATAACTCTCGAAAGATTCGAACGGATTCAAGAAATCCCAACTCGAGCTCGGCGGTGGGGGCGGAGGTGGGGGCGGCTTCGAATTCGAAGACGACGCCTCCGCCGGTATCATCGGCGGAGGCGCCGAACCGCCACCGTAAGGCGGAGGCGGTTGCGAAGCCGCCCCGAAAAACTCGCCGTAGTTCGAATAAGAACTAGGGTTTTGATCGTTATAATTGTTGCTAAAATATATAGGCTCAGAACTCATCGGTCTCTGTTGGTACACAACCGACGGCGTCGGTTCTTTTCTCATAAAATTCATCGTGTACGGATAACCGGCGGGAGGAAATCCGGCCGGAGGATAACCGGCGGGGGGATAAGAATAACCACCACCTAGGGTTTCGTGCTGTTCGGTATAACTCAAATCACCGTACCGTTGATGATGCACCGGCGGCTCTCCGCCGCCGTGGTCGGAGTGCAGATGAAGGATATCGTCGTCGTCATCGTCGCCAGAATCATCATCGGAATCGGTATGAAAATGAAGGTGAGACGAACCGGAATTCGAATGCGAACGACGGTGCTCAACCGGAGGCCCAGAAGAATCCCCCTTTTGTGGAGACGGCGGACTATCACCACCGGCGCCGGCGCCGGCAGAGTGGAGATCGAAGAAACGGTGGAGAGAATCGCCGACGGATTTGAGGGAATGAAAGTAAGCTAAATGGGCTTGAGAAAGAGCGTAACGTTGGTGAATTGCTTCATCAAGAAACTGACATCTTTTCCGGCATAAAGCGACCGCCGGCGAATCATCAGGTTTGGAACCCACACAACCCATATAAAAAAATGGATCTTTTTTACTACCCAATTGGAATTTTTTTTTTAAAAATAATTACAGAAGTGAAGGAAATGAAGAACAAGGTATTGGAATGAATTTAGGGATTTGAAGAGAGAGAAGGAATCTTTGACAGCAGGTGGTACGTCGTCGTCTTGTAGGTTTAGAGAGAGAGAGAAAAGTGCAGAAAATGTGCATAGAGAGAGAGAGATAGCAGAAAGCAGCAGGGGCCATGCCTTTTTCTGAGAGGAATTTACAATTACCACCCTTTTATTATGATAAATATAAATTCAGTCCCTTAACTATTTCCTGAAGAATAATCAGTATTTTAGAGTTTACACCATGATAGGGACAGACCTAGGTGGTGCAAGTAGTACTGTAGTAGCATGTGTCATCGTTTCTTTCCTCAGTTGTAGTTTAAATTTTTTGTGTGCTATCGTATCAATTGTTGTGTATCACCATATATATTTTGAAACTACAATAAATACATAGGTTTTTTCCTTCGTAGAGTTGGTTTGCAAGGTTGTTTTCCACCCTAGACCTGAGTTGGAATCCCGTTAGTGTTATTTTCCTAGTTTTTTAGCTTTTAGTTTAAGATTTTTTATGTTTCTGAATTTTTTTTGCAATAAAAGATTTGAACACATTATCTCGCATATGAAAATCAATTAATTAACTAACAAAGCAATGATAATTTTGTGAAAAAAATTTCCCTATATTTGTTTCTTATAGTCAAATGATGTCATCACATGAAATAATTTCTAGGTTTGTCCCTGATGGTTATCATATAAATCTTTATAGCGGTCGTTTAAATTGTTTCTTTGATTGGGAGATTAAATATAAGTTATTTGAGTTTTATGGAATGGGTAAGATATTATGTAGGTTGAAACAAATAATTTATCTTACAAGTCTTGAGAGTAACTCATTCAGTTATTATTTCATTTTATTAATTAAAAGGCATTATGGTGCATATGATGGTATCCCTTTTTGGACCAATTAGGGTTGTTTGTTTTTTAAAAAAACTTTTTAATGACTCTTAAGTCTGAATTGTTTAGACTTTTTTACACACCACCTCTTATTAATCATAACTAAAATAAGACTCCAGACTTTAGACCTCTTAAAAAACAAACGGCACCTTAGTATCTATATCATATGATGCAAGCTATACAGATTTTACAAAAAGAACATCATTAATTTCAAGCATTTGATGTGTATTACAACAACTACGTGACTTAATAATATGAACTAGGTCCTAGTAATCATAGCATCACATGATCAAGTTTCATAATTGAGAACAAATGTATTACGTATGTGCATATGCATGTGCATGCGTTTGTCGATCAAGAGAAGGAAACGATATGCTAGGTTAGAATAACTTAGTAATTTTTGAGAGTTAGTCTGGGAAATTAAACTTTCGATTAATAAGATTTTTTTTGTGAAATTCAAAGTTTAAGTTTCGAAAGAACGTTAAAATGGGCGAAAAAAAAGTCCTTTTTTATACATCAAGTTTACATAACATGTATCTTTCGTATTTCAGAACTGTGTTATGCATAGGGTGACTAGTACTGAGATTGTGCACATTAACCGTTGATATAGTGGCTTTTTGGTGTACCTTTTTATGGTTTCGTCAAGCTTAATCCACAAAATAGTGAAAGCAGATGGTGGTGTTGGTCTTCACTACTAGAGTCAATTATCAGGAAAAGGTAAAATGCTTGTATGCAATTCCGTTAAAGGAGACAGTGTTGATAATGTACGGATACCTTCTCAGCCATTCCTTTTCATTTTTAGGCTTTGCATGGTCGATGAAACATGCTATTACAAGGTAGATGGACGTGCATAATGTCCTAGAAAATTAATGCGAAAAAAATCACATTAAACGCTTACGAGACAACATTAGCTAGCCTACTGCAGGACATTACTACAGAATAATTAAAGTCATGTGGTCACCTATCAAAAAACTCTTTCCACTGTAGAATAGCTCGTATGCCGGTAGATTTTCTGTATACGTCTAATCTCATATCACAATAACAGTAATTGGTTGAAAATGGATTTATGAATGTTGAGAGGGGGCAAAAGTGAAAAATAAAAAAGTATAGGGGTGGAAATGAGAATATTTGTTTGGTTAGGTTTTGTGGAACTATTGATGTCGTGCGTCTGCTTCTTGACATGGAATTGGAACCCAACCCAAACTACTCCTGTCATAAACTCACTTTTAATTGTACTACCTAGGGGTAAAACCGTCAAATCACACTCTTCTTGCTTTAAAGACTTGTACTTTTGACTGCATTCAAATATTAAAACTTTCTTTCAAATAATTCCACATGTTTTCTTTTTCTAATTTACTCTTCACCATTTATTATTATTGACATGTGTTATATTATTATTTACTAAACGTTTACTGGTTAATATAATTAACGTTGATTTAGTAAATATTTATTATTATTATTATTATTAAATATTCATGACAATAATTGTTGAAATTGATATTAGTTTTTTAAAATAAAATTAAATGAATGAAGATTGGTACTGATATGGTTAGGTATAGATACTTAATCGTGTTTGATTTGTGATATTATCGTTTTTTTCTTTATAGAAAACTGGCATATGCCAACGCAAACGAAATGCATTCTAGGAAATAACAATTCAATAACACTTAGAAAAGATATGATGTAGACAATTCATGTGATCGGATTTTGAGGAAGTTTGCATGTGTAAGAAAGACGGTAAGTAAAATGGTCGAAAATTTTGGCTTGTTTTAGGTATCATATATCGTTATAAATATATAATATGCAAATAATTTAGGGGAAAACAAGATTACATAGTTGGTGTGCAATTTTTTTATTATAAAAATATATATAAAATAAAAGATTTAAACGGATATAATATTTGAATTAGTGGAAAATAATTGTAGATTAAAGATTAAATAGAGTCAAAATGTCGAGCAATGTTGAATTCATTTGTTTGCAATTTTTTGTTAATATTTTTACCAATTAATAAATTTGTTTCTAATTATTTAACATTTTATATTGAATAATAAATTATTCAAACTATAAAAGCTATTTTATTATTTGTTTTATTTCAAATAATTATTTTTTATGGAAATTAATGAATTCTAAACTTCTAAATTATATAAAAAAGATGTGTTACACTTTATTTTACAAACATCCTAAAGAACTTGTTAAAACGTCTAAAAACATCTTATAAAACTATTGTAACACTTTTAATATGATACTTTAAACTTAAGTTCCATAAAACATTATATTAAAACGCTTAGACATTAAGATCGTTTTATAAAGTCAATTTTGTTGTAGTTATAAAAATGTGAAAATTGATTACTATTACTAGTATTAATTAACAACATGTGAAAATAAATATAAAGATTCATTTTGTTTGATCTAATGGTTAAAACTTTATTTTCTATTATTACTGCCAATAGACACATACATATATAAATCCAATCATAATGACAACTTTAATTAATGTGGATATAAATGTTCAAGTTTAATTTCGCACAATGCCATTTAATCTTTGATACTTAAAATAGCCAACACATTATTACATATTTATTAATGTTATATCGTATTTTTAATAAATTTTAGACAACATTTTTAATTTTTATGAACAAACTAAAATCATCAAATAATTTTATGAAAACAATTCTATCATGTTATTTTCAAATCAACAAGTTTTTATAATGTATCTACAGCGTGGCATCATAAATAATACTAATTTACTACTTTTTTAGATATTAAAGGAAATTCAATATAGAGTAAACTCACTTTTTGTTCCTAACGTATGTCAATTTCATCGAATATTTTTAAAAACTCGGATTTGGTTCATCACGTTTGTCATTTCATAATGGTTTTTGTCCCACCTTCTAATGGCTGTTAACTTTTTTCGTAAATCTCATCATAATGAGGGGTATTTTTAGTCATTTTAAACATTTTGTCGCCCTACCTTAGATTTCATTTCATTCTATTGATTGGTCGTGACTGTTGTCAAGGTGAACAAGGTTGAAATTTTTTTTGAGCAGATGATTTGCTGCAATTTTCCTTTTCCAGATAAAAGATTAGGATTTCTTTATCAAAATCTTTGGAGCAAATGTGTAGAATAATAGTTAAACTTCCGAGCAACTGGACAAGCGAAAGGCTTCCTGGTATCAGGAAAAAATACAAGCCTAGATCGTTTGTACAAACAAACCTTTTGTGAAATTACAACTATATTGGCATCGGCTACATCATCACCCGGTTAAACGAGGGATATTTTAGTCATCAAAAAATGTTTAAAATGACTAAAATACCCCTAGTGTAATTATATTTAACGGAAAAATTGAATGGTTGTTAGAAGGGACTAAAACCGTTATGAAATGGCAAAATAAAGAATCAAATCTGAGTTTTTAAAATTTAGAGACAATATCTGTTGAAATTGACATACGTTAAGGACCAATGATGAAGTGTAATCTTAAATAAATAATCATATATTTTACATATTTTTACCATTTATCTTTTTAATCATTCAAAAAATTTAAATTTAAAGTTGGCATAGTACATATCCAATTTAATGTCTTGTCTTTATCATAATAATAATAATAAATGATATTAACTAAGTATGATTTTTATTTATTTTTTAAATAAAAAATTTCCTAGAAATGTATTTGCTTTTTATATAATTAACTCTAACTTGAAACAATAATTTATAGCAAAATTTTTCTTAGTGTTTATAATGAAACGCTTTAAAAATGTAATGATTTTATTAAAAAAAATTCATGGGATAGATCCAAACAAACACAACTAATGAATTTTTTTGTCACTGTCTTTTATATAAAGTAATATGATATGGTACAAAATCATTTATTTAAGATGTATAACAATTTTTAAAAAAGCAAAAACGTTTACGAAAACGAAACTTATCAATAAAACATTATCTTATATTTTATTATTTATTATTCAAAATGAAACTACCAATTTGAACATATATATATATATATATATATATATATATATATATATATATTTTTAAAATATATATAGTTGATAAAAAAATATTTATGGGAAAAGTAATGCAAATTAACTTCCTATGTGTTTATATAATTTGGATGCTAGAATTTACATGTCTTTCTTGGCCATATTCAAAGTCATATTACACACTTACTATAAATACAAATAGAAGGAGAAATAGGAAAGAAAGACAACAATATTGTGCAATTGAAGGTTTTTGGTCATTATTATTTCCCAAATAAACAATCTACAAGTGGGCATCAAAAAGTAAATTCAAAAAACAAACAAAAGTATTGACTAATATGGCCTCAAATAATAAGATGTGTATAAGGACAAAGTTCGGTTTTGAGAATACGTGGAGCTCCAGATCATTCTTCAAAAGAGCCACTGAGGAGAAAGGGAAGTTCCAACATATATATAGGAGAAATGGTTCAAGTCTAATCGATGTGGACTCCAACACAATTATACATGTCTTAATTATGTAAACCATTATCTAATTTGAATTGAAGTACTCGTTCGTGTATTATCGAAGACTTTATACACTTAACGATATCCCACGAAATTAAAGGCGTGATTAAATGATTGGTGCATAAATCAATTTGTTTTAGAACGATTTCTTTTAATTTTATAAATAATAGAGAAAACTTTTACAAACCAAGGAAAAATGAACCCATAAAATAATATAGATCGAGACATTATCCATTTATGGTAGATTACTAGATATCGTCTGATCTCAACTTGAACAAAATGAAAGATCAAACTATAACGACGCTTGATTAGAAGGGAAAAAAACACACACAAAGAACTGTTATATTTCTCATTTGCTTAAGTTTTCCTATGTGAAGTGAAGTCCTATTCTGATTCGTCAACGCCTAACTGCTTTGAGATTGATTGGCAATATTTTTTGTTTTCCTATTGCTTAAGAATTGTCTTCAAATCAAACTGACTTTATATCCTTTTTATCCTTATCTCTTCATTTAACAATTATTTTCTCTTCTCCACTCGTTTCTTGATCTTGTTTACAATGTTGCCCACAACATTGTCACTAATGTCTTTGTCAATAACTTTTGCCCTCACTTTATCATCTTTACTTTTTTGCAACATTCAATAAACACTTCGATTGTTTTTGAAACTTACAAGTTGGGCATTTCATTGCCCTAATGTCGTGGATATCCATTATCAACAATTTTCATCAACACCGTTTCTTGATATGTTATAATTTGTATTAGAAAATAATGTTAGTTCTTCCTTACATGTATTTCAATAATACATATATTATTACAACGAATGTAAAAGAAATAATCAACCAACGATTATAATACGAATACAGAAAAAGAGAAACAGAAGTAATAAACGAATGATTAACATAAACGAATCAAACGAAGTTGAGGCTCGTGTATAACACGATTCCCTTAAACAGATTCGCCTTCTGTTCCTAGGGTACAACAGCGTAAGCAAAAATACTGCCGGATATAACCATTTGTCTGAAAATGTCGGAGAGAATCGTATGCAGAAGAGATTTCAAATAATGTATGTATTGTACGGTATATCGGTGTGCAACCGATTCGCCCTGTGTAACACGATTCCCTTAAACAGATTCGTCGTCTGTTCCTAGGATACAACAACGTAAGCAGAAGTACTGCCGGATATAACCACTTGCCTGAAAATGTCGGAAAGAATTGTATGCAGAAGAGATTTCAGATAATGTGTGTATCGTACAGTATATCGGTGTGTGGAGTGCAACCGGACTCCACCTTTTATACTCGAGATAAAAACCGACGAATTAATATGTATTTAATCAGTAATTAAAAGTAATTATCTGATCATTAAACATATTAATATTTTATATAAATGAGAATCAATTGGGAGTTACAAACGGACTCTTCAACAGTACGGACTCTTCAAATATTAATATTTTAATATGTTTGAATGACCTCTCTATATATATGTGTGTGTGTTATATGTAAGTAGAACTTCTAAAGCAAGGAAGAATAGAGAAATAGAAAGAAGGAAACCTTTCAAGTAAATTTTATAGGGCATATATAATTGAGATTTCTCAATTTAGATACCAAAATAAATATTTTAAAAGTGCATTATCCATAATAAAAATTGAAATAAAATATATAATATTTTCATGCAATTTTCCTTTTAGACAATTACTTTAAGTTTATCACTTCCTGTTTTATTACCTTTGTTTTCGAAAAATTTATCCTTAACTTAATATTGTAACTAGAAAATCTATGAGAAATAATGAAATTTATCAACCAAAGTATAAACGAATTAAAATTGTTTAATGTTCTATAAGTTTATGCTAAGAGTTTTAAACAAGTATATAGATTATAGAAAGAAATAAAAGATAAATGATGTTGTTGCTAAAGAGTGTTGATAATTAACATATGTAGATATGACTAGGTATATGTTATCTTGTTGCCTTGTGTAATCAAAATTTCAAATTAGGGTTTTCTTAATAAATGCTCTTTCATGATCTTCTTCTCTTCTTCAACCAACAAAAATAATATATTTCTTAAGATCAATTTCGATCCATGCATATCGCTAAAAAAACTGAAGAAAAAAATAATACCTAAAACATAGATCTATATACACAAAACTCCAAAACCCACCACACATATAATGAAATGTCGATTATATACAGTGGAATGCCAAATTATATATGGTGGCCTCTTCACAGAACACCAAATTGTTGATTTTTTTAACGGTCGATTGAAGCACCCAGACCGACAAAAATTGATTTTTACAGGCTAATTGAAGATGCTCTATATAAGCCCTTAAAATATCATAATAGATTAGAGAAACAACAATATGATAAATTCTTATTATATTAAATTCATGGAACATGCATTATATATAGATTTGGGATTGTACGACAACTTCTTCTTTTTTTCGTGACAACCACCTTGTAGTACCTGGGATTGTGTTTTTATAGAAAGGCCAGAAAGACATGATGAAATTTTGTAATAAAAGGGAACTTAAGTGATATGGCTGTAAAAGTGACGCAACGGGAAATTGCGAAACGGATCAACAAACGTCTGTATCTAAGGATAGCGAACTTAATTTACAACGAAACACTCGAGAAAATTAAGAGAAAACTCTTAAACCTAGAGATAAAACTCTAAAAGATAACTTTATTGATCAATAATAAACTCTGAATAACAAAGAAAACAATAAACCCTATTTATAGTTGAAGATAACTAAGAGATAACTATGAAATTAAATCTATCCTAATTCTAAACCAACTATAAAAATAATTACATAATTAATAAAAGAAAATAAATAATAATCGGAATGAAATTAATTACAAATCCATCCTACTCCTACCCACCCAAATTAACAAGAAGAAAAAGAAAAAAGAGAAGAAAATATGAAGAGCAACTATCTATCCCTTCAGTTTCAGCAGCAGGTGTTTTTGGATATATACAATATAAAATAATTTTGGTTAGTGGGAGATTTTTATTAATAATAATTCACATGTGATTACCATATAAGTTGGTGGTATCATTTTCTGATCTAACAACCTTTTTATTACAAACTTTTATTTCAAAATAATTACAAAATCCATCTGATGAGGAAAGCTGCATGCATGTATCAGCTCAATTTCCCATTGAAGACAATCATTCATCTTCATATCATTGTATTTGAAAATTTTATTTCAATCTTTTTTTTATAAAAATGCATACAATAATTAGTAAATACTTTTAGACAAAAAAAAAAAAAAAACAAATGATACTGGATATGAAGTATGATTTTAATTAACTTTTTCATCCATATATCACAAAAAAAAAAAAAAATCCTTCAATCACCTGTTCTTAAAAAAATAAATTTTCTTTACAATTAAGAATGATAATTACTTTATAAATAAAAAAGAATACGATGATCCAAATAGAATTATTAATCCAAAAACGCAATGCATGTTTACAGTGATGGGAGTTATGGAACTCGGGATGGACTAGCAGGTGTTGTCGAACTGTTCAATATTTGTAATTAACAAATTATTAAAAAAATAGTATAAATTTATAACTTTTATTATTTCCCCAAAGGACAAAAACATTTATAAATTCCGTCCTCTTCGATTGATTTTATCACTAATTAATTATTATCAAATATTCTTAAAAAATATAACTTTTATTATTAGAATCAATTACTTTTTAAAAATATAGGTAACCAGCAATATTCATGCCATGAATTTATAATTGATAAAGAAAATTTAAGAATAAAATATAGAAATCTCAAAAGTAACTGCTAGTAGTTTAATTATAATTAAATTAAATATTCAATCTAATCTTTAATTACTAAAAAGTGTGAATATTTTGATTTTAAAATTTTACAAAAATAATAAACAAATGTAAAATGTTTATTGCATGCATGTGAGGGAGCTTAGAAAATCTGACATGTCCGAAAGCATTAATTCATGTTAATAATTAATATTTAGTTTATAATAAAATACTTTAAGTTATGATTATTATTTAATATCACCATTAATTTAGTATTGAAAACTAAAAATCACTAATCAATGTTAACTAGTGATTAACCCATTAATTTTAGCGGTTTAATTAATGATGTATACATACATACATACAATTTCATTTCTTAATCTATCGAAAAGTGGATGCTTTCTTGTGGTGTAAGATAATTATAGATCCCTCATTTGCAGAAGTATTCAATCGAGGTTTAAAACGAGTTTTTTGATAACAAATTAAAGAAGCAATAATTAAGACGTTGGATTGTCTAAACATTAAAAGCATATATAGAGCATTATATGAATGAGAATGATAGTGAAATCTTAAAGCATGGTAAACTAATTAAGCAATGAAAATAAAGTTATAAACACACACGAATTTGCATGAAGAGTATATACATGGAAGTCAATATATAGTGTTCATATATGTCAAATGATTTTGTGTGGATATGCATAAAACCGTTGAATATTATTGAAGATGTGAATAGATATTGTAAAACATTTGCAAGAAAAAGTATGTGGTTGAAGTTCAAACTTCAAAGCATGTATGAAATGTGATATATATCTATAGTTAAAGGTGTTTCATATATATTACTGGTAGCAATAACGGTATTATTATCGTTATTATGTTAGCCATAATTAAACATCCGATGAATCTTATCATTCATGGTTTTTCCTAAAAGTAACATGTGTCCATTAACAAAATTTTAAATTAGTACGTTGAATCAAATATACAAACATTACCTCACTTTTACGTTCTAGATACCTAAAGATGTCACTCACCATCGATAAGTATAAAAAAAATGAAAACATCACTCATGACGAGATCCGGATCATTAAAGAGCCACTCAAGAAATAATCCCATCAGAAGTGAAAACAAGTTTGAAACAAAGTATATTTAATTTTTCAGGTTGTTTAAGTTTTAATATCCCAATTAAGAAGTTCACGGAGCACAAGTATTCAAATAAAAAGATCAAAAAAGAGTTCTATGGACTAGCATATGTTTTTGTTAGAAGAACAAAGGCAATTGTGTTAATAAATGCAACATAGCCATATGATGGAGAATGCCTTCTTATGGTACATTAGAACTAATAAGGTATCAAAACCACACAATACACAATTAAATAACACAATGGTTAATATTGAGTTATTGTTCATTTGTTAGAATCAAGAACACTCATGCAAAGTTCCCAAAATAAATTACATAACCAATATCAATTATGAACCTAGACCTAGCATGGGTATACGTAAGAAAGGAGTCAGTGAAGTTGAGGGTGGGACATGGGGACGGTTAGAGAGCTTACAAATAAGGTTACAAGGTCTAACCATAGATGGAATGATGTGTGTGTTACCTCTGTTTTTATATGTCCCGTTATACCAATTTCATTTGATGTTTTTTCCCTTGGTGTAGACTATTTATCAACCTTGTTTATTTCTTTCTTTCTTCTTCCTTCCCCTTTTGCTCACACTTTTGCTTTTCCTTCTCTTCTTTCTCTCCCTGTCGAGCTTGTTGGAGTGACATTGTCGGGCTCTCCTAGGGTTCCCTTATCGGGGATCCCTGGGGAATAGGATAAAGTTTATGCATGTGATGTAATATGACAAAATTGTTCATAAAAAAAAGATAATATATTGTAAATTAAACATGCAAACAGAAGAAAAGAAAAGAAAAACACTCCAACTAATCTTATAACACTAATAATGCATATGAAAGCATAGCTAGCTAAGTTTGTTTAGACATTCTAATCTATACAAAACAAGCCAATATTCCCTAATTTCGAATTTTACATTTAGGTTAGACAATAATTATTATAAATACACATTAATAAATATATGATACAAGTTTTTTTTTTCTCGTTTTAATTTATTTGGTTCATGCCCCTTTGGGTGCGTTTGGTTTGCAGACTAGGTGGGACGGGACGGGACAAAAACTCACTGTCTCACGTTTGGCGTGACATGGGACGGGACAAAAATTCATTGTCCCACGTTTGACGCGACATAGGACAAGGACAAAGACTGAACATGGTGGGACAAGATGGGACAAAAAATGATATTTTCTTGTTCCACCAAAATAGGTGGAACAACATGGGACAATTTTGAGACAGAAACTAAAAATCATTGATCTATCGTCATTTGATATATAATCCTAATATGATATTAGTCTTAAATTCACCACTACCCATCGCTGCCACTACCACCATCGGCGGCCACCAGTAGCCACGACCAACCACCGTCGGCCAGCTCTACCTATTTCTCCACCATAACAACCTCATCCACCACCTCCACAACCATCGCCACCACCACTACTATGGTCAACCACCTCCACTAACACCGATCACCACCACCTATGGTCGCCACCACCATCAACGGCCACCGGTAGCCACTACCAACCATCGTCGACCACTTCCACTTGTTCTTCCACTACTACAACAACTTCCTCCACAACCACCGCCTATCGCCAACTCCACCGATCACCACCACTCATTGTCGCCGCCACCGCCGACGCTCACCGCCAACCACCGTCGGTGACCTCGACCTCTTCCTCCACTACAATAACCTCTATTACCACCGTCCACCGCCAACCACCGTCGGTGACCTCGACCTCTTCCTCCACTACAATAACCTTTATTACCACCGTCCACCGCTACCACCACTACCATCGTCGACCACCTATACCTCCACCACAACAACCTTCTGCACCACCACTATCCACTATCTTTCATGTTCTTCATAACTACCGTCCTTCACCGACCACCCATCGCCTTTATCTTTACATGTCGCTGCAACTATGCATCCACCAATTCGTTAAGATCTTCCAAATTGAATCAAATATTATATTTTATTTATGTGAATAAGATTTTTTCGAACTACCATCAATTATTTCTGATTCTTCATTCAAATTTCCTACCATTATTTTTGTATGTATTTATATGTATGAAAATTGTGTAAAAAAATAAAAAAAGTTTTTTAATTAAATTATTTAAAGATATACTTTATTTGTGTTATTTATAACTATTATATGACATATAAAATTATCAAACAACTTTTAGGGAAATTTGATCAGTCATGTTCTATCCGGTCCTAGTCGTACCAAACACAAGACAGACATTTGTCTTTTCCAGTCCAATCCTAGCATTTTGTCCTATCCCGTCCAGTACTATCCAGTTTTGTCCTTTCCAATCACGTCCAATCATGTTTGCGTATCAAACGCTACGTTTAGGTCTTCTTTCATTTTCTCTTTTGATCAAAGCAAAGTTGACCCTCTATATCCATGATATTAATCTCCAATCAAACATTTTATTTTATTTTCATTATTTTACCTCAAGTGGTAAATTTATTCTAGGTTGTTTCAATTCTTTAAATGATGGTTAATAAATTTTGATCATACCAATTTATATCAATTTAAATATCATAATTTTTATGAGACTATAGAATATTTAAACATAGAGTTAACATCATTGATATTGATATAAATTGATTTGTAGAAGTACAAATTCAAATGCATGTTATATCTAGGCATTATCAAAGCCCTTGTAGCCATTGAGGTTCATCTGCTATGAATCCAGGTCATTCGTGATCGTCCGGAGATTAGTCGGTGTACGTAAGTTGACCTGGAAATACATATTGGTTAAAAAAATGCATGTTATACAAATTATATATGCATAAAAAGTAAGGAAAAGGATTGGGCACTAACTCATACAAACACTTAGATTTGAGGTGGTAAAAGGAAAAGTGAGGGATCCATGAGAATATGCATCAGAACTTTTATGGGCAAAAGTTGAAAATTTAAGACTTTATGTGGGGAATTGGACAATTGGTAAGATACGGGATCTTTCTTTTTTGTAGAATTTTAATAACAACCCCTCATCTTTTAATGATATGCAAAAGTTGATCAAACTTTATGCAATTCCCGTGAAAGGATTTGGGCGGTAGTTGTTGACCATGGACAAACCTATTTAAGGTTCAATGTCACAATATTTGTACATAAAGACAAAATCAAATTGATCATACCTTGTTAAAGAATGATTTTAGGATTTATTGATCAAACAATTTTCGTAAAAATAATGATTAATATGTACCAAAAAGATACGATTATCTCCGTTTACTAACTCGTCTTTAGATCGTGAACTTATACTAAACTAGGAAAAAACGTACATAAATACATGTATATATAGGGGTAGTTGTTATTATGCAACTCCTTTACATGGTGCAACTCATCTATCCATCACTTATTTTATTTTCAGTTTTTTTTTCTTCTTAATTACAAAAGTGAAAATAAAATGTGTGGTGGATAAAGGTGTTGCATGAGTTGCATCATTAAAGGGGTTCCATTTGAACGTCCCTATATATATATATATATATATATATATATATATATATATATATATATATATATATATATATATATATATATGGGGGTATCTTTTGCAAACCAGTCAGATTGTGCAAACTTTGTGAATCAATCTTAGCCGTTCATCAAGTCTAATGAATATATGATTTTATTATGTTTCCTAATTTAAAATCATGATTATAATGAATAAACTTAAACATTTCCTAATTTAAAATCATGATTATAATGAATAAACTGAACAATTTCCATATATATCACAATCATTATTAATGAATCATAATCATTATCCATAAATATATCTATTTTTTCCTAAAATAGTGGTTTGCATAGTTTGTACAAATTGCTTGGTTTGCAAAAGAAACGCACCATATATATATATATATATATATATATATATATATATATATATAGGGTTGAGTTAATGGTGAGATGTGTAAGAAGTGGTTATCGACCGTTGGATGAGAAATGGACGCACATTAATATGAAATGCACCGAGATGAGATGCATCAGATCAATTCTATTCTAAGTCGCAAGTCATGGGAGGACTTGAGATTAAAAGAGATCAACGGTTCAAATTCACTTCTCACACTTCTCACCGTTAACTCAATTTCTCACGTGTTCCTTCACCTATATATATATATATGTATGTATATATATATGTATGTATATGATACAAAACTGTATAAATGTTAGTTTAATTAATCTTGAGGAGGGGGGGTATTTTTCCTATTGCATTCTTTTTGTTGGTCAACTTATGGTCAAAAGTCAGACCCCAGTACTGAACTGATTACTACAGCTGCATGCATCTGAGTGGAGTTTGAAGTCTTGTTTTGCTCAAAAATGGAGTCCATGTGTTAATAAAGGAATTAAAAGAGAAGGGAACTGAGGCATTAATTACAAGATGCTTTCAAGACTTGTACATTACAACTCGTCCCTCTTTATTATAGACTATATCTATAGTTACTTGCATCTTATACACTTCTTTAATTTGGTACAATATATATTTGTATGCATGTGATTGGTATATATATATATATAGACGGAGGTTTAGGAGAAAACCTCAAAAAAACGGAAAACTGAAGAACACGCTGGTAGCCTCTCATCTGGATGGTATGCACTTGTGCATACAAGTAAATTATGTTGTATTTTGGGTTTTTATGCACAAGTGCATTATGCACTTGTGCATATGCACGTGTGCATGTTACAAATTACCTGTATGCACAAGTGCATACCGTCCAGATGAAGGCTACCAGAGTGTTCTTTAATTTTTCGTTTTTTTGAGGTTTTCCCCTGAACCTAACCCTATATATATATATATATATATATATATATATATATATATATATATATATATATAGGGTTGAGATCTTTTGTTAACCTTGTATTTCTTGTTAACTATGTGAACTAATCCAAGCCATGCATCTATAGATCGGATGGTTGAGATTAAATGTAATTTTTTTTAATAAAAAAACGTTTCATTAAATACAATTGTAAGTGAACATGAATGGAAAAGGGTATTTTGGAGAAAAAAACATTCAAAACATTAAACCCTTGGAAACGCTTTAAACACATTTATTACACTAAATTAGTAACCGACGAGTACCAACATTGATTCTGTAACCGACATATATGCAACTAATACACATTTATACCATGAACATATATGTTATCATATTATGCAACTATAATACTTATGTTAACATATTCAATTTCTCACGATATAAACAATCATTGACTGCTAAAGATGATATCCAAATTGAAATTTGAATTATATGTGAACATATATGCATAACATGAACACATTTATTAACATGGATGCATATGAACACTACTGTTAACGTACTTAATTTCACATATTATGAACAATTATCACCTTCTAATGTTCGTAGTTAAATTGAAGTTTAAATTAGATGAACAGATGTGATCTAAAATTGATATTTAAATTGAACGTAATTCCAAATCATATATCGTATATGTTATCTAAAGAAATTTATGTGAATCACATATTTTGTGATGATACTATAGTTGCATACAAACACTTACGTTAACCTCATTTTTTTCATCATGAACAAACTTGAACATATATGCAAACCACTAGATCTTTGGCCTAGTGGCCACCTCTCTTCCGTAAACGCTTCTACCTGGAGTTCCCTTACCAGGGTTCGAATTCGGGGGGAGACAGGATGTCTTTTCCGGTGCAAGCTTATAGAGGTGTGACATGTAGGGTCCACAAAAGTGGACCACGGGGCCTTGGGTCCCCGCCAATAAACCTTTTTTTGAACATATATGCATAACATGAACATATATATGTAAGCATGGTTAACTATGAACAAATATGAATAACATAAACTCATACGTTAGCATAAATACATATGAACGGTTCTGTTTAAACAATATTGAAATGATTCAAAAAAATTATGAAAAAGGATAAAATTGTGAAATCGTAACCTACACAACAATTTTGGAATCTTCATTTTTGTAACTCCCATACAATTAATTACAAAATATTACATATCAAAATGACGTTAATACCTTTTTGTATTAAATAAATAAATGAATAAAACATCAACTAACCTTTGCAATCCTATTGGTTGATCAAGGTTCACATAGTTAGCAAAAAATACAAGGTTAACAAATGATCCTCCCTATATATATATATATATATATATATATATATATATATATATATATATATATATATATATATATATATATATATATATATATATATATATATATATATACTTCACCTCTTGTCAATCCAACACGTCTCATTGCATGAAAATTTTGTTTGTCGGGATTATTATAAATGCATATATGGTATTATGATTTATGAAACTCAATAATGTATATTATAGGATAAAAATAAAGCATAATTAATATTTAAATTAAAGGAAAAAAAGAGTGGGATCTATGAGAATATGCGATGCATGACTCCTACCAAATTAAATAAGATCTTTTATGGGTAAAAGTTCGACAATTTGGGTACTTTTGTGGGGAATCCATTAGATGAGAGGATAAGTGACCTTTTATTTAACTTTGCCCACAATCAACACACACACAAACATATATATATATATATATATATATATATATATTTTTTTTTGATTGCCCATAGGTTTTAAGATATAATAACAATGATGAAAATGAAATAAAGAAGGTGATTTTAAGCTTAAACTTAGGTACATGTCAAAGAATTTTAAAGATATATAGGGTTTAGGTTCGGTTTTTTATTAGTGAAGTCAAGTTTTCTTATTTTGTGAAACATGCCAAATTGATGAATTGATTTCTTGAAGAAAGGTTTTCTTATAAAGGTTGCATTTGTTCGCTTATGTCTTGCTATTTGGTTTTGTTCTTGAGATCTGATTTGTGGAAAGTGTTACAATCTCCTATTAGCTAATCATATCATTGCTATTCTCGTAGTAAATCTTGGCTTTGTCACTGAATTGAGTTTTACCAAGGATTCGAGTGCTATGAGGGCATCCCCTAAGGCGGTAAATACGTAATCCTCATTTTGTTGTGCACGGGATCAACTAGAATTCAAAAGTGTTTACATCGATAATAGTTTGAAGGCAATAGTCCTTTCAATTGGTTCAAGATGATCAAGAAGCTTTTATTAACTATATATTATGGTATTAATTCACTTAAGTTTTGGTTATAGAATTATCGCTCATATATATTCCCTCTTTCAAACCCAATCATATCATGCTTAATTTACTTGGACTTTCTTGTTATCAATATCTTTCCTTTGCAAAATTTTGCTTGAGTTAAAGCAAAAACTAGGTTTGGATTATTGATAACTTTGTTACATAAGATTTCCATTTAGTTTTTGTTACCATAGTTTCCTATTTGTTTATATAACACAATATGTGTTGTTTTCTACCTACAAACACAATGTGTCTATCCTATTGATTCAAGATTTTCTTTTATATATATACATAGAGAGAGGAAGGATCATGCGAGAAGTTAAACATTTTACGAGAAAGAGAGAAGTGTGATATCATATATGATTACACGGCTTGTTTAATCATATATGATTAAACGTCTATTGATAACCCTCATTTTTTAGGGTTATTTGTTACTCTTTTCCGTCATTTTATTCACCTTTCTAGCCACTTTTGCTTCCATCTCTTTCCTTTGGTCTTTAAAGTTTGCAAATATGATGAAAACACCAAAGGATGCTGTTTTGTTAAGAAAATCTCGTTTTTGTGGGACTGTGGGCACTGTATGCCCTCCGAGGGCACCCGGGGATGCATGCGGTATTTATACAGCGTATTTATACTCGTATTCTGGAGGTATTGCAGTATTCAAGGCTGGAAAATATGATAAAAAGATGGTGGATGCTAGTTGGAAGATTCCTCAATCATTGTACTCTTTTGTCTAGTGGGTAATAACCCTTTAACTTGTGGGTATTACCCATTGGGTAAA
The DNA here is from genome assembly GCA_023525745.1 of Arctium lappa. Classification (NCBI taxonomy): domain Eukaryota; kingdom Viridiplantae; phylum Streptophyta; class Magnoliopsida; order Asterales; family Asteraceae; genus Arctium; species Arctium lappa. The sequence goes on from CM042050.1 coordinate 115,204,822, forward strand.
AGCCTAGCTTTTTAGTATAAATAGGATAGTTAGCTTAAGCATTAAAACACACCTTCAACCTTCTCCAGCTCTATTAACTCTCTCTTTGGAAGAGTTTTGGAACTAAGAAAGTTGCTTTTAATTCTAAAACATTTAGATTCTTGTATTTTCGTTCTGCCCTCGGCTTCCCGTTGTGGGCACGTCTGTAGCTAACTTTTAATTTTATGCAAGTAGTATAACAAGTATTTCCTTTCTTCCTTTACGTCTTTTGTTACTTCCAAGTCTTTTATTATTTCTTGTGCATTTTACTTTTATGCTCTTTACTTTTATGCTCTTTATTTATATGCTTTTTATTATTATGCATTTTATTATTATGTCTTTTATTATTATGCATTTTATTATGAACTAACCATCTTTTGGGTAAGGGTGTGAGCTAACTTGAGACTAGTAGGCAACATTTGGGTGTGGCCATCGTTACTAGTTCTTGAGCTTAGTCACTTAAGTCGGGACTTAAACTCAACGTTGATAAGCCGATCACTTTGATGTGTTAATATTAAATCTAGACCTCGAGAGGGGCGGATTCGAAATACGGCTTAAGGGATGCACAAAGATTTGAGAGAGTCTTTGATAATCACGTAGAGATACGGGTTTTGCATGATTTATTACGGTTCAAACGTCGGAGGAGATTTATATCACAAAGAGATTTGGGTGTAAATCTCCGCACCGGTAGAACTTGATTTTTATCAACGTAATTAAATCGGTAAGATTAAGAGTTGGTAACGATGGACACTTTATGGGCATTTTGTAGGACCGGTCTTTAAAAATTCACTTTCGAGAGATCGGGATTTTTATAGACTTTCCGTACTACAAAAGGCCTAACCATTTGTTACTACGCCCATCTCAAGAAAAGCTTACACCCGTACCCATTCTTTAATTATAAATTTTATTCCGTACTCTTAGCATTAATCAACCATCAAACAAATATTTTTCTCACTCTCGAAACTTGTGCAAGAAGTTCATGAAAATCTTTGTTTCTCAGTAAGTCAGTCCCTGTGGGTACGATACTCGGTACTTGTACCATTATATTACTTGTAGCGATTCCAGTGAAGGTATATACTTGTGCTCTCACTGGGTAATACTGTGCCCCCGCTGTGCAGTATACGATAATCTGCTATCATCTATGTATTGTCAATGTAACATGTGTTTAATCATATATGATTAAGCTTGTGTATCATATATGATATCACACTTCTCGTCTTCTCGCAAAATATTTAGCTTCTCGTTTGAATCTGTCCCGGCCCTATATATATATATATATATATATATATATATATATATATATATATATATGCACCTAGACCCTAGTTTTAGATAATGCATGTGGGGTTCATGTTTTTCTTTTGAGCTTTAGATGCTTGTTTTGTACTATTGTTGATCATGCATGTTCTTTTGATACAAATAATATTAATATTGCATGTGATATATTGGATTCTTATAACAGATCCTACAAAACTACTAGATAGTATATATAGTATGGATCCTACTTCACATAATATTAATGTCGGTTTCTTCTATAAACGTATAACTGAGCATAGTACACATATAATGCATAGATATCATCTTATTCCAACGAAAAAGCATCCTCATTAGAGCAAAAAATTGATCTTTTTTTAAACAGCATAAATTAATTAAACGAATCTTATGAAATGATGAAATCGATTACTACATAAGAGAAAACCTTAGTTTTGATCATCTTTTTTGCTAACTACAACTCCGTAAAAATAGTATTTTGAAGGAGGTGTTAAGGTAAAAATAAGTCCATCAAAAAAAAACCCACAAGGGATGTGGCTTGGTGGTAAAGGCTTGGGGAGTTCATAGCGCTCAATCCGGGTTCGAGCCCCACTAGCATCACTTGTGGCCACTGAGGATAATCTCAGGGCTACACGCTTTAGCAGCTGGGCCAAAGGCCCTAATTGCAAGGGATTAGTCTGGGCCATAGGCCCAGGATACCCTTTCGAAAAAAAAAGAACAAAAAAATGGATAAAAACATGACATAAATCAAAACCGATGGTTAGTCCAGAAGCAGATAAAAAAGCTAGAAAAAGGAATTAAAATAGTCATTATCGAAGACCTAGTCCATTTGGAATGTTGGGGTTCATTGTGATTTTTGCTGAAAATAATAGCTTGATCTCGTCACGGCCACCTTTGTTGAAAATTTGCCCGATGACTTTAAGTTCATTGCTTTAGATGTATGTTGAACTTTCTTATAATGTCAATGGCAAATCTGCTGATATTTATATCATTAATGGGGTTTCCGAGTAAATGCACGTATCCTTCAAGGAGTAGGGCCTACATTTATGTTCGGATATGCATGTATATCCCTAAGAATTTTGTTGTTTTTCACAGTATTCAATTTAAGATTGAGAAATGCACACCTAATTGTTTTTTGTAATGACGGTCCATACCCTACCTACTTCGGATTTCAAGATCCTCGCTTCTCACTGTAATGGTTAAGGGAATAATATTGGAATTAATTATAAATTATAATATGTGTATGTTTTACAAACCAGATTAATTAACCACATGCGTGATAAATGCAGGGATGGTTGGCTATTTGTATCTCAATCTCGTGAAGAAGGGATTGCTCTTATATATGAATAAAACCCATCGATGATTAGATCTATTGGTATCATGTACTCGCATGTTAGGGTTCAAGCTTTGATTTCGGAACACCCTCTAAACTATAATATGCAATTCACACTAATATGTTCGAACTTGCAAAAAGAACTTGATTCTTGAAATTAAAGGTGATTTTGACAAACAAAATTCTTTACATTTAATTAACGTGTTAAATAAAAACCTAAAAGTATGTGTATTTTTAATTAGAAGTAAAGAAGTCAAATTCAGATCTAACAAACATAACACATTTTTCTTAATAATTTGATTTGAATCCCTAAAACGTGATCCAAAATTACGTCAAATGAAGTTGTAATTGATCTTGTTGGCTTCTTTGGCCTGAACTATGAGATGTAAAAATAAATTTAAGGGTTCAAAAGTTTAAAAATGAGAAAACCAAGGGCTTTTAGGGCACATTTTAATATAAAACCACAATATATATAGAGAGAGAGGGGTAGGTTCATACAAGAACAATATTTATTTAAGAAAACACGATAACGGCCGAGTATATACAAAATAATATATGATTCACGCAACTTCACTCGCGAGCAAAGTCATCTGCGTCCATTTTTGTGGTCGTTAATGTCGAATCATATATAATTTTGCACAAGATTTACTGTTTTCTTGTTTTCTTAAATATTTAATGTTCTTGTTTAAATATATATATATATATATATATATATATATATTTTTTTTTTTTTTTTTTTTTTGAGCTACAAATATTATAGGTACAACTTCTTCTATGACCATTGTTTTTGGGTGCACACATGGTCTTTGCAATCATGATTGAATGAATTGAAGATCATCATTCAACAAAATGATATGATGGAATTTAATTGATGGTGCTTTTGCTTTTTCATAATTCCTAATCAATCATAAAAAAGAATTTTATTACCCATCCAAAATAGTTATTTACTATACATCCAATCATCAACATCTTGATTTTACATTCAATCATAACAATTTTTTTAAAAAGTTTCTTTATGCATTACTCGACGACATCGGACATCGATTATTTGTAACGTACAATTGGCAACTTCAAAAATTAAATAAAGCAAGTCGAGATGGAGATTAGAATATATATATATATATATATATATATATATATAATTTACCAGTATTGTAGCTTGCATAAAATGTGTACGAACCGTTTCACATTTTTTTTAAAGGCAACATGTGTTAATATCAAGCAAAAATAAATAAATTCAATGTCCTAAACAAAGAACTGCGAGATACAGTAAGAAATGAGAGATCATAAATGATAAAACCATGGCCAAAGACAGCCAAGACACGAAATAAAGCTAGCAAATCCCACAAAAAAAGTTACAAGGAGAAGGACAAAAGATTTGGCTTAACGATCCACGATCCCCACTGTACGGATCCTTTCTTTAGTATGCAGTGGCAAACTGATGATTTGCACTCCATTTCAAACAAGATCCTCGACAAGAAGAATATATATTTTGTCACAATATTTTCAATATGTTCTTCTGCCCCATGCATGTAACTTAGTTGGCAAACGGACGGAGCGACTTTGATCAAATAACCAGTAGATTCAAGTTTTAATCATGGGGGAGACAGACTTGAACTACTCCGCTAGTCTCAGTCGTTGAATCAGCTTTGAAATGTCTCCTCACATGTGGTTCCTAAGACGTAGGTTAAGTTCTATATAGAGCCAGTCGTTATTGCTCGTAATCAATCTTTTGTTCAAATTTATATATGTTCTTCTATTGATAATGCAATTATAACATTCTTTACTCATGCTATTAATTCTAAGACCCACAATTGTATTTTCACAATCATTCTTCTACATTTCTATACAAAAAAACATGGTAGTTACTTGCTTTTATCAAATGGTTTGTGGCCATGTTATGTATTTACATCCTAACTACAAAATAATACTGTTAACAATTTCATTCATGTTGAACCAAATAAAATTCAAATCGATGACCCTTTTCAACTATAAGTAAATCTTTTTTCTTTAGAAATTAAGTTCCTGTTGATAATAGTTCACATTAAAAGCTTTAATTAATTATTCCCAATGGACATCATGGATTTCAAAACCAAATTACCTTGACCAATTATACATGATCACTAACTCCAAAACTATCATTAGTTATTACTTACCAACCATTAATTACAACTCATCTTATTTCTTCTAGAATTTTGAAATATTTTAGCTTCAACAACAATCTTCTTTTTCACTCCATCTTTCGCCCCCACTAGACTTTTAAAAATTTGTGAAAACCGACAACCTTAAAGTGTTGATTCTAATATTACAACGTTAATTATTCTAATGCTTTTTTGTTTATACTTTTTACGATGTATTGTTTCATCAAGTCCCTATAATTAATTAAGTAGCATCAAACATAGAAGACTTTTTTTCTTTAATATCGTGTTTAAATTAAACAAATGGTAATGTACGTACTTATCTTTTGTATTACATAATCCAAATTGAAAGAGGTGAAAATGACCCTTGTTAATTTCACAATTACAGTAGGAGACAACTTTTCTATATTTTGTGCTAGAAGAAAGGTATGTGTAGAATTTACTACTACTCAATTATCTAAATTACCATTTAATAAGACAACCATCATGCATGTTAATTATATATAACAAGAAGAAAATTAATTCAAGTTTAACATAATATCATGTTACAATAAATAGATATAAGAATAGTGATAAAAACATAAAAATACATGCTCAAACTGTCAAAGAATGAAATCAAACCAACGGTATTTAAACTCAGTTCCATTTGGATTCCAAAAAATTAATACATATCGTTGCGCCATTTGGTGGGCATCTGGCATATGACGATGGCAAATCCCACGCACAACATGGCACACGAGCATGCTATGCTCAGGGAAAATTTCGCATCGTCGTGCAAAATGCAGGTCATGACTAGATCTTTCTTGGCTTTTGTAAACTCAATCTTAATGGACTTTAAACCAAATTGAACGACTTTTACATAAAGAACCATAGTAATCTATATTTACAACTTTAATCCAAGATCGATCACCAATTTAGGGTTTTCGTTGCTTGATTAAACCCTAATGACGAGTTTCATTGATTTTCTCAAATTAATTGTTGTCAAGCTCAACAATGGACATGAAATCCCTGCTACACACTTTTATATCATCATTTAACAATGATATTTATTTAAAAAAATACGAGAACAACCGAATCACATGTGATTTTACACTAACATCACGTACAAAATCACATGTAATTCATGCAACTTTGTCCAGCGGCTTGAAGACGAGGCCAAAGTCGTCCGTACACCTTTTTTTGACCGTTAATATACAATCACATGTGATTTTGTACATGATTTAGTAGTTCTCATGTTTTCTTAAAACAATTAGCATTCTCGTTTGATCATACTCTATTTATATATGTACGCTAAAACAACATTAAAAGTCGATTGTCAATTAAAAAAACAAAAAATATTGGATTGATTATATAACCAAACAAGAACTTGCAATATTTCATAATGTGTCAAAACCATTGTAATTAATTAATTAATTAATTATCACCTAACATTTGTGGTGGTTTGTTGACGGATACAAACGTCATAACCATGCTTTATTCTTTATATTTTCAATATTTTAAATCCCATTTCAATAATTTCCCAAAATGTATATAAAACGAATTATATATTAAAACAAATTGCTTTATTAATTTAATTACTTGTAAATAATAATTCTTTCCACGAGCATGCAATGATTTTTATTTTATTTTTTTCCTTTTCAAAGTTCGAACACATGCATATTTTTGTAGAATATATATGGTCAAAGAAGAAGACAAAATAAATAAAAAATAATTGCTGTTTTTTAAATTATATCTAAGTAAAAAATTATTTAATTACAAACTTATATGATCTTAATTATATCAATTAAATCGTTATCACCGAATCTTTTATATATATATATATGTGTGTGTGTGTGGATGTGGCAAAAGAAAATATACATTAATAGATTTATGGATTCAAACAAATAAATTATGAATTATATACTTATAATAGCTTACATCTGAGAATAAGAGTTAAGGTGAGAAATGTAAGAAGTTATTAACTTTTAATCTTAAAACAACTCATGAATTATGCTTTAGAAGGGAATTAATCCGATATATCTCATTAGTGTTAATTAATCTTCAATTATGAGTGATCCAAGTGGAGATCTCTTCTTACCTTTCTCACCATAACTTTTATTCTCATCAGAACCCAACCCTATATTCATATTAGGTAATTTGATTAGAATGGATGAAAATAGCTTACAAGGATAAGAGTTATATAATGTGAGAAGTGTAAGAAATTATTAAGACCATTGATTACTTTTAATCTTAAAACAACCCATGAATTGTGTTTTATAAGGGAATTAATCTGGTATATTTCATTAGTATTAATTTTCAATTAGGATTGATTCATATGGAGATCTCTTCTCACTATAACTTTTATTCTCATCAGAACCCAACCCTATATTCATATCAGGTAATTTGATTAGAATGGATGAAAAATAAACTTCCAATGATATAATTGTAAAAGTTTATGTTGATCGTAGAAAAAAATTGTCCAACTACTATACACTTATTTATTTTACCTATATCTATTTGTGTGACATATTTTGTTTTTGTAACCGTGGGTTTCCGGGCCAGCTTACGTGCACCGACTAATCCTCGGACGACCACGAATGGCTTGGAGTTATCGTAGGTGACATATTATTTTTGATAACTTTGTGGATAGATTACATATTTATCAATGTTATCTAATTTTGAGCAATTTATGGTCATGTTTTTATTCTGAAACTACATCATTCTTTCTTTGTCCAAGTGTGTAACTACTATGTTGCACCAATTGTTTGTCATAATGGCTTAAATCTTTTGTAGTGATTTTGACAAATATATTCTTTTAAGTTCTTAGTATCATTCATTGAACCACAACCCATATTTTTAATCAAATTGGTCATGTCTATTTGTAACATCTCAGGACAACTGTACCAAATATTATTCGTTTTGTTCACACCTGAACTCACGATTTTAAAACACACCTAGTAGAGGAGGTATTTAATCCCTTTTAAGACAAACTTAGTTCCCTCTCCAATCAATGTAGGTTCTTACATTTTATATTTAATGAATTTTATTCTTATTATGGTTAATAATTAGTTGCATGGAAATACGGTTTGCGGTCTTTTCTTACTTATATCTATTTTTTAAAAATTGCATACCGCTTCTCTCACACTCACACACATTTCATAAATCAGTGGACTTTACGTAAACAAAAGTAAATGTCAGATCTATGTACTTCAGGCCCCATCTTCAAATGAGATATATATTAGACTCGTTCCGATTGGTTTGGTTTAACTAGTTAGGGGTTGTTTGTTTACCTCTTAATGGTTCCATTAAGAGGATTAAGATAAAACCTCTGAATCGCTAAGAGGTAAATCTTGTTTGGCAAAAAAAAGGGTTGCCTCTTAATGGTTCTAAAATCCTCTTAATGATTTTGTATCATGACTCTCCCTTAATCATTAAGATCCCTGATTTCATTATGAACAATTAGCAAACAAACATATTTCATTTTACATTATATCATAAAAACTTCTTAATCATTCAGACCACTTAATCATTCTGCATTAAACCATTCAACAACTGTCAAACAGTCGCTTACATGGAAAGTCTTGATAATTTTTTTCTTTTTGAGAATTTAAATTGAATTCATCCTCATGTTTATTTCATTTTTCAAAATTATTTTTGTTTGATTATTGCAAAAGGTTATTTCTACTTTTGAAGGATAAAGTGGTGGTTTTACAAATGTTGCAAGCATCCAATCAAGGAGGCATGGTAGGGACATTTGGGCCAATGGTTTAGTCATAGTCAAGTACCTCATTTTGGGCCTACAAAACTTTATTATCGTTTCAACATTTAGCCCAAAAAGCACCCTCACACATTTATTTGCCTTATTTATCTATCTCTTTCTTCTTTATTACTATAACTTTTTTTTTCCTATTTTTATGTTATAATCTGCTGTCAACTTCTTATTTTTATCGTCTGAAATGAGTGTTCAAAATCAACACATCGTTAAAGTCGGTATTTCAAATATACGTTAGATAATTAATAGAAACTTCAATGCAGTGATTTGTAAGAACTTTTTTTTGTCACATGATTGCCGAACCTCTTTTTGTGAGTCTCATTTATTATTTCAACATCAATAATATGGATATAAAAATCAACTAATAAAATGTTATTTCATACAAAATTCAAGATTTTTGTACAGTTTTTACTTATAAAAACCGTTAACTAAGCAATGGAAAAAAAACCCAGATAAACACAAAAATTGGATAAAAGAACAGTTTGTGAGTTCATTGGTTTAGTAGCTTCTTCAACACTGAATGCTAGAAATAAGGAAAACCTTTCTTTTTGTAGGATTCTTCTAGGTTACATGAACTTTTTTATGTACTACTCACATGGCTATGCCTACATGTATAATAAGATACATCAAAGTCCTACAATACTATAAAGAACACTATCATTCGTAGAGTATTTTACAGGATTTCAAGTCTTTGAATTTTGTTGGTGGTTTCTTTAAGCCCGTATTAGATATATGCATGATACCCGAAGGTATGACACGAGGGATAAGCTTATTTAGGGTTCGTTTGTTAAGAAGCACACGAGAAGATAAAAGCTTACCGTTTACGTTGATGCAACATTAGACTGAAACATGAGATGACATGAGTGGACAAGAATGCATTTTTTTCATGTAAATTGGAATCTTGTTTTTCTTTTCGCCTTGTTTTAATCCCACGTTCCAAAAACGGGTATAACAGGAAATGAAGTCATGATAAGCTTTTCAGCTTCGATAGATGGTAAGCTTTTGAATTTTGTAACATATTTTTACCTTCCATTTTACAAAATAAGTGTTCATACCGGTTAGGAAAAGTAAAATTTACCAAAAAAATGAACCCTTTTTTATCGTTGGTTACAAAGTAATAAATATGTGGTCTTTGAAATAATAACACAACATGTACACACAAAAATACTTGCCTTTTTTTTTTCTAAATGTAGAAGTCGCTTTGTTTGGATTGTGCCTTGAGGTCCTTCAACTTTTTCAAAATGTTCGTGAAGTAATCCTGCAAATACTTCTCCAATGTAATGATATCTTTCTGATCTACACCGAGAAGTTGATATGTCTCGTTCATTGGTACTGAGAATACGGTATCGCTCGTGAGAATCTACAACAAAACGTTGTTAATTACAACAAAACATGAGAAAATCTCGAGGATAAAACGACAGTAATAAAGAAAAGTCCAAGCTCTATATAACAGAACACTCAAACTACAAACAATAAACCTCATCCTCTCTCTCCAATTAGATGCATGCTCAAGAAGCCGTTGTTATACGCTTACATCACTACCGAGAATGGTAGTATTGGGTATTACTCCAAAGTTAATTTTTCTAGCTTACACCTACCGTTCTCTTGACTCCACTTTTGTGAATTCATCCCTTATACGTGGAACCTATTTAGATTACTCAATAAAAGAGTCTTTGATGAACGAACAGAGGTTCCAACATATATCAAGCCAATGTGGAACTTTAACACGCCCCTTCCCGCAGAGGCTAAACGGTCATAGATTATCCCCGAGTGTTGAGAAGGGGTTAGACGGGTTAGGGGCCTAGGCTATCAGTGTCGAATACCACGTGAGAATATGTGGAAACCCGTGAGGTTACTCTGCAAAAGAGCCCGTTGAGGAGATAAGGGGGGTTCCAACATATATCGAAGAGAAATGATCCAAGTCTACCTGGCATGCACTTTAACAATCTCAATTCTCCTCTCAAAAGTAAAAAACATACCGAATGAAATGAAAAAGGCCTTAATGAATCCTGTATTATTTGTAAATTTTCGCCTTTTATGATCATTCATTCAAATGGTTCCCAAAGGAAGTACATTGATTGTTCAACTTAAAGCTACTCCAATTGCTCATGTGCATAAGAGAGATATGAGTTGTGTATTATTTATAAATGTCGGAAGCTGTTTGGTCCAGGCTGGAGAATGAAAATGGGAATGAAATTAATTTTCATTTCCCCGATTTGATCTGGAATGAAAATTTGGGCTTATGGGGAATGGGCCCATTATATTATATATAATCAAACACTTGCTTTTATTTTCAATCTCATTAATTATTGCTTAATACCTCTTACCAAACACCCCCCCAAAAAAAAGTCAATTTTGGGTGGAAATTTCCAAAGTGCAGCAGTGTGCCATCATACAATGGAAGCTGATATCTCATTTATAGGAGGGAGGATTATGTTTGCAGGACTAATTTGCATCTAAACATTGTGAAGTCTGATACCACATGTAATCACAAGAAAGTGACCAACAATATATATATATTGTTGGTATATATATATATATATATATATATATATATATATATATATATATATATATATATATATATATATATATATATATATATAGTGGAAGGATATTTTGCAACCCTGAAAAAGGTTGCAAGGGTTGCAACCTTTTTAAGGGTTGCAAAATATCTTTCCAATATATATATATATATATATATATATAACATACAGGTAACAGCAACATGAAAATAGGCACTGAGGAGAGATATGTCCTCTAGAACTCAAAATAAACTAAAAATAAGAAACTCGCTGTCTACCCAATGTGACAGGTTAACTTACCTCTGAAAATGCCAATCTGTCTGCAACGTCATTTGTCCACTCAAAACAACGAGTTAGTTGCCGTGTGAATTTCAGAACTGAGACTGGAACTGTAGTCACATTCGCATCTTGTCCAGCTAGTCTTTCACACAATGTTATCACCTGGTGACAAAAGAACTCATTAGCACTGAAATTTCTAAATGACTGCAAACTGGAATTTTTTTTCCAGTAAATATGATCTGATTAATGAATGAAAATGAACTGAACCCTTGAATTAAAAAGCAGGAAGTTCTTTACCTCTTGGGTTGTCCATGCACGAGGCCCAGCAAATGTAAGAAGTTTCCCATCAACTTTTTCACTTCGTATGGCAATAAATGTTAAACGAGCTATATCCTGGAAGAGGGCACCAATTGGTTTAATATACTATTGCTCTGCATGGCTTAAATAAGATTAAAAATACTTGAAATTACCTGGGTGTCCATATAAGCTATTCGTGTAGGGGCATCCGTTCCCCATACAGATTTTTCTTCTAATATAGGCACAGCATACTGCCCAATGAGCCCCTGAAAGAATGAAAAAGCAGTGTATCACCTTCTCTTCCATGTTTTAGAGACAGTCAACAAAAGAGATCGCATAACAGGACATATTGCCACCATGAAATAGCAGTCGTGCTTATAAATCAAAAGTATTGGAGCAAAGTTTGAAGACGCTTCCAAGGAAAATTTTATTCAATGTTAATCTGAAGTATAAACTTCTGTATGACGCATGTTAGGACAACTCCACCTATTCTATCATGAGAACTGCTTGTGCACCTGTCATGTTCACTTGTCTCTCAACTTCTAGATGTTTCATATTCCAAGAGACTCTAGGTATTGATTCAAACATGCCGACGAATATTCAGCAAGAGCAGACAAGGATCTGCCTAGAAAAGGACACTAACCAACGAGAACTAATAGCCTCTATTTCTCAAAATGTTTAAGATTGTTTCGAGTTCAAACAAGTACAATGCATACAAAAATGTTTGTTTTGGAACAACATCAATGTCAGACTATTTTATGATGTGATGACAATGTGTTGCCTTTTCGGGTCAGTAGGCAAATAACTATTTCAAAGATGTCCATTTGAAAGCCACGGGCGACCCATTAATTGATTATGCAAATTTGACATCTATACATGGAGCTAAAGAATGAAAAAGTATACTTGTGAAAGTTGTAAGACCAATTGAAGCATGCCTATAATTTCAATCTACTTGAGCAGTATACCTGCATGAAACCACATAACCGGATGACAACATGGTTTATGCCCGAGTCCTTAAGGAACTTCTCAGTACAATACTTGATCTCCATCAATGGAACTTCTGGATGCTTGTCACAGTTGTGAATGGAAAAGAATACGTACTTTTGGATTCCCATTGCTTTTGCACACTGTATAAGAGCAACCTTTCCTTCCCAATCTACCTAAAATGAAAGAGTAAATTAAATAGATCTGACATGACATACATGTAAAATGTAGATGAACAACAGATATTAGTAGGGCTGTAAAATGGGTTCTAAAATCAGGAAACAAATAGGACTGCAAGTCATGATGCTTACGGTTTTTATGGGCTCCTCTGGACGCCCTGTGGCACAATCGATGATTGTATGGACACCAACCAGTGTTGCTGGTATGGTTTCAGGTTTGCTCAAGTCTCCCTGCACATAAACTTCACAGCTAATACTTGCACATAAAAGGTTATACATATACAGATTAGTAAAACATCAAATAAGTATTGTCAAATGGGTACAGGTAAAAGTGTAAAACTAATTAAGGCAACTAAAATAAAGATGCCAGTGGAGGCTTACATTGACAACAGTGGCACCCCAATCACGAAGAAAATCAGCAGGGGCAGGTCTAGGTCTGACAAGGCATCGCACATCATATCCCTCGTCTAGTGCCCTCCTCACCACCTGCCTTCCTAAAGTTCCAGTAGCTCCAATAACCATTATGCTGGTTGGTCTCACTGGGGTTCCTGGTGCCAAATTAGCTGCTGCTACAGGTGTTGTCCCAGCGGTACATGTTATCAGTGGCTTCACAGATCCTCCAACTCCTAAAATCAGGAAAAACAGTTCTTAGTTCCAATCCTGAACTTGGAAATCAGCATATTCAAAATAGAAGGTATGAGAGCATGAAACTCAAGCTTTTAGAATTGGAAGTAGAGCTTGGTTAGTTCAAATTTTGAAACGGATTATGCTTGAACTCCAGTCCATATACGGCAAACCATGAATCGCAGTTCCAAGAAATTAGAAGGGTACAGACTCCTTTCAAATATATAAATCTTGAAACATCATACCCATTCAATCAACGGCAATACTAGAATATGGATTCATCACAGATTAATATAACTGCATTTGCAACTCCACATTTTAATATACTTGCAGACATATACATATATATTATATTACCTTCATTCCAAATTAGGGAGGCATTTTTACTTTAAAAGAGTAAGCTGAACCTCTATCCAAAAGTGGCTAAATCCATTTATCCTCGAAAACTAAACAAATGTACACGTTTTTAGATTCTACAGAAGATGTGTTTGACCACAAATGCCAAAATACATTTGTAACTCTGGAATCCCCCAGTCTACGGTAAAGTGATAAACCCTTCTACTTACACAGCCCGAAACCAAATACTTGTCAATTAAATTCTATGGAGTTTCTTTTACAGACTTCAGAACATATCTTTTCCAATTCAAAACATTGTTTTGAAAGTCTAACGTAGTCAACAACTCATTGTAAAAAAATACAGATACACACATACATTCACACATGTGTGTATAGTACATGTATACGTACAAGGAGGTTATACATGTATATGAAATTCACATTTAAAGTTGAAAATTTGTCCGATAGACCTCAAAGGTCAGATTGCATCTCTTTTTGGGAAGAAACTACTCAAATACTCAATAACATACAGAAAACCGTATGCGGAGTAAAATTGCTACAAACTATTACACACATCTATGTACATGTATACGTACAAGGAGATTATACATGTATATGAATTCACATTTAAAGTTGAAAATTTGTCCGATAGACCTCAAAGGTCAGATTGCATCTCTTTTTGAGAAGAAGCTACTCAATACCATACAGAAAACCATTTGCGGAGTAAAATTGCTACAAACTATTACACACATCAATGTACATGTATACGTACAAGGAGATTATACATGTATATCAGTATATGAATTCACATTTAGAGTTGAAATTTTTTCTGATAGACCTCAAAAGTCAAATTGCATCTCTTTTGGGGAAGAAGCTACTCAATACCATAAAGAAAACCGTATGCGAAGTAAAATTGCTACAAACACTATTAACAACTCTACTTGCTATTTACACTGGAACTAGCAAAGTAGCAAGCACAAATGCACAATAATGAACAATATATCCTACAATGTTATGACAAATAGAAATAAAATCAGAATTCATAAACACAATTCAACAAAACAACCGGTAGAGATGACTAGTAAATCAAATAATATCAGAAAATGAGAAATTGCGCTCGATTATTGAATAGTAACTATCAACTAATAAATGATTCAGCACCATTAGATACTGAATACTAACTACCTCTACGAGAAGAATGAGAGACAGCGGAAAGAAGGCGGTCTGGAGCTAACGCGCGGCTCCATGTGAGGGAATTTCCGGTGATCTGACGAAGAGAGGAACTGCTCCGAGTGACGGACGGCGACTGTGTGGTGGATAACCGTGAATGAAGTGTGGTGGAAGCCATAACTACGTGTATGTGTGAGAGAGAGAATCTAGAGAGAGAAGGAGGAGGAGGAGGAAGGTGGAATGAAGGGGCACAAATGGACAGTGAGATGTGAGTGATTCCACGTCGTTACTTTTTTCTTCACCCCATCCATGTTTGGATTACGATTTGCGCTGTCTTTTATATCCCATGGCTACCGTGCGCTAACGATTACCTGACGTTGCCACGTCACCCGTAAATCAATCGAACCCGGTTTTATTTTGGGAAAAGTTCAGAAAAAACCCAAAGGACTTTAGTATTTGTAGTGATTATGTCTTGGACAATTTTTTGGAACAAATAAGTCTTTAGACAATTTAAAATATATTAAATAAATTCTTGGACTTTTGGAAACCTGTTAAATACATCCTTATTACTTAAAAATGTAACTTGCAACCTAAATAACAGGTAAAAGTATAAATTGAAAAAAAAAAAAAAAGATATCACCGACTTTATCATCCTACAAATAAAAAAATGAAGAAATTAACTAAAATAGTCAATCTCATCAACCAAATACATTTTTTAAGCATTTTTCAAAATCTCTTCTTAAAATAGTCAAAGTTTAGGCATAATTTTTTTTGCCTTAATAATTGTTTTTGGCAACAAAAAAAAAAACATCTTTATAATTTGTTATTTAATTTACTTTATATCTTCTATTTTTATTTTTCATTTTAACTCTTTTATTATATTAATAAACGTAATCGTATATTAACTAAAATACAAAAAATACGTTTTTTTTACAAATTATATCATTATAATTTTTCTGTCAATACGTTTAAAATGAGCCTATTATTAACTTTTTTTTTAATTTAATCTCATATTATTAGATATCATAAATACGTACGAATTATATTTAATACATACACATTCAATTCTTTATGGTTATTTATTTAATAATATAAGATTAATTTGTAACTATAATAGTATAAAGTGTAAGTATTAAAAATAATTAATATATATTTAGGATATTGAATAGTATAAGATTAAATTTAAAAATAATATTGAGTTCAATTTGAATGTATTAACGAAACAATTATTGTAATTTGTAAAAAAAAACTAATTTTTTTGATATATTTAAGGGAATTTAATTAAAATACTCAAACATAAAAAATCAGTACCCAAAATGCTCAAAATCTTAAAGTTTTTGCCAAAATACCCAACAATCCCGTGTTTTTGGGTCGTGTAAATGGGAAAACGCGGGGTTCTATTTTTTTGTCCGTGTATCCAACGAAACACGGGGAAAGCACGGGGTGAAGCGATTTTGGTCCGCGTATGGGGACAAAACACGGGGTTACCCCGCGTTTTAATTGTGTAACGCGGGGTTGGGCCTCTTCACAAACACATGGCTGGAACAATTAAAACACGGGGTTAAACTTTTTTACATAAACATCTTATAATATAGTGTATATATATACATTGAATAAATAGGAAGAGGGGGGCAGAAATGGTGGAATTCTGTTGCAAACCATTTGCTTTTCCAATTTATTTATTATTTTGTAAATAAAATAATTAATGGAAGTTAAAACGTGTAAGACCCCCCCAACCCCGCGTTACACAATTAAAACGCGGGGTAACCCCGTGTTTTGTCCCCATACGCAGACCAAAATCGTTTCACCCCGTGCTTTCCCCGTGTTTCGTTGGATACACAGACAAAAAAACAGAACCTCGCGTTTTCCCATTTACACAACCCAAAAACACGGGGTTGTTGGGTATTTTGGCAAAAATTTCAAGATTTTGGGTACTGATTTTTTATGTTTGGGTATTTTAATTAAATTCTCTATATTTTAGTTAATATATGATTATGTGTTAATATAATAAAATATAAAATGAAAAAATAATGGATATAAAATAAATTAAATAACTAATTATAATTTTATAAGGATGTAAAGTGTAAATTTGTAGGTGACATTTTTTTAATTTGTAGTTTTACCTGCTATGTAGGTTGCAAGTTACATTTTTAAGTAATAAAAATGTATTCAACAGGTTACCAAAAGTTTAAGGATTTATTTAACAGGTTTTGAAATGTCCAATGACTTATTTGTTCAAAAAAATTGTCCTGTGACTTAATCACTCCAAACACTAAGGGTGCGTTTGGTACAGAGAATGGAATTGCAGAGAAATGATTACAGAGAATGGAATTGCAGAGAAAGAGAATTGGTATGGAGAATAGGAATTGACTCTCCTGTTTGGTAGCACAGAGAATTTAGCAGAGAAATGTATTAGGAAATCATTTATGATCGAATTAGATGCTATTTAGAACTGAAAATAAGAACCCTAAAAACCCCCTTTCAAATCACATCACTGAATCTGTAACATCCCAACAATTTTTAGAAAATTTGAACTTTTACAAATACCCATTTAATTGCATAAGATACCATTAATAATCCAAATAACTGTATTATTGAAAACTTAAATAATAAATGTTCTTATTTAAACTAGACAGCGGAAGTAAATTGTTCTAAAACATAAATTAAATCTCATGACTGCAAAGGGCCCTTCGTACGCGTCAGTGTGTACCGTCACGCCTTGGAGCCACTAGTACCTGAAACCACAATTTATAGGGAAAGGGTAAGCACGAAGCTTAGTGAATTCAACACCACATATAGTACGATTATAACCTTACCCCTAAATAGGTAGATATACAAAACCGAGCATCCAAGTCAAAGAACGCATCCTTAACAAGCATACTCACACTAACCCACCTAACCAAGCATCCATCGGTCTCCCCGATGACACACGATAACCGTGCACGTATCCCTCGGTCCCATCGAGTTCCTACGCCACTCGTGTACACAATCCTCGGTCCCACCGAGCCCTCGGTCCCACCGAGTTTACACGACCTCCAAGGTCCATACTAGACACAACACCATTTAGTACCACATAAAAGGTAATACCACATAGCACAAGCAAGATACAGTGATGTAAATATAACCATAGTTCTACGTAGTGAGTGAACTCACCTCAAAAGCGATGCACAAAAATCTCGAACGATGACACGATCTAGCTAACTCCAAAATCACTTCTCGACACCTAGATAAGTGCTATATAGTGTCAATTCGAAACCCGGGACCCTTAATTATAAGCATAAGATTACACGGGTGATATTTCGTCTTTTCGGTCTAAACTGCAGGTCTGTTCGGGACCTGTTTAGCCCCTTCTAAACCCACGAATTTAGAGATCAGTGTTTACAATCAAATATATCTAGGTCTTAGAATTCCAGGGACATATTATACGGGTTCTAACGATTTTCCTACGATTTTATATGATTTTTCTAAAACTGAAGCGTCAATCTGGCAGATTCGGACCTTCTGTAAAAATGGCTAATTTGCACATAGTTAGAAGCTGAATCAGGTTTTCGCTAAAACACGAAAAATGTGCCCAACACAGAATGTGAACCGTAGGCACCAGTTTCGCCTCGAACCGAACTACGACAGAAAAGTTATGGCCGCCACAAAACAGTGACAGATTACACATTCTCATATAAATTGATACCCCCCCCCCTTTTTTTAAACGGCTAAGGGTTTTCGGGTTTGCAACTAGTCCGGGTTTTAGAGTTTGCAAGGGCTGGACAAAACCACGCACCACCCTCTGCCACCTACGGCAGTGGTGGTCGGCGGCGGCGGCCACCGGCGGTGATGGCGTTTTTCATTGGTTTTCAACGCCGAAGCAAAAAGAAAAGAAGAGAAAGAGAAAAGAAACCTTACCTCTCAAGAAACACGACTCGACGGCTCCGTATCTCTCTCTCTCTCACTCTCGTTCACACCGGCGGCAAGCAGCAGCGGCGGCGGTGGGGTCTTGGGAAACTCACGGCGCAAGGGAGGGAGGAGGAGAGAAAAAAAAGTTTTTCTTTTAGCCAAATAGGGTATGCCTTGCTTAAATATCAAGGCCATGAGGAAATAGAATCGGTCCTCAAGGCCCGGCCCATGCAACCTTTACCAAATGCCAAAACTAGTCCCTCGCTATAAAGTCTTGCCAAAATTTTAACCCACAAAAACTTGGATTTTTAAATATTTAACCCCTAAGGACAAAAAATGTTTACAAACGCATTATTTACATAAAACATAAAAAAAAAAATTAAAACTGTACCGGGACACGGGCTTTACAACTCTTCCCCGCTTGGCTAAGACTTCGTCCTCGAAGTCTCGGTCGGGGAATAACTCGGGATAGTTCTCGCGCATATCCGCTTCGGGCTCCCACGTCCATTCTGAACCCTTCCGATGTTGCCACTAGACATTCACCAATCCAATGACTTTGTTGCGCAAGGTCCTCGTCTTTCTTTCAACGATAGCTATCTGCTTCTCCACATAGTTAAGCCTTTCATCAATCTGAATGTCCTCAAGAGGAATCACTGCAGACTCATCCACTACACACTTCCGCAATTGTGAAACGTGGAAGGTGTTGTGAATCAAGCTCAGCTCGTCCGGTAACTCTAAGCGATAAGCTACCTTACCCATTCGAGCAATGACCTTGTAAGGTCCAATGTAACGGGGCCCTAACTTTCCCCTCTTGTGAAATCGGATCACCCCTTTCCAGGGTGACACCTTCAGAAGAACATAATCCCCGACCTGAAATTCCAAATCCAATCATCTCTTATCGGCGTAGCTCTTCTGTCGGCTTTGTACAGTGACTAATCGATCCTGAACCATCTGAATCATCTCAGTCGTCTTCAACACAACATCGATGCTCCCCAACACTCAATGGCCACCCTCGCCCCAGCAAATGGGCGTCCTGCATTTCCTACCATATAGCACCTCGCAGGGCGGTCTGCCGATACTGGAATGGTAGTTGTTGTTGTAGGAGAAGTCAGCTAATGGGAGATATTGATCCCAATTACCCCCAAAGTCAATAACACATGCCAGCAGCATGTCCTCGAGTGTCTGAATTGTACGCTCACTCTGCCCGTCGGTCTGAGGATGAAACGATGTACTGAAATGCAATCGTGTACCCATCTCACCTTGAAACTTCTCCCAAAACCGAGAGGTAAAACGAGTATCCCGATCAGAGACAATTGAAACTGGCACCCCGTGCCTGGTCACAATCTCTCTGATGAAAATCTCTGCGAGCTTCTCTGCCGAGGAGCTCTCTCTGATGGCCAAAAAGTGAGCGCTCTTAGTCAGACGATCGACAATCACCCAAATAGCATCATTCCCGCGTGGGGTCCTGGGAAGTTTAGTGATGAAATCCATCGTGATTTGCTCCCACTTCCATACTGAAATTTTCAAAGGTTGCAGCTTCCCATGCGATCGTTGGTGCTCCGCCTTGACCTTCCGACAAGTCATGCATACCTCAACACATTCTGCGACATCCCGCTTCATGTCGGGCCACCAATAATCCTCTCGCAGGTCTCGGTACATCTTTGTGGCTCCAGGATGGATCGAAAACTTAGACTTCTGCGCCTTGTCCAACAGTATCTGTCGATTCCAACCAATGAAAGGAACCCAAACTCTACCATGTCGAGTCAGTAACCCTCGACTATCCTGGACAAAATTCAGGATTTCTCCCGAAACCCTCTCACGTTTGGCATTCTCAGCTAATATTGCCACTTTCTGAGCACTATCTATCGACTCGAGAAGAGGTGCGACCACCGTCAACCGTTGACACAAACCCCGTAGTGGTTCACCAACCGGATGTCTACTAAGTGCGTTCGCGACCACATTCGCTTTACCCGGGTGGTAAAGTATCTCGCAATCATAGTCTTTTACCACATCGAGCCACCTTCTCTGACGCATATTGAGATTCTGCTGATCCATCAGGTATTTGAGGCTCTTATGGTCAGTGTAAATCGTACACTTGACACCATACAGATAATGCCTCCAAATCTTGAGAGCAAACACCACCGCTCCCAATTCTAATTCATGACTCGGGTAGTTCGCCTTATGAGGCTTCAACTGTCCGAAGCGTAGGCTATAACCTTACCGCACTGCAGGAGCACGACACCCAATCCCTGATGGGAAGCGTCAGAGTACACCACCAAATCCTCCATGCCCTCTGGCAAGGTTAATACCGGAGCCTCGCATAACCGTCTGTGTAGCTCCTCGAAAGCCCTCTGCTGCTCCTCACCCCAGCTGAAAGCCGCAGATTTCTTTGTCAAACGGGTCAACTGCAACGCAATCTTGGAGAAATCTTGGATAAATCTCCGATAGTACCCCGCCAACCCTAGAAAACTCCGTACCTCGGTGGGAGTTTTTGGCACTTCACACCGCACCACCGCTGAAATCTTGGCCGGATCGACCATAATACCATTCTGATTCACGACATGTCCTAGGAATTGGATCTCTCGTAACCAGAATTCGCACTTGGAGAACTTAGCATAAAGCTTCTCCCGCCTCAAAACATCTAAAACCTCTCGCAAATGCGTCTCGTGCTCTTCCTTTGTCTTCGAATATACGAGAATATCATCAATGAACACGATCACCGACCGGTCCAACATCGGGCTACATACCCGGTTCATGAGGTCCATGAACGTTGCTGGTGCATTGGTGAGCCCAAAAGGCATCACCACAAACTCGTAATGGCCATAACGCGTGCGAAAGGCCGTCTTCTCCGTATTCTCACTCCTTACTCGCATCTGATGATATCCCGACCTCAAATCAATCTTAGAGAACCACGAGGCTCCCTGAAGTTGGTCGAACAGATCGTCAATCCTTGGCAGAGGATAACGATTCTTCACCGTAAGCTTATTCAGCTCGCGGTAGTCTATACACATCCGTTGAGACCCATCCTTCTTCTTCACAAACAAAATAGGGGCTCCCCACGGCGAACATCTCGGCTTAATGAACTCCTTTTCGAGAATCTCCTTTAACTGCGCATACAGCTCCTTCATTTCCGGTGGAGCCAGGCGGTAAGGTGCCTTGGCCACCGGAGCAGCACCCGGAACCAGATCAATTCGAAATTCTATCTGTCGCTCGGGAGGTATCCCCGGCAAATCATCGGGAAACACATTGATAAACTCCCGTACGACTGGCACGTCTTCCGCAGTCTCCTTTCCCTCATCAACTCGCGTGTCTAACACATATGCCAAGTATCCTTGCCCACTATGCTGTAAATACCTTCGGGCCCTTGCAGCTGAACATATCGCTGAATTCCGTCTAGGCGAGTCTCCCTGAACCAACAAATCTTCCCCGCTTGGGGTTCGAACTCGCACTTGTTTGTGACGACAAACAATCTCCTCATCAAATGTATCCATCCAATCCATGCCCACAATTACACATAGTTCACACATAGCAATCGGAATTAGGTCGATGGGAAACCTCACACTCGAGATTTCCAATGTTGATAGGTCGGGTTTACACCCTTCCCACACGAACCGCAAGTGTACGGTGTCGACTCAAGTAATATGTACGTAAGTACGAGTATCGAACCTTGGGAACTTGTAACACCCGCTATTTTGGGGTTGGGTGAAAAGTTGACTATTACCCAAAGTTCAAGGGGGTAAAATGTAACTTGGGTTATATAAATATAAATCAGATTTTAGATATTTTGGAAATATCACAAAATATCATTTTGTTTTTTTTGAGAAGTCAGAGAGAAAGAAGGAGCAGGAAGAGGTCTTCGGGTTTTCTCCAAATCAAGGTACGAATCTAGCTTAATGCTTTGATCTGAATGCTTTTAGCCGCGTAGAATCTCGTTGTGAAGGTTTTAAACCGTTCCATTGTGAGATCTGAGTATTTTCTCATTTTGAATCTGGGTTCTGTATTCGATCTGTTCTTGATGTTCTTGAGGAACAAGACGATGGTCTTTCGACCGAAGTCGTGTTCGACGGAGGTCGTGTTCGACCGAGGTCGTGTTCGACCGAGGTCAGGTTCGACCGAGGTTAGGTTTGACCGGTATTGTCCTTCGACCGAACCCTGTTCGACCGGGTTGGTTGTTCGACCGGGGTGGTGTTCGACCGGTTTTGGTACTCGACCGGATCAGTGTTTTGGCAGTGTGTTGTGTTCTTATTCCTGAGTTTTAAGTCATTAAGTTGTCTTTATTTTGGCTTACCGATTATCGGTGTTGTCATAGGTAGCAATCGTCAGAAGCAGTTTTATTCAGGAAGAAATCTGAGGTGAGTCCTTTAAGCTAAATCGGTCTGTATTACGAATGTTATGTGATAAATGTATTATTTGGAAAGTGGAAAACCTGGTTTCAAAGTGACTTATTGTCGTTGGGAAATACCTTCTAAAGATCTCACATTTTCAAGAATCACGATTTATAGAATTGAACCGTTGTTCATATGAATTGCCTGCATATCTGATTTAATATGAGTATGCTCTGAAATGACATGTTTTGGCTTTAAGTCTTAGTGCAATGGATCCATAGGCACTGTGTTCCTATGTCCCCTGTTTTGGGCATTTGGTTCACGTTTTAGCACGGGATAGGCATCGGGTTGCCATGATAAGTAAGGTGTGGGCCTATACGGTCGGGCAGCGTCTCATGGTGCAGTAAGGTGTAATCCCATTATGTGCTTGAGTTCCCCCTGTTTTGGGAACTCTCAAGGATAGATCCAGAGGGGTTGACTTGAATGTTTTGAGCAACAGATCTAGAGGGGTTGAGCTCGTTATGTGATTTTTGGGTATTACTTATACCATGTCTAATCACTAATGGTTTATTGGATTTCTTGACTTAGCTCATGGCTATACTACCGCGTGGCACCAATTGGGTTTAGTACTCTCTTTTATTTGGCTTGTTCTCACTAGGCGTTAGCCTAACGCTTGCTCTTGGTTGTCATGTTGGCAGGTTATCTTAGCAGTGCGGCTCGTCGGGACTGAGGGAGCGACCTTGGGGTCGTGAGAGATTCTTTTGAAGATTCATTTTGGAAGTATAGCGACACCCGTCCCTAATCTAGATATTTTGTAGATTAATAGGATGTCGTTTTATACTTCAGTTATCTACCTCAATATTGGCTACTCTATACCCGTTGGGTTGATTGTGTAATGAAATTGTCACACCTTATTCCGCAAGTTAGTCTATTGCCGAATTGTTTCTTCGAAATTTTATTTCTGCAGTTTCTAGGGTGTTACAAGTTGGTATCAGAGCCTTGGTTTAAGTGAACTAGGTATGACTGTAAGATGCCTAGACTTAAGCTGAGACTATTAAGTTACGACTCGTGAGATGGGTAGATCTTGTAAGATAGGATGGTCTTAGGGTCAACGGAAAATTGCACAAGTTGAAAGTTGTAACGATGGTAATAAGCACTCTTGCGTATTATACGTTCATAATTTCACTTCGCTAACGTTATTATGAAAATGTCTTACGTGAGCATACTTAAATTACTGTTGTTATAACGATTGATAAGTGTAGAAGTACGTTCTCTGTGTTTTCCGTAATCCTTATCCCGTTCTTTTTCATGATTGCGTTCAGCAGAACCATGGTTAATACCAGGAGTCATCCGGAAGGCCAGGAGGCCGACATACCTACGGCCGACCATCCGCTGGCGACCGTAGTGGGGGAAACTGTACGTGTGAGTAATGTGCTGGGTGGAAGACCCGAGCATATTCCTCGACGAAATTTGGAGGCTGATGAGCCTATCATCGAAGAAGTGACGGCCGAGACGAGAATGATGGACCGGATGATGTTGGTTATGAATAGGGCCATGGCGCAGCAACAGGAGGTATTCTTGAAACTTCTTGAGGACCGAGACGCTAACAACCGTAGGCACGAAACGGTTGGCGAGAATGTGATTGTTGCAGGATCCAGGGGTACCGGACCTATAATTTCCCCTGTGGTGACTGCAACCCTAGGAGTCAATCGAACGGCACGGACTTGCACGTTCAAGGCTTTTCTGGGTTGCCGACCACCAGAATTTAAAGGCTCGGACAATCCCCTAGATTGTATGGCCTGGGTCCGAGAGATTGAGCAAGCTTTTCGCTCAAACGAATGTGGGGAGAAACAGAGGGTGATATTTGGTTCCCGCATGATGCGGGGAATAACTCTCACTTGGTGGGATGTGTACTCCGCTTCGCTGGAGCCGACCGTGCTGGACCAATTGTCTTGGTCTACTTTTAAGGAGAAATTGCTAGAGGAATACTGTAACGAGCGGTCGTTAGACCGAATCAAGGATGAATTCCAGAACTTGAAGAAGGGAGGTATGTCTGTGAGGGAATACAGCCGTCTCTTCATGGACAAGCTGGGCTTTGTGGGACATCTGGTCCCGACAGAGAAAGATAAGATCAAGGCTTACATCAAGGGTCTTCCATCGGACATGATGTCGATGGTTCGTGTGACGAAGATGTTGGTCCCAAATAGCAGTAAGTAAATAAGCAAAGTATTGTAGAAGGGGGGGTTGAATACAATACACACAGTTTTTCACTTAATTTAATTCTTATTGATTTGAAATCAAGAATTACACATAGAAAACTTTGATTGTTGCGGAAGAGAACATATGAGATATGTTCAAACAATCTTACACATAGAGAATGAAGAACAATTGTAAAACACTTAGAAAACAATAAGATCTTCGTAGAGAGAAAGTTGCCAGGCACTTAGAGAACTTGAAGGTAGAGAGCTGGTTCTGCTGGATATCTTGCATGTTGAACCATCCTCCATATTTATAGTGTCTCATGCATTAAATGCATGGGACACCTGTTGAGCAAAGGATGGACACAGGTCTTCAGCAAGGAAGGACACAGGTCTTCAGCAAGGAAGGACACAGGTCTTCAGCAAGGTACAAGGTACAGGATGTACCTTTTGTCTTCAGGAGTTTTGGCTTCAAGTGTTGACCTGCAGAAGGATGGTAGAGACCTTTCCTTAAAATGGTGTAGTAGACAAAACTTGCTTTATCTGATCTCCAGATGAGGTCCATGTCGATATGCAAGATATCACAATATACTTTGTGAAAAGTACAATGTGTTGAAGAAATCTTCAGGCCTTGAAGATTAAGGAGTCTTCGGTTGCCGAAGAGTTCTTCGGCTCCTGAAGACTGAGAGGTCTTCGGCTCCTAAGACTGAGAGGTCTTCGGCTCCTAAGACTAAGAAGTCTTCGGCTTCTGAAGATGTCTTCGGCCGAAGACGTCTTCGGCCGAAGAGGTCTTCGGCCGAAGAGGTCTTCAGCCGAAGAGGTCTTCGGCTCCTGAAGACTGAGATCAGCACCATCCTGGCCAATGGTGTTGATCAAGTGGGCATACTTGGCTTTAGGCGGAGGAGACTATCTTCAATCCGCTTTGAGAGATGTACTCCTTCTTTGTCTTCTTCGGCTGATCTTCGACTTCACCGAACATTTGTATAGAAACCAAGCTGCTAAAAGAACCTCAAACATATTCTAAGTAGGATGATATAAGATGGAAGATCAGGAGGTCATCTTCAAATCTTCAGATGACCCAACAGAAGACCTCCACCCTTCGGGAGGCAATGGAAGAAGCTCAACTCATGGAGGATGCTTACAGTCTCGGTAGGGATCAGGGTGGTCGCCAAGTCGAGAAGAGGAAGTGGGAGGGAAGTTCAATGCCCTCAAAGAAACCCTTTTATGCCAACAACAGCGCTCAGCGAGGAGCTGATCCTAGACGCGATGCCAAGTGGTGCTCCAAGTGCCGAAGTAAGCATTTCGACCCTTGCAACTTTGTTCCCGGGACGTGCTACAAATGTGGGAAGACGGGTCACACGTTCCGAGATTTCCCTCTCAAGGGACAAGTATGTTTTGAGTGTAGGGAATCGGGGCACGTAAGGGCGGAATGCCCGAAGCTCAAGACTGGGGGAGTTAGCTGGAAGAAGATGGAACCGCTGCGGTCGACTGGAAGGGCTTTCCAGATGTCGTCAGAGGAAGCTAAAGCATCGACCGATGTGGTGTCGGGTACGTTTCTTCTAAATTCCGTACCTACGCGTGTGCTATTTGATTCTGGTGCTAGCTACTCGTTCATATCTGAATTGTTCTGTCAAAGGCTTGCTATGTCTAAGAGTATGCTAGAGATTGCTGTTGTGGTAGAAATAGCAAATGGAGGTCAAGTTCTAATTCATAATATCCTTAAGGATTGCATCTTAGAGCTTAAGGGGAAGAAATTTCCCATTAACCTATTACCAATGCAAATTGGCGGATTCGACGTGGTGGTAGGTATGGACTGGTTATCTAAGAACCAGGCCGAAATTGTATGTTCCAAAAAAATGATCCGTTTACCGGTGGCAAACGGAGAAGCGACTATAATCTACGGCGAAGGAAGGAAAGGCGACGTGGCGATTATTTCAGTAATCAAAGCTAGGAAATGGTTGGTGAAAGGATGTGTATCTTTCTTGGCTTATGCCATCGATACCAAACTCGACCAACGGAAGTTGGAAGAGGTTAGGGTGGTACGCGAGTTTCCCGATATGTTTCCGGAAGACTTGCCCGGGTTGCCGCCCGATCGAGTTGTGGACTTTCGTATTGACCTCATTCCTGGAGCGGCTCCGATTGCTCGAGCTCCTTATCGTTTGGCTCCTACCGAAATGCAAGAGATGGTGGTTCAACTCCAAGACCTTCTCGAGAAAGGTTTCATCCGACCGAGCTCGTCACCTTGGGGAGCTCCGGTTATATTTGTCAAGAAAAAGGACGGTGCATTGAGAATGTGTATCGACTACAGGGAACTGAACAAAGTGACGGTGAAGAACAGGTATCCACTTCCAAGAATCGACGACCTGTTCGATCAACTTCGAGGAGCAGGTTGTTTTTCAAAGATCGATCTTCGATCGGGGTATCATCAAGTGAAGGTAGCAAAGAGCGACATCCCAAAGACGGCATTTAGAACTCGCTATGGACACTACGAGTTTCTGGTGATGCCATTCGGCCTAACCAACGCACCGGCAATATTTATGGACTTGATGAATCGAGTGTGCCGACCGTTCCTCGACAAATCGGTAATCGTGTTCATCGACGACATCCTAGTTTACTCCAAGGATGAAGAAGGGCACGAGCAACATCTCCGTGAAGTGTTGGATGTGTTAAGGCGAGAAAGACTCTACGCAAAGTTTTCAAAGTGCGACTTTTGGCTTCCAGAGGTTCAATTTTTGGGGCATATAGTTTCAAAAGGAGTAAAAGTGGATCCCGCGAAGATAGAGGCAATGACGAATTGGGAACCTCCCAAGAACCCGTCTGAAATCCGAAGTTTCCTAGGTTTGGCAGGGTACTACCGGAGATTCATTCAAGATTTCTCAAAGATAGCCTCGTCATTGACAATCTTGACCCGGAAGAACGTGAAATTTGTGTGGACCGAGAGGCAAGAAGAGGCGTTCCGCACCTTACAGAAGAAGCTTTGTGAAGATCCTATCCTATCCTTACCAGACGGGACGGAAGATTTTGTGGTGTATAGTGATGCGTCGAAGATGGGTTTGGGTTGCGTCCTGATGCAAAGAGGGAAGGTGATCGCTTACACATCAAGGCAACTTAAAGTGCATGAAGTCAACTACCCTACTCATGACTTGGAATTGGCAGCTGTGGTGTTTGCACTGAAGTTGTGGCGGCACTACCTTTACGGTACGAAGTGCACTCTTTATACTGATCACAAGAGTCTGAAGCATATCTTTAATCAGAAAGAGCTAAACATGAGGCAGCGAAGATGGTTGGAGTTGTTGAAGGATTATGACTGCGAGTTGCTCTACCATCCGGGTAAGGCAAACGTGGTTGCCGACGCCTTGAGTCGGAAAGTCTGCGGAGGAAATTCTCGAGCTACCTTTGCACGGATTGAAATAACTTCAACGCTTATTGACAGAATCAAAGTATCGCAAGTCGAAGCCTTGCTAGAGGAAAACCTCAAAGGAGAAGTTATGGCGAAACAACATCTCTTGTTGACTGAAGATAGTCGAGGGGTGAAGCTTTTCAATGGGCGAGTCTGGGTGCCCAAGATTGGGGGTAATAGAGAACTTCTTCTCGAAGATGCCCACAAGTCAAAATACTCCATTCACCCAGGAAGCACGAAAATGTATAGAGATTTGAAATTGCTTTATTGGTGGCTAGTCATGAAGCTCGATGTGGCGCGCTATGTGGAACAGTGTGTGACTTGTTTGCAAGTGAAGGCTGAGCACCAAAGACCCTACGGAAGTTTGCAATCCTTGGAAATTCCGGAATGGAAATGGGAACACATCACGATGGATTTCGTGACAAAGCTACCAAAGACCTTGAAAGGTCACGACGCCATTTGGGTTATAGTGGACCGCTTGACCAAAAGCGCTCACTTCTTGGCCATGCGGGAGACCTTGCCAATGGATAAATTGGCGAAGTTGTACATCGATGAAGTAATTTCCCGGCACGGCGTGCCGCTATCTATAGTCTCTGATCGGGATAGTCGGTTCACGTCACATTTTTGGGATGGCTTACAAAAGGAATTGGGTACACGTGTGAAGTTGAGCACAACCTACCATCCTCAAACCGACGGACAAAGCGAGAGGACAATCCAGACGCTAGAAGATATGTTAAGATCGTGCGTAATCGACTTTGGGGGTAGTTGGGATACGCACCTGCCTTTGGTAGAGTTCGCGTACAATAATAGCTACCACTCAAGTATAGGGATGGCACCGTTTGAAGCATTATACGGTCGCAAGTGTCGAACCCCCGTATGTTGGCTCGAGGCGGGGGAAAAGCAGTTCGCTGGACCAGAAGTTGTACAAGAAACGGCGGACAAGGTCAAGGGCATCCGCGAACGTTTGAAGGCGGCCCAAGATCGACAGAAAAGTTACGCCGATAAGAAAAGACGGCCAATGGAATTCCAAGTGGGAGACCGGGTTATGTTGAAGGTGTCCCCTTGGAAGGGAATTATTAGATTTGGGAAGCGTGGGAAGTTGAGCCCCCGTTTCCTTGGACCGTTCACTGTGACTAAGCGGGTAGGACTTCAAGCTTATCAGCTGGAACTTCCTCCGGAGATGAGGGGCATCCATAACACGTTTCACGTGTGCTATCTACGGAAGTGTCTAGCAAAGGAGGAGAGTGTTATTCCACTCTCCGAGATCCGAGTGGATGAGGGGAATCGTTGCGTTGAAGAACCTGAGGCGATTTTGGAAAGGAAGACGAAGAAGCTTCGTCACCGGGAAGTCACAATGGTCAAAGTTCAGTGGAAGCACCATCGAGGTGCTAATGTGACTTGGGAAGCGGAAGAGGACTTGAGGCGGAGATACCCTCACCTCTTCCTATAGTCGAGATTTCGAGGACGAAATCTTCTCCAAGTTGGGGAGGATTGTAACACCCGCTATTTTGGGGTTGGGTGAAAAGTTGACTATTACCCAAAGTTCAAGGGGGTAAAATGTAACTTGGGTTATATAAATATAAATCAGATTTTAGATATTTTGGAAATATCACAAAATATCATTTTGTTTTTTTTTTGAGAAGTCAGAGAGAAAGAAGGAGCAGGAAGAGGTCTTTGGGTTTTCTCCAAATCAAGGTATGAATCTAGCTTAATGCTTTGATCTGAATGCTTTTAGCCGCGTAGAATCTCGTTGTGAAGGTTTTAAACCGTTCCATTGTGAGATCTGAGTATTTTCTCATTTTGAATCTGGGTTCTGTATTCGATCTGTTCTTGATGTTCTTGAGGAACAAGACGATGGTCTTTCGACCGAAGTCGTGTTCGACGGAGGTCGTGTTCGACCGAGGTCGTGTTCGACCGAGGTCAGGTTCGACCGAGGTTAGGTTTGACCGGTATTGTCCTTCGACCGAACCCTGTTCGACCGGGTTGGTTGTTCGACCGGGGTGGTGTTCGACCGGTTTTGGTACTCGACCGGATCAGTGTTTTGGCAGTGTGTTGTGTTCTTATTCCTGAGTTTTAAGTCATTAAGTTGTCTTTATTTTGGCTTACCGATTATCGGTGTTGTCATAGGTAGCAATCGTCAGAAGCAGTTTTATTCAGGAAGAAATCTGAGGTGAGTCCTTTAAGCTAAATCGGTCTGTATTACGAATGTTATGTGATAAATGTATTATTTGGAAAGTGGAAAACCTGGTTTCAAAGTGACTTATTGTCGTTGGGAAATACCTTCTAAAGATCTCACATTTTCAAGAATCACGATTTATAGAATTGAACCGTTGTTCATATGAATTGCCTGCATATCTGATTTAATATGAGTATGCTCTGAAATGACATGTTTTGGCTTTAAGTCTTAGTGCAATGGATCCATAGGCACTGTGTTCCTATGTCCCCTGTTTTGGGCATTTGGTTCACGTTTTAGCACGGGATAGGCATCGGGTTGCCATGATAAGTAAGGTGTGGGCCTATACGGTCGGGCAGCGTCTCATGGTGCAGTAAGGTGTAATCCCATTATGTGCTTGAGTTCCCCCTGTTTTGGGAACTCTCAAGGATAGATCCAGAGGGGTTGACTTGAATGTTTTGAGCAACAGATCTAGAGGGGTTGAGCTCGTTATGTGATTTTTGGGTATTACTTATACCATGTCTAATCACTAATGGTTTATTGGATTTCTTGACTTAGCTCATGGCTATACTACCGCGTGGCACCAATTGGGTTTAGTACTCTCTTTTATTTGGCTTGTTCTCACTAGGCGTTAGCCTAACGCTTGCTCTTGGTTGTCATGTTGGCAGGTTATCTTAGCAATGCGGCTCGTCGGGACTGAGGGAGCGACCTTGGGGTCGTGAGAGATTCTTTTGAAGATTCATTTTGGAAGTATAGCGACACCCGTCCCTAATCTAGATATTTTGTAGATTAATAGGATGTCGTTTTATACTTCAGTTATCTACCTCAATATTGGCTACTCTATACCCGTTGGGTTGATTGTGTAATGAAATTGTCACACCTTATTCCGCAAGTTAGTCTATTGCCGAATTGTTTCTTCGAAATTTTATTTCTGCAGTTTCTAGGGTGTTACAAGTTGGTATCAGAGTCTTGGTTTAAGTGAACTAGGTATGACTGTAAGATGCCTAGACTTAAGCTGAGACTATTAAGTTACGACTCGTGAGATGGGTAGATCTTGTAAGATAGGATGGTCTTAGGGTCAACGGAAAATTGCACAAGTTGAAAGTTGTAACGATGGTAATAAGCACTCTTGCGTATTATACGTTCATAATTTCACTTCGCTAACGTTATTATGAAAATGTCTTACGTGAGCATACTTAAATTACTGTTGTTATAACGATTGATAAGTGTAGAAGTACGTTCTCTGTGTTTTCCGTAATCCTTATCCCGTTCTTTTTCATGATTGCGTTCAGCAGAACCATGGTTAATACCAGGAGTCATCCGGAAGGCCAGGAGGCCGACATACCTACGGCCGACCATCCGCTGGCGACCGTAGTGGGGGAAACTGTACGTGTGAGTAATGTGCTGGGTGGAAGACCCGAGCATATTCCTCGACGAAATTTGGAGGCTGATGAGCCTATCATCGAAGAAGTGACGGCCGAGACGAGAATGATGGACCGGATGATGTTGGTTATGAATAGGGCCATGGCGCAGCAACAGGAGGTATTCTTGAAACTTCTTGAGGACCGAGACGCTAACAACCGTAGGCACGAAACGGTTGGCGAGAATGTGATTGTTGCAGGATCCAGGGGTACCGGACCTATAATTTCCCCTGTGGTGACTGCAACCCTAGGAGTCAATCGAACGGCACGGACTTGCACGTTCAAGGCTTTTCTGGGTTGCCGACCACCAGAATTTAAAGGCTCGGACAATCCCCTAGATTGTATGGCCTGGGTCCGAGAGATTGAGCAAGCTTTTCGCTCAAACGAATGTGGGGAGAAACAGAGGGTGATATTTGGTTCCCGCATGATGCGGGGAATAACTCTCACTTGGTGGGATGTGTACTCCGCTTCGCTGGAGCCGACCGTGCTGGACCAATTGTCTTGGTCTACTTTTAAGGAGAAATTGCTAGAGGAATACTGTAACGAGCGGTCGTTAGACCGAATCAAGGATGAATTCCAGAACTTGAAGAAGGGAGGTATGTCTGTGAGGGAATACAGCCGTCTCTTCATGGACAAGCTGGGCTTTGTGGGACATCTGGTCCCGACAGAGAAAGATAAGATCAAGGCTTACATCAAGGGTCTTCCATCGGACATGATGTCGATGGTTCGTGTGACGAAGATGTTGGTCCCAAATAGCAGTAAGTAAATAAGCAAAGTATTGTAGAAGGGGGGGTTGAATACAATACACACAGTTTTTCACTTAATTTAATTCTTATTGATTTGAAATCAAGAATTACACATAGAAAACTTTGATTGTTGCGGAAGAGAACATATGAGATATGTTCAAACAATCTTACACATAGAGAATGAAGAACAATTGTAAAACACTTAGAAAACAATAAGATCTTCGTAGAGAGAAAGTTGCCAGGCACTTAGAGAACTTGAAGGTAGAGAGCTGGTTCTGCTGGATATCTTGCATGTTGAACCATCCTCCATATTTATAGTGTCTCATGCATTAAATGCATGGGACACCTGTTGAGCAAAGGATGGACACAGGTCTTCAGCAAGGAAGGACACAGGTCTTCAGCAAGGAAGGACACAGGTCTTCAGCAAGGTACAAGGTACAGGATGTACCTTTTGTCTTCAGGAGTTTTGGCTTCAAGTGTTGACCTGCAGAAGGATGGTAGAGACCTTTCCTTAAAATGGTGTAGTAGACAAAACTTGCTTTATCTGATCTCCAGATGAGGTCCATGTCGATATGCAAGATATCACAATATACTTTGTGAAAAGTACAATGTGTTGAAGAAATCTTCAGGCCTTGAAGATTAAGGAGTCTTCGGTTGCCGAAGAGTTCTTCGGCTCCTGAAGACTGAGAGGTCTTCGGCTCCTAAGACTGAGAGGTCTTCGGCTCCTAAGACTAAGAAGTCTTCGGCTTCTGAAGATGTCTTCGGCCGAAGACGTCTTCGGCCGAAGAGGTCTTCGGCCGAAGAGGTCTTCAGCCGAAGAGGTCTTCGGCTCCTGAAGACTGAGATCAGCACCATCCTGGCCAATGGTGTTGATCAAGTGGGCATACTTGGCTTTAGGCGGAGGAGACTATCTTCAATCCGCTTTGAGAGATGTACTCCTTCTTTGTCTTCTTCGGCTGATCTTCGACTTCACCGAACATTTGTATAGAAACCAAGCTGCTAAAAGAACCTCAAACATATTCTAAGTAGGATGATATAAGATGGAAGATCAGGAGGTCATCTTCAAATCTTCAGATGACCCAACAGAAGACCTCCACCCTTCGGGAGGCAATGGAAGAAGCTCAACTCATGGAGGATGCTTACAGTCTCGGTAGGGATCAGGGTGGTCGCCAAGTCGAGAAGAGGAAGTGGGAGGGAAGTTCAATGCCCTCAAAGAAACCCTTTTATGCCAACAACAGCGCTCAGCGAGGAGCTGATCCTAGACGCGATGCCAAGTGGTGCTCCAAGTGCCGAAGTAAGCATTTCGACCCTTGCAACTTTGTTCCCGGGACGTGCTACAAATGTGGGAAGACGGGTCACACGTTCCGAGATTGCCCTCTCAAGGGACAAGTATGTTTTGAGTGTAGGGAATCGGGGCACGTAAGGGCGGAATGCCCGAAGCTCAAGACTGGGGGAGTTAGCTGGAAGAAGATGGAACCGCTGCGGTCGACTGGAAGGGCTTTCCAGATGTCGTCAGAGGAAGCTAAAGCATCGACCGATGTGGTGTCGGGTACGTTTCTTCTAAATTCCGTACCTACGCGTGTGCTATTTGATTCTGGTGCTAGCTACTCGTTCATATCTGAATTGTTCTGTCAAAGGCTTGCTATGTCTAAGAGTATGCTAGAGATTGCTGTTGTGGTAGAAATAGCAAATGGAGGTCAAGTTCTAATTCATAATATCCTTAAGGATTGCATCTTAGAGCTTAAGGGGAAGAAATTTCCCATTAACCTATTACCAATGCAAATTGGCGGATTCGACGTGGTGGTAGGTATGGACTGGT
The DNA here is from genome assembly GCA_023525745.1 of Arctium lappa. Taxonomy (NCBI): domain Eukaryota; kingdom Viridiplantae; phylum Streptophyta; class Magnoliopsida; order Asterales; family Asteraceae; genus Arctium; species Arctium lappa. Next base: position 115,239,698 of record CM042050.1, read on the forward strand.
TATCTAAGAACCAGGCCGAAATTGTATGTTCCAAAAAAATGATCCGTTTACCGGTGGCAAACGGAGAAGCGACTATAATCTACGGCGAAGGAAGGAAAGGCGACGTGGCGATTATTTCAGTAATCAAAGCTAGGAAATGGTTGGTGAAAGGATGTGTATCTTTCTTGGCTTATGCCATCGATACCAAACTCGACCAACGGAAGTTGGAAGAGGTTAGGGTGGTACGCGAGTTTCCCGATATGTTTCCGGAAGACTTGCCCGGGTTGCCGCCCGATCGAGTTGTGGACTTTCGTATTGACCTCATTCCTGGAGCGGCTCCGATTGCTCGAGCTCCTTATCGTTTGGCTCCTACCGAAATGCAAGAGATGGTGGTTCAACTCCAAGACCTTCTCGAGAAAGGTTTCATCCGACCGAGCTCGTCACCTTGGGGAGCTCCGGTTATATTTGTCAAGAAAAAGGACGGTGCATTGAGAATGTGTATCGACTACAGGGAACTGAACAAAGTGACGGTGAAGAACAGGTATCCACTTCCAAGAATCGACGACCTGTTCGATCAACTTCGAGGAGCAGGTTGTTTTTCAAAGATCGATCTTCGATCGGGGTATCATCAAGTGAAGGTAGCAAAGAGCGACATCCCAAAGACGGCATTTAGAACTCGCTATGGACACTACGAGTTTCTGGTGATGCCATTCGGCCTAACCAACGCACCGGCAATATTTATGGACTTGATGAATCGAGTGTGCCGACCGTTCCTCGACAAATCGGTAATCGTGTTCATCGACGACATCCTAGTTTACTCCAAGGATGAAGAAGGGCACGAGCAACATCTCCGTGAAGTGTTGGATGTGTTAAGGCGAGAAAGACTCTACGCAAAGTTTTCAAAGTGCGACTTTTGGCTTCCAGAGGTTCAATTTTTGGGGCATATAGTTTCAAAAGGAGTAAAAGTGGATCCCGCGAAGATAGAGGCAATGACGAATTGGGAACCTCCCAAGAACCCGTCTGAAATCCGAAGTTTCCTAGGTTTGGCAGGGTACTACCGGAGATTCATTCAAGATTTCTCAAAGATAGCCTCGTCATTGACAATCTTGACCCGGAAGAACGTGAAATTTGTGTGGACCGAGAGGCAAGAAGAGGCGTTCCGCACCTTACAGAAGAAGCTTTGTGAAGATCCTATCCTATCCTTACCAGACGGGACGGAAGATTTTGTGGTGTATAGTGATGCGTCGAAGATGGGTTTGGGTTGCGTCCTGATGCAAAGAGGGAAGGTGATCGCTTACACATCAAGGCAACTTAAAGTGCATGAAGTCAACTACCCTACTCATGACTTGGAATTGGCAGCTGTGGTGTTTGCACTGAAGTTGTGGCGGCACTACCTTTACGGTACGAAGTGCACTCTTTATACTGATCACAAGAGTCTGAAGCATATCTTTAATCAGAAAGAGCTAAACATGAGGCAGCGAAGATGGTTGGAGTTGTTGAAGGATTATGACTGCGAGTTGCTCTACCATCCGGGTAAGGCAAACGTGGTTGCCGACGCCTTGAGTCGGAAAGTCTGCGGAGGAAATTCTCGAGCTACCTTTGCACGGATTGAAATAACTTCAACGCTTATTGACAGAATCAAAGTATCGCAAGTCGAAGCCTTGCTAGAGGAAAACCTCAAAGGAGAAGTTATGGCGAAACAACATCTCTTGTTGACTGAAGATAGTCGAGGGGTGAAGCTTTTCAATGGGCGAGTCTGGGTGCCCAAGATTGGGGGTAATAGAGAACTTCTTCTCGAAGATGCCCACAAGTCAAAATACTCCATTCACCCAGGAAGCACGAAAATGTATAGAGATTTGAAATTGCTTTATTGGTGGCTAGTCATGAAGCTCGATGTGGCGCGCTATGTGGAACAGTGTGTGACTTGTTTGCAAGTGAAGGCTGAGCACCAAAGACCCTACGGAAGTTTGCAATCCTTGGAAATTCCGGAATGGAAATGGGAACACATCACGATGGATTTCGTGACAAAGCTACCAAAGACCTTGAAAGGTCACGACGCCATTTGGGTTATAGTGGACCGCTTGACCAAAAGCGCTCACTTCTTGGCCATGCGGGAGACCTTGCCAATGGATAAATTGGCGAAGTTGTACATCGATGAAGTAATTTCCCGGCACGGCGTGCCGCTATCTATAGTCTCTGATCGGGATAGTCGGTTCACGTCACATTTTTGGGATGGCTTACAAAAGGAATTGGGTACACGTGTGAAGTTGAGCACAACCTACCATCCTCAAACCGACGGACAAAGCGAGAGGACAATCCAGACGCTAGAAGATATGTTAAGATCGTGCGTAATCGACTTTGGGGGTAGTTGGGATACGCACCTGCCTTTGGTAGAGTTCGCGTACAATAATAGCTACCACTCAAGTATAGGGATGGCACCGTTTGAAGCATTATACGGTCGCAAGTGTCGAACCCCCGTATGTTGGCTCGAGGCGGGGGAAAAGCAGTTCGCTGGACCAGAAGTTGTACAAGAAACGGCGGACAAGGTCAAGGGCATCCGCGAACGTTTGAAGGCGGCCCAAGATCGACAGAAAAGTTACGCCGATAAGAAAAGACGGCCAATGGAATTCCAAGTGGGAGACCGGGTTATGTTGAAGGTGTCCCCTTGGAAGGGAATTATTAGATTTGGGAAGCGTGGGAAGTTGAGCCCCCGTTTCCTTGGACCGTTCACTGTGACTAAGCGGGTAGGACTTCAAGCTTATCAGCTGGAACTTCCTCCGGAGATGAGGGGCATCCATAACACGTTTCACGTGTGCTATCTACGGAAGTGTCTAGCAAAGGAGGAGAGTGTTATTCCACTCTCCGAGATCCGAGTGGATGAGGGGAATCGTTGCGTTGAAGAACCTGAGGCGATTTTGGAAAGGAAGACGAAGAAGCTTCGTCACCGGGAAGTCACAATGGTCAAAGTTCAGTGGAAGCACCATCGAGGTGCTAATGTGACTTGGGAAGCGGAAGAGGACTTGAGGCGGAGATACCCTCACCTCTTCCTATAGTCGAGATTTCGAGGACGAAATCTTCTCCAAGTTGGGGAGGATTGTAACACCCGCTATTTTGGGGTTGGGTGAAAAGTTGACTATTACCCAAAGTTCAAGGGGGTAAAATGTAACTTGGGTTATATAAATATAAATCAGATTTTAGATATTTTGGAAATATCACAAAATATCATTTTGTTTTTTTTTTGAGAAGTCAGAGAGAAAGAAGGAGCAGGAAGAGGTCTTTGGGTTTTCTCCAAATCAAGGTATGAATCTAGCTTAATGCTTTGATCTGAATGCTTTTAGCCGCGTAGAATCTCGTTGTGAAGGTTTTAAACCGTTCCATTGTGAGATCTGAGTATTTTCTCATTTTGAATCTGGGTTCTGTATTCGATCTGTTCTTGATGTTCTTGAGGAAAAAGACGATGGTCTTTCGACGATGGTCTTATCGGGTTGCCATGATAAGTAAGGTGTGGGCCTATACGGTCGGGCAGCGTCTCATGGTACAGTAAGGTGTAATCCCATTATGTGCTTGAGTTCCCCCTGTTTTGGGAACTCTCAAGGATAGATCCAGAGGGGTTGACTTGAATGTTTTGAGCAACAGATCTAGAGGGGTTGAGCTCGTTATGTGATTTTTGGGTATTACTTATACCATGTCTAATCACTAATGGTTTATTGGATTTCTTGACTTAGCTCATGGCTATACTACCGCGTGGCACCAATTGGGTTTAGTACTCTCTTTTATTTGGCTTGTTCTCACTAGGCGTTAGCCTAACGCTTGCTCTTGGTTGTCATGTTGGCAGGTTATCTTAGCAGTGCGGCTCGTCGGGACTGAGGGAGCGACTTTGGGGTCGTGAGAGATTCTTTTGAAGATTCATTTTGGAAGTATAGCGACACCCGTCCCTAATCTAGATATTTTGTAGATTAATAGGATGTCGTTTTATACTTCAGTTATCTACCTCAATATTGGCTACTCTATACCCGTTGGGTTGATTGTGTAATGAAATTGTCACACCTTATTCCGCAAGTTAGTCTATTGCCGAATTGTTTCTTCGAAATTTTATTTCCGCAGTTTCTAGGGTGTTACAGAACTTGGTATTAATTACCACAAATCTATATTAATTATTAACTAGACTTGACATGAAAAGGGTTGTTGGCAATTTGTTTCTAAAAGGGATTTTCTTTTAAAAGAATAATAAAGAAAGAGCAATGAACAACGAGATAACAATTATGGAAAAAGAAGCTAAGGGTTGGTTTCATAAAGGACTTGTACTAAAAACCTGGTTTGAATTGAATAAGATGTAGAAATAATTCAATGAAAATTAATGAAGTGACGGTTACTCTTTTTCAAGCAATAACAATACTAGCAACCAACAATGACAATTCTTTTCTCAAACTCAAATATCAAGTTGGGTTACTCATAAGAACAAGTGTCAAGATCTATGGAGAAAACGTATATTTCTATCTTATTTGCTCCATAGGCATACAACAAACACATCTAATTACTTTACTCTCCTCTCGAACAATTAAACAATCAAGAAATATCCACATAGCTGATCAGACTATACAGATTCTATTCAAAATTAGTCATATGCTTCATTGAAATTAAAATAAAAGTCATCGTCTACAACTCAAACCAAAAGTTTAAAGAACATCACCCATTAATCCACCAACCCCCAACATGAGAAGATTAGCTCATGTTGGGGTCTAAGAAAATGATAAAGAAAATAGAAAAATACTCAGATCTAAACATTGTTCTTTAAGAAAGACAAAAATCTTCAAAAGTTAATACTTCCTGATATCTTTAATCTTGCAGCAAGGTTGGAACAAGATCCAGGATCCGTTTCCACTGAGTTTTCCCACCTTTTTGTCACGTTCGTGCCTCCGTTTTCTCTTCCAAAATCGCCTCCTTGCGCAGCCGCCAGTTCTCCCTTTTTCGATAATACCTAAGTCTGACAGAAACAGGTGATAAGACGTGGCCAGGTGCTTACGCGACTTATGCCGCGGGTTAGAGTCGCGACATAAGTCGCCCGTGTCTTCATAACTCGCGCAGTAATGGGTAAGTCGCGGCTCTAACTCGCGAAACCCACTGTTTTCCACCAGCAACTTAGTTGAGTTGTCATAATTGACCCCTTTAGGTTCCTTTCTTCTTTCTTTACTTCTTTTCTATTAAAATCGTCCTTTTCCTGTAAATAACTCAAGATTCCATTAAAACTACCACTATCTCACTCGAAGTCATGCAATTTCGACCCAATTTAGTGTATAAATAATGTCAAGAATTGACATTATCAACAACCCCAAACCGAGCGTTGCTTGTCGCCAAGCAAAATAGCGATAAACTAAACAACAGACAAAACAGAATAATTTTGCATAACCAGATAATTAACGGTGATGGCTGCTTCCCAAAACTTTGGAACTGCTCTCAAAAGAATGGTCCGGAAAAATTCAGAAACTTAATTGTGCACCCGTGTATAAATCGATAACCTGAGACCGACATGTAGAAAGTCACACCACATTGAATTCAACCTAAATCTGACACATGCAGGGAGGATTTCTCCTCGACCCTACCTTACCAGAATCTCTCGTAGCACTCGAACCCTAGGTTGTCACACATGTTGCTCATGACTTTGGAGTTTATGTACAACAATTCACAAGATATTAGCATGAACAACTAATCAAGAAAGACGCACAAATGTCCAAAGAAATGATCTCAGAAGGAATCAAGTAACAAGACTAGGACTATTATTGCTATTCCGTTTATTCTCCTACACTTTCCAAAAGATCATCCAGGTCTTCGTAAAGGTTGTAATGGGGCTAGGCTTATGGCTAAGAAATGAAGGAAAAAGGATCAAATCCTCAATGTGACATTGAATGAACAACTAGTTTCAACCTATCATTCCTGACCAGTTTCCTTCTTTGTATTGTAGCTCACACCTTATTCCCTTTCATTGGTGTTTCTTTTCACACCTTTTTTTTTTCTTTCAAAGAACTAATGCAGATGGGTCCTTTTTGCATCCCATAACATATCAGCATCTCTTTCGGTTCTTTCTTTATCCCAAGGTGTATCTTTCGCTATCACATTTTGATCTTTCTGCTTTTTCTATAACTGGTCGTGTATAACATCCATAAATTTTTCGTTATCCTGCCCCTTTCCACTGTTCCCTACCAGTTGTTCATTCCTGACACATGTTCGGATGAGGGTAAGCTGACAACTTGGCTAGGGTTTAGACAAATGGGTTACAAATGAATTTACTCGTTGTATGGCTTCAAAAGGGCTTGGGTGCACGCAATAGAAAGGTAAGCAAGATAAAAGAAATACAAATGTAATTAACATGCACTGCCTGGAATCACCTCTTAAGGTCCGCAATTCAGATATGACAGAATTTGCACTTAAAAATCCTTATGGCCGTCTTTGTTACCTAATGCAATATTATAGTGAGATCTAACTATAATCACGACAAGGAAATTGAAAGGTGTATAAGATCAAAGTGTATAATTCCCTCGCAAAAAATTTGTGCAGTTATAAGGCTCAAAAATCTTTCCGGGTGGTCTCCACTAATGTCCCTGCAAAGTGCCATCTCCTAGGTTGTACTCTTTGTTATGTTGTCGTCTACTTATACATGTCTCAAATAATCAGAATCTAACCCATGAGTGCAACTCAACTTTCATCACTTAAGCCGGACCGGAAAAAATATTAACATAAAACTAAAATGCATGCCAACACCGATATCACCCCAAACCAAAATTGCACATCGTCCCGATGTGATGTTCTTGACGAAGTAGGACCCCATAAGGTGATAGATAGTTATGCAGAATTATTACAGTTATCCACAAGAATTAAAACAAAGCACACAAGTAAAGAAAAGAAAATTGTCTTGGTGGGTTCTAACACAAACCAATCACGACCGCGGTGTTGTGCGTCGTCCTCTCTGACGGCTGGTCGTTGGCCGGTTGGACAGGCCTGCTCTCTCGTCTGCTGGTGGTGGTGCTGCTCTTCTTCCGCGTATCTCTGACCTTATGTCCCGAAACTCCTGCCTCATTTCTAGTCTTAAGCCGGTGATCTGCTCACTTATCTGGCATGCCCAAACTGGCGGATTGCCCCTAAGAACCACTTCATCCGGATCGTAGTCTTGGTCTGCTTCCTCATCGTTTGCATTTGCTGGCACTTGAACATCCTCCCTCTCTAGTGCTTGCTCTCGTTCATACCTCCTCTGCGCAGTGACTTGATATTGGTACGTTCTTCTGTCAATTGGGGGTGTCACAGATACAGTTTTACCAATTGGTACACCTGCATTTCTGCACATGCGAGTAACCAGTGAAGGAAAAGGAATGACTCCCTTGCAAATATCTTCTCCCGCATCAGTCATTTCCAACTGGACTATATGACCTACGTCCAAAGGCAAGTTATGCTGAATGCAGTATAGCACTCTCGCCACTAGGGGATCTGCATAAGTATTGTGTTGTGAAGGCAACAAGTTGGTCTTTAAAAACAACATCCAAATAGCCAGTTCTAATGGGAGTTCACTCTTCCTAATTTCTGCCACTCTGTCCCGCCAATATGCTTCGCCGTTCATTCGCGGAGAGCTAGCAATTACCCCACTGTGCGTCTCATGATCAGCCACGTTGGGTATCTGCGAGACCCCATAACGTAGACCCAAATGGTTGGGTCTATCAATGCCAAAATAATCACAGATAGCATCCATTGTGACAGTCACTTGCCGACCCCTCACCATAACGGTGTGAAACTCATTAAAAACAGGTGGGATCATGGCTGCATAGAACTCCATTACAATATTAGGGTCATAGGGATCCAAATTCCTACAGTATGGAATCCAACCCCTTTGACGAGCAATGAGCATTACTCGATCATTAGGAATTGATTCCAACTTTATTCCTCTTTCTGACCATATATCACGCTCCTCCCTAAATGTTGCTAGTCGTCTCTCGAATTATGGATTCCTTGCGCGACTCATCCGATCCCTTTGATGCTGCGGAAGCAGGAAATAAGTTCCCCATTTCCCAGTTTGTTCAGGGTTGTTCCGCATCCTGAAATAACGAATGGAGGTGTGAGATGCTTAAATACCTTAATCACCCCAAACCTAGTCCAAAGACTAGGTTTATAGAGAACCCCAAACCAAGGGTTGGTTATCTCTCACATAGAGTTCGTTTTGAGCTCTTCTATCTAAATCATTATTATTTTAATCTATATATACACGGGTGATAAGATTATTATTTTAATCTAAATCATTATTATCAGTTCTCCCTTTTTCGATAATACCTAAGTCTGACAGAAACAGGTGATAAGACGTGGCCAGGTGCTTACGCGACTTATGCCGCGGGTTAGAGTCACGGCATAAGTCGCTCGTGTCTTCATAACTCGCGCAGTAATGGGTAAGTCGCGGCTCTAACTCGTGAAACCCACTGTTTTCCACCAGCAACTTAGTTGAGTTGTCATAATTGACCCCTTTAGGTTCCTTTCTTCTTTCTTTACTTCTCTTCTATTAAAATCGTCCTTTTCCTGTAAATAACTCAAGATTCCATTAAAACTACCACTATCTCACTCGAAGTCATGCAATTTCGACCCAATTTAGTGTATAAATAATGTCAAGAATTGACATTATCAACAACCCCAAACCGAGCGTTGCTTGTCCCCAAGCAAAATAGCGATAAACTAAACAACAGACAAAACAGAATAATTTTGCATAATCAGATAATTAACGGTGATGGCTGCTTCCCAAAACTTTGGAACTGCTCTCAAAAGAATGGTCCGGCAAAATTCAGAAACTTAATTGTGCACCCGTGTATAAATCGATAACCTGAGACCGACATGTAGAAAGTCACACCACATTGAATTCAACCTAAATCTTATTATTTTAATACAAATAATCGTATATAAACAAAAATGCAATGAAAAAATACGATTTTTTTTTACAAATTATACCATTATAATCGTCTTGTCAATACCTTCAAAACGAGCCCAATATTGAATACTATTAAATATCTACGAATTAAATCTCTACTACTATATAAAAAAACTAATACAAACTTTTGTACAATAACACTTATCACCCTAAACTTTTATACAATAATACTTATTACCCTAAGCTTTTATACAATAACATTTATCACCCTTATAATGTTACATTTGTCACCCTTACAATTACTTATTTAATTCATTTTATATCCCTTATTTTTTTCTTTTTCCATTTTACACCATTATTATATTAACACAAATAATCGTATATGAACAAAAATGCAATGAAAAAATACGTTTTTTTTTCTACAAATTATACTATTATAATCGTCTCGTCAATATCTTCAAAACGAGCCCAATATTGAATATTTTTTAATTTAACCGTATTATTAAATATCATGAATATCTACGAACTAATTTGTTTTCTATCTATACATTTTATTTTTTTCCACCGTTAGCACATTAAAAATACATAATCGTAAAATACGTTTCATTTTTATTATAAGCTATATCATTATAATTTTTTTTTGTCAATAATTGTAATATAAATTAATTATTGAATATCTTTAGGGTTTAGGGTTTCATAAATTGTGATTCATAGGTCATGGTTGATTGTTGATGACATGTCTATAAGGAAGTAGCATTAATTGTTCATTATTTACTTACATTCCGCTGCATCATGCGGGTATATGACTAGTAAGTCAATAAGGAGTTTAAATAAACAATCTCAAACACAAATGTATTCACTAAAAAGAAGGGGAAAAAATTAGAACATAGAGTAAACTACAATTTTAGTCTCTGACATTTAGTGAAATATTTGAAAGCTTGAACCTAAATTTTAATAAGTTAAGTTTTTATCCTTAAGAATTTTACTCTCAAAGTGGGCCTTGATCATTAACGTTGTTTAAAATGTCCGTTAGAGCCGGGGTAAAATCGTCCAACCGTATTTATCCTCTCTTTTTGCACTTTTTTTATTGTTTATTCTTGTTTTTGTTAAAACCATCAAATTGTAAGGGAAATACGGTTGGACGATTTTACTCATGGTTTTAACGGACATTTTTAACGGTGTTAGTGTTGAGGTTAACTTTCAAAGCAAAATTCATATGAAAACATGAGTTATTAAAATTTAGCTCCCCCTTTCAAAAAACTTATTACACTTGAGGTACCAAAATTGAAGTTTAGTCTATAACATAAAATAAACAAACAATCCCTTAGTCTTCAACAACTATTTGAGTTAGTTACGATGTCCTACGTTTTGTTTACAATATAAAAAATAAATTATAAATAATTAAATTACCTTTATATTAATTTTTATAGAACGAATATCTGTAATATGTTTTAATATATCTGTAAGAATGCAGAATACCAACTACTCCATAAAATTGTTTATGGGATTTTAACTTCGAATTCTTTAAATCAAATACGGATCTTAAAACTTCAAAAAATGATTAAGTAATATTTCAAGAATTTTTAAACCCCCCCTGGCCTCTATATACAATTTTCTTTAGTATACCATTTTCCAAAAATTCTCTTCAAATAACCAAACCAATCCATCCCAAAAAAATTCCCATAGAGAATAGCATTTGTATAAAAAAAAATTAAGAGATCTCATACTTAGTCGGAAAAAATCTCTTCAAGTTCACCATTTTCCGGTGTACCGATCCGACCCGAATCCGTCTCATTTTTTGTACCCAACCTTCGAACCCGACTCTTGTTTTCGATCTCGACATCTTCCTCGTAAAAACCGTCATTTTCATCATCCGCTGCATCGTTTTTCTCATCAAACTCGACACCGGGATTTGAATGCATCATCGATTTCGACTTTGCCTCGGAGTTTTCGCAAATGCACGCCACAGGGTTTTCATGGAACTCACCCCGGCCCAGTTTGACTTCGTTCGGTTGACCCATAAATCCAACCTGATAAGCTCGGGTTGTGGTCTCGAATTCTTCCCATGTCATATTGTTCCGATCTACAAACAAACGCCAAAGCCTTTTGGCGTTCGGTCGGATTGTTGGTTTATGCCCAAAATACCTCCTAAATTGATCAAAATTCAAAATAAGTAATTATATTCGAAAGATTTAAAAAAAATCGAGAATAATCAAACTAAACAAGCCCAATATGGGGCGGGTTTGGTTTGGTTTGGTTTTATGGTATCTTACCTTCTCCCCGCTAACATTTTGGCCATATTACCATTGTTGTTTGTGACGAAAACGTCACTCTCGTCACAAACGATGAAATCTAGAGCGGCCATACGTGAAGAATACGATAAAAACGGCGCCATTTCGTCTTTGCTTGTGATGGTGTCCTTCGAGTGAATGTTCGGAAACAGAGCTTTCAACGGCGCTAACGTCTCTTCACCTCCGTAAACTTCGCCAGATGCCACATATATGTGAATGTCGCTCCCGTACCCTAACGCTCGTAGCATAAGCCCGACTTCTTCGGGAGTCAATGGACATCTCCCTTGCCTCCGTTCCCTATCCGGGTTCCTTTTCTGCATTTCAAAAATCCTATTTCGTCAGTTTTTTTTTTCTTAGGGCTGGCAACGTGTACGGCAGAAAAGCTCTCGTAAATTACAAACGGACACTTACATGTAAAGTTTTCCACCGTCTCCGAATTTGTTGTAATTCTCGTCTTTCCTGGTCTCCGCCACCGTAATAGCACCCGGAGAACGCAAGCATATCGGATTCGAATCTAAACATTTGAGAATTCAGCAACGAGAACGTTATAGAATTAAGAGATTGTTTTTTTTAGCATGTAATATAATATTTATATACGGAAAAACTCAAACACGGTCTAAACATTTGACATTCTGGGAGGTTGGGATCTACGAGTAATCCAGGTACCACTACGCCAAAGACCAAAGAGAACTAAGGGGTTGTTTGGTTCTGTAATTGTGCGATTAATCTGTCTATATAGATTAGGAGAATTTTTGAAGAACAGTGTTTTTTAAATTGGGAGAGGCGGGTTTGGAAAAAAGTTGGCTCCCCCTAGAAGCTTACCGAATAAGACACTTTCTATATCATAAAGCCACTACCAAATGTCATGTATAACTAACCAAATAAGCTATGAGTCTCATTAAACGCATTAACTCGTTAACAACCTAATTTTTTTTTTAAGTGTACCTCAAATGCAAAGCAATGAAACGGTTGCTTTTCTTTCTCATTCGCTCGACTAACGTTTTCCCCATTTCAATAATCGGGTCGGTAAACCTCAAAGCGTGATAGTTGGCTCGGCATCTCAATTTTTGGAGATTCGTAGCCAACCGATTCGATAGCCTGTAATCGAACTTGGTAAGCAAAACGGCCTGCAACAAAACGAACCAAAATCAATTTCTTGCAACCGACCAAAACAATGATCTCAAAAGTCAAAATGTACCTTTTTTTTGTCGAGCAGTGGCACCATTCGAGACTGGTAGCACCCTTGATTGCACTTTCGGGGAACTCGGGTTCGATACGGATGTACAACTCTCCCGTTGATCGAGGAGGGAAGCTCCTTCACAATCTTAACGTCTTTCGAGAGATACGATATGAACCAATCCACATCAAAGATTTCAGAGAAATTACTGCACAAAATGGACCCCATAAACTACCTCGGGAAAGTGAAGAATCCAATCACTATCAAAAAGTTTCAGGAGCTTTTTTTTCGTTATTTTACACTGTCATTTAGTTATCAATTATTAGCTAACAAGTTATTTTACATAGTTATCTAGTTTATCAATTACAGCTAATTGTTATTTTACATAGTCATCTACTTTTTCGGTGATCAGCTAACAACTAGTTTATCAGCAATTGCAAACTGACCTTTGGTCCTTCCAGTACGATTTTTGGTCGAGTTTTGGGACGACGAGGGTGGCATTTAGTATATAAGCGGCAACCACAGCATCCGTTATCTGCAATTTCACCGACGATTAGTCGATCGAAACAAGAACGCAACGAGTAGCGAAGATCACGATACATACCCCAGTTCGTTGTTGATTCAAACCACCACTTGTAGCAATCAATAAAAACCTATGGGGATTAGTTTTCATCTCACTTTCTGCAAAATTCAAATTAAATTAGAATCAATCAAACATTAAATCAATATAGAAACCATTGATTTTGGGCTTTAAATAAAATTAAAAAGTGTGTGTATATATACACATAGAGAAAATTGGGTTCATACGACAACAGTGTCTATTTAAGAAAATACGAGATCAGTGATTACATACAAAATCATATATGATTTACGCAATTTGGGCAAAGTCGCTGGGCGCCATTTTTTTTTGCGGTTAATGTCTAATCATATATGATTTTGTCCATGATTTACTATTTTCTTGTTTTCTTAAATAATTAGCATTCTCGTTTGATCCTTCGATATATATATTACCTAAAAACTTTTGATTTTTTTCCGAGCAACCGGAGTAGAATTCCGATTGACTTGACCTCCATAGATTCCGGCGAAGACTCCATTCTGTTCTTGACGGCTTCAAATTCAAAACAAATTAAATAACAAAAATAATTATTATTATAATAATAAGTCAAATGAAATAAAAAAATCATCCAATTGTGAATAAAAATATACATAAAAACAGAACAAATCCAATGTAACGCTTACCGGAACAAGAAAAGCTGTCGGCTTTCCGGCATTTGACCGCACCTCGATTTCTCGATCGGACTGTAAACAAAAAAGTATTAAAATCGATCGAATAACGATTAGTTCAAGTTTATTTAAGATGCGTTTAATTACCAAGCTTCGGCTATGCCGGAAACGGTGGTGGTTGATCGGTGGAGATAAAAACGATAAAACGGCAAAGAGGAAGAGAATACATCCGGCGACGGCGGAGATGAACGGGAGGAGGTGGTGGAGGTGGATGCGACGGCGGCGATTGTAGAGTATTGCACTTTGTAATAAACCGATAATGATATACACAGCGTTGTAGTTGTGGTGGTGGGGTTTTTTCTTCATGGTTGATGGTGGGTGTGTTTGTTTAGATAACAATGGCGGTGGTGGTGGTGGTGGCGGCGGAGGGATTCATTTTCCGATGAGATCATGGCGTGACAACAAAAAGGGTGTTGGCATTGTGTGATTTATGGGTTTGATTCTTGCAGATGAATACAGAGAGAGAATTTGTGTGGGCCAGGGGACACCGGCCTTTTACCTCGATGGAATCGTAAGCAAGAAATCTTGAGTTGGATTGATGATACGGATGCATAAGTTATGAATTATAGTTACGAAAAGGACCCTAAAGTTTATGTTAGTTTATATAAATACCATGATTGTAACTTTTTCTTTACAGAAAAGTCATGCTAAATCAATAGAAGATTCAAACAAAAACAATAATTAAATAAGAAAACATAAAAATAATCAAATAGATAAATCATGTATAAAATCATATGTGACTATACACTAACAGACAACACAAAGATGTGTTGGCGACGTGGCCCACAACCTTAGATCGCGTTGAAAGTCGTGTGAATCATACGTGACTTTAGTGTAAAATCGCTTAGGTATTTGAAAAAAAAATCTCTCTCATCTCACCTCTTTCCAGCCTCCATCAGTCGACTTCCGATGAACTTTATTCGGGACGAATACCCAAAATATATTGTGTTACACTGTGATTACTAATGTGATGCACTCAAAGTACATTGTGTTATACTGTGATTACTATTGTGATACACTCAAATAACATTGTGTTACACTGTGATTAACATCGTGTTATACTATAATTACTATTGTGATGCACTCAAAAACATTGTGTTACATTGTGATTAACATTATATTACACTGTGGTTAACACTGTGTTACACTGTGATTAACATACAAATGTGATACCCATTATGATACAACGGTAATACCAAATGGGTATCACTATGATACCAATTGTGTTACATTGTGATTACCATACAAAATCATCTCTTTCTTCATAGTAAATTAGGGTAATTGAAATTAAAATAGGTAATCGTGTGATTGGAATTTGGAATGTGTCAAATAAAGAATTGATTTTTTTATAAAAAGAAAATTCAAATTATCAATTTACCAAATTATCCTTTTACTTTATTTTAAAAACAAAATTAATTATATTAAATGAGTGGTTCACATTGGATCTCACGGTTACCACAAACAATTTAGATCTCATTTGATTACTCCCCTATATATATATATATATATATATATATATATATATATATATTCCAACGTGAAAGGTTACAACTCGTTAGAGGTGTTCATTGGTTGACATCCAATGGATGTGAGGGGAACGAACCGATCCAATCATCCATTGGATGTTGGATTTTCCCAACCGAATCGATCCAATCATTCATTGGATGTTGGATCTTCCCAATCCAATGGATGATTGGATCGGTTCGGTTCCATCCATTAGATGTTCTTATTGGATATCCATTAGATACTCTTATTGGATATCCATTGGATCAGATTGGATCCATTCGACATCCAATGGATGATCAGATTGGATCCATCCAACGTGTTAATTTAATGCAATGTTCTAATTAATTACTTTTAGTTTGTGTTAAAACCAACATAAGTGAGACTAAAATTTCAAAAATCAACACAAAACAAATTTAGATTTAAGCAAACGGCAAAAAAAATAATTGGATGATAGGTGGATGGAAAATTGGATGGTAATCGGATGGTTAATTGGATGGATAATTTGATGTTGGTCGGTTCGGTTCGGTTGGTTTTGGTCGGTTCTGGATTGTCATCCAAGAACCAACCGATCCAAATTGGATGTTGAGATTTTCAATACGATCCGATCCAATTACAATTGGATATACAATTATGGTCGGTCGGTTCTAATTGGATCGGTCGGTTTCTATTGGATCGGTTGAATTTTTGCACACCCCTACAACTCGTGCAACCTTCATCTAAACCATTCTTTTAACCCATTCATTATGTAGACAATATGTTGATTACTGAATTGCATCAATTATTACTGGTTGAATGCAATAATCTTACCTACAATGCATAGTATTTCATTAAATGTCATAGAATGCATATTGTTTCATGAATGTACCATTTTCATCTGATACATCATATGAACTATAATGTGCATTGACATTTTTTGCATAAATTCCACAAAATTCGATAGAATGAGGTAATTTCATTTAGAAATCAATAAGAATCTAAATGCAATGGACGGTTTAGATGAAGATTGCAGGGATTGTAATATTTTATTGGGTTACTAAATAATCGTGACATATATATATATATATATATATATATATACTATATTATAAAGACGGAATAAAAAACTCTTAATTACTACTTATAAAACATAATGTACTACCATTTTATGAATACATTTCAAAAATCTCTTAATCACAACTTAATATGCATAAGGTACAAGTCATTTGAAAAAAGTTCAAACTTTACTTTTTCACTACCTTCCATATTCAAGTTTTTTTTCTTCCATTTGGAGAAACTCCAAAAGAAGAAAAGTTATTTACTTGCTCAAATTAACATATTTATTTAATTATGATAGTACAAATTTTTAAAGTCTTTTGAATTCTATAAAGACGAAATAAAAACTTTTAATTACTACTTATAAAACATAATGTACTACCATTTTATGAATACATTTCAAAAATCTCTTAATCACAACTTAATATGCATAAGGTACAAGTCATTTGAAAAAAATTCAAACTTTACTTTTTCACTACCTTCCATATTCAAGTTTTTTCCCTTCCATTTGGAGAAACTCCAAAAGAAAAAAATTATTTACTTGCTCAAATTAACATATTTCTTTAATTATGATAGTACAAGTTTTTAAAGCCTTTTGAATTCTATAAAACTAACTAATAATGAACCTATATATACGTTTAGATACAAAATAATATTATCCAACATTATATTTGTTATTTTTACCTATTCTATATTTTAGTATTTTGAAAAAATATTATCATTCGTTAGATATCGCTGATTAATACATGTTTTTAAAATTCAAATATACATTTAACGATTACTTTAATATAATTTCTTAATGTTTCATGATTGAAAAAACTCAAGTTATGCGTTTATCACTACTAATGCTACATAAATTATAAATATATGATTTACTCCATATATATCTTTTTTTTTCTAATAAGCTATTACATTAATTTTTTTTTCCATTTACAATTGCTCACCCCGATGCATTGCACGGGTACACTGCTACTATATATATATATATATATATAATTATAAAATTCCTATAGTTTTAAAAATCATGTTTGTATAAACAATTAACGATTATTATGAAACAAATATGTATTATGGATATATTTTTTGCTAAAATATTTTTATTAGATATCAATTTCTAAAAAACTCGTCGCACAGTCGCGTCATGGCACCAAGGCTTGTGTGTCACGCCACGTTAAGCTTGTGGCACGCCATGGCCTAATGCGTGGTTATTGTAATGAGATATTTGATGTTCTTTACGTTTTTAATGTCTTATTTGCAAGTTTTTTATATATACAACCTAATTTAACTTCCCTATTACTATTGACTCACTGAGTAACACTACAAAACATATGTTTTTATATATAATATTATATATGAAATATAAATTTGATGTCATAAGTCACGTCTTGAAAACGTCATGGCTTCGCCGTGGCTCCTAAGGCTTTGAGGCTTGGCCTCGCCGCCACGCCACGCATCATGTCATTTAGAATCTTGTTAGATATAGATCAAACTATTAAAAAAAAGATAAAAAACAAATTAAAACAATAAAATAAAAATCATTTACTTATTTATATAAGTATCATATCAACTAGTTTTTTGAAATATTCAAATGCTTAGTTTTTATATAACAACTTCAATATTTTAAAATATAATTAAAATCGATAATGACAATCAAAATAAAATAACGTGTAAAATAGAGAAAAAAATTAAAATAAAATGTATTAAATAAATCTTTAATAGTAGTTACAAATATTTTAATAAAGTGGGACCCATCGTCTTATTGTGACGACTGACGCATGATATATATCATACAAGAATCGTTTCATGTTTTTATTTTATTATTATTATTATTTTTTTTTATGAAAGGCTTTTTGTTCATTCACATTTCATAAGGGTAGGGATATTTGCATCCCTCCTTATGTGTTGAAGACACCCATTCCTAACTACTATTATTCATCATAATTCAATCATTGCATCATCATATTTAAATTTATTTGTACTTTAATTATTTTTTATATTTTATTATTATTATCTTTCTTTCATTTAATCAAGTTTATTATTATTATTATTATGAAACTATAATTAATATTATGTTAGATATTTTTTTAATTTATATTTAGTTTTATTATTTATTTATTTTTTAGTTTTATTTCTTTGTATTAATATTTAAGATAAAAAAATAATATGTTTTAAAAAAAATACAAATATAAAAAATGACTAAAAGGAAATTATTTTATATTATTATTATCATTATTATATAACAATACTTTTTTTATATTTCTTATTACAAGTATATTTTTTTCTATAAATAAAAGATGATACAACATAAACTAATTTATATTCAAAATTTTGGTAAAAAAAATGATGAATTATTATCTGATTTTTTAAAAGTTCATAAAACAATGATGACTTATTTTTGAATATTCAAAAACTTAAAATAATAATTGATTGGTTAATCTTGAATTTTTAAGTTGAAAAAGATGATGAGTTTTTTTTTTATTGATTTCTCGAGTTGCAAAAAAATCGATGATATGTTATATGAGAATATAGATAAAATGAAAAAATTTTGTTACTATTTTAGTTTTTGAAGTTTTTATTCAATTCATGGAATTTGTAAAGTTGTAAAATAAATGATAGATTATTTTTTTATAAATAACAAGACATTGTTTTTTTAGTTTAATTATTTAAAAAAATTATATATAATATAAATAAAATAATAATTACTTGCACTAATTAATAATATTATCTATTAATAAAAAAATAAAAATAAAAACCAAAAGAGAGAGAGAGAGAGAATAAAATGATGTTTTTCCTAATTCTTAGGTGATTTAATGATATTTTTTAGAATTTTTTAACTTTTTAATTGTACCCCTACCTATAGAGAGGTGCAAATAACAACCCTCTTTCACAATGGTTTTTTAGGTTATTTCGATCGGGTCATTGGTATTCACATCGGAATCAACACGCATTGTAGATGTAGCAATTTTAATTTATTTTTTATAATCTTTTATAATTGAAAAACAAAACTAAAATTTTAAAAGGAATTATATTAAACTTTATCATTCATTTTATTTAGAGTATTTTAATATTAATTATATTATTAAAATATTACGCATATTTTTAATAAATTCTTTAAAATAGGAAATTAATAAGCAAAATCTTTTAACATATTAGGGTTGCAATGTCAAGAGGTTAACAAAGTTTGGCAAGTTGTCTTTCGATGGTGGAAGATCAATAAAGACCGGTTAGAATCGCTTAATAATATCCTCGAGAATGATGGAGGTCCTTGTTTTTGGATTGAAACAGTTTGGAGCTTTCTTTACTTTATTTGGTCTCATCGAAACCGGATCGTGTTCAAAGACGACAAAAGAAAGTTGGAAGATCTTATCTTGGAATTCCAGCGGAAAAGTTTTGAGTGGTTAGATATGAGAAATTGCAACAAAAGCGTCGGCTGGAGCCAATGGATTGCAGACGCAACGGGACTAAGGTAGCGGTTCGGCAGTATGAGGCGCCCTGGTGCGGTTCTATGTGCGGTGCGACTTCATGGCGCGGGTCTGTTTTTTGGCGGTTCGGTGTGCTCTCTGTTCGTTTTTTGTTTTGAACTTCTGGTATGTTCTGGTATGTTCCTGGGTTATTTTCGGTAGTGTACTGGTTGGTTCGGTTTGAGTCTATGTTTTTGTTTTGGTTTGTTCCTGTGTTTCGTGTTGTTTGGCTGCTGTTCGAGCTGGTTTTTTTGTGTTTTTTGGGTTTGATTTGTGTCTTGCAAACCTGTCTGTTGTTTTGTTTGTTTGGCAGGTTTTGGCCCCTACTTGTTGTTTGGTGGCTTGTGGTGGTTATAATATATGCTTTTCAAAAAAAAAAATCTTGTAACATATTACATTTAAGTTAGTTTTCTATTTTAAAAGATTAAAATACTAATTATATTATTAAAATATTATATTATAAATATTTAATCTAATACTTTTTATTCATGACGAGTGACAACTGTCCAAAATAAATTCATCTATAAGGAGTTTTCCATATATGTAAAATTTTACAATCGTTTTCCTACCTTCTCCGTCTTAAATAAAGTTTTGTAAAATTTTACTTGTAATGTTCGTGTAGAATTATGGTTTGGTTTGAAGTTGGTGAATGGAAATTAAGGAGAAGGGCTATTTCTGTAGCAAAATAAACATTGAGAGTTTTTTGCAAAATGTTATAAACTTGATGGTGTTGGTTTAAAGATATTGTAGAAAAATCTTTGAAGCTACCAGATGTTGCCAGGTGGAAACTTAAATGATGCCTTTGGTACGTAGACTGAGTGGGACAGGACGAGACAAAAAAAATAGTCTTATGTTTGGTATGCCATGGGATAAAAATAACATGAGATAAAACTTAAGTTTTTTAGTTACACTAAATAGGTGGAACAACATGAGACTAAATGTAAGATTACAATATTACCCTCTTTTAAATATATGATTTTAAACCTAAACTAAACGTGGACATACAGTTAGTCATGTCCCGTCCCGTCCCATTCAATCCAGTCTGCGTACCAAAACGATCTCAACCAATCAAAACACAAGGTCATACTATTTAGTTTTTTAATTGTATTATCTAATTAATATTAAGCAAACCACTACAATCACAATGACTAGAATAACTAGGGGTGAACAAAACTCGTCCAACCCGAAAAACCCGACCCGAAAAAGCAACGAAATCCGAAACCCGAAACCCATAAACCCGATATAACCGATCCGTTTATATTATCGGATAATATAGGATCGGGCTGGGTATCCAAACCCAAACCCGATCCGACCCGACCCGAAAAATCCGAATATTTTTAAAATTTAAAAAAAATCAGTTTTATTTTATTTTTATAATCCTAATTCTAAATTTATAATTTCTAAATACCCTAAAACTCCTAATCTTTAGTTTGTTTTTGTTATCGGCCATGTGTTTTTGTTTTTCAGTCCTAAAACTCCTAATCTTTAGTTTGTTTTTGTTTAAGTTTTAAGTTATAACAGACCAAAAAAAAAGCAACTCAAAGCAGGCCCAGACCCGACCCACCCGAACCCGAACTGTTTTCGGTCGGGTTTCGGGGGCTCACTTCTCACCCGAATATCCGATCGGGTTTCGGGATTTTAGACCCGACCCGTCCGATGCTCAACCCTAAGGGGGCGTTTGGTTCGCAGAATTTAATGGAATCTGGTGGAATTGGAATGTTAAATTCCATTGACCAGATTTCATTCCTTTGTTTGGTTCAAGCATTTCAAAGGAATGGAATCATCCAATTCCATTAAATTCCATAGACAAGGGATTTTATAATTCCATCCAAAATGCCAAGCATTTCAATGGAATGGAATGTGGTATTTCTTTATTTCCAAAATTACCCTTCACTCCAAATAAACCCTACTCTCTCTCTCTCTCCTCCCTCTCTCTCTCCCTCTCTCCTCCACTCCCTCCTCTCTCTCTCTATCCTCTCTCTCCTCCACTCTCTCCTCTCTCTCTCATCCTCTTTTCTCTCTCCCTCTCTCTCCTCTCTCTTTCTCTTCCATCTCTCTCCTCTCTCTCTTTCTCTCTCTTCTCTCTCTTCCATCTCTCTCTCCTCTCTCTCCCTCTCTTCTCTCTCTCCTCCTCCCTCTCTCTCCTCTCCCTCTCCCTCTCTCTTTCTCTCCTCTCTCTCTCCCTCTCTCCTCTCTCTCTCTCCTCTCTCTCTCCCTTCTCTCTCCTCTCTCTATCTCTCTCTCCCTCTATCCTCTATCTCTCTCCTCTTTTCTCTCTCCTCTCTCCTTCTCTCTCCTCTCTCTCTCCCTCTCTCTTTCTCTTCCCTCTCTCTTTATCTCTCTTCCCTCTCTCTCCTCTCTCTATCTCTCTCTCTTCTATGTCCTCCACTCTCTCCTCTCTCTCCCTCTATCCTCTATCTCTCCTCTCTCTCCTCCACTCTCTCCTCTCTCCTCCTCTCTCTCTCTCCCTCCTCCCTCTCTCGGTATCATTCATGTGCTAAAATAATAAAAACAATTTTTGTTAAAAATTAAACTGTTTAATGACTATGTTATTAAAGTAATTTTTGTTTAAAAAATTAAAATAATCAAAAAGGGTATTTTGGTCATTTACCAAAATTCCATTCCAATTCCGAAGCTACAATCTGTGAACCAAACAGAAAAATTCCAATCCATTTAACAGATTCCATTCCAATTCTATCAACCAAACAGGTGGTCAAACCTGACAACATTCCATTCCAATTCCATCAAAGTCAAATTCCTTTGACAGATTCCATTCCATCCAAAAACATTCTGCGAACCAAACGCCCCCTAAGAATAACCATTTTTAAATAAGTTTTCTTTCTTTAATATTTTTGAACTCAATTAATTAATTGATAAGATTTTTATAAAGTATTTATTTTATATTAACTGCTCAAGTTTAAATTTTTTGATGAACAAAATAATATCAGAAGGTTGATAATATATATAAGATCTAAAACCAAAGAATGATTATTATACATACATACACAAACACACACACACACACACACACACACACACACATATATATATATATATATATGATTGGGTTTCAATGAGAAATTGAGGTTAATATGAGAAATGTGATAAATAGTTATCAACCGTTGGATGAGAAATGGATGAACATTAGGATGAGATGCACCCGGATAATATGCACCGAGATGTTTCGGATCAATTCCCTTTTAAGACCCGATTCATGGGAGGGCATGAGATTCAAAGTGATCAACGATTCAAATCCGCTTCTCACGTTTCTCACATTAACCTCAACTTCTCACAAAATCCTTCGCAAAATGGACGGTGATGATGTGCCTATGTGTGTGTGTGTATATATATATATAACAAATTTGTGATTTTTATTTAGATACATAAATGACATAGACCAAGAGGCTAAAGAGATCCTCCATTTTAATAAGTGCAAATTACCTTTCCGTCCCTCACGTTTGTTATTTTCAACGGAATTGATCCCTACACGTTTGCAAAATTTCTTATATTTTTGTTCCTCCCACTAATTGTTTTCTAGTAAATCCAGTTAAATTAAGCGTGTTTTAAACAATTTTCACTTAACTGTGATGTGGCATTTAAGAAAAAAATGCAACCCTTCCTATCATTCTCTCTCCCTCACACTCTACCGTAAAACACCCCCACGGCCCTACCTCTGTGTTCTTCACCCCCTCCCTTGTTTACAGGTGTTCTTCCCTTCCCGACTCCTTCCCATTACCCCATGTAGTAATACACATAATACTTGAAACTCTGAATGCTTGGTTAATCGTTCTACGTAAGAGTTGGAAACAGAGAGAGAGAAAACTGAACCAAAATCATGTCATTGACAAAAGCTTCATCAGAACGATGTGGGTTGTTCAGGTGGCAAACGCCATTGATGAAGCTTCAGGCTTCGACGTGGAAGACTTAGAGAGTTGTAATTGCAACGTAGGATCAAAAAACAGTAGGTAATTAGCTTTGTGATGCGAAGGGAACATAGAGGGAATGGGCATCGAAGATGGCAAGGGCGTTAGAATGGGGAGTTAGATTTTGCACTCGTCTTCTCTTTGTTACTTTGTGTCTTATATATGCAAATATATACTTATATACTACTATTAATATATATTATGTCTTTTTTAAGTTTTAATTGAAAAATAGAGAAAATGGTAAAGTGGCCAAAACGCCTTCTCATTTAACTGGATTTAACAGAAAAATTTAATGGTCGTTAGTATGAAAAACAAAATCCAAAAAAAATTACAAAACGTTAGAGATAAACCTGTATAAAAAAAAAAAAGAATTGTAAGAACCAATTTCGTTAAAAATAATAAATATGAAGGGGAAAAATGTAGTTTACTCTTTTAATAATATTCGTGCCAGTTCTGTAATATTTTAGTTTTGAACATTTCAGTCTAAGATCCGTTGAATCACGTGCAATTCACATGTTGCCCCCGACCTTTGTCTTTTGTTCTAAATGTTACAAACTAGAATGTTGCTATTGTTAATAAAATACAATTTTTTTTTGAAGAAAAAATACAATATTTTTTAGTCATCGTCCATGAAAATTGAAAAGTGTTAAGTATATATATATATATATACACACATAAGGGTAGATGTGAGTTTATACGAGAACATTATCTATTTTAAAAAAACACGAGAACAACCAAGTACATAGAAAATCTTTATATGATTCATACGACTTTACCCACGACTTTGGGTTAATGTAAAATCACATATGATTTTGTACATGATTTGTTGTTTTATTTTTTTTTTAAATAGTTAACGTTCTCGTTTGAACTTTCATCTCTCTATGTATATATATAACTTACAGAATTTTTTGTTTAGTATATGTGTAAACAAAAGAATATGAAAACCTATCATAATGGGTTTGTTTAATTAAGAGTCAACTTTTGTGTGTGTTAAGAATGTTTTGCTTTTCAATTTTACAAGAAAATAATTTCTTGATCACATTCTTTTCTCAAACCACAAGTTCAAAAAGTGTATGCCACTTTCAATACTACAAAACCTCTCATTTGCCATTGGAATTTATCCCCTTTTATTATTATGCACAAGAATCAAGTTTCTTTTTTCCATTTCAATTTGTCAATTAATTTTTATATTTATGTGGTGAAAAATAATAAAAATAAAATAAAATTTCAAAAAAATGACTTACAACCAATATAAGATAACATCCCACATCCTATTCTAATTTGTGTTTGTTACCATTGCCTCTATTGTCGATTTGTCCCTTCATGATTATGTCGATAAAATCATTATGCATCTTTAAACGATAATATTCTGATATATACACGAGATTCTTGCTTTTAAAGTTCTTATAAATCTGATATTATAAGTATTAAGGAAGAACAACAACAATTGAAAGTTGCAATAATAACTCAAGTTTAGTCGTATAATAGAGATTTACAAGTATCAAGGTTTACCAATGACTGATTCTTATATTATCATTTTCGCCCTGTCTTGCTCCTCATAGTTATGGTCGAAACCCTCTTAAGATATAAAGAGCATGTCCAATCTATGATTGTATTTCAAAATCGGTTTTCTAAAATCAATATATAATGTTGATCAACCAACTCAACTAAGTAGATTAAATCAAATCTTTAAACATTGTTTTAGAAAATGATTAAAGTGATAGGAAGAGACATATTTCAATACTATGAGGCACAATTGTAAATATTTTCGTCTGATTCATGTATATGTGATGTCTTTCATTGTAGTATAGATAATGTCACGTATTCAAAATAAATAAAATAAAAATATAACAAAACTTGACATATTTGTACATATGATATAACTAATTTAGACATCGTATAATTATACTAACAAATTTCAATTTTTTTAAATGGTTAACAATTAGATATATCATATAAGGGTGTGCACCGGGTTAGTTGGCCGATTTGGAGACATTTGAACAATGTAATGAAATGATTGTGGTTTAGAAAATCTCAACTACTTCAAAACATTTTAAAAGAATAACCCAATACAACCCATTCCATGTGACTTAAGTTGGGTTGAAACATATAGCACGCATTCCTCAGATTGGGTCGGGTCAGTTGGTTTTCGAGTTTTTATTTACCCTTTAGATATAACTAGGGGTGTTATTCGGTCGGTTAAATCGTTTTTCGGTTTATTTGGTTTGGGCTAATCGGTTTTCAAGTTTTTTTAAAAACTAACCGATAACCAAAGCAGATAAGGTTCGGTTTAATCGGTATCGAGTTATTCGGTTCGGTAACTGGTTAAACCAAATAAGGACTTGTATTTTTTCGTTGGACATTTCCTCAAATAGTTTTCCTAAATTAAGTGTCCATTGCTTCCAATATATAATTGTATGATATATTCATCCCAATAATTGACTTTATATCAAGTAAAAAACACGATCTATCAAAAACCAATATTTACCGAATGACATTATTTTCCCTCATGAGAAGTTGTAAATCAAGCAAAAAACGTAAAATAACAAAAAACTTATCTGCTATCAACAAAAAAAATATTATATAACAATAAGATATGTAAAATAATAATAGTATAACATGTATTTGATTTGTTTTTTATAAACATGAAATATATAAAATATTAGTAGAATGTGTTATTCGGTTTAACTGAATTAGAAAAAAAATTAATCGAATAACAATTCTTATTATGTTACCAAACCGTTTAACCTAAAAACCGAATAATCCTAAACCGTTTAACCCAAATGTCATTCGATTCGGATGAATTATTCGGTTTTGGTTATTTTTCACACATAGGATACTAAGAGCATCTCCAACAACTTTTCTAAAATAGAAAAAAAAACGGGGTTTTGTTCTTTAAACCTCTCCAACAGCTTTGCTATCTTGTTTGTTATAATAGAAAAAACTTTAAAATTTTCCAAGTTTTTAGAGAATTCTCTGAAAGTTGATGGTAGAAGAAAGAATATTTTAATAATATAAGTTGTTTTAAAATTTATAAAACAACAAATCTATTTAGAGTGAAATGTAATAATTTTTAGAGATTTTCACTTTTATTTAGGGAAATTCTAAATCTACCTTCTACAAAAATTTTATAAATCCATACCCCTTTGACCATTCCCCTCACAACCGTATTTTTTTTAAATTTAAAGTTACAATTTTAGTCCCTGAACTCTTTTGATTGATTTACTTTATACCTTTTGATTTAAAATTTTACATTTTTATTACATTAACACATATAAGCATATATTAACTAAAATACGTTAAAAAGGTAATTTTTAATTTTAACAAGTTACACCATTATAATCGTCTCGTCAATACCTTCGAAATAAGCCCAATATTGAAATTTTTTAAATCAACATAGTCACGAGTATTTTTTTTAAACGTATTTTAGTTAATATACGATGAATATGGTTAAACGTATTTTACTAATAACAATATTTTTCATTTGCCATTTTTGAAACGTATGAATATGTTTGTTCGTTTTTTTATACCCAAATTGCTACAACAATTGTTCCTCAATCTAATTTGTCACTTTCTGATTATTATATCTGGTTTAGTTTTAATATCATTATTATTCTAAAAAATTTAGATATGACTTGAAATCCACAATTTCCATCGCCCATAGATAGAGGGAGGGAGAGAGTTTGAAATGAAATCCCGAAATGAATCGTTCGTTTTGAAATGAAATGAATCGTTCGTTCGATATATATATCTCGAATTGTTTTTACTTTATTTCAAATCAATAACTTTTATTTCAAGGGGTAGGTTGAACCCAGAGACGGATCTCAAGGGGTGCCCACGATGGCACATGCCACCGTATTGTTTCTCCCTCGCAAGGTAAAAAATTAAGGTTTGTGAAAGGTGCAACCATATCGTTTTAGAAGGTGCAACCATATCGTTTTAGAAGTGCAACCGTACCTCGTAATCAACCAAAAAACAAAAAAAAACTTTTAAATCAACCAAAAAACCCGAAAATGTCTCTTGAAATCAACTAAAAATACCGAAAAAATCTCTCGAAATCGATAAAAAAAAACTTAAAATCCCTCGAAAAACTTTAAAAGTCCTTCAAAACGGCGGAATTAGGCTAATAACACATCGGACGATATTGAATGTTGGTAAAAAAATGAAGGCATGTCGATAAAACCCATATAAAAAACTATGGTGCCACCGTATGAAAAAGTCCCTGTGTCCGTCCCTGGTTGAACCGAACCCCATCGAACGGTTATCGGATTTTTCGGTTTCAGATTAAACGGTTCGACTCGTTTTCTTGGTTTTCCGGTTTTTTTGAACACCCCTAACAAACACATATTTTGCAAAATGACTTAGAACCTTGTCGAGTGAAAAAAATGAAATTGCAATGCAAATAACGTTGAACCATGTCGAGTGAAAAATGCAATTGCAATATACTCCATACCAAAACGTATTTTTTGACATATTTTAATATATAATAAAATAATTAAATTAAAAAATATTCAATATTGGGCTCATTTCGAAGATATCGAAGAGACGATAATAATGGTGTAATTTGTTAAAATTAAAAGTATTTTTTAAACATATTTTAGTTAATATACGATTATATGTGTTAATATGATGATGGTGTAAAATGAAAATTAGAAAAGTAAAAGGTATAAAGTAAATTAATCAAAAGAGTTTAAGGACAAAAACTGTAACTATTAATAAAAAAAAAACGGTGTGCCAGAGATAGATGAGGTAGGGGTGGGGTTGAGAGAGAGATCATGTAAGGGGGTAGCCTTATAGCATCTCCAAGAGCTTCTCCAAAATGAAGAAAATGGAGATTTTAGGTATTTTTGTGCTCCAACAGATTCTCCAAATCTTTCTCCAAAATGGATAAAGTAGGAAAGAGAGTGTAATTTTCTCCGAATATGGAGAACTCTCCAAAATCTCTAAAAATGATTACCATTAGAGATAAATTGTTTTTTATTATATTCTACCAATAAAATTTCTTCAAATGAGATGTGTATGAGAGATAAATAATATTTTATTAGATTTATACAATAACTTAATATTATAAGTAATGATTTCATCTCCAAAATGGAGAATCTGTTGGAGATGGATGTAAATTTTTATATAGATTTTGACTTGTAATTCTCCATTTTGAAGAAATTTTGAAGATGCTCTTAGCAACACCCTTTATTTATGCCAGATGCTCTGATGTCTCCGCAAACTATAAGGGTGCGTTTGGTATGCAGGACAGAGTGGGACATGACAGAACAAAATATGTTTGTCCCATATTTGGCGTGACCATATGTGGGACACGCTAGAACTAAGTGGAACAAGCATGGGA
Source organism: Arctium lappa (assembly GCA_023525745.1). Taxonomy (NCBI): domain Eukaryota; kingdom Viridiplantae; phylum Streptophyta; class Magnoliopsida; order Asterales; family Asteraceae; genus Arctium; species Arctium lappa. The sequence continues at coordinate 115,268,588 of CM042050.1, forward strand.
CACACTTGTCCCACTCCAACCCCCTAGAACTAAGTGGAACAGCAATACTTTGACTAATATACCATTTGTTAAAAACATAAAACATGTCTTCTCTCAAGCATTGGGTTTGATCGTTGGCCACCCAACCCGTTTGAAAACCCGAAATAACATAAATCTATATTTTAAATACTATATATATATATATATATATATATATATATTTATTTATTTATTTATCTAACTATTTTTTGAAAATCGTAAATTATAGTCTATTGAAATATTTTCTAAATTTTAAACTTGCTATCGATTTCATCAATTTTTCAATCGATTGTATTCATCCTAAAAAACGATTGAATTTATATATAACATTTGCATTATATAATACCCGAACCCGACCGACATCAATCCGAAACCCGACCAACCCAAACCCGAAACAATCTAAAATCCGAAACTTAAAATTTGGGTTTTGATTTCCATATCCAAAATCCAATCGTGATAAATTAGTTTTATGTTTTTGATAATCCATTGCACTATGTATTAGTGATGTAATCTATGATTTTTCATCAGGGGTAAATTTATCATTTAACCGGTCAAATCCTTTTCTGTCTAGTTCTGTCATGTCTTGCCAAACACTGGACAGCTGTTCTGTTCTGTTCCGTCATTTCTGTTCCATCTTGTCCTGTCTGTCTGTCTGCCTACCAAACACACTAAGAGAACAGTCGACACGTGGCAATATGCATTGGATTGCGTGGGTGCGTGCATCCACGCTGGTTTCTTAACTAAAGCCAACAATATTAACACCTGAATCGCCATTTTTTCCGTTCCGGCAACCGTCGCACTCCTTTCACATACTCCGCCCACCGGAAGCTCCTCAACAGGGTAATCCTTCTCTCTCTTCCTTTCTCTTTGATATTTCACGATTACCACTTGATTTCAGTGTTATATCGCAGTTTTTGATTATTTGTTGTTCGAATCGGAGAGACGATTGATCTGAAAATTAGGACTGAGGGATAATCATCATGAATGAATCTAGTAAGAGATAAAGCGAGGTTTCTATTTGATAATTTGGTTGCTTCTGACTTAAATCAAAAGAACATTTCACAAAATCAATGGAAGCCATATCCCATATGTTAAATCCCCTCAATTTGATCATGCATCGGAAAATTTGGTAGTATACCAGCTCAAAACTTGCAATTGTAGCTTGTTTGTGTAGTTCAACAGCCAATCTTTAGGGTTAGACCTTTCCAGAACTAAATCAACTTATGATGATAACTCGTAAAATTTATTTTAGAATGGGGCTAATTACATTTTAGTTCCAAAAGGAATAACTTTGAGGCGGCATTTTGATTGATATCACCTTCTGTTAGAGCAAATAATTTCCTTTTGTGTATGTTTAAAAAGCAGAAGAGATTCTAATTCTTGGAAACAACCATAATCCAAGTGTATCATCCACAATAACATGTATTCTTATTCTTTGTAAAACTTGGAAGGTAAACTCTTAAAATGTGGAATGGAGAGAGTATTGATTTTGATCCATTAAGCTTCTTGTATTATAGAGTGTCCTACAAGTTACCTTGATATTTAAAAGTTGGAGCAATTTAGGTGAGTTTTTCTTCAGATCTGGTGGAATTTGGTTTTCTCTCTTTAAGTGGGCTAGTATTTTCGGATTTGACTTTCGAGTTTCAGGCATGGTACTTTTCAACCTCAAAGTTATGTGTTTCTGATCACACTGTATAGTAACCAATATTTCTTTATCCTCTTTCCCTCTCGAAAGTAGCAGGAGGACCGAAGATGAGCAAGCTAAACTCATCAAATTTGGAATTAGACCTAGATAGGCCCAACATTGAAGATTATCTTGCGACTGATTCCATTCAAGAACCTCTCGGCAAGCTTCGACTGTAATACTCATCTCTCCCTCTCTAGGTGTGTATGCATGTGGCAGTGTGGCATTACTTGAAAGAACTGATTCATTAATTGAGTCATTATTTTGTTTAGGCGTGAATTACTGGACATTTCACCCACCCTGACGGAGGCAGTTGGTGCCATTGTTGATGCAAGTATTCTTTGTTTTTTGGTTTCTATACTTTTACTTTTGGAGGAATTTATATTATTGTCATGTTTATCATAAATTTTATACTTGCAATTGGTAGTTACTTGATGATAAATTGTGTCCCATTTAAAGGATATGAATCTTTAATATATTGCATGTTTTATAAACTCCAATTTGTTACATGCTTAGACTTTGGACCATTCTCACTTGGGAAATCTATTTTCTAGTTCTTTATAGGGCAAGTCTGTGGCAACAACATTTATCCTTTTGTTGATCATGAACTAGATTTAGGCCCTTGGGATTGTAGCTATATTCTTTGAACTACAATTATCTATCTCCCATTAATGTAGGTATTGGGAGGTTTGGCATCATAGCTTGGGAATCAAAATTGAACTATTGCAGTTGCAAAAGTAAACCAAACTATATCTAATTCCAAGTCTAAGGTTTGAACTTCATGCTCACAAATACGAGATGAGTGAAATGGGTTCTTCTTGTAAACAAGGATCTGCTTTTTGGGCGATTAACAAATAGCTCGAGCAAACGATTGTACCATCTACGTGGTTGAGATTAGGTATTCGTGCTTTTCGGAGGCTCTTAATTCTCTCCTTACTGTTCCTTGGCTTCATATCCTATCTCTGAAGTTCAGAGTTAGACCCTGTAGAAACTTCACTTTCTTGGTAGAAGTTGTAGTATGCACCTCATATGCATAATAAATTGCCAATAATTTTCATTATCTGAAGAGAACTCAATTTGCTCAATCGGGGACTTATCAAAAAAAAAATTATGGCTTTACAAAGACACCCCTTTTCAGGAACAGAGTGGCGAGGATTGTGTGAACTCCCTTTCCAGCACAGAGGGATAATGCTTAAAATAATTATACTTATATGAAAGAGTTAGCTTCCTTCATTTGTGGTCTTAAACATTACACCTCATGTATCCTTTTGCATGTCAGATTCTGGTGGTAGTTTTAGCAGCTTGAGAACTAGCTTCATGGATTCTTGCATTCTATTGCTATTGATATGGATTTAGGTGACATATCAAAATGCATTTTAATAACGAGATACCCTCTCCATCTTTGATATTTCAAAATATTCGTTTTGGGACGTCATATATTAATTATTCTCTCCATCCCAAGAAAGTACAACTCTCATTTTTGGTTGTCAAAAATTGCAATGGTGCATATTTTAGCAAGACTCTAATCCACATTACCTATTTTTCTTTAGCATTCGTTACAAGAAGTTGATGACTTTGATTTTGATCTACAAATTTTCTCAAATTTGTTTTTGTTAAGGGGGAATTTTAGGTATTTGATTGTTAGTCAAAGACTCTTGTGAAACAACGTGCCAAGCCAACGGTTGTTTTTCTCCAAATGGAGAGAGTACAACATTCCTTTTCAGTAAAAAATGTAGCTAACACCTTGTTATTACAAAACATTTGTGCTACTGATTTTGGTCAGCAAGATTTACTTTATTTCGAAAACCCAGAGAAAATTTTAAAATATTCCACCCTTTTGTCTTGATGGAAGGGTATTTAGACATTTGTCAAAAGCCAAAAACTTGTATTAATACACATGTCGTTTCAATTGTAATAATTTTCTGTGCGAATGATGGGAGTAGTAATAATTAAATAATGAAATTGGCATGCTATGTTATCTCCTTGTCGTAGTTCTGGGGTAGTATCCATTATCAATCTCATTGAAGAAATGATCCGTATCAATTTGAATGGTAAAAGGTTCTTCATCATAAACCAACAAAAATTCCATTGTGCATGAACAGGACTCTTTCACACGATGTTTCAAGTCGAATCCTCCAGAACCATGGAACTGGAATGTGTATTTGTTCCCGCTTTGGTGTTTGGGAGTTGTAGTTAGATATGGAATTCTTTTCCCCGTAAGGTTAGTCTTTCGACTTGATTACATCTAACTTGAATTTTAGGTAGCTACATGCCCAAGGAGTGTTATTACTGTATTGTTGTTATCATAAGAGATATTATGAAATGCTATAGTCTATTATTTGCTGGCTATTGGTGTTTTTGTTCGCTGTTCTGCATGCATTTGTTTCTATTTTTTATTCTGGTAGAGTGGTAGTGATATAATTATGTAAGATGTCTTCCACATATAATGATCAGAATAGACCAACTAGTTTTTGCAAGTCAAATCTGTGAATAATGTCCCACTTACTGACTTCTATGTGGCCTGTTATGCTTGAAATGGCAACATGTAAACAGGGTAACTTGACTCAGAACCCCAGAGGCATACACAACACAATAATGTTCAATATTTCCAAAGTGGGAACTTATCAACTGGTGATAGTAGATCACTTTTAATTCAGAAGGAGATCACAGTTATCAGATGATAGTAGTTAAAGACAAAAGAATGCCCATGCTCATGTCTAACATTTGTTAAAAAAAATCCCCTTGCTTATCTTGTTTCTTTGGTCTATTGCTGAGAGTTTAATTGGATCCTTTTATGTGAACTTCATAGAATTTTGATTGTTTCTTATACATTTAATGGATCGTTGATGTCACGGTAACATGATAATTGGATTTTCTACTCTGCTGTTCAGAAGGTTACTGCTTTATAATGTCTGATAGTTTACTGTTTATGCATGCCGTGGGTCTCTGTTACTGACCATTTTGTTCTTCTTGTTCGTTTTGCAGGGTTTTAATTCTGACACTGGGTTGGATAGTATTCCTTTCATCTTATATTCCTGTGCATTTGCTATTAAAAGGGCATGATCAGTTGAGGACAAAGTTAGAGGTATGAATTATTTTTTTTCACTTAATCTCGTATCTATGTGATGTAATCATCACAGAAGATGCTTATTCTTGGTTCGGTCAAGGGAAATAAGTTCTTAATGCATACCAAGTACAGAAGCACCATTAACCTTCTATTGCTGCATGTTCCACTGATTTGCAAAAAACACAAATTGCATGGATGTGAATTAGAATCAATTAGAGATATGAGAAATTAGTAGAAGCTCATTCAGATATGCTTTTGTTTTAGAGTGATTGCCTTTTTGGAATTTCATACTTGGCTTTTTGTTGCAACTAACCGTTGTTCTTGCAAAACTGCCGAAAAGAAAATTACAGTTTTCAAGGTCAAGCAATTATGGACAAATTGTGGAGATGTAAATGCAAGAAACTTGGCCCTTTTTGTTTGAAACTAATGGCCTAGTAGTATGGTTCAAGAAGTCAATGACTTCATGTTTTATAAGAAATGCCTGAGAAGAATCTAACCTTCTTTATCTGGATCTTGATGAACTATATATATTTGGCCATCTCATTAGTATTTTTGTTAATCTTTAGAGGGCTCTGGTCGAGTTAATTTGCAGCTTCTTTGTTGCATCATGGACTGGAGTTGTCAAGTACCATGGCCCACGGCCATGCGCAAGGCCTAAACAGGTAAAAAAAAAATTCATAGTAGGTGTAGCCTGTTGTCTCTGGTCCACTCTCATACTTGACAAGTTAACCAAGTGTCTGAATGGTGGATAAGCAGGTGTTCGTGGCCAATCATACGTCAATGATCGATTTCATTGTTTTAGAGCAGATGACTGCATTTGCTGTAATAATGCAGAAACACCCCGGATGGGTTGGTATGTCTCCGCCATTAATTTATATGTCACAGTAATACAATATATATTGTGACGCAGTGAGAAACGTGGAACGGATCGACTAGCGTCAAACCCGAAATTAAGACAACCTTCACAAGCGTGAAGCTTTAAAACGAGAGAACTTGTAAGCTAATAAACTTGCTCAAAGGCTTTGATTAATTGAATGAATAATAAGGGACAAGCTAAAACATTTAAATAGGCTAAGAATTGTAGCTAAACTAGGAAACGTTAAAGGAATGGAAACTAAACTTAGCTAAAATAATCTTAACTTGAAGGCTAAGAAAATTATGAAAAGGAAACTAAATAATTAAATAAAGAATAAGAAAATTATGAAAAGGAAACTAAATAATTAAATAAAGAATAAGATTTGGATCTGGTGGAGCTAACATGTTTCGCGGCACGAGCTAAGGTCTTGCGGCGCGAAAATGCTTCTGGACGGCTCGGTCGCGTTTCTCCTCGATCTGTCGGGCTAGGCGGTCTGTATCAGTCTCCTCCACCTCTGAAGAACTCGACCCCGAGTTCTCATCTAAGGGAAAATCATCCGCGTAGTAGTCGTACAGATCGGCGACATTGAAAGTGTTGGAGATGTGAAGCGAATCGGGAAGAGCGACGACATAGGCATTGTCGTTAATCTTTTTGGTGATCTTGAAAGGTCCGTACTTTTTGGGTTGGAGTTTTCCGTAGGTTCCAACGGGAAAACGTTCTTTTCGAAGGAATACCATCACATCATCCCCTTCTTGAAATACCTTCTTTCGTCGGTGTTGATCCGCTAGTTCCTTGTTCCGTATGGCAACGGTTTCAAGACGGGCCTTTACATCTTCTTTAATAGCTTGGACATCTTTGGCCATATTTTCAGCGGCAACACTTGTTCCCGGAAGTCGAGGGAGTTGGATTAAATCCACAACATGCTTTGGAACAGAGGTGTAAACCAGAGAGAATGAAGAGCAACCCGTTGCGGAATGGACGACACTATTGTAAGCGAACTCAATTTTTCGCTAAAGAAGGCAACCGGTCGCTTTTCTTGGGAAAGAACCGCTCCTACCCCAATTCCGCTTGCATCGCATTCAACTTCAAATACTTTATCGAAATCGGGTAAGGCAAGGACCAGAGTGGAGCTTAACTTTTCCTTGATTAAGGCAAAGCTATGATCTTGATCGGGACCCCATTGGAATTTGTTTTTCTTGAGGCATTCCGTGATGGGGGCGGTGATCGTGCTAAAATCCCTTACGAATCTCCGATAAAAAGTGGCCAATTCGTGAAAGCTACGAACATCGGACACGGTTTTAGGAGTGGGCCATTCTCGTATTGCGCGCACTTTTTCTTCATCGACTTCAATACCGGCTTCTCCAATGATAAAACCCAAAAATAGAAGCTTTGGGGTGCAAAAGGTGCATTTTTTGAGATTAACGTAAAGCTTATTTTCTTGGAGCACGGTTAAAACTTGCCGTAAATGCGCGAGATGATCGTCCTTACCTCGACTATAGATAAGAATGTCGTTAAAGTAGACGACGACAAAAGATCCCATAAAGGGGCGTAGAACTTGGTTCATAGTTCGCATGAAAGTGCTTGGGGCGTTAGACGTCCCAAAAGACATGACGAGCCACTCATACAATCCGAAAGGGGTTTTGAACGCCGTCTTCCACTCATCCCCCGGACGGATTCGAATCTGATGGTAACCACTTCGGAGATCGATCTTAGTGAAGATCTTGGCGCCGGATAGCGAATCAAGCATGTCTTCCAAACGAGGAATGGGAAAACGGTACTTGATCGTGATTTTGTTGATGGCGCGACTATCAATACACATCCGCCACTGATTACCCTTTTTTGGCACGAGGAGAACAGGAACGGCACATGGACTTAAACTTTCCCGAATAAAACCTTTCCTCAAAAGGTCTTCGACTTGCTCCCGCAATATCTCGTTTTCTTTTGGGCTCATGCGATAGTGAGGAAGGTTCGGTAGATTGGCGCCCGGAATGAGGTCTATTTGGTGTTGAATATCCCTCATGGGAGGTAGCTCGGGCGGTAAATCTTCCGCGGTTAAGTCTTTGAAATCTCGGAGTATCTCTTTAACTTCTTCCGGGGCCTCGTTAGACTTTTCGACGCTCATTAAACCTTTAACAACAACGGGGCAAAAGGTTTGTGTTTCCTTGAAGGTGTCTTCGAGGAGGCGTTCGTTGGATGTGACGACTAGAAAGCTTTCACCTTTCTTTTCCGGGATGCGGTCGAATTGAGCTACGGGTGCCATGGCGATTTTACGATCACCCCAACGAAAGAACATGATGTTGTCTCTTCCCCGATAAGTCACATCATGGTCGAATTGCCATGGTCGGCCGAGTAGAATGTGACATGCGTCCATCTCGAGTACATCGCAAAGAACTTCCGCTTTGTAGTGCTTTCCAATGGATAGAGGAACCTTGCATGTTTGAGTAACACGCGCTTGGGGTCCTTTCTTTACCCACCCAAGGGAGTAAGGCGCGTTGTGTGGTTGGGTCGGCAAACCAAGGTGGTCAACGAGCTTTTGTGACACCAAGTTTTCGCAACTTCCATTATCAACAATCAAGTTGCAAACTTTCTTGTTGATCGCGCAATATGTACGAAAGAGATTCTTCCGTTGTCCTTCTTTTGGAGCGAGAAGGATGCGCTGGAGTACGATCGTCACCTTTTCCTCCAGATTTTCTTCCGCAAAGTCTAGATCATCGTATTCGTTTTCTTCTTCGTTTTCGCCTTCTTCGACGAGTGCGATAGTCCGCCGTTGGGTACACTCGTGGGATCGGTGTCCGGGTTCACCACAACGATAACACTTGGAACCCATTGGTCTCGCGTAAGGGTTGACGGGTTTTGGTGCGGTTGGTTTAGCGGTGGTTGTAGTTTGGGGTGGAGTAGGGTTGCGAGGAGCTTGGTTGGCTATGACGTTTTTTCCTTTATCGGATGTAGAGTTAGAGGCGTCGGTTTTGGTTTGAGATGGGTACATTCGATAGGGTGATGATCGCGTGGACTTCTCTAGAAGTTCGGCCTTTATGGCCAAACTGGATGCTTCCGCGACGGTCCAAGCGGTTTGAAGCCCAATCTTTTCTTGAATCGAAGTTTTCAAGCCATTGATGTAGCGGGCGACTCTTTGACCTTCGGACTCACCGATCTCGTTTCGGTCCGATATACGAATGAATTCGGTCGTGTAGTCGGATACGGATCTAGACCCTTGAGAGCAATCTAGATACATCTTGTAGAGGATTTGTTCATAATCTTCTGGAAGAAAACGCTCCGTCATTAATTGCTTCATCCGTCTCCAAGATCGTACGGGACCTCGGCGTTGACGTTGTCGTTGGGTCACTAGTTTGTCCCACCAGACTGCGGCGGTGCTTTTTAGGCGGTAAGCAACCATCTTTATCTGCTTTTGTTCCGGAATCTCCATGATTTCGAAAAATCTCTCGACTTCGATTTTCCAGTCGAGAAATTCTTCTACGCTGGTGTTGCCGTAGAAGTACGGGATGTCGGCTTTCATTCGATAGTCGGGGTCATTACGGGGTGGTCGTTCTTCCTCCTCATGTTCTGATTCGGAACTGGAAAGAACACTAGGGGTTGGTTGGCGACGGGGTGGGTGTCTATGGACGGGAGGCCTGTCTTGTATCGGATGCCCGTTGAGGAGATTGGCGAGGTTATTGGTGAGGTTATTGGTGAGGATGGTGGTGTTGGCGTTGAGTGCGGTGACGATTTGTTCGGCGAGGTTGTTGTTGGCATTCGCGAAGGCGGTATCGAGGGTCGCGGAAAAGGCCGCGGTGATTGCCTCAATATCGGCTTGGTTGAGTGTTGGCTGATCTCCCATTAGGACGCCGGAAAGAGACAGGGATTCTGTGCTCTGATACCAACTGACGCAGTGAGAAACGTGGAACGGATCGACTAGCGTCAAACCCGAAATTAAGACAACCTTCACAAGCGTGAAGCTTTAAAACGAGAGAACTTGTAAGCTGATAAACTTGCTCAAAGGCTTTGATTAATTGAATGAATAATAAGGGACAAGCTAAAACATTTAAATAGGCTAAGAATTGTAGCTAAACTAGGAAACGTTAAAGGAATGGAAACTAAACTTAGCTAAAATAATCTTAACTTGAAGGCTAAGAAAATTATGAAAAGGAAACTAAATAATTAAATAAAGAATAAGAAAATTATGAAAAGGAAACTAAATAATTAAATAAAGAATAAGATTTGGATCTGGTGGAGCTAACATGTTTCGCGGCACGAGCTAAGGTCTTGCGGCGCGAAAATGCTTCTGGACGGCTCAGTCGCGTTTCTCCTCGATCTGTCGGGCTAGGCGGTCTGTATCATATTGAAATATAACTTAGTGGGTCAATACTTCAATTGAGTAATGGTGTTGCAAACTTGCAAAGTCTTCGGGTTGACCCAGTACCCATGATTGTGCTGAATGGCATGGTAAGATGGGGAGAACAATGGAAAATGGGGAACTCCTGGATCATTTAAATAGATTTGAAATGAAAATTTGCAAGAATTGGCTAAAATTTCAACTGAAAGAAGAAAAGGAAGCAATAAAGAAACTGCGCTTAATGCCTCTTTATGTGTAGGACTTTTGCAGAGCACTATCTTGGAAAGTGTGGGGTGTATATGGTTCAATCGTTCAGAAGCAAAAGATCGTGAAATCGTAGCAAGAAAGTATGTACAGTTTAATGATACAATATTTGTTTATCTAATTTCTAAAAGTTGGTAATATGAGCTTGCAATTTCAGGTTAAGGGAACATGTTGAAGGGGCTGATAACAATCCTCTTCTTATATTTCCTGAAGGAACTTGTGTGAATAATAATTACACTGTTATGTTCAAAAAGGTACGTTTGTTGATCCATCTGGTTGCATTTGCTGAAAGTGTGTCACCCATGATACAAATGTTGTTAGAATGGTGAATTGTTTTGCCAATACAGAATTTGTAATTACACGGCAAAAAGATCTTGCCATTTTAGGAAAAAAATTGTTCCTACAACAATACCAGTCTACACTAGTTGTCATCTCAAATATGATGTACTCCCTCTATCTTATGGAAATTGCAACATTTTGACTTGGTACATGATTTAAGTAAAATGTTTGAATCTCTATCAAATATTAAAACACCATTTGATAGACAAATAGACTTAAATAGAGGAATCTTATGGAACCCAACTCGTCAATTTATTTGTAATAATGTTAATGGGTAAATAGGTGATTTTAACTTGGAACCTTTTCAAAAAAGAAAGTGTTTGCGACTTTTGTGACATGAAAGTGTTGAAAATTTTCATGAAAGGGAGGGAGTAATAAGTGATAAAAGTGGTCATTAGTTGGTTCAAAAAGATAAACAAATATAATCGTATCAAGGAGATGGACATTATCATGTTAATATACATAAAATGAAGGAAACAAAAATATATACTCTTGATATTTATGTTTGATTCGTCAGAATACCTATTTCAGGGTGCATTTGAACTCGGATCCACTGTTTGTCCAATTGCAATCAAGTACAACAAAATCTTTGTGGATGCCTTTTGGAATAGCAGAAAGTAAGAATGCTCTTCTGGAAGTTCCAACTTTCTCTGTATTTTTTTTTCTTTTGTTATGTCATGCCATATTGTCCTCCGACTAGAGGATCCATTTCCTCGGTGGTAAATTTATTGCATTTCTCTGCAATTATTAGCATTATTCTTCAAGCTGGCCTTAAAATTACCAGGGAAGTTGAAAGCTTTACAATGTATAAAGCCTTGTCCTGATTCTATTGGAATAATTTAAGAGTAAGATAGTAACACTCAAGTACAATCATAGGAAACAAAGAAAATGGTATTTATGTGGTTAGCAGTTTCCCTACTTCAACAATCGTTGCTAGGATATGATCCGTGAATTCAAATTCTTGTACAAAAATATAGGCTGGCAACATATACAAGTCCAATTCAGACCAAAAACAGATAAGATGGGGTATGCTTCTTAACTGCCATTTTGTAACTGTGAGAATATGTGGAACCCCATTAGATTACCCTCCAAAAGTGCCCTTAGAGAGAAGGGAGGTTCCAACATATATCGAGGAGAATAGGTCCAAGTTTAGCTGATGTGGGACTTTTACAGTAACCATTTCCTAATAAGTTGAGTCACTTAAGCCAGAGACTGAAGCCAGGAGTCTTCTTGGAAACAGTCTCTCTGCCTCTTGTGGCATAGGAAAGGTTTGCATACATCTTTCCCCAAACCCTACTTCTGGGTATGATATACTGGGTTGTTCAATTTAGTGACTGGTTTACATCCTGAATTGGGCTCTATATCAAACATCAGGGAGTGGGGAAGGGAAGGTGGCCTCTTGCTTTGGGTTTTTTATGAATTTTGTAGGTGTAAATTATACAAGAGACTCCTAAAATTATTTACATATGCTGTTTCTTGTTAACAGGAAAGCTCATCATAGATACGTTAGGTCGCTAAGCTGCTCTTGCTAACTTGCACTTTGTATGTTCAAGTGATTGGAGTGTCCTTAAAAATAACTTAGAGATCCTTGGTTTGAATCATAGACTTGTGGGTTAGCTGTGAAAATACAAACTGTTAAAAGAGTCCCATATCGGCTGGACTTGCATAATTTCTTATTAGTATATGTTAGAAGCTCCCTTCGCTCCTCAACGGCTCTTTTTGGAGAGTAATCTAATGTGGTTCCACATATTCTCACTTGGTTTCAGAGCTAAGGTCGATATATATTAGAACCTCTCTTCTTTCCTCGAGGGCTCTTTTGCAGAGTAATCTAACGGGTTCACATATTCTCACACAAACATCAAATAGTGTTTTTTATGAACAAAAGCTTGCATTGTGTAAATAGTTTTGCTGATGCATTCTGGGCACCCATTTTGCAGACAGTCCTTCACAACACATCTATTACAGCTCATGACATCATGGGCTGTGGTGTGTGATGTTTGGTACCTAGAACCCCAAAATATGAAGCCAGGAGAAACACCTATTGAATTCGCTGAAAGGTATGACTTGAAGTAGTAAAGTACATGTACTTAATACTAAAAACGCCTCTAATATTTTTTAAGATCTACAAGCTGGTAAAATTTGGCTCTTTTTTCTTGTACTTTGCAGGGTGAGGAACATCATCTCTGTTCGTGCAGGCCTTAAAATGGTTCCGTGGGATGGATACTTGAAATACTCTCGTCCTAGCCCAAAACATAGGGAACGCAAGTAAGTAGAATTTTTGATCTTTCCTTTTTAAAGTTATAACTTATAATTATGTTCATGAGTTTTAACCGTATTTTAGTAACTGCTTCTCAAATTTTGATTTTAATTTATCAAATGTTCTTGGATACTAGTCCATTGTTGTAAAATATACAACTTTGATGCAACTTTTGGACCTAGAATCTTCAATGTGGCATTCAGGATCTCAAGTTAGTAACTTCTAGCTTGTTTGATTTTAGGTTTTATTAAAAATTACCCTATAAACTCTTTTTATCTTATGAAAAGTGAAATTTGCAATAAGTTCTTTCTTTGAGGGTCCATGAAAATTGCATGATAATCTTTTAATCTAGAATCACTTACTTGTTCAAGGGGTGTAAATGGGTTGGGTTGGGCAGTTTGAACGAATGTTTAAAAATAGTGATTGATAGTTAACTAAACAAAAATATCACAATCATCCTAGTTTATATCTAATTGTCAAAATACATATTATGGTAAAAACATTGAATTAAAATGACACAATCAATCAACAAAGACAGTTTTCAACTTCTATGACTCCAAGGTTGTCTTAGCTTTGAGTTTGTTCATGTTGTCTATGGTTAAAAAACAAAAGTCAAACTCATTAGAGTATTGGATTAGTAGGAGTCTAGACTACTTAATGGGCTAGAATATTAAATTGTTAATAGACTATCATTCGATGGACTACCTACTTGTATCTGTTTGGAGACATTTAATAATTAATAATATGAATTTTCTTTTAATTATAATTGGTTCGGTTTGGCATGGGCCTTAACTCATAACCCTACTCTCCTCTCGTCGGTTTTGTATATTTCATAAACCAATTAAACCTCGGGTTAGATTGGGTTGAGTTAGCCGGTCTATATTTCAGGTTGGCTTTTTGTGAACCCCAATTGCTCATAGTTGTTATTACAAATAAAATTGATGATATTCTCATGGGTCGGGAAGATCTCTTCATTTTGTCATTTTAGATGATGTTTATTTTTCTAGTGTATCTAGTTAATAGTTGAACATATCCCTCACAATACATGTAAGATAGTACTTTCATCATAACTTACCATATTAATTGCTCCATTCACCCCGAATAAAGATCCCATCAATCAAGTGAAGACACATAATTACTTCATTTAACAGAATTTATTTAATTTATGTTTTCATTCTCTCCCTACCTCTTCCGGATTGCCTATGAATACTCCAATATTTTTTTGGCTAATTCTTTCTTTCTTTCTAAGACTACTTGTTTGTTATCTTCATTTCAAAAAATGGTAATGGGTTTGTGTCCAATTGATTTGAATGCATATAACTTTTGTATGTATGCATGATAGTATCAACAATTTGCATTTGAAATGGTGCAGGCAGCAAAGCTTTGCGGAGTCGGTGTTGCGTCGATTGGAAGACAGATAGAGATTAAAATGAGGATGGCATAGTTTAATAAAATTGTTTAAATTATTCGTTAATTGCGAAGAACCGGATCAATATTATATGAAAATTGAAACCCTTTTCGTCCAAGGATGTCTAATGAAGATTATAACTTTTGTTTTAAAGAAATCCGAAGTGAAAAGTTATACAGTTATTTGTCCATTACAATTACTTATGATGATCACAGTGTTGATTATACTTATTAAGATTCATTTATTTTTTAAAGATGGTTTTCTAGAAAGATGATGGTACCACTACCACTGATAAATTTTATTAATCACAAAACAATTATACACGGTACTATAGGCTTGGCGCAATTTTGAAAAGCATACTTTGTTTAACATATGTATATTTTTTACGGAAACCAAACAAACCCAATAAATTATACTCGAGCTAGGGAGTGAGATGTACGGAGAACTGACTTATGTTTAACATAGTAGAATGGTTGTTTCCATAAAAACCCTCGATTTGTCCATAAGTACAAGCAAACAAATGGAAATGATAAAAGACTAAGAGCATCTCCAACAACATTGCTAAAATAAGAAGGAAAAAAAAAGATTTTTGCTTTGCTATTCTTTTCCAATAACATTGCTATATGGTTTGCTAAAATAGAGAATTTTAAAAAAATCTCTAAATATAGAGAATTCTCTATAATCTCTAAACAAATTTAAAAAAAAAAAGAATCTTTACACAAATTTACGTAAGGAACTATATTTGCGTAAGGATCCCTATTTACGTAAAGAATTCTTTTTCCTTTTAATTTGAAAATTGACTTTACGTAAATAAATTTCTTTACATTATTTATGTAAACTTTGACTAAAATAAAAATTCAGTTCCAAAAATACTAAAAAATAAGATTGGTTAGAAAGATTAAGGCAACATTTGTTTTTTAAGAGGTGGTGCTAAAGTCTGAAATCTATAAGACTGTTTGTTTTTATAAACTGACAAACGTCTGAATATGTCTATTTGGTTTTATCCTTAAAAAATTCAACTTAAATATGTCAATTGAATTGAGCATCGAATGATAAAACGAAAAAGATAAACAAAAGAAGGATCTTGTCAGATTTGTAAGGCTGTGGAGTTTTAATCATATTCCACACACCGAAGCCCTAATTTAAGCGATTCAAGATGTTATGGAAAGCCAACACACGTCTTTACAAAATTAGAGTGCATCTATGCTAAAACTGACATTGAAATCGGAAGAATAACGTTGGAAAAAGATATTTAAGAGACTGTAAAAAACTATTTTAACCGATATTCCTTATTTTAACTTGGTTAAAAAGAGAGTGTTAATGATAAATGGTTGGTCAACGTCAAAAAGTCTTGCATTCGGACGCAATGAAAAGGACGGCTCCACCTTCTTTTAACAACATTAAAAAAATATAGTATCTATTATAAAATAAAACAATTGAGGAAGAAGCAGAATATTAATATTATGATCGACAAGTAACGTTTTAAATGTATGCACTCCTGTCACATTGATTACAAAACTCTTTAATTTCATTTGTCACTTTTACAAAACTACGTAAAAAGAATTTAAAATGATATGACTCATTTTTACACCTTCCAAATATATGTTTGAATTTACATTTATTTCAAGTTTACTCTTCATTTCATTTTTTTTTTCTCTTGGAAAATACTATATGTTATGGATTTACATTTATTTTATGAATTACGATCAAATATGAACTCGTTAAGATAATATAAATTCTTAAATTTTATGACTTTATTGATCTTGAAAAAAATAAACAACATTACAAAAATCATTTCGATTCAAGTAGAGTGTTATGACCTCTTGACAGCTACTATGAAAATTGGTGACCACTTGTTACGATTTCATACACTTTCAAATTTTACCTGTTTGTAGATCTTAAAAAAATAACAACTTAAAGAAAATCTCACGATCTAAATCAAGAATTATGACTCTCGAAGTTTACTATGAAATATGATTGCAAAGAGTTCAGGTAATCTAGATGTTCCGGTTTGTAGATCTTGGAAAGAAAGTAACTTAAAAAACCATTTCGTACTTGAATGTAGATGATTTTTTTAATTATTTGTTTTTCAAACTCTAAAAACTTATAAAATTTAAATACAATTAAAAATAATCCAAGATGGTATATATAGAGAGAGAGAGAAAAAAAACTGAGAACGTAGTCAAAATAAGAAATATAAAAAGATTAAATGAGAACATGGCAAAATAAGAAAACACGAAAACGATCAAATTACATGTGGTTTTGTACTAAAATCACATGTGATTATGGAACACGGTCAATGCAAGGGATGAGCGTGCGACTTGACCCGTGACCGCAGATCAAAGTCGCATGAAACACATTTAATTTTACAGGTGATTCTAGTGTAAAATCACATTTAATCTGATCGTTATCATGTTATAGTTTAAACCCAACTCTCTCTCTCTCTCTCTCTCTCTCTCTCTCTATATATATATATATATATATATATATATATAATGGAGGTTCAAATAAAAAGCCTAAATATTATGAGAAGATAATAAGTAAATATTAAAGAAATGTTTATATGTGAATCATTAAAAAAATCATTTGAAGATGCAAACATGAACTCATATGAATAATCTATAACATCAATTCCTATATATATTAGCGAATGATCGTGTGAGAAAAATAATTAAGTTGAGAATCGTAAGAAGACACCTGGACCCTTGATCACTTTTAATCTTAAACATCCATGAATCGCAGTTGATACGAGAATTTATCCGGTGCATCTCATTTCGATACATTTCATCCTAATGTGCATCTAAGGATAAAATTCTTATCATTCTCATCATAACTTTCATTCTCACCTAAACTCAACCCTATATATATAGAGAGAGAGAGAGGGAGAGAGAGAGAGAGAGAGAGAGATTCATTTAAGGGTTCAGCCAAAGGTTGGGTCGGGTCGTAACGGATTAGTGGGGTTGTCCGTAATGGAGACCCGATACCGCTGGAACGTGTGTGTGCATTAACTTGTCGTTTAAAAAAAATAGAATAAAAAACGGATAAACACTCTGATAATCATTCATCTAGATTGTATGTACACGTGTATATCGGACAAATTACTTATATATATATATATATATATATATATATATATATATATATATATATAGGGGTGTTATCAATTGGAAACCAAGTTTCATTGGAAACTTTGGAAACAAATTTCAGTCATTGATCTTTATAATCAATGGTTAAGATTCATTTGAATTATATATGTTACTAAATTAATTAATTTATTAATAATAAATAAAAATAATAGATGAAAAGGGTAAATATGTCTTTTGATTTTGTGTCTCAAATATGACAAGAAAGGTTTATTTTATTTAGATTACTTGAAACCAAAATAAAATTTCCCACGCAATCTAAATTTTGTTATTTTTTTTACTATGAAAACGTGGAGCATTTGTCTTTTCATCAAAAAAATTATTTTTCTTTTAAAATGTAAGAAAATATTTTTTTTAATTTCATTTTATTATAAAATTTCCCACGCAATCTAATATTGTGATGAAACATAATGAATTTGTGGATTACAGATTTCATTGGATTACAGATTTCATCAGGTTCATCGTGTTAGCATTATTGTTTCATAATTAAAATAAATTCATCAGGTTCATCGTGTTATCATTATTGTTTCATAATGAAACATGATGAATTTGTGCCATTTTTGTTTCATTACTGTTCAGTTGCATATCCGTATATGAAAATAGATTCATCAGGTTCATCGTGTTAGCATTATTGTTTCATAATAAAAATAGATTTATCAAGTTTATCGTGTTAGCATTATTGTTTCATTATTACCATACTAGAAGCGTACTCGCGTAATGCAGCGAGATACATCACGATTTTAATGTTTATTTTTATTTTTTGTTTTTTATTGATTTACAGTACGATTTTGGATGATTTTTCTTGAGTGATAATGGTTTTTTTATATATAAATTTGTTTAATTTAGGCTTAACAATATAATGTTTTTTATATAAAAAAAATTAAGTAGTTTGTTAAAATTCATTAATTATCTTATATATTTTAAATTTTTTATATTTAAATTGAGATGTTTATCCTGTTTTGATTATGTTTATCAGAATTCAAATTTCATAATTTTAGGATTTGGGGATTAGAGATAAGGATTTTGGGGGATAAGAATGAAATTTATTAATTAGGGTTAAAAGCATTTAAAAGTAGTAAATATTGCTTCATTAATTGTTTTTTTAAGAGATTTTAAGTAGATTAGCATTAAATAATAGTCCATAATGCTTAATACATCACGATTTTAATTTTTTGTTTTTTATTGATTTACAGTACGATTTTAGATGGTTTTTATTGAGTGATAATGATTTTTTATATATAAATTTGTTTAATTTAGGCTTAACAATATAATGTTTTTTATATAAAAAAAATTAAGTAGTTTGTTAAAATTCATTAATTATCTTATATATTTTAATTTTTTTTATATTTAAATTGAAATGTTTATCATGTTTTGATTATGTTTATCAGAATTCAAATTTCATAATTTTAGGGTTTGGGGATTAGAGATAAGGATTTTGGGGGATAAGAATGAAATATATTAATTAGGGTTAAAAGCTTTACAGGTAGTACATTAGGTTTTAGTAGTTATTTTTAAGAGATTTTAAGTAGATAACTTTAAATGATAGTATATAAAGCTTAGTGAGTTGTAATTAAGAGTTTTTTATGCCATCTTTATAATATAGTATAGATATAAGCTAAATTAAAATTAAATAATTTACCTAAATTAAATATTTCATTTTTAAATTAATCAATGATTATAAAGATCAATGACTTAAATTTGGTTTCCAAAGTTTCCAATGAAACTTGATATCCAATTGATACCACCCCATTCATTTGCTAACCGTACCATTAGTACTAACCGTGCTAACCGATCTCAACCATAGAATTATAAGATCAATGACCCACAATTAATTGAATTTCTATTAAAATAAAATATTAAAAAGGTATCATAGAAACAAAATGCATATATGCAGAAGGGTAATTTTGTCAAAATGCCAACATCTTTAATTTGGTAACAATCCGCTATGAATCAAATTCCACCAAATTAGGGATTCTACCCCCCCCCCCAACACGCTTTATCGATCAACACCCCTAAAACACTTTCTTCATCAAAATCAACATCATCGATTGCGCGATTTATCAGGAGGTTTATGCTGTAAAATATTTGTTATATCCACGATAAGCAAAAAGCTCGGGATAGACTTCTCATACGAGGACAGAATGCGCGAATATGAATCTTGAAGGCGGGAATCGAAGGTTCAGGAACACCACCACCACCAGATTTCTTTGTTTTTTCTAAATCGATAAACACGAACAACCGATATTATCTACAACTTCTTCAACTCTCCAACCAATCGATCTTTCACCGTAGCCTCCTCTTGCTCGAAACCCACAAAAATGTCTTCATCATCATATACACTAGAACCACCTTCAATCTGATATCCAGATGCATATGGTGGTGGTGTTCCTGAACCTAATTGAAGACCATCCAACTTCGTGTTATTATCGATGTCGTCCATCAATGTTTTCTTGATGGAACTGACTTCCTTTTTGTGTAACACCCTAAAACCAGGGTAAATTTAAAGCTACGAAAATTGTACAAATAAGCATCAACCAAAGGTTTAAACCTCCCATAAAGGGGAACTGTACTTAACCTTTACAAAAATCTGAATACGGATAAGGATCTCAACAACAAACTAATCTAAACATATACTATCTAGATTACATTAATTGTTGATCCAGAACCATCCAAAAATATGGGACTTAACAAATGCCCAACAATCCAGTACTAAACATCTCAAAAACCCTCGAGGTCAAACCCCGACACTCAAGCCCTTAGCAACCCGCCGCTAACGAGAACCTGATATACATATCATTTGAGAAAAAGTGTCAGACTTAAAGCCTGGTGAGAACATACAGTTTATAATTTCAAAGGATAAAACATTTGCATCCAAAAAGAAAACCTTTCCAACAAGCATTTTCAAGTTAACTAATGTTAAGAATAAAATCCATTAAAATAAGGTCATAAACCTTCTTTCCAGAACCTCACAATTTAATGCACATGTAGTTCTTCGTTTTGATTACCTTATAGAACCTCACAATTTAATGCACATGTAGTTCTATAATTTATTAACGGCCAGAACCTCACAATTTAATGCACATGTAGTTCTATATTTGTTAACGGTCAGAGTCTCACAATTTAATGCACATGTAGCTCTATATTGTTAACAGCCAGAGCCTCACAATTTAATGCACATGTAGCTCTATATTTACTTTACTTGATAATCTCCAATTATTAACAGTCGACTCAAAACCTAGGGATCCACTAGTAATGGTACAGACTCGTCACAACAACATATGTGACCAACCATAATTAAACATATGGTATTAACACATTTTATAAACAAAATGTCATTTCCAGTTCAACTTCTGGTAAGAATGAAAATCATTAAAATGAGTTCATAATCATTCTTTTCACGTAACCACATAATGTGTAAGTAAAACATCATTTTACTTTTAATAAGGCAGAACCAGTCATTTTAGTCAAAACTGATCGGGAACCCCGAAAATCACCAAAAACTTCATTTATATCAAAATGTAGAGAACATGAAATCATACCGTAGAAATACTTCAGATTTCGCAAATAAGAGTTTTGACATGTATAAAGTTTGTAAAATGGTAGTAGGAACTCACCGATAGGTTTTCAGAATAAAACCCGGAAAACCAGATAACGATCACGACGCAGAGGTGAAGCTTAAAACACCGACCCCTTGCTAGAAACACCGAAAACTAGCAACCAAACAAGACCTTGAAGATCGAAAGAGAAAAGAGAGAAAAAGGAAGAGAGAGAGAAAGAAATCTGAGGTTTTTAGAAATCTTCAACAAAATGAGATATTTTATCAAAGCATCTCACATTTCCCAATACAGCGCACGGCCCGTGCGTTTTCCAAAGAGGGAGGGAGCACGACCCGTGCGTTTATCACTGTCGGCCCCTGACCCTTGCGCACGACCCGTGCGTTTTTCATGAACCTGTAGATAGAAACAGAAGTCTCTTTTCCTTAACACAACTTCGCAAAACCAAACGAAATTCGGGGTGTTACATTTTGAAATCCACCAGTAACTTTGAATCAGAAGGATCGAAAACTCGAAGAACGTCGACTTTCTTTCTTCTGGGCAAGGATAGGGAGTGTGGCAAAGCTTGATTTTATTTCTTTTTGCCAATGGCGGTGATTCCAGAAGAGTCGATTTAGATCTAACATGGCACAAGCCGTTTGTTGGAAGTGTTCCACCATCTCTTGGTGGTTAAGTGTAAGGATGTGTGGATTTTTAAGGAAGGTGGTGATGGATTTGAGATCGTCGTAAAGAGACTTGATTGCATCTTTCCCTTCAAGAACAAAATCATGGGTACAACTCAGTATCTCCTTCAGGCTCTCCAACAAAAAATCGACAACAATGTCATCCATTTTGGTCAATTTTTCAGATGTCTGTGGGTGGGTTTTTCGTGTGCTTGGAGGAAGGTGGTGATTGATGAAAGTTTATGGGTAGACTTATAGTAGACTTGCAATAGACTTCCAAAAGAATTATCAACACTGTAGGAGTAGAAAGTGCATATATGCATTTGTACATCTTGAAGGATTGCATATGTGCATATGGTTATATGTTAAGTTTCAAACTCAAATGTTTAAAATGTTTTTTGTTTTATGTGCATGTGTACATTGTTCAATTTATTAAGCTTTCATGTATATATTTGCAATTTCAATATGCATTTGTGCATGTTCTAAGCGTATGGAATATAGATAATTCATATATGCATCTGTTCATCTTTTAAGGGTTGCTAATGTGGACATATGTTTCTAATAAAATATGTTTAAAATGGTTGGTCTGTGCATATGTGCCTTGTTCTAAGAGTATGCAATATAGAAAAATGCATATATGCATTTGTGCATCTTTTAAGAGTAGAAAATGCATATATGCATTTGTGCATCTTTTAAGATTGCATATGTGCATATGGTTATATGTTAGGTTTCAAACTTAATGTTTAAAATGTCTTTGTTTTATGTGCATGTGTGCATTGTACAAATTATCAATCCTTCATGTATATATTTACAAACCTAATATGCATACGAAAATGGTATAAGATTTACGGATATGCATTTGTGCATCTTTTAAGAGTAGAAAAATGCATATATGCATTTGTACATCTTTTAAGATTGCATATGTGCATATGGTTATATGTTAGGTTTCAAACTTAAATGTTTAAAACGTTTTTGTTTTATGTGCATGTGTGCATTGTTCAATTTATCAAGCCTTCATGTCTATATTTGCAATTTGAATATGCATACGAAAACGGTATAAGAATTGTGGATATGCATTTGTGCATGCTCTAAGCGTATAGAATATAGGAAATTCATATATGCATCTACTCATCTTTTAAGGGTTGCTAATGTGTACATATGCATTTATGCACACTACACGAAAACATACTAAAAAACAAAAACAAAATCTTACTGTACGATAAATGTTAAAAAAAAAAACACATGTTTCCCCTAAAATAGATTATGGAATCACATAACATGCAGTTAAACATATGTCATGAATTTAACAAATGAACAAATGCACTTTGTTAACACTTGTGCATATATGCATACTGTATGGATAGTGTTCAACATGATCGTCTTCAACATGCAGTTATATCAACATGCTCGTCTTCAAAATACATTACAGTTCTTTTTACCGATATTATTTTCTGGATGCATTGAACTAAAAGCTGAGAGGTTATCGAAATTGGTCTCGACAGAGATGTCATCAAGTCCGGTAGAATTACCGAACTCTTGGGATATTCCAGAATTCAATGGTCGAACAGGATCATCGTAACATGTGCACGGATCAACGTCTTGCCTTTCGAAAATAGATTCCAATAAACTCTCGTTATCAACAACATTCGTGATTCGATTATCATCGCTCATTGTGAAATTTACCAAGAAGATATGAAGTTTAATCCGCGAAAAAAAACCTTGTTGAAAGAATCGATATGTTTGTGAAAAAAAAACCTCCTTGTTTCAATCGATAAGCTTGATTAATGGTCAATCGATTGAATCCCTAAAAATAAGTAAATGATATCTTCAGATTTGAAAAAAATATGAACCAAAATTAAATTTGAAAATATTATATTTAATTTGAGTATAATTACCATAACAAAACTCATATAATTAAGGAAATGGTATTCATATGGCGTGGAAATGGAATAATATTGGATTGGTCAACTATAATTAAATTACATTACTGCCCTTACAGTCAATAAGCATTATCAAAATTGACGGAGCGTTCTGATTGGTCGAAAATCGGTTAGCACGGTTACCACCAATAGATTGATTAGCAAATGAATGACCCTTTATATATATATATATAGGGGTGGTATCAATTGGAAACCAAGTTTCATTGGAAACTTTGGAAACCAAATTTCAACCATTGATCTTTATAATCAATGGTTAAGATTCATTTAAATTATATATGGTAGTAAATTAATTTATTTATTAATAATAAATAAAAATAATAGATGAAAAAGGTAAACATGTCTTTTGATTTTGTGTCTCAAATATGGCAATAAATGTTTATTTTATTTAGATTACTTGAAACCAAAATAAAATTTCTCACGCAATCTAAATTTTGTTATTTTTTTTACTATGAAAACGTGGAGCATTTGTCTTTTCATCAAAAAAATTAATTTTCTTTTAAAATGTAAGAAAATATTTTTTTAATTTCATTTTATTATAAAATTTCCCACGCAATCTAATACTGTGATGAAACGGAATGAATTTGTGAATTACAGATTTCATCAGGTTCATCGTGTTAGCATTATTCAGGTTCATCGTGTTAGCATTATTATTTCATAATGAAAATAGATTCATCAAATTCATCGTGTTAGCATTATTGTTTCATAATGAAAATAGATTCATCAGGTTCATCGTGTTAGCATTATTGTTTCATTATTACCATATATAAGCTAAATTAAAATTAAATAATTTACCTAAATTAAATATCTCATTTTTAAATTAATCAATGATTATTATTACCATATATAAGCTAAATTAAAATTAAATAATTATTAATATAATAATAATAACAGTTACCATATATATTATGAAATAATGTAAAAGACAAAAATATCTTTTTCAATTAAAAATTAAAATAAAAAAAGAAATTCACTGATTGGTTGATTTCGGTTTCCAAAGTTTCCAATGTAATACTGGTTTACAATCGATCGCTCCCATATATATATATATATATATATATATATACATACATACATACATATAATAAATAAGTAACTCAAATGACACGTGTCGCCTTCTGGTGAACCCATTTTTTCATTTTCCCGCCTAAACATGTATCTGAACGCATTTTACATTATAAGTTCATTTAGCACATCCACATTCATTCTACTTAAATCTTTCCTTAATTCAATTTTTTAAATTTATATCTTATATTTACTACCCTTATAATTATGTATGTAGTTACTTTTAATCCCTTACTTTTTTATTTTTCATCTTAGACTATTATCATATAAACATAAATAATATATATGAACTAAAATGCATTAAAAACATTTTTATTTTTTACAAATTATACTATTGTAATCGCTTCGTCAATACCTTCGAAATGAGTCCAATATTGAATACTTTTGGATTTAGTTATATTATTAAGTATCATAAATATATACGAATTAATGTGTCGTGATTAGCAGTGGCGGACCCAGGATTTTTGGTGAGCGGGTGCACAAACAAAAAACTTAAGAAATTGTTGTTGATGTGTTTTTAACCGAATTCTCCTATTGGAGGATTTTTTTATGTTTTTGGTTGATTTCGAGAAATTTTTTAAGCTTTTGTGTTGATTCGATGGGTTTTTTTTGTGTTGATTCGCGGGATTTTTTTGTGTTTTTTTGATTGATTTCAAAAGATTTTTTCGATTTTTTTGGTTGATTTCAAGAGTAAATTTTGGTTTTTTTGGACTTGTGCACCTTTCACCCCTCAAAAACGTATATATCATGGAGCACCCCTGTAGTTGAGCGCGTGCACCTTACGTACCGAATTTTTTTTCGCCCTACTTGAGCGGGTACACGGGGCCTCCCCTGGGAAGGATAGGTCTGCCACTGGTGATTATATAGAGATTTGTTAAAATTAGTATTAGATTTGATAGAAATAATCACTAAATTGTCGTTATTTTCATTTTGCAATTTAATATCAATTTTAACTATGTATTTTTTCATAATTTCATTTACGTTATATTAAAAAATTTTGTTTTATAAATTTCTTAATATTTCTTAATATTTTTTAATTAATTTTTTGCAAAACATTCTTTGTGAAAACTGTCTAAAACAAGGACATTTTGTAACAAATTGCAAAAAAACAACTCTGAAGGGAAAAAATTAGTATGAGATTTGATAGAAATAATCACTAAATTATCGTGATTTTCTTTTTGCAATTTAATATCAATTTTAACTATGTATATTTCCATAATTTCATTTACGTTATATTATAAATTTTGTTTTATAAATTCTTAATATTTATTATTATTTTTTATAAATTTTTTGTAAAACATTATTTGTGAAAACTGCCTAAAACAAGGACATTTTGTAACAAACTGCAAAAAAAACAACTCTGAAGGGGAAAAAAGTTTGAAAAAGTAACATCGTACTTTCTTTCAATGATCATTCATATCTGTAAGATAAGTTTTCTGGCATGATTTAATTTTTTAAATTATCCTGTGTAATACACGGGGTCGAACCTAGTATATATATAGGGGTTGAATATTTTGCAACCCTAGTAAAAGGTTGCAACCCTTGCAACCCACATCTTAACCGTCGGATTCATGATCGGTGGTTACAATAGATATGGGACCCAATATTTTTAATTAAAAAAAACAGAAAAATAAAAATAAAATAACCGTCGATCATGAATTCAACGGTTAAGATGTGGGTTGCAAGGGCTGCAACCTTTTTTAGGGTTGCAAAATATCCTTGTATATATATATATATCAAGATATTTTTTTTTATAATTTTTCTTTGAAGTTAACCCCCTATATCATTGAATATGACATATTATATTATATTATACTATATAACATTTATCAGGAATAAGGTACTGTTCATGAACAATAAGTTACACTTTTGGTCCTTCAGGTTTTTAGTAAGTTACAGATTTGGTCCTTGAGCTTTTATCTTTTTTTTTCTATGTTTGTAGAGTTACAGATTTGGTCCCTATAGTTTTATTTTCCTCTTGGATTTAGTCCCCATAATTTGTTGATTCCAAAATACACTTTCAATTTTGCATTTGCGTAACGTTTTGGTCCTCGAAAGTAAAAGTTGTTAGCTCCTGACCGTTAAGTAAATGACATTTCAATCATTTATAATTCGTTTTTGGGATGATGTTTGGCCATGCCACTCTACTCAGAGATGCATCCACCTTGACCTGCACCCTTCTCAATGGTGTTCGTTTATTCTCTCCGTCTCACTCGTTTCTCAACTGCCCAATGTTAATTGAAATAGTATAACATTTATTAGGAAGAAGTTACTGTTCATGAACAGTAAGTTACACTTTTGGTCCTTCAGGTTTTTAGTAAGTTACAGATTTGATCCTTGAACTTTTATCTTTTTTTTTCTATGTTTGTAGAGTTACAGATTTGGTCCCTATAGTTTTATTTTCCTCTTGGATTTAGTCCCCATAATTTGTTGATTCCAAAATACACTTTCGATTTTGCATTTACGTAACGTTTTGGTCCTCGAAAGTAAAAGTTGTTAGCTCCTGACCGTTAAATAAATGACATTTCGATCATTTATAAGTTTTTCATTTTCTAATTTAAATAAATAAAAGTTATATTATAAAAATTATTTTTATTATATAAGCATAAAATAAAGATCCTTAACATGCATCGCATCTCAATGACTGTGTCTTCTCCAACCCAAAACCTTCCGCCTTCCCCATCAATCCAAACACATAGTCGTAGGTGATTCACGCACCAATTTTTTATTTATTAATAAAGTAATTTATCATAATTTATTTTATGTTTAATAATGATTCATATTTTTATTATAATTTAATTTAGGTTTAATAACAATGTAACTTTTTTTAAGTTTAATGATGTAATGTACCATTTGTCAATTTATTTTCGCTTCCTATCATATACACATCATCCTCATAGGGCATTTTGTAAATTATAATCATACTGCTAACAGACACAAAATGTTTTGTTCTCATAATTGGTGATGCTCAAATTTATGGTCTTAATATTTATTTCCATCCACAGCAATGCGCAGACATTAATCGCAGCTCGTTAATGAACATAGAAATGGTATTTTTATGTTTAGAAGTAGTCAACGTTTTCCCATTTCAACTTTCCACTTAATTCTTCTTCTTCTTCTTCTTCTTCCTTCTTCCTTCTTCCTTCTTCCCTCCCACTTCCGCCATTAATAAACCCTCCAAATCCTTCATTCTATTCTAACCAGACAAATTTCCTTCTCCGACATGGGCTTTCCCACCACCACCACCATCTTCTTCTTCTTCTTCTTCTTCTTCCTCTTCTCCCTTCAATCATCATCAGCTCAACAAACACCCTTAGGTTTCCGATGCACCACCAACACCTCCTCCCCCACCTGCTACTCCCTCATCGACTACCCCCTCCCCAACACCACCACCCTCTCCTCCATCCAATCCCTCTTCCAAATCAAAAACCTCCGCAACCTCCTCGCCGCCAACAACCTCCCAACCACCACCCCTCCCAACCGTACCTTCCCTTCCTCCTCCATCCTCAAAATCCCCTTCCCTTGCTTCTGCCGTAACAACTCCGGCATCTCCAATCGCCGCCCCTACTACGTCGTCGTCCCTAACGACGGCCTCTACCACATCGCCGCCGAGGTCTTCTCTAGACTCGTCACCTACCCTCAGATCCAGCTTGTGAACAACATTCCTAATCCTGATGAGATTTTGGTCGGTCAAAGGCTGTGGATCCCGTTGCCGTGTAGCTGTGATGATGTTGATGGTGAGGCGGTGGTGCATTATGGACATATGGTGGCGCCGGGGAGTACGGTGCCGGGGATTGCGGAGGAGTTTAATACGACGGTGAGTACGTTGTTGAGTTTGAATAGGATGGCCAGAGCTGAGGATTTGAAAGCGAGTTCCATTCTTGATGTTCCTCTTAAAGGTAATTATATTCTTTTTGTACTATTTTTAGCTTATTCATTGTGAATAGTTTATTTATTTATTCATTATGAATATGTCAAGAGAAAGGAGATTCATTAATGATTTATTGGGAATTTGGGATGACGTAATTTGGCCAACATCTTCTCATTCATGAATTGATGCTTATTTGGTCTGATTTTTTGATGATTAGTTAAATATTTAGACTAATTTTATGAATCTTTTTTAATGATTCTTATGAGAAAGATGTTGCCATATATATATTGTTGGATAATGAAGGCATACATTGTTCAAAATCAAAAGTCTTGAGGGTCTACCATGTGTTAGAATAATTTATGTATTAAATTAACATGAATATTGTTTTGGAGAATATAAACCATCCACCAAACAGGTTTGAGATGTTTTGTTTGATGTTGTAAAATTTCTTGAAAAGTTGATTGTTTTGATTTATTTATATATTGGTGTTGGTTTTGATGTCCAAGATATATATATTTTTTTTATCATTATTATGATATTGATATTCAAATTGAAAGTGGGTATTAAAATATTAATTGATGCTTATTTGGTTTCTGATTTTTGATGATTAATTAAATATATATTATAGTTGGATAATGAAGACATCCATTGTTCAAAAGTCTTGAGGGTGTACCATGTGTTTAGAATAATAATTTATAAAATGATTTTGGACTATAAAATAAAAGGTTTGAGATGTTTTATTTAATGTTGTAAAATTTCTTGAAAAGTTAATTTTATTGCTTTTATTCATATATTGGTGTTGATTTTGGTGTCCAAGATTTCTTTTTTATCATTATTAAAATATCCACATTCAAAATTGAAGTGGGTATTTTTCAATTATGGTCATAACACTAATCTTTTGATCATCAATGATATGTCTAAAATACCCTTTACATCCAAAAATATTAGTGGCAATCATTTGACAAAGTCCTATGCTTTTTGATTTCTTTTTTGTAATTGTAATTGATCTTTTTTTTTATCATTAATGGTTGTCCTTTTTATATACCTATATACTTAATTGGAGAGCATTTATGTACTTTTATTAACCACAAGGAGACAACCAAATGGTGCCAAGGTCCTCAAACTTCGAGGCAGTGAGGATAAGTTGTTTCATGAAAAATTTGCATTTATCTTCTTGTTTTGTATTGCCTCTGTTTTTAGGGAAATTGGCTGAAGTAGTCACATTACTATATCAATTGTATCTCCTAGCCACTTCTCTCCATGATTTACCAAAATAGACCTAGGTCCGTAATGGCGGACCTGCAGGTCCTCTACCTCCGCCATGGCGGACCTAGGTCCTCTGCTGTCGTTGAGTGAGATCGTGACACGTGACGAAATGGCGGACCTGGGTCGGGTGGCGGACCTACCCGTTGCGGACCTGGCTTGGACCGACAATTTTTTTTTGTCTTTTTCTGGAGGTAGAGGACCTGCAGGTCCGCCATTGCGGACCTAGGTCTATTTTGGTAAATCATGGAGAGAAATGACTAGGAGATTCAATTGGTTAGGTAATATGGCTATTTCAGCCAATTTCCCCTGTTTTTATCCATATTCAGATCATCAGAGAAAAGGTCTTGTCTGTGGGTCCCTTAGTTTTATAAGAAAATAGTTAAATTTATTAGCTTTATAACAATTGATGGGAGACTGTTTGGTAGTTGATAAATGGTTTGGTGCAGAATGATTAAGTGGCTAGAATGATTAAAAGGCTCTTATGATATAGTGCAAAATGAAATATGGTTGTTTGATAATTGTTCATAATGAAATCAGGGTTCTGAATGGTTAAGGGAGGCCCAAGATACAAAATCATTTAGAGGGTTTTGGAACCATTTAGAGGCAGACTTCTTTTTTGCCAAACAAGATTTACGATTCAGAGGTTGCCTCTTAATGGAACCATTAAGAGGTAAACAAACAGCTCCTGTTTCTATAAGTCCGTGATCGGGCCAATAGATGGTGTCACTTTTAAACACGCATAACTTTTGCTACGAGTCTCCGTTTGAGGTCGAATACCAATTGGTATTTTTGGAATCAACAAGTTTTAGAGGAGATTTTTCATAATCGTGTAATCAACAAGACTAGTTTTTACCATCGATTTCCTATGTTGCATTGCATCAAAAACCCACATTGAATGTAAGGTCCAGAGATAGGATGTATGCCGAAAAACTAAGAGGCGTAAACGAAAATATATGTAGATAATTGTAACATTTGTAGTTATTTTTGATGACCCAAAAATGCTAATGTTTTATTATGATTCTTTTTAACAGTTTGTAAATCAATGGTGACAACCAACTCTTCAGACTACCCTTTACTTGTCCCAAATGGTACTTCCGTTTATACCGCTAACAATTGTGTACGATGCCGATGCGATGCTGCTAACAACTGGATGTAAGTCGACACACCGAACTCGAATCATTTTCCGTTAACTGTTTTCGAAATCTTATGGTCGTTTTTTTCAGATTGGAATGTGAGCCATCGGGGCTTACTTTGCCACGAGGACAAACTTGTCCTTCGACACAATGTGAAGGGACCTCTGCCAATTTGGGCAATATTACTTCGGGTTCTGGTTGTAACCGGTCAAGATGTGTGTACACCGGTTACACGGGTGGCCGCATCCACACTGCTATCAGCCAAGAATCTACGTGTCCAGGTAATTATATTGTTAAGTAAATTGTTCGACTGTTTGTCAAATATCTAAAATACCCTTCGATAGAAACAAATATTGGAACATGATAATTGAAAATTCATACCATCAACTTGTTTGTAATGATAATAAAAAGGGATCTTTTCGAGAATCTAATGGCCAATAGGGTTCCACATATTCTCACATGGTATTAGAGTCGGGGTCTACCGCTCTGTGACAATCTGAGCCTGAGGGGGTGTGTTGGAGTCCCGTTTTGGTTAAGATTTGGACCATTTTTCTTCCATATATGGCGTGGATTTTAACGAATTTGAAAGTTGAATCGTTGTTTATGGTGTGAAAACAGAGGCGAATAACAACGACACGCCGGGAAGTGGGTCGAAAGATTGGAGACCGAGCTTTGTTCTTGGTGCATCATTGATCGCTCTTCATCTTCTCCGGTGAAACCTCAACGTGTAGAGATTCATGAGAGAGTCGGTGAGATCAGCGGGTCGTAGTTGTCGATAGTTGTGAAGCTCGTATTGTCATGGTTTTTTGTTTTGTTGTTGCGATTTTGGTTTTTGAGTTTTGTATAATGTAATGTGACCGTTGTGATTTGGCAATTGATGGTATCGTATTAATATGAAAACGATTTATTAACATAAATGAAATCAGGAGTGTTTGCAAACCAAATTTCATTTAACGTTTAAACGATATATCATGCATGCTAAATTTGAATCAACAAAAGGATTTGATACTTTGAGTTTGTGTTTTTTTTAGTGGAATTAAAGAACAAGTCTTGGCCTTTATTATCGGATTGATGATTTCAAGAATAATGGGATTGGATCGGAGGAGTTGGATTTTAACGATTCAAATAAAATAAGAATTGATGCATATCAGTTGTGTATATATATATATATATATTCGAAGATGAAGATTGTACCGTACAATCGGCTAATGCTTATTGGAGGTGATTAAAATGGCGATTTCATTCATTACTGAAACAAAAACCGTCATCATATTCATATCTTCACGGCGGAGTTAACACCATCAACGCCTTTCTTAACACCAAACCTTCATCATCATCTTCTTCTTCAATTAGGTTTATCATTTT
Organism: Arctium lappa; assembly: GCA_023525745.1. Taxonomy (NCBI): domain Eukaryota; kingdom Viridiplantae; phylum Streptophyta; class Magnoliopsida; order Asterales; family Asteraceae; genus Arctium; species Arctium lappa. The sequence goes on from CM042050.1 coordinate 115,300,807, forward strand.
CTGTTTTCATTCTCTGTTGCTTATGCGTCCTGTGAATACCCTCTAATCTCGGTGAGTCTTTTTGTCTTTGTTTTTGAAAAAAAAAAGATAACTATATGATTCTTCACATATGTTGCAAAATCTATTTTCTCCTGCTTATAATCTTTTTTACCCACACAGTCTTTGTTTCTTCTTTATTGGCTCATTTTTATCCGCCAAAAAAAAAAAAAAGGTTTACTTTTTTCGATCGTTTTTCCAAGGGTGGTATTTGTTATAGTAAGTTTCTTGAATATTTAAAGAATCCATACTCAATTTCCCTTTATGGAAAAAGAACCCCGTTTCACTTAATACTCGATTGTGCTTTTTGTTAGTTGTAGTTAAGGTGTTTGATGATATGCCAACTTCTGATTGTGTTTTTTGTTAGTTGTAGTTAAGGTGTTTGATGATATGCCAACTTATGTTTATTGTATGGAAAGTTAGGTTGGATAGATAGTGGGATGATGCACATCTATCAATGTCTCCTTCTTTGTTTATAAATCTTGTATATAACATAAGATGCAGATGACAAAGTATTTCTGGTTTCAAGTGGTAGATTCTGATTTCTGAGTCAGTATGGTTGATTTTTTTGTCTTTCATGATTGTATATTGTGATTTTATTCATACTTTTTTTATATTCTGATATACCTACTCCTCTTGTTGGTAAATTCAAGCATGAAAAAGGCAGTCATGCATTGACACATGCACAAATTTGTACAACTTTATGAAGTTGGTTTCTCTACTCCACTCTAGGGTTATTAGTGGACAATTTGATGTGCTCTGAATCTTGACAAAATTTTGTTTTTTAATATTATACACAGATACCTAATTTGATAATCTAGTTTAAGAGCAATGGCTTCTTGTAAACTGAATGATGCTGCTGTATATAATGGATTGGCAACCGAAAGTGGTGAATGGACCAAAACAAAGTTGAAGAAAGGGTCTTTTCCAGAACAACTGTCGGTTCGGGTCCGTGATTCATTTCGATTAAACAACTCGAAGAGGTTGAGATATGCAGATGTTGTAGGACATTGTTGCCCAGTTTCATCGAAGATGATGTTGTATTCTTCGGTTATACGTAAGAGGAGGCGTATTTCTTCTGTAGTAAAACGCCGGATAAACTCAGATTGTAGTGTGGGTTCTTCTGAACTGGAAGACAGTTTTGTCACAGAAGAGGAGAATGAAGTCTCGAATATGAAAGAAGTGTATCCGTAAGTCCTCATACTTAGTTTTATCTTATTCTGTTTTCACATTATATGTATCCTTTAAAAACATCAATGTATTGATTGATTGGTATTAGTTCTAAGTTATTTGCACTTTTATATACAGGGACTTGATGGGTATTGGTTCAACGGGGGAACCAGAAATGATTGAGAAGTCACGTTCTAAAAATATCAAACGTGAGCTTGTTGCACTCTCATTACCGGCACTTGCAGGGCAAGCTATTGAACCTATGGCCCTACTAATGGAGACAGCTTATATTGGTAGATTAGGTAAGGTGGTTTTCGGTATTAATTTATGGTAAATCCAACCGATGTTGATTTTTGTGTTTCTTTCTTCAGGTTCTCTATTTTCTTCCTTCTTTTTCTATCTTTTTTGTGATTGGTATATGATATTGAAAACTATGGGCGTCATTCTCAGGCCCTGTACAGTTGGCTTCTGCTGGTGTCTCGATATCAATCTTCAACATTGTTTCCAAACTATTCAACATTCCTCTCCTTAGTGTGGCTACTTCTTTTGTGGCTGAGGATATTGCGAAGAACTCTAGTAGAAGTTCCAGCCAAGGTGGAGTAAAGCTACCTTCTTAAATGATTTGAAAGAAAAAGTTACCTTATGATATTGAAGTTTACCTTGTGTTCATGGCACAGAGGAGAATTCTAAGGAAGCAAATGGCAATGGGAAAGCTTTCGTTGACGTAGCAGAAAGGAAACAGCTAGCTTCCGTCTCTACAGCTTTGCTTTTGGCTGTTGGCATTGGCATCTTTGAGGGTTTGGCTTTATATTTTGGATCAGGAGTGTTTCTTAATCTGATGGGTATATCATCGGTAAGCTTTATATCGACTGAAGTTCAATTTTGATTTTGGAGATCAAAATGACTTGTTTCAATTTCAAATCCATATGCATTTTTCACAATTTTACGTAACTGCATTGAACATTATAACCGACTAGAAAACCTAGTTAGTGCTAGCGACAAGTCTTGAACCCACAACCACTTATTCAAGAGACGGGGTTAGTAATTTGGCCAAAGGCTACTAGTAGAAACTTAGTTTTGAACATGTGTAAAAAAGATCACATTTTTATTGGGAAAGTTATATTTTTGAACTCAAATGTCAAATCAAGTATCGGTCTTTTAGATAATGGAAATTATTGAATTCTTGTCAAGTCTCTTTCATCTTAGAAGTTGTGATGAATAAAGTTGATTTATCACAGGGTTCTTCTATGCATGCCCCAGCTCAACAATTTCTTTCTCTTAGAGCCCTTGGTGCTCCTGCAGTTGTGGTCTCTTTGGCTCTTCAAGGCATTTTTCGTGGTTTTAAGGACACAAAGACTCCTGTAGTATGTCTAGGCAAGTTTTTTGGTATCTTTTTTGTTTATAGTTATTTTAATAATTGTTTTCTGTTGGTTGATATTTTTCTTCTTGTGCAGGCATTGGTAATTGTTCGGCTGTTCTTTTGTTTCCCTTACTTATGTACTACTTCAAGTTAGGTGTAACCGGAGCTGCCATTTCTACCGTTATCTCACAGTATGTCAACCTCTTTTGTGAGATACTTGTATCATGTTAAAAAGCGTTCTTTGCAGCCACCATGTCCAGTGAGCGATTGTTGCTGAAAATCTATGAAATTATTTGCTGCTTTTAAATGATTTTATTACCTTTCTTGAAGTGTTGAAGCTTTATATTGTTGTTTCAGATACATGATCACCTTTTTATTGATATGGCACCTTAATAAAAGAGCTGTATTACTGCCTCTAAGGCTTGGAGCACTACAATTTGGTGGCTATATGAAATCTGGTGAGTAAAATTTGATAGTTTTGATTCGTTTTCTGATTTGTTTTGACGTATTTACAGGACTTTTCACACATCCATTTTATCAATATCTTGTGATTAAATAATGCACGAAAAAAGGAACTTTTGGATTGAAACTTCGTGAAAGGGAACTGTTAAATTTCTTGGAATCGCCAAATCCCATAATTCATTTCTCAACTTGTATTCCTTTAGGTGGTTTTCTTCTTGGAAGAACTCTTGCGGTACTTACAACCACAACCCTGGGGACATCGATGGCTGCTCGGCAAGGTCCTATAGCTATGGCTGCTCACCAGATATGTTTACAAGTATGGTTGGCTGTTTCTCTTATAACAGATGCACTGTCAGCATCGGGTCAGGTACAAGATTCTAGTTTTTGGTTAACCATCCAAATTGGTTCCATTGCATTTCCATAATTATAGTTTTACTGCTTAATTTGTGCAAAAACGCTTCTTGTTACTCATTCATAGTTGTAATCTACCACAAAAGTTGTATACTTGCTTCACTACTGGTTTATGTCACACTACTGGTTTATGTAATCTACCACATAAGTACTTTTTCTCTATGAAAATTGCAACATTTAACCAAAGGTTCATTGGCCAAGCGGTATTTGGGTAGCCTCCTAAGAGGGCAAGTGTTCAAACCTTCACCAAAGGTGAGAAGTGCGAGTATTTATTGTATATAAATACTATACACTTCAGGGGTAGGGGTCATGTTTGCATTCCTCTCCCCCCCCCCCCCCCCACCCCCCCCCCACCCCCAAAAAAAAAAAGACCCTACTTTCAAGTGGGATTTAATGGGTTACTTTGGTTTGTTTTTTTCAATATATTGCACACTTAAAAAAAAATTGCAACATTTGACTTCGCACATAGTTAAAGAAAAATGTTTTAACTATTTGTCAAATAGCTAAACTACCCTTCCATCAAAGAATAAAGAAATCTTGGTGATCCAAATCAAAATCATCAATCCATTTGTGTTGACTATAGTTTTGTTTTGTTTTATTTTAGGCATTAATTGCTAGTTCAGTTTCAAAAGGGGATTATAGATCTGTGAAGGATATCACATACTTTGTTTTGAAGGTTAGTTATATACTCTTGTCTACCATCTACTAAAGTTCCAAAGTTTCTTTATGGATGACCATGCAAACCTCATCCAAAGGTGAGTAAACTTGGGTGCATGGTGAATTTTTTTTTACCTCCATCCATCAAGACACCTTATTGGTCCACCGCGTAGTCAATGAAAGCCCTTGTGGTAGCTTAACTGGTATGGCCTTGGGGTTGCTCCTTAGTGATCACTGGTTTGAGACCCTCAGGGCTACTTGAGGTTTGTTTGACTGTTAACTTTCAGGGCCCAATGGGATCAGTCGAGATGCACGCAAGTTGGCCTGGACACTCATGGTTATCCAAAAAGAAAAAGAAATGGGACTCAAGTTAGTATCTCGTTAGGTTATCCTCGCCAAAGTTAACGTTGATTTTTCTCTATGGTTGGCAGATTGGTTTCGTGACGGGTGTTTCTTTGGCTGCAATATTGGGCATATCGTTTGGTTCTATAGCCACGTTGTTCACCAAGGACATTGAAGTATTGAGAATTGCTAGAACCGGGGTTTTGGTAAAATCTTCACTCTTTTTGTAGTTCTTTTTAAATTTATGGCACATTTGATAACGTTTCTTACTTACGCCTTTTTTGTTCAAAAGTTTGTGAGCGCTAGTCAGCCTTTGAATGCTTTGGCTTTTATCGTTGACGGTTTGCATTATGGAGTTTCAGACTTCCCTTACGCAGCTTATTCCATGGTATGCTTCGATCTATAATGAATTTAACACGTGAATATTACGTTTGCCTCCAATTAATGGTTCTTTAAATGAGCTGCAGATGCTTGTGGGCATTTTATCGTCTGCATTTCTTTTCTATGCTCCTTCGACTTTCGGTCTTTATGGCGTTTGGACGGGTTTGACTCTCTTCATGGGATTGCGGATGGTGGCAGGGTTAATCAGGTAATCTTTACGGACCAAAAACGATGAATTTGACATCCTTGTAATGATGACGAAGGGTAAATAAGTAATTTTCTTCCTGTTTCTTTTGTAGATTGTTAAGCAAGAATGGGCCCTGGTGGTTTCTGCATCAGGATTTGAATAGAGTTAAGGTTAGTGACTCCTTAAATGAAAGTTTATCTTTGTTTGAAATGTTGCATTTACTTATTTTTGGTCTAATTTTTTCAGGTTGCCCGTTAGACGGGGTGCGGAGATAATACTTATCTGATTACAGAACACATAGTCTTGACCGCTGATATACGTAGCGACTGTAAGTTTGTTTATTTTGACGTTTTTATTCGTTCATTTTGGTGTCTTCGTGGTTTAGCGGTTTGTTGTGGCATTGCAGGACACGAAGCGAGTCGGAGAAAGTATTTTGGATGGCATTTGAAGCAACTTGTTGATGTTAATAATTCGTAGATAGACTACTGTTGATGTTTATAGTTGTAGATAAGCCTACGTTTTGATGTTTCTCGGTTATTTCTTATGAAAATGGGATTATAATTTTGAAGTGAAACAAACTTGATTTCTGGGTGAAAAAAAAAATAGTAGGCTTGCTTTTAAGTAAAACATATAGAGCATATTCGATAAAATGCAATTTTTTTTGGTGGAACAAAAATAAGTAAATTACCTATGTCAAATTATCTGTTTGTTAGCAGCTAAATGTGACTTACAACTTATTCAATCAGCAATACATGTTTTGTAGTGGTTTAATGATATAGAAAGTGGCTTATTCAATAAGGGGAAACTTTATGCAGAAAGCCAAGTTTTATCCAAACTCCCGATTAAAAAACACACCTTTTTCCATCTATGAAAACCCCTCCCAAACAAAAACCTTTCTAATCTATATAGACAGATTAATCTTTACATACAACTTTATCCACTCAGGACTTGATGGAAAACTAACCAAATACCACATGGGACAAGAACAAGGATCGGTTGATCGATCAAAATGTGTTTTATTTTGTTCCACCAAAATAAGTAGAACAAGATGGACCACTGCTAACCACCTCCACAACCATCACATCCACCTCCTCCACTATCAGCGACCACTGTCAACCACCTCTGCCTCTGCCACAATCACCACCTCCACTTCCACCACTATTGGTAACAACCATATAAAATCATTAAACAACATTTAAGGACAACTTGTCAGCCAAATATTGTCCGGTCCTAATCGTGCCAAACACTAGATATACAGCTTGTGTTCAGCTGCATACCAAATACTACCTAATAGTCTTGCACAATATAAAGGGAAATATAACAAAATGCATTTAGCTTCAAGTAGAATAAATATTCAACTTTGCTACAATATTTCCTCGATGTAACTTTCTTTCTGTCGTTCAAATTGGCACAAATAAATTATATGACAATGTATGGCCGAGGTCACAGTTGGTCCTTATTCCCGCCTCAAATGTCATGTTATTCACAAGGAAATCAAATTCCCGAATACAATCTCGGAAGAAACAAATACGTACCGATGAAAGGATCTTTATCGGGTCGGGGAAAAAAAGTGAAGCTCATTCAAGATTAGCAATGACAGCATCGACGACTTCTTGGGTGGTGCTCTTCCCGCCAAGATCTTTCGTTCGGGTCTTTCCTTCCGAAATAACACGTTTCACAGCCGTCTCTAGTCGGTCTGCAAACGAAGGGAATTGAAGATGTCTGAGCATCATGGCGGATGAGAGAAGCAAAGCCACTGGATTTGCCGTCCTTTGATCAACTATTTTCTGTTTTCCGACATTTCCTGCTGATGCACCTTGCTCGAACACCGCATGATCAGCCCCCACATTACCTGTGCAATACATGCACTTGTCATTTGTGCACGAATGAATCCATATAAAGTAAAAAAGAAGGCAGATTGAATACCACATGGTTCCATATTTCAGTTTTAAAGATGGAATAATGGATTCACGAAAACTCCGTGTGTTTGGTACGTGGAATGAACTGGACGTACGAGAGTGAGGTAGGCAGGTGAAAGAATTACAAAAGGTTTTAGGTTTTAATTTAACATGGGTAGTTTAGTAATTTATCAATCTTGTCTCCTCTCCCTGATTTTTTGTTCCACCTAAATTGATTTCGTTATCCCCGTCAGTCTTGTCCAACCCCAGTCTAATGTCGTGCCAGACTTGGGAGAACAAGTTTTTGTACTGTTCTGTCCCGTCTTGCGTACCCAACGCAAAACAGAACAACAAAACATGGAATAATTGTGCAAAGATTAAAAGTTTAGACGGCACAAACCTCCAGGCATTACACCAGTGCCCCCAGCAATACCGGCAGCAGTATTTGCCACCAAATTCCCGTAAAGATTAGGAGTCACCTACAAAATAATAAAGCCTTTTTTCAGACAGTATGTCATAAAAAGGGAAAAAAAATTAATGCATATTGATTACACTTTGACTAGAACAATAAAGCCAAACTCAGGAGTTAACCAAGTAAACAAATTATGTTTCATATGATGGAACATATATCATGGTCAATATGGAGAAGGAACTCCACATTTCAATCAAAATAAGTGACATCTAGTCAACTTCAGATCTCAAAAAATTCATAGACAGCAAGAATTATGAGTAAATGCCAATTCCACCTTGATAGTAAAGTAGCAAACAAAAAGATCAAAGTACAAAAGTAAAGGGTAATTGTGCAAGAATTAAGCCCTTTTTGCTCAAGAATTACTGACCATAACATCAAATTGCTCAGGCTTTGAAACGAGCTGCATGCAGCAGTTGTCCACAATGATCTCATTGTATTTTATGCTGGGATACTTGCTTGCTATCTCCCGGCAAGATTCTAGAAACAGACCATCCGCAAGTTTCATAATATTTGCTTTGTGCACAGCTGTCACCGTCTTCCGATTGTTGAGGTAAGCATACTCAAAGGCATATTTTGCAATACGCTCTGAGCAAAACTTTGTGATCACCTGCCAATTTAAGAGTAGCGGAAACTTGAGATCATATTCCCTGGAACTAATAATATTATCTCTAGTATTGAAAGATCAGAAGTCCATGCTAACGGCAAAGCTTATGAACCATAATGAAGAAGTAGCAATTTTGTAGACAAACATCACATAATCAGAAATAAATGCTCAATATACATGTAGTACTAGTGTCAACTTGTCAACCCCTATCAAGCGAATTCCAATTATGAACAATGAGTCAAGTGATTAAGAAAGAAAAGTAATACCTGTTTTCACACACAGCAAACACGTGTGTACATGGATCTCCGGTTTTATGAAATACGTTATCTGAAGAGCAGTATTTGTGGGATATCCCTCGGAACTCACATGTAAAAGGCAAGACTAGATGGCTGGAGGTATTGATAAAAGAGTCTAGATACCTAAAAACTAAAAAGCAACTATTACTTCAAAGGTTACATTGAAAAGCTTGTAAAAGGAGCTTCCAAGCAGTCTAGTAATATTGAATCGGGTCTGGTTAACCATCTAAATTTATTGTTGTTCATCCACCACAAAGGTTATCAAAGATGAAGAAAAATTAGTTAATCTACGACTACCCCCATAGTAAATCCAAAGACCATTGATACCCCCTATTCAATGTTTTGAATCAATTTTGATTTTAATCACCTTGCAATATGCCATAGGCTCTTACCTGTTTTAGTTAGGAAAAAAAAGTCACTCCCTGTAATTCTCAAAATAACAAAAGTACCAGTGGAAATAAAAATTAAAAACATCATCTTGCTGACTCCCTTTCTCCCTCAATCAGTTAAAACTTATAAGGCAATAGGACACAAATGTCTGTTCCAACGAATGCTCTCATTTGTTCAAATACTATTTTAGTTCTAGTGAATCCACAAAATAACTTCCAGCAATATTCCACATTCACGAAATTAACTAGAGTGATTTGCAACTTTTAAGAACCATGTGCAGGTACTATAAATTGGATTACAATGAATATTCAGCATTACACAATAATGTAAGCTGTATGTTTGTTTATGTGACATCATTATTTGTCAACAATAAATGTGCAGGAATCTGACTGTTTGTTCAGTGGTGGTTGTGTGTTATATCTTCTTCCTTGAGACAAGTGTTCAGGGTTAAATCTAGTTTTTAATTGGGTAGAACTAATGTGGTATAAGTATAAATTAGTTTAGTACTTGGATATCCCTAGGCTTCTGCGGTTGTGTGCTTATTTCATCGATTTCCAAAACGACCAACCCTGTGGCTTCTTGTCCAGCACAAATTCAACATTTCCAGGATATGCAAATGTGCAAGTCGAATTCATTCATTTCCAACCGAAGAAAAAATAAATAGCTGAATTTCCTATTAATGAGTTATTTGTAATTATCAGGATTTTAAAGTAATCCCTGCAATTTGGATCAACAACTGGGTTGTTTATGTGATTTATTTCTGAAGTAACTGAATGCAAACACCCCTGACCAATAATGCCTCCTAGTATCTTATATCTAATACTTTTAGTACTACCTTTTTCATGATCAAACTCCACATTTATACAGGCAAGTGTTTTACCAAATGAGCAACGATACGTCAGTAGCCATCATCAAGTTCAACATGAAATTCATGAAGTAAGCCTTGTAGAAGAAAAGCATAGCAAATGCAACTTTCTCTTGAAACAAAAAAGTATCAGCTAATATGTAATGAAGACACCTTCTACACACACAAATTCATAATTGAAAATTTATCAAGTGAGTAACATGCTCAAGAATGGGCATTTCAACTTAACCCCAATACACATAACCCTGCAAAACTCCCCCTTTTTCTTTGTCTTTATAGGCTTCAGATAAAATAAAGGGAAGATGTTGCAGAGAACTACCAAACCTTTCCCTCCACAATGTAATCCTCTCTAAGTAAAATATAAGATCAAATCCTCCTCCTTTTTTTTTTTGGGGGAAAAGGAGATCAAATCCTCTTTTTCACATGAGGTGAGAAACATCCATCACATTTCTCCCATCAAACAACATCAATGTAGCAGCAAAAAGAAGAGCAAATGTGCTTTCCAAAATTACTTATATATTTTTGCATTTTCAAAATTACTTATATATTCTGCAGTAGTATCCCCAAGTCCCCTTGTCCTCTAATAGGAGTCATATATGACAAGGCACACAAGTTAAGCAAAAATTGACCATTAAAAAGAAGAAACACGATTTGCTATTTTCCTATTGAATCCTCACAGGCCAACTTGGATGCTGAAACAAAAAAGGAAAGAAAAAAGAAAACCCTGCTGTTTGACTTAAGGGTGTGGTACACACAGATTGGACTGGAATAGTTGTCTGTCTGGTGTTTGGTACAACAAGGACAGGACTTCCTTTTTTCAACAAATCAAGCTGATTTTCCTCCTCCGCTAAAATTATTCCACACTGCTGTTGCAACATCATGATGTCATTTTGCGATTGTCTTGACCTACAGGCTACAGGGCACAACATTTGAGGTCTTTCCAAGATTTCTGGATCTGTTTTTGATCCTCTAAGTAAATTAGAATTTTCATTTTAGAATTTAGAGTGCAAGGGAACAAAAACAATCCAAAGCTTCCTCCTTTCTTTTATTTTTGATTCAATTATATAATTGTAAAGATGCATGTAATTACCAAAACTGTAAATCCTCAGGTGTAAGTTAACTATCCCCTAGCCAACTAACATACACGAAAATAAAAATATCGAGAAGCTACCAATGAAGTTAAGGAGGACTTGCATTTCTTCTTTCTAGCATCTAAGTACGAGTGTAATAAACCGATCTATAATATTAGACCGGGGGAGCTCTACACAACACAAGTTCTTAAAACTAGTCTATAGACCTCCTGATCCATTAAAAAAAGCCAAACTTCTACGAAAAATCTATCTTTCTTGCAGAACAGTTCATTCAGAGCCTATCATCTCCTTCCCCTCAACTTCCTTCACAACCCAAAAAAAGTTTCCCATAGCTTCCATTCTTAGAACTTGCTCAACTTTACAATTATTCATAATAAAGACGCAATTACCATCTTGAAGTAGTCAATACCTTGACACGTTTAACATTTGTTCTGATTTAGCAATTTCTTAGCTTTGTAATACCCATAGCAAGCTAGTAACAATAACAAACACATCAAGACACATACGACAATATATGTGAAAGTACAAGTATCCACAATTTATCAAAATTGAAACATAATAAACAACTTTTTATACTCAATCAAAACTTGAATAGAGCTAAAGCAAACACTAGTTGGATTAGAGAATACCTTAAGACTTTCCACCACACCAGGAACAACCTCATGTTCAAGCCCTGCATATTCCCCTTCAGTATTCTCTCTAATCACCACAATATCAACATTCTCATGACGTGTGGGCAATCCAGGCAAATTAAAACAATTTACAAGCGAAGCGTAGAGATCAAGCTCTTTCCTCAACTGCACATTCAACGAACTAACTCCTCCACCCATGGGAGTATTCAAACCTCCTTTCAAACACACTTTATTCTTCTTAATCGACTCCACAACCTCGGCGGGAACGGTCTTCATATCGCCATGAACATCGAATTTTTCAAAGTAAATCGGGGCGTGCATCGCATCCATTACTTGCTCGACGGCTCCTGTGACGAGAGGACCGATCCCGTCGCCGGGGATTAAGGTGACGGTGCGAGGAGCACCGTCGCCGGGTCGGGGCATGTAGGTGACGGATCGGGATGGGGTGGAGATTGGTGGAGATCGTTGGTGCAAGAGTTGCTTGAGGATCGGTAGAGTTCGTTTGGCCATTGGATGCAGATTTGGTTATTCTTCGATTTGATTGAAGAAAATCAGAGAGAGGAAATTAGGGTTTCGATGGAGGAATTGGGGGTGGAAATAGTGGAGAATAATGGAGGAGGAGGAAAGAGAAAGAGAAAGAGAAAGAGACGCACAGAATAAAATTGACTTTTCAAAGACATGATATATATAATAATAATAATAATAATAGGATCATCATTATTTAGTTAATTCTAATTTTAAAATCGTTATTAAAATCAATTAAACTAGAAAACTATTTTCGACAAAATGATTGATACATGTATATGTAACCATGTTCATAGAAGTGTTTGTTTTCTATCTAAAAATAATCTAATGATTAGACGAAACCAAAAAATAACCTATTCACGTATAAAAATCTTTTTTAGGATCAAACAATTCCATCGAATTTAGTATTCGTTGCTTTGAAAATATTTTGTGGTATGATATTTGCAAAAAGTTTTCATGAGACCTTTTCCCTTTTGTTTTCGGGTTTAATGAAATTCATTTTATTCTCGTAATTCAGTTTGGAATGGATTGGTTTTTAGTTTTGCTTGTTGGTGGTTTGATCATCTTCTCGACTATTATTTTGTAAAACGATCTTTGAAACTTATAATGTGAAAATAAAGAGTTTGAGAGACGATCATTTTTTATTTAGAGTGGTTTACCGACTTGAACATTTTATACTGACCTAGTAAAGGGTTGCTTTCTAGTTTCTATCTTGGTCGGTGCAGACACACTCATACTCGATTAGCGCCTACCGAATTTATGTTGGTAAACAACGAAATTTTGAACTTAACATGCAAACCAACAAAGTTGAACAGTTTAATGAACATGACAATAATGAGATAAACCAAAATATCAAGATTTTAAACATATACCTAGATCAAGCTACAACAATGTTTCAAACACCAAGACCAAACAAAATAATAAGAATAGCAGAAATCAACTCACAGGTCTAGAGTTTTCAGGAGGCAATCTTTCAGCAAATTGTTTGAAATGTAATCAAAGCATTGCCCATTGAAAGTTCAGTGCTTTGATCTGATAATAATGAGTGATTTCATTCAAAGATCCATCTTTTTGGTCACAAAAAAAAGTATTCAATTTCAGTGGGAAGGAGCAGCACTAGTACTACCCAACCCCATCTTTTGTCCCAGCAGCGAAAGCTGATCAACGAACTCGCCACCTGTCAGAATTTCTGTCGTCCCGTATATTATATGCTTAGGTGGTTGCTGCCGCTTCGCAAGCTCTTGCAAACTTCCATATTCCACATAGTTTCCACCACCAATCATAAACACGATCGCTTCTTTAAATGGTCCTTTCATATGACCGCTGCTAGCTGCAGAGCTTGACTTTGGCGCACGCGGGTCAAACATGAGATAAGATTCAATCTCGGGATTCGGCCTTCCTTCCATCAGGGCTTCAACTGTTCTTGCCATTGCCAATTGATGATCACTAGATAACAAATTCTTCATACCTGCAGTTACAGCACTGATAGATTGACCATAAAGCTTCTCAGCCCAATCGACAATGTTGCTTCTGCTAGCGGAATTTGCTGATGCTAACGAAACATTTAATGATTTGATCTTTTTAACGTACTGAAATGCACTAGTGTCCACTTCGGCTTCTCTCAATGCAGATTCGACGGTTTCCACTTCTAACTGAGGGATTGTTTCGGTTGAAATAAGGAACATGATAGCAAATCGAAGCTTATCCATTTTAGTACCCTTTCCTTTAAGAACAGCAAGAAGTTCACCACGGTCAATGCCACCTCTGACCATCATCTCATACTCTTTTTTTGCAAAAGAATCGAGAGATCTTTCCTTGATTTCTCCAAGCAAAACAGTTGCGATGTTTGTGTGCTTATCGATCACTTGCTTGCGCTCGGTCAACTCAGGTAGTGAGTTGACCGCATTCATCAAATGCTTTGTGTTACCGATTAGATCTGTACCGTCGAATTCAGCGCCATCATTACCACCGGTTCGCCTGTTAACTTCATCTACATCTTTCTTATATTTGTTCAATTGTGTCTCTATCTCAACAGCAACTTCAGGGAACTCCAAAGATCCATTAGCTACCCAGAAAGGATCTAGCCTGTCCAATTCAAAGGACTTCATCCCACCTTTGTCTCCTTGAACACTCAATCTATTCAGCCTTAACCCAAGCACATCATGAACAAGAGGCCGATATCTAAAGTCATGCTGGATAGCAACTGATAACTCGAGGTTTCTATCAAACAAACATAAAACTGGCCTCTGAAATGAACTGGTAAAGTTTCCACTTTCGGAAAACAAGTTATTCTTAACAAGCAAATGATCACGCAATCGCTGATCGAGCAATGATGCCACCATCTCAGCCGGACCACCACGTGGGCACCTAATGATTGGAACAACAGCGAGTGTAGCCAACACACAGAACAGCCCACTCACGAGCTTCTCAATTATTGCTTCAATCTCATGGTCTGTTGCTTTGGGATCATTTAGTTGCACATAACAAGATTTATCTGCTAAAGAAAATAGATTATCCTCCAGGGTTACAAACTCCAAATACTGGTCGTGTACCTTAGAAATTCGTTGAATAGATTCGGAATTCAGGGTCCCTGACGCGAGATCTTCAAGAAGCGGGCGAGGTATTGATGATGAAAAATTTAGGTGGAAGTAATCATATAGGGAATTAGACGCATCAGAGATGATCCTTTGAATGTTGTGTTGAGAAGGTTTTACAAAGTAAACAGCAGGAACATCAGCAACGGGCTTGCGGTTCTTATCAATAAGAAAGTATAGGGTTACACCATGCTTGCGGAGATCCTTTACATGGATCAGAGGGGACAAAATGTCTTGACAGAACTTGTCATAGATCAGTATCTTGTAAACTTCCTCGTTTGCTGTTCCACTTGCATTTATAGGCTGATTCAGATTCAGCATCCGTGCTATGCACTCTGAAAGTTGAAAAAATTGAACCTCACTACTTGGGGATATGAAAACCTTCGACGAGCTAGCCATACATAGACATCTACTTTAATGAATGCATGCACACACAATCACATGAAAGCAGAATCAGCATTCTTGTGATGCACCATGAAAATTTCAAATTTTAGAAACACCATCTTCTACTCACAATCATGTCAAATCTAGTAAGCTTGACATAACGACATCTTAAATGAGTGAGTCGGTGAATGACCAAAAAAAACAACGTATTTGGAACCTTTTCTCCAAAATCGTTCATCTTGCAAAAATCGTATTTTTAGCATTTTCGCAAGAACGATGCTTTGTTTGCATAGAGAAAACAAGTGCAGTGGTCTGAAAAGTCGATAAATCCGAATTAAATAATGGCACATGCACACATTTATTTAAGGGCCAGGTTCAATATCTAGGTTATGTAATCTGAAGTTTTCTAGGTTAAAACATACAAGACATGGATTGATGTGTGTGTAGCATTCAATTTATACATAAACATACAATATTCCCGAATACTTCAACATACAGAAAGAAAAATTATTTACTTTCTCATATCATCCTAATCACAAACATAAAATTGGATGAAGTAGTGGTTCGTCTTCAAACTAAGGAACAAAAGGGTGGTCAAGCCTACCATTCAGAGTCTTTGGATGAGTGGTTCCATTTTATAGTTATACCCACAATTCTAGGACTTCCTAAAAAGTCGATATTGGGAATGGATACACAACCATTCTGTGACAGGATACTCAGCACCCAAAAGGTGAGGATCGTATATGGGCAACAATAAGGGCAACATCTGATTCAACACTAATACAGCAGAGTTCCAGATGTCCATAAAACATAATTTAGCAACCTAGCAGTGAGATAAGGTGTACTGTAACTCCAGTTATAGGTGTGGCTTCTATACTCATTCCGCACAAGAGAAAGTTAGACCTTGTGTTATTAAGATTCTTTGGTGGACGGTGATCTTGGCCTCTCCACAATCCTCTGTTACATCAACCAAGACTATGTGCTAAGGATGGGCTGGATATTTAGTTTTGTTTCTTATGCAATACATGAATCGTGTTCACTTAAAGATTGGGCAGAGGACCAGAGAATCTCTTTTTTAAACGCCCATTTGCTACTACATGTGGTCCAGGATCCTTCAAGAAATTCATGATGTATGTTCATGCTGAAACTCACAATACAGGTAAACTCATGATGCTTCAAAATCCGACTTGCAGGGATGATATTAGTTGGGAGGTAGAGTTCCTATGCTGTCTATTGTATTTCGTATTAAAATTTTGCTTCCATAATACATCAAATTTACCGATAAGAAATATGAAATGGAAAATCAGATTTAGGGTAAGCACTATGCAGATCTCAACATGCGATTAAAAGAAATTGATTTCATTTCATATACTTGCTATCATGACCCACGAAATTCGATATAATACCTAAAAACACATTGATTTTCAGATTACGATTCAAAATCGACACCGTTTTCTATAATCATATAAAAATTCATATCATTTACCTACCTTACTTGAGATCCAGTTTTATATAAACAAATTAATCGCGCTAGACATTCAGGCAGAACTTGAATACTCAATCGAAGCTCAAAATACATGAAATTGAATCCAGTAAGAGACATAGGATGAGAGAAATCAATCACCTGTCTGTCTTTGACGAAGATTGAGCGCCATTGATGAAATCTAGAGAGCGAAGAAGCAAGATCGAACTATCGGATCTAGAGAGAAGGTATTCGGTTTTGGTGAATGCTCCGGGAAAAACAGACCCCTGCAAAATGTTGCATTAACGAGAGTAACAAAATTTGTACTTCATGCAGAAAAATGTATACCATGAACTATTGGGTGTTTATCGTATTTCAGTCCCTGTGACAATATAAACAACAATTTCAGTCCCTGTGACAATATAAACAACAGTTTCAGCCCCTACAAAACATATTGGACATGTTATGGTTCGTTTTAGTTGATTTTAATCCGTCATGGTTAATTCTTTGGTTTTTCACATCATTTCCATTGATTTAAAAATCAAGACTCGATCTTGACATCACTTTATAAAATAAAATAAAAATTGAATTTTAAAATTTAGGTATTTACATCAGTTTTTTTTTTGTTTTTATGGTAGGGTTGAAGGGATTTTCTCACTCTTACAAGGGGCATGGGTTTCAAAGATATGGTGAAATGGAACAATGTCCATATTTGGCATCTACCATACCTTATAGGCTAAGCGAGTTATCAAACAATGCCTCGAGAAAACATAACTTTGGTGTTTGAAATGCCGTTGTGCCTGTGTGGATATGGAGGAGATTGCTCATGTTTCAGGAGGTGATTTAGAGGTTTGATAGTTATGGCAATGGGAACAAAAGGTTTATATGACCATGTGTTTTGGCTTATGTTAAGCAAGCATTGTGTTATAGATATCTATGAAAATCTTTAAGCATCATGATATAATCTAGAGGGGTTTGTTGGTTATGACATTAAGGATTAAAAGGTTTATAACTTTTTATTCTTTTTTATGGTAGTACAAACACCATATTGTATTTCCTCGCTCATCTAACTGTGTTTTGGACTCACAACCAATAAATATATGACATTTATAGCTAAAGAAAGGGGAATTGATCCTGCATGAAGCAACCCCCTAAAGACATAACAGAATTTTGGGTATATGCTTGAATCTTACTTGAAAAGCTTCCCTGGATTTATTTATTTTACTCTCTGCTTACTCCAATCCCTTACCCCGAAATAGCAACTTGGTTATAACTGCCAGAAAGTAGAAAAACTCTAAAAGGTATTGGATAAGCTCTTAGAGAATAATCTCTTTCTTATTTCAATAAATTAGCTTATGAGTTATGACTAGGGATGTTCTGGTAATTTGTTAGGAGTCCAAAGATAAAGAATGATGAGTGATATGGTTTGGTATAAATGTTTTGTTTCCACATGTTCTTTTGTGGCTTTTTGTTACAAACATGAATACATGATGCACAACTAAGTAGGTTATACATTTTAAATAACCCAATAACTTATTATTCCCTTCCCATATGAAAGGCTTGCAACATTCTTCTTTAATTGTTTGCAGTTGCATTTGATATTATCACAAAGTCCCACAAACTATCCGTTATTGTGGATTTATGTGGGATGAGCGGCCTTTGTGAGGATGAGGATTATGTAATTATGCACACCAATACCATGATAGAATAGTATCATCACATGTTATTTATTACTAAGCATGATTAATTGTTTGCATCCAAATGAAGTGAACTTCTAATTCATGGCTGATATATATATA
Source organism: Arctium lappa (assembly GCA_023525745.1). Classification (NCBI taxonomy): domain Eukaryota; kingdom Viridiplantae; phylum Streptophyta; class Magnoliopsida; order Asterales; family Asteraceae; genus Arctium; species Arctium lappa. The sequence continues at coordinate 115,318,825 of CM042050.1, forward strand.
TATATATATATATATATATATATAGGGTCCGGTTCAGGGGAAAACCTCAAAAAAATGAAAAACTGAGGAACACTCTGGTAGCCCTTTATCTGGACGGTATGCACTTGTGCATACAGGTAATTTGTAACATGCATTTGTGCATAAAACAACATAATTTACCAATATGCACAAGTGCATACTATCCAGATGAAAGACTACCAGAGTGTTCTTCAGTTTTTCGTTTTTTTGATATTTTCCCCTGAACCTCCGTCTCTCTCTCTCTCTCTCTCTCTCTCTCTCTATATATATATATATATATATATATATATATAGATCTCATGTCATTGTTTTTTTTTGAAAGGGTGTCCTGGGCCTTTGGCCCAGACTAATCCATTGGCAATGAAATCGACTGCTAAAGCATGCAGCCCTGAGGTTATACCCAGTGGCCACAAAGTTGCGAATGCAGGGAATCGAACCCGAGTTAAACGCTATGAACTTCCCATGTGATTACCGCTACACCACAAGCCTTGTGGTTAGATCTCATGTCATTGTTACATGACATTTCAAATAGTTATGAGATACCTGCATTATATGTTTAGCCATGTGAACGTATCATGGTAATGATGACAACTATATTACAAACCAAATGTTCATCAAATCATGTTTCATCACTCTAAAAGCATATGTTATTCTACAATCATGTTGTGAAGAATGATTAAGTGCAAATATGGTTTAAGGAATAAACATCCATGTTTTTCAATTTTAGGGATCATCTCCAATCAATTAACACAAAAGAAAATCTAACTCCAACCATAAACTAAAAAAAAACATTTTATTTTATCAAAGACCGTTAAAATTAAAGTGATATTTTTTTTATTATAAATATAACATACAAGAAAAGCAATTAATTCAACTCTAAAAAATTACACAAAATAAAAATATAATTAAATTATATTACAGTAGTTTTTTTTGGGTTTGAATATTTTTCCATAAATATTCAATTAATGCATTCGTTTGATCATAATTATAATATAAGAATACACAATTTTATTTATATTATTTTTTAATTTTAACAATTTATATAATTTATTTGCATATTACATAAAATAACAAAATTAATAAATTTAATACAAAATAATAATTAAATTACTATAAATATTAGATATACTAATAAAAATTAAATATTAATGTAATACTATTTCTATGCAAAAATAAATAGGGAATTTAATTAAAATGCCCTAACTTGAAAAATCAGTACCCAATATGTCCCAAATCTTGTTATTTTTGCCAAAATACACCATATGTCCGCGTTTTTTGTCATCGTTTTTGAAAAAAATGCGGACATATACTATTTGGGTCCGCGTATGCCTTGAAACGAGGGTGTCGTCCGCGTGTAATAGTGAAAACGCGAGTTTGGTCTGCGTCTAATAGTGAAAATGCAGGTTTGGTCCGCGTTTAATAGTAAAAACGCGGGGTTGGGGGCCGTGTAATAGTAAAAACGCGGGGTTAACGCAATCTCTACAATATTTTTATAAAAAAAACGCAATCTCTAAAATTAACCAATCTCTACAATTTTTTTTATAAAATTAACACAATCTCTAAAATTAACGCTATCTATAACATATTATCAACATAAACGCAACACGGTAAAATTAACACATAATCGCTAAAATATAAAATTAAAACGCGGTTAAGGGAAACTTGCCGAAGAAAGTGGTCGACCCATATCCGCATTTTAAAAATACTAACCAACCGAGTTTAGATCCGAGCGTGTGAAATACACAATATTTTTTAGAGAGTGAAAGAGAAAGAGATCCCTTATTTGAGTTTGAGAGTGATGGTGGTGGGGTGTTATGGGGGGACCTCAATATTTATATTGAAGGGAACATATAAACCCTAATTCAAAACCTATATCCACCGTTGATCTAGGAAGAAACAAGCCAAGTTATTTACACGCCCCCAACCTCGTGTTTTTACTATTAAGCGCGGACCAAACCCGGGTTTTCACTATTACACGCAGACGACACCCTCGTTTCAAGGCATACGCGGACCCAAATAATATACAAAAAACGCAGACATATAGAGTATTTTGACAAAAATAACAAGATTTGGGGCATATTGGGTACTGATTTTTCAAGTTAGGGCATTTTAATTAAATTCCCAAATAAATATCCATAATATAAAAGACATATTTTTAGAAAATCTATAATTCTATATCTAAATTAAATATCCTTCAATACTTGCGTAAAACCTACCCCCCCCCCCCCCCCCTTCGTTCTTGGTGAGTGAGAGTGAGAGTGAGAGCGAAAGTGTGTGTAAAAAATGGGGTATTTTGGAAACAGATACTGGTTATTGCGACATGGTAAAAGCATTCCAAATGAAAAGGGTTTGATTGTTTCATCCATGGTTAGTTTTCACTTTCTTTAATTGCTTTATGTTGTCTGTTTTATATTGATTTTGCATGTTTTCTGTGATTGAGTTTATTATTTGTTATCAGATTCGATTTTCAAATAGAAACGATACAATTGCATCATTATGTTTCGTGTAATCCAAATGAACTGCTATTGCTATTGAATTTCATAGTTTTTGCCAAAAAAATTTTGTTTTCTGTGAAACCTAAATTTTGCACCATCTGATTACTGAAGGTAAATGGGTTAATCTTGGTGATAATATGTTAAATACATTTGGAATTGCTTATGTGATAAAAGTTATCGAAGAATTTGTGTTTTGAATTGCAATGCATATTTTTGGAGCATGTTAACAGGAGAATGGGAAGCTTGAGGAATACAAGTTAGCTTCAGAAGGTATCAATCAAGCTCAATTGGCTGGAGAATCATTCCTAAAGGTCAAATGATGTTTAAACTCTTCCATTCCATTCCATTATATATATATATATATATATATAGATAGATAGATAGATAGATAGATAGATAGATAGATAGATAGATAGATAGATAGATAGATAGATAGATAGATAGATAGATAGAGAGAGAGAGAGAGAGAGAGAGAGAGAGAGAAGGGGGGGGGGGGGGGGGTTAAGGGGAAAACCCCAAAAATATGAAAAATTGAGGAACACCCTAATGACCGCACATATACAGCACCTGATCCTATATATAGGGTTGTGTTCCGGTGAGAAAGGAAGTTATGGTGAGAAACGTAAAAAGGGATCTAGACCCTTGGATCAATCTTAATTGAAGATCAACACTAATGAGATGCACCAAGATGCATCGGATCAATTCCCATGAGAAGCGCAATTCATGGTGGGTTAGAGATTAAAAGTCATCAAGTGTCCAGATCCCTTCTTACACTTCTCACCTTAACTCTCCTTCTCACATGATTCTTCGTATATATATATATACATATATATACATGCCAAGGTTAATTTGCAACCCATGTAACTCATCATGTTCTTAAAACTTTTTATGGTTCTCATTTGAACTTTCTCCTAATGACCTATTTGCCTGCTGCCATTATTACAACTTGTTGATGCTGATTATGGTCAAGATCCCTCTGTTTGTATTAATGAAATATACAAAATGTGTGCAGGAGCTCAAGGAAAATGGCATACCAATCGAAAATGTACGAATTTGTTATTCTCCATTTTCAAGAACCACTCACACAGCAAAAGTGGTTGCTTCAGTTTTGAATCTTGATTTACAAGGACCTCAATGCAAGGTAAAGCAATGCACAATGACACTTGCATGTTTCTTCCAACACTCATTGCATGAACCCCAAAAGCATTTAGCCTTCCTTCCATCAAAAGATGACATGCAAACAAGATGAGCGCAACATAAACGATGTTTCCAACACAAAAGAAAGCCATTGCGCACAACACTCTCCATTTTTCAAGACTAAAAGGTTAGAAGATAAAAGCATATGAAAATAGTTCTACTTTGAAGTGCCTTTTATTTAATTTATCTGCTTTTTTCTCTTTCACACGCTTTTCATAAGCCAGCGGTCTTCACGGAAACATCCACTCTACTCATTGAGGTAAAGGTCAAGTCTGCCTACATCTTACCCTCCCTGACCCCACCTGGTGGTGTGATATACTATTCTCGTTTGGTTACACAAAACGATAAATTAGATAAAAGGCATAGTCTTTTGCAATTGAGCAATCATAAGCAACAAAGAGAAGTAGAGAACATGCTAAAGATGATGAGGAGTTAGCTAGTAGGTCCTTTTCTTATTTAGCTCATTGTATGATAATATCACTAAAAGGCACAATTGTATAACATTCAGTTTTACTAAAAACAAACCCGAACTTTGAAGATTGTATGTTTTGCATCATTGCACCATGCCAAAAAAATGTTATTTTTGTTAGAGAGCCGTAGGGAGTTCACTTTTTTTTTCAATTTCTGTTCGCGTTCAGTTTTAGCCTGCCTGAACCAGTTTGAGATAGAAGGTGTATTGTTGTATGATCGTTTCTTTTGTTTGAAGAAGCACATGCATCATCGAAAATGTTGTCTAAAAGTTGTAAACTTTTTTTTCCCTTTTGGAAAGAGGACGGAGCCTCTGGCAATTTTTCTAGAATTTGAACTTGTAGTCTAATCTTTTGGTATACAGGTTTTTGAAGATCTTCGAGAGCGTTACTTTGGTCCTTCGTTTGAACTTCAATCTCATGAAAAAGTAAGCTAAAGATTGGTCTTGGCTTCAAAAGTATTTGTTGTTACAAACATCATGTTATCTTGGTTATTTAAATCTAGCATTTTCCATGAACAGTATGCAGAAATATGGGATCTCGATGAAAAAGATCCATTCTCGAGGACAGAAGGCGGTGAAAGTGCTGCTGATGTTGCTTCTAGACTCACGAATGTGTTGGTACAGATTGAGCGCGACTTTCAAGGGTAAATAAAATCGCATCAACTTTTGGTTCTAATGTACATCAATGTTTCCGTTAGGATATGTGGAACACTTTTTTCGCACATATACAAGTTTGATAGTCTTTGTCTAGCTGATGTGGGACTCTAATAAATTCCGTTTTGTGGGTCCTATTTATCTAACGAAATTGAGATGGGGCCCATAAACGGGCATAAAGCAGTAGACAAAAATGTAGGAAATTAATACCGTTAATGTGATGTTGCAGATGTGCAATCTTGATAGTGAGCCATGGTGATCCATTGCAAATCCTGCAGACAATAGTCGGTGCAGTTCGCGAACAAGTGGGAACCAATGGTGTTGAGTTGGCGAAGCGAGTGGAAGCTGTCAAAGTTCCACCAGTTCTATCACAACACCGAAAGCATGCATTGCAAACCGGAGAACTCCGATCAGTTGTGTGATTTCTCACTTCATATTAGGTGAGGGATTAATTGGGAATTTATGGGTGATAAAACTAGGAAGGATACTTGACCTTATTTATTGAACCTTATTTATTGACCTTATTTATTTATTTATTTAGTAGTAGTAGTAGTATCTGTTGTGGGATTTATCTTTATTTAACTTGATAGCTTTATATCGATCTTGATGGTGTCTCAACGGTAGAGATGTGGGTATAATCATATGAATGAAGTCACGTGTTTGAGCTTGGGTATTGTTCCTCTGCCAATGGGATGCATGCGTTGACTTAAACACCCCCCCTGAATAATCCTGATGATCGTGAGATTTGGTCCAAGAACAAACTGTGTTTATCGATTTATTTGATATTAATTGCGTATAGGAGATACTCTAAAGAACCAAAGTATACTCTTAAAAACCTGATAAACGTTTTTACTATATTATGGATTTTAAAGAACGACCTTTACCTCTACTTGTTCTCGATACAAACCTTTTTTTGGAACTCCAAATGTCTAAAATATGGATCCAAAAGTTAGGCAGGAAACTGATTTTAATAGTAATCATATCAAACAAATAGCATTAAGACTCGATTGAATCATCAAGACAACGAAGAGATACGGAAGGTCATGGTAGATCACCTTCTAGATCTATAATACATTGAAAAGACTCAATAGAGCATATATATATTTTTTTAATATTTGAGGCTGCATTAAACTCAAAATTTCCTTCTAAAATTGATGCATTTTATAGTACAACCATCTCATATGGTGTGTTGGTAGCAACAACAAATGCATTTGAAAGTCTTGTTCAAAAATCAAAACATTTTCACAATATAGCAATTCTTGTTTGTTGCACATATTAAACATAAAAGCTACATCAAGCCTACTTCTTGACTTGAACAATGAAAGTAAGCAATCTTTGTGTCAAAAAAATCCAACAAATAACCCCTATAACAATATTATCACATGAATCCCAATAAATAAAGAGATATTAACACCAATATACATGCATACATATATTTAGGGAGGTTCATTCTAGAAATTAATCAATCAGAAGTGATTACATTGCTATTCTTCATCTGGGATATTGATATGGGCTTCATATTCTACAGTTTGCAGCTGAAAAGAATTCACAAACAAGCTTCAAGCTCAACATATAAGAAGGTAACATTGAAACATACTCGAAGAAAGTAGACTCACTGCAGTAGATGAATTGATTAAGATCAAGAGTCACCCTGCCCTGCTTACTTGTGTCGAAAGAATTAAAAAGGTTCCTGCATGTTATAAGACAAGATGCAACTGATACTTTCTTCGCGAAAAAATAGCTAACAATTTCCATTCTGGATGTCCCATAATAATCGAGGAAAAAATAGTCCAAGTCTAGCCAATGTGAGGAGGCTATATGGACACATATTGTCCAAGAGTGTTGAGTCCCTAGAGTGGTAGACCTCGACTCTTATACCATGTAAGAATAGGTGGAGCCCCATTAGATTACTCAAAGGAGGGGGGGGGGGGGGGGGGTTCAACGTACATTGATGAGAAATGGTCCAAGTCGAGTCGACGTGGGACTCTAACAGTAACAGTAACCACATAGACGGATAACATAGTTTTTGGGGATGAATGGAGAAAGAGATTTTAAAAGGTTATCTACCATATATTTGTTGGGTAGTCATTTATATGCATCTACTATATTCATGTTAATGTTGATGTTCTGTATGTAATAACAAATTCTATGTGCAAGGGTAAATGATCTGCTTACCGAGCAGATTGTACAAATATACAAAGAGAGATAAGATCATCCAGCCGAAATCTTCCGTCCTTTTGTTTATCAAAGCTCTGCAGATCATCACAACAGATACCAAACAAAAAGATTATTCTGATATCATATTTGTGAGCAAACATTTTGACTATTAGTGGAAGTGTTCGACTCCAAATAGTTTTAATGGAAGTGTTTGACTATTAGTTGGATGTCTGCAATAAAGGATTTTGTGGACCAAAACCAAAAGCCGTCAATAATTTGTAGCGAGAACATGGACAAATACATACTTTTAGCTTAAGATTTGCCAAACAATATGAAACTGATACGGGCATCTCAAAATGTAGATTGGCCCTATTCTCATGGGATGAAGTACAGTTTTTCCCCTTAGCTTTATAGTACATAACATGATCAAATGAACAGTATATACATGATTCGTACCTCACAGACCGTGTAAAATGCTGGAGAATCCAGAGAGATGTCAATTTTCAGCAAAGCCTATTATCGAGAGCAAACTATAAGAGAAGGAAGAGAGTGAACCATCTCATACAAACCTTCAAAAATGGAAGGTAGCATAATAGCTTGCAATGAAAAACGGCGTTGAATGCAACAGTAAATCCTTCTCATGTAGGTTTACCGAACAAGACAATTTGAGAAAACAAAGGTTCACAATGATTACTACTGCCTCTATTCCACATTAAATAAGCAAAAAAGCTCAACTGATTACGGGATGGAGGTAGCATAAGCCAATAAACTATGAGATCAATTTAAGTTGGTTGAAATTTTCTTTAAGATCGCTGGTGAAGCACATAAAATGACTTCTAATTCGTTTCATTTTCATTTTGGTGGATTATGATAGGGATGTGACAGAGGGAGAGGATGGATGTGGGCAGTGATCTTACCTCATAGACTTCATCAGGAACAAGAAACCCACGGTCCCTGTTGAGCAAAAACCTTTTTAGCGTTAAGTAAGCTAGTCTATGAAGTATGAACAGATGGTGTTATCCTAGCATTGACCATTTGTAAATTCAAAACGTCCAAAAATGAAATTGAAAAGACCATAGGAAATCAAAGGTATGATACTGAATACTGATGCAGATAAATAATCCGTCAAACAAAAACAAAGAACCAATTTTAACAAAATCACGAAGCATCATCTTTGTAGCCATGTGATCTATAAAACATGGATAGCTAACTAAAGGCAACTGATGTGAATTGCTCTTTGAAAGAATATGTTGCTGTTTCATGAAGTCAGATGCATACAACAACCCCCAAAATGTTGTTAAAAAAGCATAAAAGCATTGAAGTTTTTGAATCTGTCATCAACATGCCAACAGCCATGATTTCCAATTAAGAGACTCACTGTTTATGGAACATGGACATTTGCACATGCTATAGCTAACTGTGAAAAAACAAGGTTGTGAATTTGTTAGGGATAGCCAAGTGTGAGTGAGGTTGGTCTACCCGCACATTCAGTTAAACCTTCCAAGCATTCACCAACAGAGGCCCCATGACTTTCTAGAATCTCTAGGGAAGTCTTGAGTTCTGCAGATGCTCAAGAACACTGGTCTTGTATCACCTAGATTCCTCAAGAATTCTCTTGATGTTAAATGTATCCTAGATGTTCTGTGGTAGTACCTAGCATATTCCTAGTTCCAGGATGTTTTTGTATCTATGATTCTTGTTAAAGGAGGCAGATGTTCTGAAATGAAGAGGTCTCATTTGTAATCATCCAATAAATGCATTTCAAGGAACTTTCTAGCATTCCAAGTCTCCTTCCTTACAAACCTTGTAAGTTCATTCACCCAAGTTCCTTAGCAAGCAAAACATGCTAACTTAGCACCCTCAAAGCAAACCAAATGTCACAGCCTTGCGTTCTCACTTCTCCCTCGAAGATATGTGCAGCCTTAGCATCAATATCATCCTAACTGAGCTAAGTCATGCTAGACGGTGCTTATGGAAACATTGGATGAGTATTGAAAGAACACTTGTAGTTCATGTTATGATTTAGTGATCCTCAAAACTTGAATTATTATAAATGAGGGAGACTTCCCATTGTATAGGAAGCTCCAACCCCTAAAGATCTTTTTAGTCCAAAGGGCTTGAAGTGTGACACAAGACTGCATTGTTGGTCAAGGCAAAAATACTCTCCCAATAACAAGTTGACTATTGCTCTCTTCAAGATTGTATTATCAAGTACAGTTTCATGGAAAGTTGATGGATAAGATGGACCCTATGAACTTTATCATGTCACAAGGGCATACCAAAGTTGATGAGGATAATGTGAAATGTTCATCATAAAATGGCTACCTTATTGCTTCTGCTACGTCATTAGAAGCTTAAAAAAATTTAGAAGTTCATTTTGAGTAACTTTTGTTATATTCAGATAAATCAATCATACACAAAGGGAGACAAAGGAAAAAAACAAAGAGAAGAGAAAGGAACCCTTGGTATCAATGTTTAGAACCACTCAAAGATACATGAATATATTACCTCTCCAAGTCTGAGAAGGCTTGTTGAACCTGGAACAAAGTTGACAAATGTTTCCTAGTCAGATGGTTTTACAGATTTCTGTAGGTCAAAAACAGTTCAATATGTATAGAGTGCTTATATATAAGAGTATTCTAGCTAGAATGTTCTTGCCACGATTTTTCAACATACTATAGTAATTCTTTCGTTATTTTTGCCAACTCGGGTGCTTTATTTGAAAAGTTTTACAAGAATGTTGATTGTTTGGAGAGGAATTGCCAAGTATAATGGTTTCGAAATGCTATTTACCCTTGCATAAAACATCAAAAAGAAACAATTTTATCCACCTTTATAAAACGTATGATAAACGTTCCAGATTTAAAAATTAGAGGATTTTGTGACAACATGAAACAAAAATATTAGCATTCAAGGTCTGGTAATTGCATTTGTTTCAACATCATACTAGATTTTTGTTTTCAGGGGACAGATAAATGGTTTCATAAGATCACTGAAGTATGACACATCAGAGTTCCATATCACAATTTGCAGCCAAACTATCAAGCTTAGTTACAAGGAAGAAAGACCAATTATATCCAGAAGGTCCTCTGTCACGAAAAGCATGGTACACTTTAACTTTTGAGGTCAAACCTATAAACTTTTGATGTAGAACTTTTATTGATTCTGATAAAAAAACAAGTATCCGTTTCTTGCTATCTATAGTACTTGTGAAGTCTACTGTAGTTTTGTTATGATTCATGAAGAATTTTAGAATTAAAGCCAATTTTTAAGTTAAAATATTGCATGTATGACCTCAAAAGTCAAAAGTCAGTGAATATCTTTTTGGAATAGGAGTACAACATAGAGAAGTTCTAACCTTTAGAAGAAATTTGTTAAGAGCCACAAACTCTGAGGAGAGGAAAAGAAAACCAAGTCAGAAAGAGTGTAAGATGGCCACTTTCAGCATAAACTTATAAAAGAAAAGAAAGGAACTTTACACTAATTACAAGTTGCATCTAAGACTATATGAAAACTTCAGATAAACAAAAGCATCTTTTTTTCGTTTTCAAGTGTCCAAATCATTTATATTCTAAAGGGAATAGTCCCCAGTTGTACTTAGTTTACCAAATTAAACCAAAAGCCACCTTCGTTCCACAATTAGATTGAGGATAAATGTGTGCAAGTTGTAGACTTGTGGTTCATCATTCTACACTAAATGGAGACCTTTTTTGAACAAACTATGTCATGTTCTAGTTCTGCAAAGGTGGAACTGATACAAATGTTCACTAAATATAACACATTAAGCTGGATTAAATATTCAAGATATGAGGTTTACCTTCAAAACTCATGGTTCCATTCCTGTCAAAATCATACATCCTGCAGAAAACAGGGAAAAAACAAAACCTCCCTAAGCATATTATAAACATGAAATATACACCCTTTGCTTATAGGGAAAAGAGGTACATTGTGACATTGCATGTTCATAATTGCTACTTTATAACTAAAAAATCGACTACGGTATTTTCCAGAGACCAAACGATCATACTTTAGCTCAGATTTCTAGTTTGGCTTCGTTGATCAAAATTATCAATTTCCTGATAGAAATTTCAATTCAATCTACTTAACAGAAGAGCAAAACCGTAACTACAAGAAATCTGCACAATCAATGATATGGAAAATTGTATATTAAATTCGTAAGGCTAACCTGACCATTTGTTGAACAATTGTGATCGGAAATTGTAGATTTCCAACAGCAAGAGCTCTCTGACGATACAAATCTCGTCAATTTTCCATTGAAAGCATTCAAAATTTTGGAATCGGAACAGCTTAGACTACAAAAACGGTTAGAAGCGAAGAACCTGGAGTTGAATTGCTGTGATGTTCCCTGTTTTGTCTGAGTCAACTCGGTCGAACCACTCTTGCAAAACCCCTATATTCGCCATTTTTCTCTTCGTCTACTCTGCCTCTGTTTTTCCGGTGCCATATGCTTTCAACTTGTACTTAAATACGGAAAGCGACCCTCATGTTTAAGTATTTACAGATTTTCCCTTCACTTTTACATTGTTTTTATTTGTATATTTGTGACAAAATGATTTATGGATAATTAAATTCGCTTTGTTTTTATTTGAATATTTTGATAGAGTTGCGGAAACTATTACGACGTTAAACTACTTAGTCACATCATAAAATTATGGGAGAGAGTGATCGAGAATAGGGTGCGGCGTGAAACGAAGGTGACCTAAAACCAATTCGGTTTCACATCAGGGAGGTTAACTATCGAGGAAATCTATCCCTTTAGATGCCTGGTGGAGAGGTATAAGAAACGTAACGAGGATCTACACATAGGTGTTTGTTGACTTGGAGAAGTCGTATTATAGTGTAATTCAGGACTTGATTCCGAGGAAGGGGGAGGGTTACTATAGCAGTATGTCATGGGGAATCATGGTGAATATACTTGGAATTGAGGTTGTTTTATATTCATCCGTGCACACATAGAACCCTCCGATTTTTGGAGAATAGGAATACCGAGTTAACCACCTGTAGGGTACCTACAAGCATGTCATTGTGGCACCAATGGTGTGGCACCATTCTTGGCGGTGTGATGATTCTATGATGTCTCCTTCCGATTTTTATGTGCTTTGATGAGAGTTGGCCATGGTGTGATGGGTGATTTTATTCAGGAGGCGTATGGGTCGGCCCTAGAATTTTGGAACTTTGTTATCTGTGTGTGATGTAGCGCCATATATGCCACCGATTTTGGATACACTCGGAGTTGCAAATCCAGTGTATTATGATTTGTTTGGATATCTGTGTTACGATTTTGATCCTTGTAGGAAGCTCAATAGGTGCAAACCAACCCCTCATTGTTTCAACCTGGAATTCTTTGGTTACTCTGTAGTTTGGTGGTGATTTTGTATTCGAGAAACTTAAAAGCTTTATCTTATATCTCAATTGGATTTGATCATTTTAATTATGTTATGCTTTGATTATTTTGTATTCTTCATCCGTACTGAGCATTTGGCTTACGCTGTATTTTTCTTCCGACAGGTATCTAGCTAGGGGGAAATCAGGGGCTTTGTGAAGAGAGGACCACCTGCTTTTGAGGATTTTAATTTATTTATTTGAAAGTCATTTTAGTCTTGAACTAGACTAATATTTTAGGAGTCAATATTTGTTTCAGATTTGACTTTTTTTTTATGAGACCTTAAGTTATTTGTACTATGTTATTTGATTTAATTCAAGGCTTGTTAGTGTTTTATTATGTTTTGAGATCCCGTTTCCACTGCTGAATTGGGGTGTTACAACGTTACTATTTCTCTTAATAGATTTTTTTCGAACTTTTTTTGGGTCTTCCCCCTCAAACAAAAGATTCAAGTGTATTCCACGTTTGTACAAATTCTTACTTATGTGTAAACACAATTTGGTGAATCTATTAAATCTCTTCAATATGACAATGGCACCAACTATGTTAATTCTCCCCTACAATCCTACTTCTCCTCAAATAGCATGATTTTTCGCTACGCCTGTCCCTACACCTCATCCCAAAATAGAAAGTCGAACATAAATCAGAACCACAAATAACATAACTCGTACATTGGCTTTCCATGCCTCTCTCGCCCCAATGCATATTATCTACAATATAGCTCCTACTTATTGCCATATACGTGTTTTTTGGTTACCTATGCTATCCTAATATCTCATCCACCTCCAGACACAGGCTTAGCCATCAATCTACTCGTTGTGTTTTCTTAGGTTTCCCTTATAACCATAAGGGTTATCGTTGTCTTGATCTATCTACTCACAAAATTGTCATATCTCAACATGTCACATTTGATGAGCAAACCTTCCTTTATTCCGACATACGTGAGTTATCTTCCTCCTAATATAAGTTTCTCTCTAAAAATGACTCATCTCCCCTTCTAGTCCACCCTTTCCTTTCCACTCAAGTATAACATCGTCCCCCCGATACTACATCGTTCATTCCCCAACCACAACCTACTTTCCCTATCCCTCTCCCCTCCCTATCCTACCTGAACCACTTCCCCCCAACCATCTCCATCTCCTCATGACTCAACCCATCAACATACCACACCGCCCCCTTAACAACCCATCCAATGCAAACAAAGAGCCAAAGATGGGATTTTTAAACCTAAAACCCCTTTCAACCTCAACATCAATATCAAACCAGCGGCCATTTCACCATTACCTAAGTCTCATCTTGTTGCCTTACAGGATGAGAATTAGAAAGCCGCAATTAATGAAGAATTTAGTGCTCCAATTGAAAATAAGACATGGGACTTGGTACCTATTGTAACACCCTCGAAATTGGAAATAACAACTAATTTAAAATTTTCAATAATGCCTCAAAGAAAGATAAAATCTATTACAACAAATCCCTTCTTGAAATATTATTCTAGATTTAACCATCAACAAAATGGATAGAGTCTTACATAAAGACTAATAAGAAGGTCGGGTGCTACTAAACCCAAATACATGTTGCTACGCCCAAGATACTTGTGGAAGACTTCACCAAGCTACTCACCCCCGTGCATATAACTAGTACTCATTTCTTCACAGGGTCGCTAGTACATTTCCCCAACCGAGACCTGATGCACATGCCGACAAATAAAAAGGTTAGGCTAACGCCTAGTGATTTCAAGAGTTTTCAACATGATTAAATATATCGTAAAAAGACAAGAATGCAATTTAAATCATAAACTTCCAAAATGATCTACTTTGATATGAAAATGACTCATTTTCCAATAATATGCATTTTAGGCGAAAAAAACACCAATATAAACGTTTTCCAATCCACACAATTTTAAAGATGAAGATCCCAATATAAAACATTCTTTCGTAAAACTAAATCCAACCCAAAACTCACTCAAAACGAGAATAGAAATTAAACTCCCAATTTATAAAAACGAGGATAAAAACTTTATATCCCAAAACACCCAAAAGTCGGGTGGGGTATAATTACTCAAACCATAAGTCGTGGACAATAATCCATATATGTAAAACGTTACAAAAAACATGGATAATAAAATCAAATACCCAAACAACACCTTTCGGTGATGGGGGAGACCCAATTCCATTGTACGTGGCGGAACACAAAGTTAAGCCACATAACTATGTTGTCGAACTACACCTCAGATCGTGACTTTATTGTCTGCTTTAAAAAGCTACACCTCAAGTCAGACTTTATTGCCAACTTTAATAAGCTACACCTCAAGTCTCCAATTACACCGTATCCTTTATTGTCTGCTTTGCCAAGATACACCTCAAGGATACACGATCTTATTCTCTGTTCATTTTCTAGTAAGTTACAACCTCAAGGTTCCCAAGAGACCCTTTAGTGCATACTTACTAGCATTCAAGATAGGGGTTTCAAACCCCTTACTTGATAACCCCAAGATGTTTAACCCTCGTGCACAAGAGTTAGAGCATCTAAACCACAAAACTCATGATTGTAACACCCTCAAATCTTGAAATAGCAACTAATTTAAAATTTTCTAAATACATCAATGAATGATTCATCTATAAGCACAATTTAATATTTAACCTCAATACACACATTCATTCTACACATACAGTCTATAATAAAGACGGGTGTTACTAAAACCCAATAATAGTCACTATCTCCAACTGCGGAAGACTTCACCAAACTACTTACTCTCATGTAAGTCTAATGCTCAACTCTTCAAACCCCAACTGGAACCTGATGCACATGCCGACAAATAAAAAGGTTAGACTTAACGCCTAGTGAGCTCAAGAGTTTTCATTAGAGATGAATAAAGCATTAACTTTAAGAATGTTATTTAAAGTCACGATTTCCAAAATGCAATACATTTTATTTGAAAGCAACCAAAAATGAAATACATTAAATCTCAAAACAATCTCCTTTCCTTATTCACCCTTTTCGTAATTAAAATCATAGAAGAAACGCCTCTTTAAATAAAGCCAAAACCCAAAGCGCACGTAAAACATAATTGGCATTATAATGATCAAACACTGAAAACGTTGATAACTCCAACTTCTAAAACATCCCAATAACTCGAATGAGTTTCAATAACTAAAACCTTAAAACATAGATAAATACCCATATTCAAACGTCTCCAAAAACATGGATCATAAAACTCCATAACCGAAACCCCGCCTATTGGTGACGGGATAGACCCGATTATATTGTGCATGACGGAACACAAAGTAGGTCACATAATTATGTAAGAAATCAAAAAATTTGTCGGTTACACATAAAACACCCACCGAGCTCAACTCCTCTGAGTCTATCACTCGAAAACATCAAGTCAACCCCTCTAGGTCTATTCTTGAGAGTTCCAAAGCGGGGAACTCTAGCACAAGGGAATTACACCTTACTGCCCATGAGACGTTGCCCGACCGTATAGGTCCACACCTTACTTATCATGGTGACCCGATGCCTATTCCGTGCCAAGTGGCGAACCTAATGTCCAAAGCGGGGACATAGGAACACCGTGCCTATGGATCCATTGCACTAACTAAACCATTACATGACTCAAAACGAATGAACTAATGCATTCAAAACATGTAATTCTCAACTAAGATGCAGTAAATGCAAATCATAACCAACCGCTCAACATTGAGCTATTAAAAGCGGACAATTGTCCTCAAAACCCAACAAAATCCAAACCGAGCCATAAACTCAACAAATCCAAAGACCCAACGTTGAAATTAATAAAAAAAAATGAAATCAAACATAAACAACTCGTATTTATGTAAACCCATGCTCCAAAACATATAATAAATTCCAACGTAGTTTAGATTTGGGACAAATCGTTTTCCAAGTGAGTTTATAACATATATCCTTTCAAAACGTCCCATAACACAAAACCATGCATTACTCCAAAACACAAAATGAAATACGTCTATACTCAAAATCTACTTTCATAAAATAAATCATTAAAATACCAAAATATATGATTTATTTATCATAATGCCCAAAATCCCAAGGATGTGTGCTATATAAGTTTATAAAGTTAAACATTTTCAAAATAACCAAAATTATCAACAGTTAACAATTTCATGTAAGACACAAAACACTTTAAAATAACCACTTTGGCATGTACACCGTTTTCGCAAATCAACTTAAACCCACCTTGCTAGATTTAGGCTAAATCTAGATTTTACCCCACTTTGAGCTTCCTTGACGAAACTTGAATCCTCCAAGCCAAAACCTCCAAAGCCTAGATCCAAGCATTTTCAACCATAAATAACCATATTCAACCGTATAGAAACATTCCCCAAACATATTACACCAAAATCTCCATTGTGGTCCAAACCCTAACACTACAAAACAGAGGCTTTATCACCGACAGATGAATCCGTCGGTGATCCGTTGGTAAAATGTAAATCCGTCGGTGATCCGTCGGTAAATGGCCGTCGGAAAAGAGGTGGTCGGCGATCAAATTACCGACGGATCACCGACGGATATTACCGACAGATCACCGACGGTTATGTTTTCCGACGGTTACCGACGGCGAGGTTATTTCCGACGGATCACCGACGGTCTTCCTTTAGCAACGGATTACCGACGGATTATTTCCGACGGAATTCCATTTTACCGACGGATTTAGCGACGGATTTCCGACGGCTATTTATTAAATAAAAATTAAATTAAAAATAACTTTCCGACGGATTACCGACGGATAATCCGTCGGTAATTTAAATTTTTTTTTTAAAATAATTAAAAATTAAAATTTTCCAGTTTTTTATCCCATACAAAACCTGCCAATTTTTAAATATTACTAATTCTTAAAGTGTATAAAATATCTATAAATACATAAACATAATCCTACGGAGGGGGAAAGGGGTGTTGACTGTTAAACTTGATCATGAACGCGTCAAACTGAGTCATTCGTTCTTGCATCTGTCTCTTCTCTACTTCATCTCTATCCATTCGCTCCTGCAACTGGATCCTCTCTGCTTCTTCTCTCTATAGTCGCTCCTGCAACTGGATCCTCTCTGCTTCCCCTCTCTGTAACCTCTGCCTCAGCTCCTCCAACTGAAATTCAACATTTGACAAACATATATAGAACAATGACAAACTGAAATTCAACATTTAACAAACATATGATTAACAATGTTAAACAGCATTTGACAAGCATACCTCCTCATCGCGACGGCCGCGCGTGCTCCCGCTCGAACTGGCACATGAATCACCGGTCATAGCATAATAGGGATCCTGACTGGTCCCCCATCCAAAAAGACGGCCCTTACGCCGTCCTCCGACACTACGCTCCCACAACTCGGCGTCATTGGGAGGTACAGTGCCGGGAGGTAAGTCCGGGTACTCCTCCTCCCTATTCTGATGGTAGGCATCCTACAGTTTACCAAATTAGACATTGTCAAGTCAACTAACCTATAGAAAATTCGGCAGCATTTCAACTGTGATTTGAACATATATTCATGACCTGCTTTTATCAAAACAATCGTATCGTCTGCCCAACAATTGGCAGCCCAAACTAAGTTTGCTATAATTTTTGTCTATCTTATAAAACAAACAAATATCTAGTCATGCATAATTGAACTTACCATCATATGAGCCGCCTTTGGATAAACGTAGATCGGAGGATCCGTGCTCGGTTAGGTTTTAACGTACCCGGTTGGGCTTTAACGTACCCGGTTGGGCTTTAAACGAATTCGGTTGGGCTTTAATGGATTTAGTTGGGCTTTAACGTTACCAGTTGGGCTTTAATGGATTCAGTGGGGCTTTAACGTTCCTAGTTGGGCTTTAACATATCCAATTAGGCTTCAACGTACACAGTTGGGCTTTAATGAATCCAGTTGGGCTTTAACGTACCCAGTTAGGCTTTAACGTACTCAATTGGCCTTTAAACGAATCCGGTTGGGCTTTAATGGATTTAGTTGGCCTTTAATTAAGTGAATCCGGATGATCACATATGTACACACATACATATTACATACATGATCACATACATACTATACATGGTGTACATACATACATGTGTACATACATGAACACATATGTACATGTACATACATACATGATCACATATGTACGTACTATACATGTACATGATGTACATACATACTATACATGTTGTACATACATTCATGATCACATACATACATTTGTATATACATACATGAACACATATATATGTACATACATTCATGATCACATACATACTATACATGATCACATACGTACTTGTATATACACATACATGATCACATACACGTACTATACATGTACATGATGTACATACATATATACTATATATACATGGTGTACATATACATTAATATTCATGATCACATACGTAAATGTGTATATACATACATGAACACTTATGTACATGTACATACATACATATATATACACACATACATGATCACATACATACTATATATACATGATCACATACGTACTTGTATATATATACATACATGATCACATATATACACGTATATTATACATGTACATATACATTAATTCAATTCATGATCACATACGTAAATGTGTATATACATACATATATACATATATATACACACATACATGATCAAAGAAAAAATAAATATTTATTAAATTATTAAATTTACCGACGGATTACCGACGGCCGTCAGAAAAAAATAAATATTTATTAAATTATATAAATTACCGACGGATTTAAAAATAAAAATAAAATAAAATAAAATTAATTAATATCCGTCGGTAATTTATATAAGTTACCGACGGATTACCGACGGATTAAATCCGTCTGTAAATGTGGTCGGAAATAAGCAATTTTCCAGTAGTGTAATTTTAACCCAAATCTTACAAAATCTTACAAACCGAAATTGGAGTAACATAATACTTAGGAAATCATCAAAGAAACATTTATATCTTATATTAGGGTTTAGAAATGGAAGGGATACACTTACCACTTAGGTTTTGAGCAAAACCCCTAAACTTATAAATCTTCAAGAAATGGTAGAAGAACACATGAACTAGCACATGAGGTTGAGATCACAAGCTTAATGATGAAGGAACACCTTGAAACCTAAGAAAATGGCCCCAAAATAGGTTAGGGTTTGAAATGGGGAGTGAGGGAACGATTTGGGAGAGAGAGGGTGAAGGGTTATGAGAAATGGTAGCAAAATCGGCTCATTAAAACATTCAGCCCCCGACCGCGATTGTGACAAGCGATAGTGACAGTGTCACTATCGCGAGTCACTCTCGCTAAGGATGTACCGCGAGGGTACTCCTTCTCGCGATTGTGCTGTAACACCCATAATTTTCGATAAGTAAATGTCACCGGGAAAATTCTTTGACTTATAACTAGTGGGGTTTTGTCGGGAATTGCATGGTTTAAAGTCCTTCGGAGTATCGGGAGTTTTGGTGTTGAAAAGTCGAAAGTTTGATGCTCGGTACGTCCTGGGCGATTGTGCCCGCGACTATCGCGGGGCACTGTCACGAGGAACGTACCGCGGGCACCCCCCCTTCGGGCGACTATGGTCGGCGACTATGCCAAGGGCATAGTCGCATGGCACTATCACCGGCGGGTGCAGACCTGCTTAAAATCGCGAACTTCAACCCTCTTTCATTCCAACCTTCCCCCATTTCACCCTCTTCTCTCTAAAAACCGAACCCTAACCCATTTTTGATGGTTTTCCCCCCTTGAACCACATGATTATTCATCATCTAACTAGTTAGAACCTTAAACCACAAAACCTCCATCTTCATCTTCCTCATCAAGTTCATCGGTTGGGAGCTCGGGTTGAAGTGTTGGATTGGGTGTTCTCGGAAGCCTCTTTGTCTTCAAGGGTAAGTTTTCTTGTATTAAGATTATAAATGCTCCATTGGTTGTTTCTTAAGGGTCGATATCTCAAATATCATATTTGGTGGTTTTGAAGAAATTAGGGTTTTGATCTTGTTTGGGATCTTGGTATCTTTATGTTTGGAGAACGTTTCCTTAAGATTGAAAATGGTTATTTATGGGTTGGAACTTTGGATCTAGGTTTTGGAAGTCTTCGGCTTGAGGATTCAAATGGTCTTCAAAAGAGCACGTTGGGTAAAATCTAGATTTAGCCTAAATCTAGCAAGGTGAGTTCAAGTTGATTTGTGAAAACGTTGTACATGCCAAAATGTCTATTTTAAAGTGTTTATGTGTTCTACATGAAATTATCAAATGTTGGGTAATTGCTAATCTTTGATTATTTGACGTATTTAATCTTTACAAACCTTGTATAATACCCATACTTGGGATTTTGGGCATTTTGATAAATGTGTCACAAATGAATGGGTTTGAGGTCTCATTGCATAAATAAA
Organism: Arctium lappa; assembly: GCA_023525745.1. Classification (NCBI taxonomy): domain Eukaryota; kingdom Viridiplantae; phylum Streptophyta; class Magnoliopsida; order Asterales; family Asteraceae; genus Arctium; species Arctium lappa. The sequence goes on from CM042050.1 coordinate 115,339,610, forward strand.
TTCTTGGTCAAAGAAATACACTTTTAAATGGTTGTCGGGTCTTATGCATCATTCATGAAATGGAATGTTTTGTAAAGTATTAATTGCACATTTATGCGAGGTACTTGAAAGAATGTTTATAGTCTCATTTTATGATTTTCATTCTTATCAGCAGTTAAAGTGGGAAAATGCATATTTTGTGTTATGAGACATTTGGAAAAATTATAAGGATATAAGTTCATTTGGAAAATGGGTTGTCTCAATTAATGTTAAGTTTTGAACTAATCTTACTTTTGGTCGTGATGTTGCATATCCGTTGGGTGAGTGCGTTTCATCGTGTTTTATTTCATTTATTAACAAGTCAATGGGTTGCTAAGTCTGCGGCTTGGCATTGTTATTTTGATGGGGGTTTTGGACAATGGTCCAGTTTTGGTAGCTCGACTTCGAGCCTTGTTAGGCCTTATGTGTATTATTTGGCTTATTTGACGCATTGGGAGTCATGATCCCGTATTTGGTTTATTATTGTCCGGTGTTGGGACGATTAGTTTTCCACGTCGAGGCACGTTAGGCACCGAATGTGGGTGTAAGACCTTCGTGCTGCACGTTAAGGTACCAGATGTGGGTATAAGTCCTTCGTGCTCAAGTACTACGATATTAGATGGGGGGCTCGACATAGGAACCCGACAGGGTTGAACTCGAGTTTCCGTGGGTGTACGTTTAAAGCTACTGAGCCTGACATCTTTTGCGTGTACTTTCGTTTATATGACTAGTTATAACAACATAAAATGGGCTTACTTTGTGGACCGTCACATTTTATGGAATCGGGAATCCCCCGTCACCGAAAGGTGTTGTTTTTGGGTATTGAGTTTTATTATCCAAGTTTTCGGTGACATTTCATATATTTGGGTTTTACCCTTAATTTATGGGTTGAGTATTATGCCCCACCCATGTTTTGGGTGTTTTGAAATATAAGGTTTAACCGTACCTTCTTAAATGGAGAGTCCAATTTATATTTACGCTTTGAGTGAGTTTTGGGTTGAAGCTAATTTATGAAGGGGCGGTTTATATTGGTATCATCATCTTTGAAGTAGTTTGGTTTGGAAAATGTCCAAATCGGTGTTCTTGTCTAAAATGCATATTATTGGAAAATGAGTCGTTTGCGTATTCAAAGTATACCTTTTGAAAGATTATGAATTAAACTGCATTATGTATTTTCGCAGACATCTTTATTTATGTTGAAAACTCTTGAGCTCATTAGGCGTTAAGCCTAACCTTTTTATTTGTCGGCATGTGCAACAGGTTCCAGTTGGGAGTTGGGTTCTAGCAGTTCTATGAAGCGTAGAGCCTTAACTAGACACTAAAGTAAGTAGTTGGTGGAGTCTTCCGCAATGTTGAAGATAGTGACTATCGTTGGGGTTTTAGTAGCACCGTACTTATCTTAGACTTTTGTATAGAATGAATGTTGTATTGAGGTTAAATCTTAAATCGTGGTTACAGATGATCCTTTTATCGGTGTATTTAGAAAATTTTAAATAAGTTGCTATTTCCATATTTGAGGGTGTTACATGTGCCCTGGCGATAGTGACACTGTCACTATCGCGGGGCACTCTCGCTGAAACCGTCCCGAGTCCCCAAACTCACTTCTTTCGCACGGATAGCCCTCGATTCTCATGGGGACTGTTGGTCCCAAATAGCAGTAAATAAATAAGCAAAGTATTGTAGAAGGGGGGGTTGAATACAATACACACAGTTTTTCACTTACTTTAATTCTTATTGATTTGAAATCAAGAATTACACATAGAAAACTTTTGATTGTTGCGGAAGAGAATAGATGAAATCTATTCAAACAATCTTACACTAAGAGAAATGAAGAACAATTGTAAAACACTTAGAAAACAATAAGAACTTCTTAGAGAGAGAATGCCAGTGCACTTAGAGAGCTTGAATGCTTGAGAGCTGGTTGATCTTGCATGTTGAGCCATCCTTCATATTTATAGTGCCTCATGCATTAAATGCATGGGACACCTGTTGAGCAAAGGATGGACACAGGTCTTCAGCAAGGATGGGCACAGGTCTTCAGCAAGGATGGACACAGGTCTTCAACAAGGTACAAGGTACAGGATGTACCTTTTGTCTTGAGGTGTTTTGGCTTGAAGTGTTGACCTGCAAAAGGATGGTAGAGACCTTTCCTTAACATGGTGTAGTAGACAAAACTTACTTTATCTGATCTCCAGATGAGCTCCACGTCAATGCAAGATATCACAATATACTTTGTCAGATAAGTATAATGTGTTAGAAGGAGATCTTCAAGCATCTTCGGCTCCTGAAGATATGAGAACATCTTCAGCTTCTAGGGAGAGGTCATCGGCTGCCGAAGGCTTGAGAGATCTTCGGATTTTCCCGAAGATGTGAGGTCTTCGGATTTTCCCGAAGATGTGAGATCTTCGGATTTTCCCGAAGATGTGTGATTGACACCATCCTGTCTGATGGTGTTGATCACTTAGGCATGCTTGGCTTTAGGCTTAGGAGACTATCTTCAATCCGCTTTGAGAGATGTACTCCTACTTTGTCTTCTTCGGCTGATCTTCGACTTCACCGAACATTTGTAAAGAAACCAAGCTGCTAAAAGAACCTCAAACATATTCTAAGTAGGATGATATAAGATGGAAGATTAGGAGGTCATCTTCAAATCTTCAGATGACCCAACAATCTCCCCCTATTTGATGATGACATCCATACTAAAGAATGAAACAAAGAGTATACAGAATAAATTCATTTTGACCCGTATTTACTCTTTTTGGGTTCTTTTCACATAGATTTTTTTTTTGTAGTATAAGGATTTATAAGTATACCCGACATTTACAAAAGAATAAAAGAATGAAGTATATATGTACAAACTAAATAAAAGAAATGCACTTGTATTAAATATAACTTAACAAAGCAAAAAATTACAAGTACATAGGTAAGATAGAGCATTGCTTCATTCCTTCTTCTGTCTTTTATGAAGTTCACCCATAATGTCATGTCGAAGAAATGCAGCTTGAGAATTAACGGGGATAAGAGAGAGAATGGCTACCAGAAACTCGGTGTGAGCGATAGATATTTCTTCATGTCTGAAGAATCTCTTAGTTTCCGTCTCATCCAAGAAATAGACTCCTTTGTATGGACGCCCTGTCACAGTGCCTGGACCTAAGGACGGACCACCTGGTATCTTCAGATTCAGATTTTGAGAAATGGGAGTCATTCCTTTGGCAGCGAGATCCTTGAAGATGTGTTGTTTGTCAGAATGAGAGATTTGTGGAGGGGAGGAGAGACACATCTTCTTTAGAATCTCAACTTGAACTTCTTCATTATGAGAATGCTTGTACTTCCTGCCAATGTTCTTCATTCTCTCCAGAAGAGTGTTCAGAGACCTTTTGACCGAAGGCTTGTGTCGACTAAGGGACTTGGATAAAAGTTCAGAAATTTCATACCATTCAGAAAGTCCGTAGTCGTCCAAGTCGCAGAATCTGGTAGCCTGCTGAGAGCCGTCTTCTCTGCGGATGACAATTCTGATATCTATCTCTGATCGTTTGGAGGTGCCAAACTTTACTTCAACAATTTTAGATTTCAACTTTCGTTCCATCAAAGATTTTCGGTACCATAGAATGTCATCAGAATCAAGCTCGGTTACCTGCTGGATGTCAACTTTAGGAGGAGGTTGAAGTTTTAGCTGATCAGCTTCACAAACAAAGGCTTTTATAGCAGAAGCCTTTTGTTGTTGGGAGAGCATGGCCTCTTCATCAGCAGATAGCTTTTTCTTTCCTTTGTCTATCCCTTGTCTTGGAAGCAGCTCCCCCTCAGTTGGAGCATCAGTAGAAACAACAGGAGTGGGACCCTGACGGCCGCTGTCTGAAGAGACTTGAACCACCAGCTGTTTCTCCCCCTCAGCGGCAGTCGGGGGAGTAACCAAGAAAGAATCCAACCGCTGATGAAGAGACATAAGGGACTGAAGAATCTGAGTGGAAATGGCACTGTGAGCCTGCGAAGCTGCCTGAAGACGCCGGACCTCCGCATCACGAGCATCAGAGGCCGCTTGAAGAGCAGCAACTGAGGTCTCAAGAGATAACAACTTTTCGCAAGTGACCTTCACGAGGGAGCCCAGAACATTCTGATGTTCGCGAAACTGAGCACCAATGAGACGATGTTGATTGTTTGCTTCCTGAATATCTGCTAGGATTTCCGGAGGAATGACAGGAACAGGAGGAGTGTCCCGCGCTGCAGCTGAGGCCTGGCACCGTGAAGGCGTCGGTGGATGATGAGGAAGAGGATGTATCCGAGATGGTTCTTCGTAGGATGCATTGCTCTGGAGGAGAGCATCGGTGGCAGGTGATCGTGGTGATGAAGAGAAGTCATCGGAGGAGCTACCGTCAGCGGAGGTAGCCATAGGAGAAGAAGAGCTCTCTGGAGAATGTTGAGGAGAGCGGTAGGCGGAGGTAGAAGGGCCTGCGTGAGGTGTCACCTTGTCTTGACCCTGTTGCAAGTAAGCCAAATACCGTGAAATACCCTCAACACTGGCCTTGGGTAAGACTAGAGTCTCACCGGGTCGTGCACAAGTGTCGACCATGAAATGGTCGGGTGATAAGCCGTGCAGTGAGAAGTCAGAGCCTTGGTCCGGGGAGAAGACCAAGTCATCCTCATCCCCTAAGGAGGAGGGGGAAGAGGGAAGGTGAGGGTCCCCGAAAGTCTCACATGCATCCTTTGGAGAGGATACAGAGGGGTTGGCAATAGGTGTAGCAGATTCCCCGGGCCCGGATGGGACAATTTCAACACCGGCCGATTGTGAAGAATCGGTGGGTGGAGTATGTGGGGTGGCCCTAGAAACCTTCCTCTTTCTTTTGGGAGAAGAGGTAGGGGAAGAGGTAGAGTGCCGCCGCTTTGAGGTGTGGGGGGTGACCTGGGTAACCACCGAAGGTCCTTTCGGTGGTATGGTCGATTGGGCAAGTGCGGCGGTGTCGGTAGCTGAGGATGAGAGCGTGCTAGCCGACGTCACTAAGGGTGAGGGAGAAAGGTCCACTACCGAGGGGGGACCTTTGGACACCGGAGTGTCCTTAGCATCTCCCCACTGTAGATTGGGAGAAGTAAGGAAAGAGACCATACCTGGAAGCAGAGGACTGTCAGTTGCCAAAGGCCCCTTATGAAGAAGAGGTTTGGTCACAATGGGCGCCTTGTAGTCGAAGGTGATGCTACGAGAGGCATCAATAGTAGTAGCAAACTTTTGGTAAAGAATGAGCCAGATAAATCGAGGAAAGGCGACATGCGGCCGCTTGTGGGGGGTGATCACACTGACTAATTCATGGAAGAAGTACCGGGCAAAATCAATCTTTCTTTGAAAGATAAGAGCATGAGCGAGCTGGGTGATGTAGGATGGACATTGATCATGGCCACCCGTTTTCTTGCTAAGGCATAAAAGAACATGAGAGAAGAAGAAATGCCATATACCTCCCATGTTTTTGCGTAGCAGTGTCTGCGGACTCCGGGCATGGTCGCCAGGAATGTAGTTTAGTGCCGCAACAACCTCCTCGTGCTCGTTGCCAAGTGGGAATGCTTCATAAGACTGGTACACAGGAAGGTGTAGAGCCGAACGAACCTCATCAACACCAAAAGTGAGATCGGGTGAAGTGGGGTCTGAGAGAATGGAAGCAGACACCTTCTGGGATATACTATCATAGACACACGTAAGCCAAAAATTACCAATGAGCAGTTTGCTCATTTTTGGTGGGTTGTGTGTCAAGGCAAAGTGAAGAGGGGATTTAAGGAGGAAGGAAGCTATATGATTAAATTCACTATGTTTGGGATCACTTTCCAACCTTGCAACATGGTTGCATGGGTTGAAAATGAGATCTGCATGAGTGGAAGGAGGTGTCATCATATTTTTCTTGACAACCTTGGGAGAAGAAGGGGAAGTCATGAAGGAGAGAAAAAAGATGTAGGTTGTTTAGGAGAGAAAGGATGAAGAGAAAAGGATGAGGAGAAAAGGATGAGGAGGGGTTATATTTATAGTGGAAATAGGAGGGAAAAAGAAAAGGAAGGGATTTGAAAATGTAGGTAATAAGGGAAGGAGATAATAGTGTGTAAGAAGATTTGATGGAAGATTTCTAGGAGTTGGGGAAAGAAAAAAAAAAGAAAGGAAAAGATGGGAAGGAAAAGTGGAGATTTGGTAGGATGGGATAGATGGAGGAAAAAATAGGGAAGGAAAAGGTATGGAAAAAAAATAAAAAATAAAAGAAGGAAGGTAGGATGGGAAGGGAAGTAGGAGGGATGGGATGGGTGAAAAGGGAAAGTCTAGGGAAGTGGGAAAAGAAAAGGAAGGGTTGGAAAATAGGGAAAGGTAGGAGGGTAAGGAGTGGGAGAGAGGACAAACAACAAAACAAAAAAAGGGGGGGGGGGGTTTGGTCGACCGATGGGGATGGGGGGGGGTCGGCTGCCGATGGGGTGGTGGTCGGCCGCCGACGTGGGTTGCGAGGGTCGGTGGGTGGGGAAACCGAAAAAGGAAAAGGAGGGATAAGGGGGTGGGGGTCGGTAGCCGACGGGAAGGAGGGAGGGGGGAAAGAGAGAGAGCGCGAGCGAAGGAGAGAGGGGGAGGGGGTAGGTCGGTAGCTGATGGGGTGGTGTGGGTGGCCGGCTACCGACGGAGTTATAAGGGGGGTGTTTGTTCGCCGAACATGGGAAGGTGAAGGGGGATCGATGGCCGAATGGGTAAGGGAAAGGGAGAAGGGCCGAATGGGAGAGGGCCGAAAAAAAAATAAGGAGGGGGGATGAGGGAGTGTGTGGGTGGTCGAATGGTCGGTAGCCAACGGAGTGTGTGGGTGGTCGGCTACCGACGGGAGAAGGGAGTGAGAGAGAGAGATCGGCTAAGAGTGAGAGGAAAGAAAAAAAAAGGATGTGTAGGGGGAAAAAATTTGAAGGAAAAAAAAAACGTGATGATGTCGGCAAGATGACATTACCTTGATGATTCCATCAAGTCTAAACAAAATGACTTGAGGTTATTATCAGTATAAAAGGAAACTGATGACATTTTTTTTTTTTGATTTCTTTGCTTTCTCTCTTTTTTTTTTTTTTTGATTTCTTTGCTTTCTCTTTTTTTTTTATTTCTCTTTTTTTTTCTTTTTTTTTGTCTCCTTTTTTTTTTAAATAAAACTAAACATCGGCATTTAACATACCGAGTTCGCCGATTAGGAACTTGAACCGAGCTTCGTCAAGAGGCTTGGTGAAGAGACCCGCCAGTTGGAGGTCGGTAGGGATGAAATGTAACTCGATATCACCTTTGGAGATGTGATCCCGAATGAAGTGATAGCGGATGTCGATGTGCTTGGAACGAGAGTGTAGTACCGGATTGTTTGCGATGGTTATCGCACTTGAGTTGTCACACAGAATCGGGATGTGAGAGTACAGCTGATTGTAGTCTCTAAGTTGGTTCTTCATCCAAAGGATTTGAGCACAACAACTTCCAGCAGCTACGTACTCAGCCTCAGCGGTAGAGGTGGAGACTGAGTTCTGCTTCTTGCTAGACCAACTAACAAGCTTGCCACCAAGAAGTTGACAACTGCCAGTGGTGCTCTTTCTGTCAATCTTAGAGCCTGCAAAATCAGAATCTGAATACCCCATTAGATCAAAACCTGAGTCTTTGGGATACCAAAGACCCAGATTCATGGTACCTTTTAGATACCGAAAAATGCGTTTAACCGCAGCCAAGTGAGATTCCTTCGGATTGGCTTGGTAACGCGCACACAGGCAAGTAGCAAACATAATATCCGGTCTACTCGCAGTAAGATAAAGAAGATAGCCGATCATGCCTCGGTAGCTGGTGATATCCACAGACACACCATCCGGATCAGCATGGAGTTTCAAAGGTGGTGCCATAGGAGTTTTCATGGGGAGGAGTTTTCAAAATTGAACTTTTTCAGAAGATCACGTATGTATTTGTTTTGATTTATAAAGATTCCTTCTGAAGATTGTTTAACTTGAAGTCCTAAGAAAAAGGTAAGCTCCCCCATCATACTCATCTCATATTGGCTTTTCATGAGAGAGGCAAACTCATCACACAGTGACTCATCAGTGGCACCAAAAATGATATCATCCACATAAATTTGAACAAGAATAAGATTACCTGAGGTTTGCTTGATGAACAAAGTGTTGTCAATTTTACCTCTTGTATACTTGTTCTTCAGAAGAAAGTCAGCAAGAGTGTCATACCAGGCACGGGGAGCCTGCTTTAGACCATAGAGAGCTTTGTCCAATCTGTACACATAGTCAGGATGGACTGGATCTTCAAAGCCAGGAGGTTGTTTCACATAGACTTCTTCAGCTAGCTCCCCATTCAGAAAAGCACTCTTTACGTCCATCTGGAAGACTCTGAAGTTCTTGTAGGCAACATGAGCAAGGAAGATTCTGATGGCTTCAAGTCTGGCAACTGGAGCAAATGTTTCATCATAGTCAATTCCTTCCTCTTGCCTATATCCTTGTGCAACCAGTCGGGCCTTGTTTCTGATCACCGTGCCTTCTTCATCCATTTTGTTCCTAAAGACCCACTTGGTTCCTATGATGGTTTTTCTGGAAGGACGAGGAACCAATCTCCAGACTTTGTTCCTTTCGAACTGAGAAAGTTCTTCTTGCATGGCAGTGATCCAACATGGATCAGCTAGAGCTTCGTCAACTTTCTTCGGTTCACTGAGAGAAAGGAAGCTAACATAGAGACAGATGTTACCAACACCTCTTCGAGTCTGTACACCAGCCTGTTGATCACCAATGATTTGATCAATGGGGTGATCTTTTGTCCACTTGAGGGCAGGAGGTAAAGGAGGAGGGTAATAGATTTGTAGAGGAGAGTTGGAAGGGAAATTTTGAGGAGAGATGGATGGAAGATCGACTTGTATAGGAGAAGGGGGAATGTCAGATTGAGATACCGGGATGATTTGGAGTGTATGTTGAGGTTGGGTAGGCTGAGGATCATCCTCTTGATGAGAAGAGGGGTTGTGAGATGTAGAGGGTTCATTGTTTTGGTAGAGAGAAGTGGGAACTGTGTAGGGAATGTCTGATGCTGTTGGAAGAGGACAATCATCAACACATGAGGATATCCATCTGTTCAATTCTTCATCATCACAAGAGAGTGATGATATCTTGAGGTCATCAAACTTGACATGGATGGATTCATCAATACACTTCCTTCGGAGGTTGTAGACTCTGAAAGCTTTGGAAGTGAGAGAATATCCCACGAAGATTCCTTCGTCAGCTTTGGGATCAAATTTTCCCAAATTTTCTCTATCATTGAGAATGTAGCAGACACACCCAAAGACATGAAGAAAACCAATGTTGGGTTTTCTACCATAAAAGACTTCATAAGGAGTCTTATTATGTCTTTTTACAATGATAGACCTATTTTGGGTGAAGCATGCAGTGTTGATTGCTTCGGCCCAAAAGTAGGTAGGGAGATGAGATTCACTCAACATGGATCGGGCAGCTTCACATAGCGTTCTGTTCTTTCTCTCCACTACACCGTTCTGTTGTGGAGTTCTGACGGCAGAGAAGTTCTGAGAGATGCCTTTTTCATTGAAAAAGTCATCCAACATACTGTTCTTGAATTCTGTTCCGTTGTCACTTCTTACAGATCTTACCAGCTGCCCATTCAACACTTCAGACTTTTTGATGAACTTTATGATTTCTTCAGTAGTGTCACTTTTATACCTGAGAAAAAATACCCAAGTGTAACGAGTGAATTCATCAATAATAACCAGAATGTACCTTCTACCACCAAGGCTTGGAGTACTGACTGGTCCACACAGATCCATGTGGAGCATCTGAAGAGGCTGAGTGATAGAGAAGCATTGCTTGGACTTGAAGGAAGATTTTGTGAGTTTCCCTTTCTCACATGCAACACACAAATTTTCTTTCACAAAGGATAACTTTGGCATGCCCGTAACAAGCTCCTGGTTTGAAAGGACATTCAAAGTCTTGAAGTTGAGGTGAGAGAGACGCTTGTGCCAAAGCCAACATCGTTTGGCAGAGTTTTCAGAGACAAAACAGATGTTTGTTCCGAAGGATGAGCTATGTCCCATGTCTATGACATAAACATTTTCTTTGCGGTAGCCAGAGAGTACAGTTTCCATCTTTTCGTTGAAAATGATGCATGAAGATAATTCAAACATCACCTTGTACCCCAGATCACACAGTTGGCTTATGCTTAGGAGATTGTGCATCAAGCCTTCAACATAAGCTACTTTATTAAAGGTGATGGAACCATTTGAGAGTGTTCCATAACCTTTAGTCCTTCCTTTAGAGTTATCACCAAAGGTGACAGAAGGACCTTTGGTAGGCACGAAGTCAACAAGGAGAGATTTGTTGCCGGTCATATGTCTTGAGCACCCGCTGTCGAGATACCAGATTTGTTGGTGCCCTAGACCCTGCAATCACAAGAAAATCAGTTCTTTGGTACCCATTTGGAGATGGGTCCTTTTGAGTTAGAAGGAGAAGAAGTATCATTGGAAGCATTTTTATCAATTCTCTCCAGAGGACAATTCTTAGCAAGGTGAGAGGTATTACCACAGTTATAGCATTTTCTATATGTAAAAACCTTTTTGGAGCTTTGACCAGATTCCTTGTGATGACTGGTCACATTGACTTTCATGGCCTTAGAGGTTAGAGGATAGTCAAGAGGCTTAGGACCCAAGATACCTTTGCCAGAGTCAGTTGAAGAAATGGAAGAGGGTGTCTTGGAGTTTAGCTTATTTAACATCACAGCTCTGGGGATTGGAAGAGAAGATGGTTTCTTTGAATTTTTCTTGGGAAATTTCTTTTGGGGAGAGAGATTGGCAACAGATTTTCCCTTTTTGGAGAAAGAGATTTTGTTTGAAGAAGGCTTAGAAGAGGAAGGTTTGGGTTCAGAAGAGGAAGGCTCATTTATTTTTAAGGAACACATAGACTCAGTAATGGGTTTAGAAGGGTTATTTGAGTCTTGGGTTTCCTCACTCTCATTGGGTGAATCAATGCTCTTAGCTTTGATGAACATTCCAAACTTGAGATCTTTAGAGGGATCAGAAGAGTCCAAAGGTTCAGAGTTGTCATAGTTCTCTTCAGAGGATTCATAGAATGAGGGAAGAGAGAAAGGAGCATGAGTGTCAGAAGGAGGTTCAAGGTCATATTTCCCGAAGCCTAGTCCAGACTTGTCATCACAAGATATTTGATCCTGAAAAATCCTTTCTAAATTTTTGGACGAGCTTGTCCACTTTTTCACAGTTTCTTGCTCCTTTTTAAACTTTTTAAGAAGTTTATTTTTCTCTTTAGCAAGAGTAAAATTTATAGTTTTCAAATCTTCAAGCTCAGCCTTGATTTTATCAAAGTGTTTTAGTTGAGAAAGACAGATTTGCAGTTGAGAAGAAAGATATTTTATCTGAGCATTTGCCTTCTTCTTTGCATCCTTGGCTTCATAGAAGTCAATGGTCAAAGAGTCAAAGGCTTCAATTTTCTCAGCATCAGAGAGAGAGAAAAATGGATGTACTTGAGAAGATGATGTGTAGCACTCAGCAGACACAAGAGCCATGGAGGTGGAAGAGGTTTCACCATCATCAGCATCATCTATTTTAGCCATAAAGCAGAGATTGGCCATTTCCTTATCACTTTCGGAAGTTGGTTCATCTGCCCAATCATGAGATTCGGCAAGAAGACCTTTTCCTTTGTTGGCTAGAAGAGCATTCCTTTCCTTCTCTCTCTTGTATTTGGCCTTGTACTTTTCAGCACGGTCAGAGTTTGAAGGAGCAGAAGTTTTTGATTTTTGAAAAGAGGGTTGAAGGGAATCGGACTTGGTTCTGATAGACCTAGAGGATGTTCGGTTGGAGGAGGGCAGTCTAGACTTATCAGAGGACCTGCTTCTGCATTCAGAAGCAAAGTGTCCCTTCCTCCCACACCTGTAACATTCCTCATTTGATTTGTCAGAGGAAGCATTTTTTGAAAAAGTAGAGGAGGGTTTTCTAGAAAACCTGGGTTTTCTAGAAGAGAAGTGAGGTTTGCCTTTAGAAAAGCCAGCCAGCATGGCAACACCATCTGACAGCTGAGCCACAGAGGTTTCCTCTCCTTCATCATCAGCCTCACTGAGATAGGCTTCTGAAGGGTCATTGGGGTCCTCTTGACTGTCGTTGTCAGAGTCAGAAGGATAGGTGATCCTAGGGACACACACAGTACTTTGGGAAGATTCACCGACAAGGGCTAGAGAAGAGCCTTTGATGTCTTTTGTGAATGACTTCCTAAGCAGTTTAGACTGCTCATAGTTGAAGAGGGTGCCATACAAGGCAGTGAGAGGCATAGAGTCAAGATCCTTGGTAGACTTGATACAAGTACAGATGTTTTCCCAAAATTCAGGAAGACAGTCCATGAACTTGCACAAGACTTCCTCATTGTCATATATGCGACCCACAAGTTTAAGATCATTGAGAAGGCTATTAAAGCGATTGTAGTAGTATGAGAGAGACTCACCCTTCTCATGAGAGAATAGTTCATACTTTCTTACAAGAGCAATCTTTTTACTCTTTTTCACCTCAGACGTACCTTCATAAAGAACACACAGAGTGGACCACATTTCTTTTGCAGTAGAGAGGTTAACGAGAGAATGATAGACCTCATCAGGCAGAGAGAGGGCAATGATGGCTCTGACTTTAGTATCAAGAGCTATAAGACGTCTGTCTTCATCATTGTATTTACTGGGGTCCTTTAGAATGTATCTCCCAGTAGCTGGAGTCCTTTCTTCTTCAGAAGAGTCCTCATCAGCTTTTCCCTTGTCTGCATTATATCGGTCCCAAACTCTAGGCATAAAGGGACCTTCATGTAAAATAGTTGGATATCTGCTGTCAACTCTTTCTAGGAAGAGTATCATACGACTTTTCCACAAGAAAAAGTTATTGGGGTTAAACCTTGGTGGTTTGGCTATAGAGCCATTGTCGTATGAAACAACATTGAAGTTTTGAGAAGAATCATTTTTTAAAGAAGAAGAGGAGGCTGCCATCACGGATCTAGTTTATTGAGTTAAACTAAACCGCTCTGATACCACTTGTTGGTCCCAAATAGCAGTAAATAAATAAGCAAAGTATTATAGAAGGGGGGGTTGAATACAATACACACAGTTTTTCACTTACTTTAATTCTTATTGATTTGAAATCAAGAATTACACATAGAAAACTTTTGATTGTTGCGGAAGAGAATAGATGAAATCTATTCAAACAATCTTACACTAAGAGAAATGAAGAACATTTGTAAAACACTTAGAAAACAATAAGAACTTCTTAGAGAGAGAATGCCAGTGCACTTAGAGAGCTTGAATGCTTGAGAGCTGGTTGATCTTGCATGTTGAGCCATCCTTCATATTTATAGTGCCTCATGCATTAAATGCATGGGACACCTGTTGAGCAAAGGATGGACACAGGTCTTCAGCAAGGATGGGCACAGGTCTTCAGCAAGGATGGACACAGGTCTTCAACAAGGTACAAGGTACAGGATGTACCTTTTGTCTTGAGGTGTTTTGGCTTGAAGTGTTGACCTGCAGAAGGATGGTAGAGACCTTTCCTTAACATGGTGTAGTAGACAAAACTTACTTTATCTGATCTCCAGATGAGCTCCACGTCAATGCAAGATATCACAATATACTTTGTCAGATAAGTATAATGTGTTAGAAGGAGATCTTCAAGCATCTTCGGCTCCTGAAGATATGAGAACATCTTCAGCTTCTAGGGAGAGGTCATCGGCTGCCGAAGGCTTGAGAGGTCTTCGGATTTTCCCGAAGATGTGAGGTCTTCGGATTTTCCCGAAGATGTGAGGTCTTCGGATTTTCCCGAAGATGTGTGATTGACACCATCCTGGCTGATGGTGTTGATCACTTAGGCATGCTTGGCTTTAGGCTTAGGAGACTATCTTCAATCCGCTTTGAGAGATGTACTCCTACTTTGTCTTCTTCGGCTGATCTTCGACTTCACCGAACATTTGTAAAGAAACCAAGCTGCTAAAAGAACCTCAAACATATTCTAAGTAGGATGATATAAGATGGAAGATTAGGAGGTCATCTTCAAATCTTCAGATGACCCAACAGGGACCAATATAGACGAGTTCTCGACTCAAAATCACATCTAAGAAACCTAAGGAAGCGCACAGGGTGACTTTTAATTAACGAGAATTACGGGTGTTACAATGATCCCGTAGTACAACCCATAAAGGTTTATCTCTACAAAAAACGGGACAATAACAATGCCAACACGACATATTTCCCAAAGTGAGAATATCAAGACTCCTCACTATTAAATATGGCGAACTTACATGCCTATGAATAAAATGCATTACAGTCTAAAAAACATGACTCCAAATGAATGACGCACGCACTCAAAACATATATTCTCCAAATAAAGTGCGATAAATGCAACTCACACCCAAGTACTTCACATTAAGCTATTAAAACCGGACATATGTTCCCAAGACTCGATAAAGATAATAACTGAGCCTTAAGTTCAACCAATCAAATGACCATATGCTAAAAATCCATAAAATGCAATAAAACGCAATCGACCAACGTTTATGCCACGTGCTCCAAAATACTTGAATAAACTCCAACACAATTTAGATTGAGACAGATCATTTTCCACACAAGTTTATACCATTGATTCTTTCAAAACGTCTCATAACCCAATAACAAGTATTTCTCCAAAATACACGTTTAAATGCATTTATATAGGAGGAGCAAGTCACACACTTCTCTCGACCCACATGTAGCAACTTACGCGGCCTAGGTCGCGGCCCAGGGTTGCGCACCAACCCGCAGAACTCCCAAAGTTCCCGTTTCTCGTGTTTTTCACGCCTGATTCGATTCTCGAAGGTTCCGCCATAAAACTTACCTGATTTCTTAATATAATCACGTTCCAAGTATCAAACGACTCCCGCATTACCATAAAAGAGAAACTCTGAAATTGTGGGTGTTACATATGCACATGTGCATACCGTCTAGATAAATGACTAGCAAAGTATTTTTCAGTTTTTCATTTTTTCGAGGTTTTCCCCTGAACCCTCCCCCCCCCCTCCCTCCCTCTCTCTCTCTCTCTCTATATATATATATATATATATACTTACTTATATATAGATATATCAAGGGAGAATCTTGAAAACAAAAAAAAAAAAAAGAACCGGAGAACCATGAAAAAAGGATGAAAAAATATATCAAAATGGAAGTCAAATTAATGATAATAAAATGATCGATGTTTTTGTGTAATTTGTTTCACTCCAATTTTTGATAAATGAGGTGAGATATTTTTATTTTTCTTTAAAATGTGGTTATAACCACTTTTTTAACCATAATCATTAGATCATCTTAATCTAACTGCTTGGATGAATTCTTCGATTCCTTTTTTTTTTCTCACCTTTATATAATCTTCCATTTGTTTTTATATGATTAGTGTAGTAATATGTGATTTGTTTTATTATATTTGTTGAGGGTGATCAAGGAGAAAAATCCACATGATTAATATTCTAAGATATATTTATTAAATAATTTTAAATGAACGGTTCTGTTTTATCACCATCTTTAAAAGATACAAACTACAATCAAATTTTTAAGTTTTATTATTAATCTGTTTTTGAAAAGTGTTATATTTTTGTCTCTTGATGGAAAGCTGTATAAAACATATGATTGTCTATCATATACTTTTTAATAAAATTAGTTCAAAAATATAAATATATATATATATATATATATATATATATATATATATATATAGGGGTGGGTTCAAACGAGAACGTAGTGTATTTAAAAGAATAAAGGGACGATTCTCGGCCAATCATTTTTTAAATTAATTTTAAAAATAATAGTTTCTAAAATTAAGAGTAAAAGGACAATAATGTCATATTATGCTATGGATAATTTAGGATAGTATTAACTTCCAAAAAACATGGATTATAATATTTAATTCAAATCAAAAACCTATTTATCATTTTCCTTTATTAAAGCAAATCCGGTTAATCCATTTTGGTAGTTTATCTAGTCTGTTTGTTTTTTCAAGCAAATCCCGAATATGTAACCCAAATCACAGATGATTATATATATAGTGTACAATATGCGATCCAAAAATCATTTATGATTATATTGTAAAGAAACTTGACAGATTGTTTAAGTGTAGTATGCATCACATGTGATTATATCTTATAGTAAATGATGTTATTAACCAAAATCATATATGATTTTGTACTAAATAACTTGGCTATAATACTTGACACAAAAATCACATGTGATTTTGTTCTAAATACATAACACCAATTTCATACTTAACACCAAAATCATATATGATTTTGTACTAAATAACTTGACTATAATACTTGACACCAAAATCACATGTGATTTTGTTCTAAATACTTAATACCAAATTCATACGTAACACTAAAATCATATATGATTTTGTACTAAAAAACTTGACTATAATACTTAACACCAAAATCATATGTGATTTTGTTCTAAATAACTTAGACAAAATATTTCCATATAAATTGGATATGGAAAAACAGAATAGTCGATGTTTCCATATAAATTGAAAAATACAAACCCTAACTCACGTCCTCAAATGCACAAAAACAGAAAATATACAAACCCTAGAATGCATCTTTAGAATCTCATGGACGATTTTTCTTCAATACCCGCATCCATGGACCCTTTTCTTCAATTAAGTTTGGAGAGAAGCAAGTTCAGATCGCTCCTACAATTGCATCATTCAAGAGGAAGATTCCGCCGGAAAACGAGGCATCACCGTCACCAAACACCTCTTCACAGCCGCATCCACCGTCGTCGAGTCAAACGTCACCACACTCGGCACGCGAATCCTTCTGGTTTCGCCAGAAAACTCCGGCCAACGGCGAATATCTGACGGTACAAACCTAATTACGTCAGATATATCGAACACTTCCTCCCTCACGTCGGCATGATTGTTTTATGAATAAATGGAGATAGATAGATAGAGAGAGAGAGAGAGAGAGAGAGAGAGAGAGAGAGAGAGAGAGAGAACTACTAATTAGGAAGTAAGTTATATTTAGTAGTTGAAATTATCCTAAAATAATCAGGAGTAAAAAAAGACCAAAATACCCTTTTATAAATTTCTTTATTTAAAAAATTAATTATTTCTTTAATAATTATGATTGGTCTAGAATTGTCCCTTTATTCCTTTAAATCGTTACCATTTTCGTATGAACATATCTCTCTCTCTCTCTATATCTATCTATCTATCTATCTATATATATATATAGGCGAAGGATCGTGTAAGAAATTAGGGTTAACGTAAGAAGTAGATTTGAACCATTGATCACTTTTAATCAAATATCTTTCCATAAATTACGGCTTATAAGAGAATTAATCCGGTACATTACTGTGCATATTATCTCGATACATCTCATCCTAAGTTTCTCTTATTTGTATGTATGATATCGATCACACACATGTCTCTATGTTGTTGTTATTTCATGTTTATTCTTTAATTTGTTGTATTATCACTAAAATATCAAGAAAGGTGACATGTGGTATTTTATAATAATCCAATCATGAATATGTCCAAAAATAAAATCTAATCATGATGTAATTTTTCATATTTTCCGATATTTTTTTAATTCGATGATTATATGTCACTTCCTTAATTCAATTGATAGGTGCAAGACGGTAATCAAATGGAGATTAGTTGAATGTATATATAATATAAAACAAAGTATGAGTATGTGTGATTTGAAATGTAAAGATCGTTACATGTGTTGTCTAGTGGTCGTTTTTGGTCATAAATTCCATCATTGGAGGCACACTAAAATGAACAGATGGAACGCATTTGGTAACATATCAAAACTACAAAAAGTTTAGAACACAGGAAAACGAGTTTGGTTGAGTTGCATTGACTCGTGACAAGTCAAATATTACAATCTTCATGAAACTAGAAAAAAATTTAATTATGCCGTGACGGAATTATCTACTGAAAGTTAGACAACTGGAAACACGACAATATCCTATAAATACCAATATCATCATTCTATCATATTTATATATAGCATAATTAATGCAACAATTGGTTAATTATAGAATATATGTATCATTTACTTTAAATAATACTATGACAAGTTGACAGAAAATAAGGAATAACCAATTGCCTACCACTCCGCTGCTGTCGTTATATATATAAAAAAAGAAAATATCGTACTCTGTATGGTTTCTAAAATAGTGATCCATAAATGATTACGACCGGTTTAATCAGACACATACACGATCAAAACGAAGTATAACATTTTTATATAAAAAAATTATCTGAAAAACGAAATATACATCATTTTTATATGAAATTAATAAATATAATTCTTATATATAAGTGATCACATGTATGATGATACTAAATGTTTTGAATAGAAATACGCGTGAGGGAAAAGGGTCCCATTTCATCTTCATTTTCAACCTCACTTTCTATTTTTAGAACCCCGCATAAACCGCGTATTAACACTACATTTCCCCACAACCAACTCATTGCATATGCATAATGTATGTATTTTGAATATAATATTTATTTTTCTTTACAAACAAATATATTCAAAAAAAAAAAAAAACTTTCGGAATCATGATCATATGTGTTTTTCTTATGAGAAATAGAGTATATCAGTTTTAAAGATTAGGATAAATATTCTTCTGTTATATGTTACGTGAACATCATGATTTGATAGGTTGAAAATCGAGTAGACGAAAAGTAGTAGCATAGTTGGTAACTATTTAGTAGTAGCATAGTTGGTAGCTATTTATCGTGCACTCAAAGCGAAGACACTGAATTTCCCAGCGTGGACATAATTATATATCAACACTGGGATCATTACAAGTAATACAATGATACAAGTACCGAGTATCATTCCCTCAAGGACTGGACTACTGAGAAATACAGATTTTCATGAACTTCTTGCACAAGTTTCGAATTGGGAAAAATATTTGTTTGGTTGGTGAATTAATTTTAAAAATGCGAAATGAACTTTTTATAATTAAAGAATGAGTATGGGTGTAAGCATTCATTGAGACAAACGTAGTAACATAATGGTCGGGCGATTTGTAGTACGGAAAGTCTATAAAAAGTCCGATCTCTCGAAAGTGGATTTTTAAAGACCGGTCCTACAAAATGCTAGTAAAGTGTTTATCGTTACCAACTCTTAATTTTGCCGATTTAACTAAGTTGATAAAAATCAAGTTCTACCGGCATGGAGATTTATACTCAAATCTCTTTGTGATATAAATCTACTCCGACGTTTGAACCTTAGTAAATAATACAAAACCCGTATCTTTACATGGTTATCAAATACTCTATCAAATCTTTGTGCATCACTTAAGCCGTATTTCGAATTCGTTCCTCTCAAGGTCAAGATCTAATATTAACATTTCAAAGTGATCGGCTTATCCGTATTGAGTTTAAATCCCGACTCAAGTGACCAAACTTAAGATCTAGCAATAATGGCAACACCCAAGTGTCACCTACTAGTCTCAAGTCGGCTCACACCTACATCTAAGAGGTGTTTAGTTCATGCTAATAATAGAAGACATAATAATACAAGATAAATAAAAGTTAACAAATTGCATTAATATAAATAAAGTAAGAACAAAGTAAGAAAATAAACTGCGGAATTTAAAATACTAGAATTAAATAACAAGAAATTAAAGTACTAAAATTAAAAAGCAAGAAATTAAAGTACTAAAATTAAACTTGCAATAAATGAAAATGTTAGAAAGTTAATGCATAAAAGTAAAGTACAACAATTTAAAGACAAGAAAATAAATTATGCTAGTCTTCAAACCTAAGTTCTCTCTTTTTGAGAGAAGAACTTAGAATGCTGGGAGAATGATGGAAAACTTGATGATGGAGAATGAAGCACCAAGACCCTACCCATTGGGTAATGTCTTTGTCCAATGAGTATTCCTATTATTTTCACTTCCTCTAGTGATGACCTCCTGCTTCCAATCATTGTTGAATATGCCAAAAGGACCCATGAAATTTAGATAAAACTTTTGTCCAATGGATATTCGGGTGCCCACCGCGGGCACTGACAACCCGCTCCGACAGTTTTGTCAATTTCTGCATAAAAAATACTTTTGATGTCATTATCACAACTTGTTTTAATTATGAACCAAACGAAGATAAAAATGAACAAAAGTGGGTATAAATGAGAAATAAAACAAGGGAAAAGAGTGATAAATAACACTCAGGAATGAGGGTTATCAATAGTGTTCATCGGAGTGGAATATGATTGAACTAAACTGAAAGATAAAAAAATAATGGAATTATAAACCAAATCCAAATTAGTCAAAAAAACAAGATCATGGACGGAATATAAACTTGAGATTTTCTAATTTAAAATTTATTAAACTTGAGATTTTCTAATTTAAAATTTATAAATACAAAACAACGTTATTTTAAGTTTGAAAAATAGTAATTAAAAAAAATTGGTTCAGATTTAGTTTATAGACAAACTAATAACCAATTTTTTGAAAATATCTTGAATTGAGAATCGATTCTTATAAAGTTTAAACCTGAAAATTGAACCAAATATATTCGGTTCAGGCCCCATTTGCCCTGGTCCATGTTCAAAGTTTTTGGTTTTGTCGGTGTGGACCAATTTTTGTATCCTTTAGTGTGTGTATATAGAGAGAGAGAGAGAAAGAGAGAGATAGAGGTTCAAACGATAACGCTAACTATTTAAGAAAACAACAAAACAACAAAAAACAACAGATCATGTACAAAATCATATGTGATTTTACACTAACCCGAAAAATCGAACGCCGGCGATGTGTGGGTCGCACGCATAGTCTGGTGAATCACACACACACACACACATATATATATATATACATATGATTTTGTACGTGAATCATATATGATTTTGTATGTGGCTGTTTTCATATTCTCTTAAATAGATTTTGTTATCGTATGAACCCCCCCCCCCCCTCTCTCTCTCTCTCTCTCTCTCTCTCTCTATATATATATATATATATATGCATATACACTAAAATTGTGCTTACGGGTGCTTAATAACATATATACGACGTGATTAAGAGTTCGTATCTGATTTGTTCATACCCTTTACTGTTTGGCAAATAAAATTTAATCATTGAATTGCTTGTTTACTTTTTCATTCGTTCATCGTCCTGGGACAGGTTATTTTACATAATTATCTTTTGTTGCTTGTTATCCAAGGCTTCAACATACACCATGTTGTCTCTCTCGTCGGTTCTCTCTCCAATCGCACAAAGTTGTTGCTCACTGCCAACATCACTACTATGATTTTGGGCGTTTGTTATTCACAAAATGACACGAAAGCCGGTATTTACTCATCTTCGTCTCGTGGCTTGTTGACCTAATGATAAGAAACTAAAGTAAAATTAAAAACTTACTAAAAAATAAGTTGTATTTCTTTACATGAAAAACATTTATAAATATTCAATTAAATCACACATTTTGAATCAAGATCTATTTTTATAATTTCCATGTAAGGAAATAATAAAATCACATGTTTACTCTATTTTGTTATTATTAAGTATAAAATTATTTCCAAATACCAACATGTGTAAGGTTTCTTATTATAAAATATTTGAGTAGAATATAATATAATATAACTATTTGATTCTAATTCATTATAAAAATATCTTTAATAAAGACAAAATATAACAACTATTATAATTAATATTACAAATACATAGGATAAATAGAACAATATAGAAGAAAATATTACAATTGTCTTAAAACCTTAAAAAGTAAAAAAAAAAGAATTATTATATCTTACACAAACTCATAATTATCTTTATGACATACCATAACTCCAATAATCCAGGTACAACCACAAGCACTGTGTTAAATGGAGGTTTATTTGTGATGACTTTAGATTATTTATGATCGTCTAAAGATTAATCGATGCACAAAAGCTAGTATAAAAAACATAGCTACCAAAAAAGGATATGTTACAAAGAAGTAAAGTTAGATTATCTCCAATACCTTCTCTAAAATAGAGAAAATAGGGATTTTGGATGATTTTTTACTTTAATAGATTTTTCAAAATAGAGAAAGTAATAAAAAGAGTATAAGAGCATCTCCAACAGATTCTTTAAAATGAAGATTTTTGCTCCTACAGATTTCTCGAAACCCTTTTTAAAATGAAGAATGTAAAGGAGAGAGTTAAATTCTTCTAATTTGGAGAACTTTCAAAAAATGATTACTTATGAAAAAAAAATATTTTCTATTCTTTCTAATAATGAAAATCTTTAAAATTAAATATATAGGTAAGAAAAATGGTATTTTATAAAAGATATTAAATATTTTAATAATATAATTTATAATGTAATCTTCAAAATAAAGAAGTTGTTGGAAATGAACATAATTATTCTTTTAGAGATTTTGATTTTTTATTCTCTATTTTGGAGGATTGGTTGAAGATGCCCCAAATTTCTCCAAATTTGAAGAATTCTCTAAAATAATTACCATGAGAGATAAATGATTTTTTTTATTATATTTCACCAATAAGGTAGCTTGAAATGAAATGTATAAGAGAGAGATTAATATTTTATTAAATATATGAAAATATTTTAATAATATATTTAATAATGATGAAGAATCTCTTAAAATTGAATGTAAATTTTTTTAGAAATTTTGATTTTTGATTCTTCATTTTGAATATTTGTTAGGACAAGTTTGATTTGATGGAATGATTTTGAGGGATTTTAATTTCGTTGAAGGTTTTGGAATTGGAGGGATAGGGATTTGGAATATGGAATTGAATTTCATTATTTATTAAAAAATATTAAAAATAATTAAATTACTTTTTCCATTAATTGATTATTAGAAAACAAATATTTTTAACATAATTTTAAACATTATAATATGCAAATCCTATGAAATCATGTAAAATTCCAATCACTCCGTGAGATTTCAAAATCCTATGTTTAGTGAATTTCAAAAAATCATAGAATTTTAAATCCGAGCAATATTGCAAAGCAAACACGAAATTTTAAAGATCCATTAGTTTTAGTATTTGTAATGTTTTTAATTTTATTTGTTTAGTGGCTGAGTTAGAAATGCGCTTGTTAGTGCCCATAACCCAAGTTAGGCGCTGTTTGGTAGTTGCTGAATGGTTTAGTGCAGAATGATTAAGAGACTCTCATGATATACTGTAAAATGAAATATGATTGTTTGGCAATTGTTCACAATGAAATCATGACGCTTAATTGTTAAAGGATGCTCATGATACAAAATCATTTAGAGAGTTTTGGAACCATTAAGAGACAAACTTTTTGTTTGCCAAACAAGATTCAGCTCTTAACGATTTAGAAATTGTATCTTTATGAAACCATTAAAAAGGTAAACAAACAACCCACTATTTAAGGATAAAATAATTTGGTAAACAAACAATGGGGTTTTGCCGTTTTGCACTTAAAAAGTATATCTATAAATGGGGCCGCCATTTACTGGTGCCTTTGCTTTCACTCACCCTCTTATCCCCTCAATTTTCATTTTTTTTTCTTTTCTTGA
The DNA here is from genome assembly GCA_023525745.1 of Arctium lappa. Classification (NCBI taxonomy): domain Eukaryota; kingdom Viridiplantae; phylum Streptophyta; class Magnoliopsida; order Asterales; family Asteraceae; genus Arctium; species Arctium lappa. The sequence continues at coordinate 115,363,156 of CM042050.1, forward strand.
AAATAATAGCCAACCCCCCCCCCCCCCCCCCCCCCCCCCCACACACACACACACACACACAAAAACCACTTTCCTCGAAAGTTTGCTCATAAAGTTCCCCTTTTAAAGCTGTAAACTTGATCTTGAATCTTGAAACCCCCTCAAAAATGGAGATTCTGAGAAATGATGAAGGTGGTGGTGATGATGATTTGATAGGAGAGATGGTGAAAATAATCTCAACCGTTGGATCTTACATGGGGTTTCGAAGAACACAAAGAAAAGAGTGTTTGAAGCTTGTTAGAAGATTGAAGCTTTTACTCCCACTTTTAGAAGAAATCAAAGAGATGAATCAATCAATACCCACAAGGGCATTTCTGTCTTTTGTTATTCTCAAGAAATCACTTCTTTCTGCTAAGAAATTGCTAAAGCATTGCAATTTTGGAAGCAAGATCTTTCTGGTCATTTCCTTTTTTTTTTTACTGTTTTTTTCAAGATCTCAAAAGGGTATTTTTGTCAAATTACTAATTTTTTTTTCTTGGTTTTGTTTTCAGGCAATGGAGAGTGATGCAGTTATGAGTAGATTTCATTGTGTGTATGATAAGTTGAATGAAGCTTTAGATGGATTGATGTATCAAGAACTTGGGATCTCTGAAGAAGTTCAAGAGCAAGTAATAATCTTTAATTAATTATATTAAAATTATTATTTTTTCTTTAAATTTTGGTGAATTTGATGATGAACAACTGTAATTAACATAATCCAAAATGTTAAATATTTTAGGAACCAATAAACCATTTTTTTATGATTATTATTCATTATGAATATCTATTGAGAGTTTTTTTATCATGAATATTTTATTATATTATTCATTAATGAATACTCATAAAATGTGGTTTGATGCTTGGATCAAGGAAATTAATTAACATGTAATGTGACTTGTAACATGCATTTAATACAACTTTGTTTGTTTAATAATGGAATCATTAGGGTCAAAGTTGAAACACTTCATGTTCACTTTCACATGCAACCATTTTCTGTGATCCAAAGATTTCAGAGTTGACTTTTAAAGGTCAAATAACCTCTTTCAACTTGATAATTTGTTTAGATTAATTATATAGTATTAGAGAAAAATGGTTATTACCCATGTAAAGAATTTCCATATGAAATAGGAAAGACAACGTTTGATGTCAAAATTTACTGAAGTTCATATCGAATTTCGGATTCGAAGATTACTACTTTTGACTTTTAGAAGTAAAACATACGAATGCATAACGATCCTTTAGTTTGTTCTCTTAGAGTGCGTTTGGTTTGCAGGGCAGAACAATACAAAAACTTATTATTTGATGTTGGGTAGAATGAGATAGGACAAGTTTGAGTGGGACAAAAATGTTTTTTTTTTTTCTTTTTTTTCTGTCTTACCAAAATAAATTGAACAAAAATCAGGAAGATCGGATAAGATCGGTAAATTACTAAACTATTCGTGTCAAATTAAAATCCTAAAATCTTTCATAATCCTTTCAGCCAGTCTGCGTACCAAACACACCTTTATTCAGTAAAAAATATGCATTATCGAATAGCTTTTGAGGTTTTGATTTTGATGTTCGTAGATTGAGCTACTCCGGAAGCAACTACAAGGAGCGAAGCGAAGAACAGATACATTAGATATCGAACTAGCCATGGACATGATGATCATTTTCTCGAAAAATGATGAACGAAACGCGGATATTGCAATATTAGAGAGACTAGCGAAGAAACTAGATTTATATTCCGTTGGAGACTTGGAAATCGAGACGGTAGCCGTTAGGAAGCTTGTTAAGGAAAGAGGTACCACGAAGCACATAGAGAGCACCGAACAAATCGTGGATCTTTTGAGGAAATTCAAGCAAGTTGCAGGCTTTGACGAGATTAACGACAACAATAAAGTTCTTGAAGAATCTCCGTCGTTAAGATGCTTGGAGAGATGTCGGTCTATGCTAATTCCTCATGAGTTTCTTTGTCCAATATCGCTTGAGATCATGACGGATCCTGTTATCATCGCTACCGGACAGGTACGTTACTTTACTCCCTCGGTTTTGACTTTTAACGTTAGTTGAATTCCCATATCGAGTATGCATCTTAGGATATATATATATATATATATATATATATATATATATATATATATATTGGAAGGATCATGCTAGAAGTTAAACATTTTGCGAGAAGGCGAGAAGTGTGATATCATATATAATTACACGGGCTGTGGGTGTGTTTAATCATAAACGTCTATATTGACAATGTAACATGTGTTTAATCATATATATATATATATATATATATATATATGATTAAGCTTGTGTGTATGATATCACACTTCTCCCCTTCTCGCAAAATGTTTAGCTTCTCGTTTGAACCTGCCGCTATATATATATATATATATATATATGATACAATAGAGGGAGGTTCATGGATGAACCCCCACAAAAATGGAAAACTGAGGAACACCCTGTAACTGTTCACATGTGCATACAAGTAATTTGTAACATGCACACGTGCATTATGCACACATGTGCTTATTACAAATTACTTGCATGCACGTGTGCATACCGTAAAGATGAGCGTTTATCATATTGTTCCTCAATTTTTCATTTTTTTGTGGTTTTCCCCTGAACCTGACCATTGTATGATAAATTTAGAATCATGAAGTGTTCTAGCTGTAGATATTTTGGGCTTTGTTTTCTATCACATTCTGAGGTCAATTTGCTGCCAACTTTTGTAGACATATGAAAGGGAAAGCATCCAGAAATGGTTGAATTCAAATCATCAAACATGCCCGAAAACTGGCGAAACTTTGAGCCATTTAGCGCTCGCCCCAAACTTTGCGCTTCGCAATCTCATTCTTCAGTGGTGCGAAAAGAACAACTTCGAGTTGCCAAAAAAGGAAAGCTGCTTGATCGCAGAAAACCAAAACGCGTTTCTGGACGAGGTTTCTTCGTTGGTTCAAGATATGTCGTCTAGTCAACTCAGTACACAAAGTCAAGCTGTCGAGAAGATCAGAATGCTGTCGAAAGAGAATCCTGAAAACAGAATCTTGATCGCGAATTGTGGAGCGATCCCGCCGTTGGTCAAACTATTGTATTCCCCGAATTGGAAAGTCAAGGAACATTCCGTCACCGCGTTGTTGAATTTGTCGCTCGATGAGGCGAATAAGCGGCTTATAGCACGAGAAGGTGCGATTCCTGCTGTCATTGAAGTTCTTCAAAACGGCACCGATGAAGCAAGAGAAAACTCGGCCGCTACTTTGTTTAGTCTCTCGATGTTAAACGAAAACAAAGTGATGATCGGTAGCTTAAAAGGGATTCCACCATTGGTCAAACTTCTAAAAAACGGGACAATTAGAGGCAAAAAAGACGCTGCAACCGCGCTGTTTAATCTCTCGTTGAACCAATCGAACAAAACTCGAGCGATCAAAGCCGGGATCATCGAGCCGTTGCTTCATCTTTTGAAAGATAAGTCGTTAGGGATGGTCGATGAAGCCCTTTCGATTCTGTCGATTCTTGCTAAACAGGCGGAAGGGCAAAGCGGGATCGGGCAGTTATCGGTTATCGAGACACTCGTTGGGTTCGTGAAAGACGGGACCCCGAAGAACAAGGAATGTGCGACGGCGGTTCTTCTCGAGCTCGGGCTGAATAATTCTTGTTTGATATTGGCTGCACTTCAATATGGTGTTTATGAACATTTGGTGGAGTTGAGTAGATGTGGAACAAGTAGAGCTCAAAGGAAAGCTAATGCACTTTTGCAACAAATGAGCAAATGTGAGCACATTCTTTAAGGAATCTGTCCAGGTATATCATCTTGAAACCAACTGTGTTTGTTATGTCCTTCTGAAGGCAACGGTATCCGGGATGAACGGAAAGTGAAAAATTGAACCCGTCAAACATGATTTTCCGAGTCATTTTAAAAAGAAAATGCGAGAATTCGTGGTGAGATATGTATAGTACGAGTGTGTAGTAGACTTTACCTCGCGATGTGCTTGAATTTTATGGTATGTTGGAGGATATTCATTGTAACGTTTGTTTTTGTCGTTATATGATATATAACAAACCAATTAAATTTGTTGAAATAATTATATGGGTGTCGGAAGTTATGTCTTTTTTTTTTCTTTCAATAAAATCAAATTGATTCGTTAGTTATATAACATGTTGAATTTTCTCAAGTTAGTTAGCGTTATACTATTAGTAAAATCATGTTTACTTTTAAAATGACAGATTTAAGTGTTGTATGTTTATGACAAAATGTGTTGGACGATTTAAGCGTTGTGCTTGGATCGAGTGAAACTTCTTTTGTGACCAAGTGATTACAAATTCGAATTATTGGTACTTTTTTTAAATCCCGACTTCACAAAGTCGAGAATGCAGTTACCTTTAGTTGTGAAAATGGCAAACAACGTATTTTCTCGAAAAAAAAAGACATGCATACGAGGGTTTATAAATGTTACTTTAAATGATCAGAAATAATTTTATCTATGATGTCTTTTCTTTTTTAAGAAAAAGAAAAAGTCTATCAAGGCATAATGGTTCATGAACCACTAGATTTTAGGTTTAAACCGATAAACGCTGTGTAGCTAAATGCAGCGTGTGGATAACTGTTGAAAGCATCTAAGTAGTAAGTCCAAACCAAGATGAGTACCCTCCTTTTTCGACTTTCCCAGAGCCACCGTGACAACGACCGGTTCTCTACCCTGCACGGATAGAACAACATAATATAAATGAGATTCTATATAGATTATTCATATCATATAATGGTTTCATATAAACCAGTTGAATCAAAGCTTTAATACTTTATGTTTATTAATCAAATAATTTAGTAAATTCAAACCGTTAAATACGCAAAAAGTTACAAGTTTTTTTTTTTTTTTTTAATTCAATTGATTTTTTTTTTATATTTATATAATTAAAAGACAATTACATATTGTTGTTGGTGTATTTATTTATAATTTTAATGTTAAAATAGTGGGAGTAATATTTTAACGGGAAATTAACGAACAGCCTTGGAGTTCATCCGAAAGCCAAACCTTCTCGGCTCTTTTGACACACGCCCACGCTACCAAAATTCTCTTCCTCTCAATCCTCCACATCTTTCAAGGTAATCTTTTCATGTTCTCTTCTTCATTCTCTCTTTTAATCGCCTTAATTTTGTGTTTTCCTGTTGTTTCACTTCTTAAATTTCATGTATTGTTGCAGCAATTCGTAGAAATTGTTTTTTTTTTCCCGAATCAGAGCATCCTTCATTTACGTTTTAGTGAAATTGGAAACCTAAATCGTTTGTAATTGTGGAAAATTGCAAACTTTTGTTACCGTTGGGTTACTGATTTTCGAATCGTTTTTGGCATTCTATTGTTCACGAATTTGATGCCAAATAGTTTGGATAGATCTAGTTTTCGGTAATTTCTTAGAACTCTGCGAGTATTCCCTGCATTTTTTTTATTGATTTATGATTCTTATGGTATTGAATTCCTAATTTCTTATAATCATCGACTACATTTGGTACTGTTTTGAGAACATTGAATTCTGAGCCACGGAAATGGTATTGAAGCTCATTTGCTCAAAATTTTCAATTGATTTGCTTCAGTTCCAGATCCAAGAAATAAAATCGGAGTTCCGAGCATATTCTTTATGATTTCCCCAATCTGAAGGTGGGAAAAAAGTTGGTTGCTTGAGAATCTAGGTTTTATATTCTTTTTGCATTTTTTTTTCTGATTAATAGTGACCTATATGGAGGGAAATAAGTGTCAATCTGGTCTCACATGTGAACTCAGTTGGTCATCCGGAGATAGCTGCTTTGGGAATTATGATCAATGGACTTAGAGAGCAGCAGTTAAGAGATGAGATTCAGCTAGTTGACAGCAGTTGAAGATTGTAGGCTTTGACTTTGTTTAACCTTCTTATCTATGAATGCACAAACTAGCTTCATCAAGTTGAGATATTTTAGCTAATTATCATTATTCTTGATGTGGCTTTGAACCTACCATTGATGGCAGGGTTGCATAAACAAGTGCTTTAAAATCTTATTTGAACATACATAGTGGACGCTAAAGACCACTTCACTAAACCTACTATTCTATCTGGTTAAAAGAATATAAGGGAACCAGTATAAAATTGACCCCACCTCGTATTTTCTCACTTTTCTATTAGGTAGATACACATACACCCTTGAAATGTTTCCCATGAGACTTGAACCTCCACTATCGGCTGGAGGGAATGATTGAAATCCTTGAATTTTTTCACTTAATGCCTCAATTTTAGCAGGGTTATAAAATAAGGTATTTGTTTGTGCCAGAAGTAAACTCAAAGCAGGCCTTGTTTGTTAAGATATACTACCTCATTCCTCAAATAAAAGTTTAACTCTCCATGCTCTTAAGGAAGCATATTAACACAATAATATTATTATGCACTGCCTTCCTTTTCCTGTTGTATCCTGATTTAGCTGTAGCAAACAAAGGGGGGAAACATGTGAACCCACAGCAGGTTCTAGATAAGACAATTTAGAAGGTTATCATATTTGAAAGAGGCCCCTTCTTTGTTGGTATTCTTAAGAGGAAAGGAGGATGCTTATAGTGGTACTAGAGGAGGACTTCATTGTGAAATTCAAAGAATTGGGGTCTTTCAAAGTTCCTCTGAGTGGGCATTGACTTCTTAACTTGGCATTATAATTTTTTCTCAGGTTCTCTTATACCAGTTTGTGAATTCCAGTTGTCAAGAACTTTTGTTGTTAAGTGATGCATAAATGTAAAAGGTTACCAAGATATAGATTTTTAAGCCAATCAGGTGTTCATAACTAGTATTTGTCCTAGAAATCATATGCTTATGACATAATAGAATATTAAAGGAAAATATCCAGGTTATTTGTAAAAATTTCAAGGGAACTGCTGTGAGGGTTATTAAAAATATCTATATAGTTATACATAAATTTCAGTGCTATTTCAAAAAACCATTGCCAATCTTGAAGAAGCTGAACATGAAGCTGTACTACAGTACAAGTGACACAGTCCATGGATAAGATTTAAAATTTACCTTATAATTCCTTCTGAATGATTGTAATTAACTCTGGATCTATTTTTGACAATAGATCTTTGGCGCGAAGTCTAGAAGCAGCATACAAGTTGAGTATCATGTGCAGTCCACCAAAACTCTTAGAGATATTCAGGAAATTATATATATATATATATATATATACACACACATACATATACATATACATATACATACATTCGTATACATATATGTATATGTATATATGCGTATGTGTGTGTATTCTGTAATGACTGCAGCGAAAATTTTCTACTGCAACATGGAAACACCTTAGATGTACTGGCTTTCAATAGTGTACACCCTAAGGTTATGTTGCGAAATCCCACAGATCTTTGACATGTTCATTGTTCTGTTGGCTTACTGTTCCTGATTTAACATGGTAATCTTCTCTTCAAATCATTCCAGACTAAGAACCCAAGTGAAGTAATCTAACAAGTAACTTTGAGATGATATGGATTATGGAATCATTTTTTGCCTCCCTTATTGTTTATTCACATATTTCCACCCAAATAAAATATAGATGAAGAGAAGTAAGAGCAATGTAAAAGTAAAGGGAAAAATGAATTCAGAATAGATATTTGAATTTGATAATAAACATATAATTTCATGTAGGATTTTGCTGACCCTTTGCCTTCTTACTGCTAACATATAATTTCATTCGGCCAATTGAGGTTGATGTGTGGATTAGTTGGAAACCAATGTTGTTCAAATAATGTGCATCTGCTATATGATATTTTTAGTGGATAGACATTGTCTGGTGCAAGATTCTTAAGTGGTTGATCCTTCAATTGCATCTTATGAAGCAATTCTATGGGGACAGGTTGACTCACTCTGGATGGTTCAACAAACTGATTCCAAGTTCAGCGAATACGTTCTGGCAAATTCAGAAACTGGCTTTCCAAAGCATGATAAGAAGACAGCTTTGAGAGATTTACAAAATGAAAATAGGAATATGGGGCCCAAATCAGATGGAAGCTCTCTTTTGAAAGACAATGGTTCCACTGTTGAAGCTGTTAAGGTTTCTGGCACTAAAAGACCGCAACCAGAGTGTACAATGAGATCTCCTCACCAACAAACGCCTGCCAGTAATAATGGGCATCTTGTCTATGTCCGCAGGAAGACTGAATCAGAACAGCATAAAAGCAGCACCTGTAACAAAAAAAATGATCAACCTAAGAAACTATATGAGCATGATGAAAAGAATCATGGACAATATCCAATGAATGATTCTAAAATATGTATTCACAAAGATATTCCTGAGCCAAAGACTTCTGAAGGAGTTTCCTCTACAACACCTTTAGTCACTCTTGATTCTGGAACGTCCAATATCACCTCGCCCGTAGCAGATTCGAGTTGTCTTAAATTGGACAATCCTAGGGTATTAAGTATTCCGCATTGGGAAGAGCGTTATCTACGATTGCAGAACTTTTTAAAGGCCCTGGATCTGTCAAACCAAGATGATTATCGCCATAGTATGTGATTCCCTCTGTATAGTTATGCTTATAGTTTTCTTTTTGCATGTGCAATCGCAGTAAATTCTGACTCCTTTGTTTAACCCATTTGTCAGTGCTTCGCTCTCTTTCCTCAGTTGGCCTTAGCAGAATTGCGGTTGAGCTAGAAAAGAGATCAATTCAGCTCTCTTTGGAGGAAGGTAATATTTAACTGCAGCTTTCTAGAGGAAATGGTGAAGATGCTAGTATGTTTAAATTATATATTGACGTCCCTTCCAATTTCTAATACATAAGTATCAGGTGAGGGAAAGAATTTGTTGATGCCACATTTGAACTTTCTCGTAGTGAACTAGCTGTAGGAAGTTAATCACATAATATGCCACATGCAATGTGACTCGAATGCAATCATAAACCATTATATGCATTCTTGGTTGCTACCAGTTAAGATTAATTAAAGTTTCATCCTTCTCAGCTGTATCTTCCATCTTTGCTGAAGCTCATTATAATGGTTCACACCCTACCCCCCAACAATTCAGTTCTTTTATGTGTATTAGTTGAAGCTCCTCTATAATGGATTAATCTATGTCTCATGTGGAAACTAGGTCTAAAGCAAAATGACCTCATAGAATGTAATTTAGGCGAAAGTAGGGCTGGAAAGCATGGGGTCTATGATCAAAAAGCGTGTTGGAAGCTGAAACACATGGTTTATAACTTACAGAAACCATGAAACACATGGTCTGTTTCTATTTTTCTTGGAAGCTACTAGCTCTTGAAAGGAATAAAAATAGGGTAGAAAGTGTCTAAACAATTTAATCATGTGATTTTATTTAGAGGTAAGAGATTATCAGGAAAGATTGGCATATATAAGACATCAGAAAGATTCAAGGTATAGTTAACTTCTACAATCATGTGCCTTTACTTCAACCATAATATTAGAAGAATTGGCTATTTAAACAAGACGGCTTGTGAAGAGATACTATGGATGAAATATTCTGTGATATGAGCTGAGCCTGTGAGCCAATAATCCAAGATATAACATTGGTAGATAAACAAGTAATAGTAATACGTTGATATGCACTAGTAGCATGAGAAGCAGACTCCTCGTGGGAGGAGCGATATGTGCTGTTCAAATTGAGTTCTTCCTCACTATGTTAAATTCCAGAACTTCTGCAAGTAGTTTGCACCTTAACAACCAAACATTGTGAACCCATTAAACCCCTTCATGTGTTGTCACTATATTCCCTACCAAAATCTTTAACAACCTCCTCTTTCTTGGACTTTCTATGGGTGCTCATATTGACTCATACAAAGATATATGAAACAACAACTTAAAGAAACAGCAAAATGCTGAAACCAAACAAAACAGTATGAAATTCCAAGGGCCAAAACAAGAATGATTGAATTTTCAAGAGCCAAACTGAAAATTTTGCAGACCTTAGTTCTTTCCTTTGCTTGTAGTCATAACTTCAGAAGGAAATTAAATTCAAACAAAAGAGCTGTGGCTAAAGAGTGGGCAGCATATCAAGCATAATCCTCAATACCAAAAAATTGTATTAATCTAGTCAAAGGGGAAGACCAATTACATCTACAGGGAAAGCCAGCTCACAGTATGGGCAAAGAACTAAAATGACATGCATACCAGAGGTTCATGCAAATGAGCAGGAGCAGCCAATATTAATGCTACTCTGTTACCTCCATATTCCATGAAAAAGAGCATAAGAATCTCAAATTTAAGGATCCTGCCACAAACTATACCATTGTTGAAGAACTATTTATGAAAGGTTTTTACCCATCTTTCCAGGGATATCTAACGTGATCCATATAGCTTTAAAGACTAGGGGGATCAGTATAACACAACATACCTGGCAGGTTTAATGGATCTAACTCCATCCTTTTTAATCAGGCACAATGTCTTGAAGAACATGATGAGAGGTGGAAGGGGACATAAAATCCTACCTGATTTATGTTCCTGGAGAGCATAAAACTCCCAGCAGATGAACAACAGCACTCTTGAGAGAGTCCGAGACTGACCCAGGACTGCAGATTGGAGACAGAAACCTCAGAAGTCTGATTGGATTAGCTTCTACATAACTTTTGTGTATGTTTTTTTTGTGAGAGGGGGGGGAGGCCCGGAGGGTTTATTCGACAATAACTCCACCTAGGTGGTGAGATATGAAGAACTGTTTACAGCATCTCCAATGGAGGTTCTTATAAGAACTTCCTTTTTGCACTTTTTGTTGCCAACTCATCTCCAATTCATCAAATTAAGAACTCTCTTAAAAATCCATAATGCTAGTTCTTATAAGAACCTCCTTATTGTGGGTCCCATTGATTCTTTCAATATTAATAATAATTAAATAAGTTATATTAATATATATTAATAATTATAAAATCAAGAAAATAAAATAAAAAATAAGGAAAATGTCACTTCTCACAAACTTTATGGTAAGAACCAAGGTTCTTATTTAAGAACCTAAAGGAGTTTGGGTTCTTATAAGAACTCTCCATAATGGTAGTTCCTACAAGCCACTACACTTTTTGCTTGTAAAAACCTTGCATTGGAGATGCTCTTAGCTAGAAAACATCCCAGTTGAATCCAACTTATTGACAATATCTGCAAAACTGAATAATCTTGTAGAAGCACATTGTATGAATTGTCATGACAAAAAGGTAGCACCCCCTTCCAACAGGCCATCTAGAATAAGGAAAAGTTCAAGAACAATGTTAGCAATATCGACATGTGAAGTTGCATCTTCTGCCCCTAAAGAAACTTTTCGTAACTTCTGTTTAGCGATACACCCTGGGGCGTGTCTGTCATTTTGATTGAGCTTTGGTAATCTTCAAGACAATGAGGCTATTATGTTGATAGGATCAAATTATGAAATAACGTCTTCCAGTAGAATTTGAAAGTAGAATTTGATGTTCAGATTTTGAACTAAATGAGTTCAAATTCAAACTCGACATATAAATTGGAATTCCTAAACATACTAATTCTTTTAGTTCTTCCTTTTCGTCATTGATTTAGTTTTGATAGATTATGATGCTCTTGGTTTGAAATGATCAATCTTTTCAGGTGGGCTATGTAATCTTTAATTATGCATACTGTTAACATTCTGAGTGAAAATGAAATACTATTCTCTTTGAACTTACAGCAAGAGAGATCCAACGTGCAAAACTTGTGGATGTGTTAGATAAATTTCCAAGAAGTGTTGGAGAACACCAGTAAACAAAGTGAAGCGGCATGGTCTTAGTCAGGTCAATTATGCATCCGAATGAAGCCCGCGAGTTAGTCGTCTTCCCAACCTCCCTTGTATTATTCTGGTTAGCTCTTCCTGCCCAACACCGTAGTTACCTTGCTGGTCAAACTTGACCAATTGTGTGGTTAAAGTTCTGTTTGTGTAGCTTTATTTAGTGTTCTTTTCTCCCCTGAAAAATAGTTGATGCAATTGTTAATAGTTACCATCTCTTTTTTATTTCTATTGTCCAGTAATTATCTTTTCTTGTGCAAAAACAAAAAAGAGTAATTGATGATATGTTCATTCTCGTCTCTTGCTTGATCTTGAATACTTAGGGGGTCTCATTAAATAAATATAGATAAATTGTATAAGTATAATGAAACGGATATAAACTGCTTTAAATTTGACTGTTTCTGTTCTGGATAAAGTCCTACCCAAAGATAAACATCAAATAACTGAAAATAACTCCCTATCTCACACACACTGTGTGTAACCGTCCCCACTACCACCTCTACATAAAGAACCCATCGCCCATTTCTTCATCTTTTTTCTTTTCCCAATCTTGATCTTCTCTGTAAATCTTTTTTCTACCAAAAAAGATGAACAAAGACATGATCTTGGGTACTACTACAAGTAGCACTTCATCAGATTTGCAACTCTGCCCTGCTTCTCCGGATACCCGAGAGATTTTCCGACCAACCATCCACTTTTCCGATGAATGTGGTGGGAATTTCCGTCCAATCACCACCATAAAGCCCCACCAGCAGAATCCTCGAAAGAAACGAAGCAAGATGATGAGGGTCCAGAACATGAAGGGTGCCATTGTTGGTGGTAGTGATTCAAGCAAGGCCAAGTATGGAAAGAAACCCGAGGCTAGTGGTCCTAAGGTCAGCCGTCCCTGTAGCGAGTGTGGGAAGAGTTTTTGGTCATGGAAGGCCCTGTTTGGTCACATGCGGTGCCACCCTGAGAGGCCATGGCGTGGGATCAATCCACCACCCAATCCCTATAACACCACAATTAATGAAGACCGGTATGTGGCGTCGTGTCTGTTGATGCTGGCCAAGGGTCCAAGCCATTACGAGGAGTTGGGTGAGTGCAAGAAGGTATTCGGGGGAAGTACGCACAAGAACAAGAAAGTAAAGGGGTGGCATTGGGAGAGAGATCAATCAGAAGAAGATGATGATGATGCTGTAGCAGCAACATCAGTGTATAGGTTGGATTTGAATTTGAATCTGCCTGGTGATGCACCCCCACAAGATTATTCAAATTTGGGTTTGGATTTAAGATTAGGACTTTGATACAATCATGTATAACTTAACTAACTACTGTGTTACTATATATATATATATATATATATATATATATATGTTATTGGAATTTGTTTCAAAACTGGGAATTTTGTCAAATCATACGTACAAGGCCCAAAAGTGTTGCTATTTATAAAAATGACTATCATATGAAAATAACCATCCATAAAATAGATGGGAATTAAAATTGTGTGTATGCATAAAATTGATTTAATATATGAATTTGACCTGAATCAATCTACATATGTATTGTGTGTGTATCTTCTTTATTATATATAAAATAAAATTGAAGAGCTTACAATGCGATTAAGTACCTAATCATTGGGATACATAATTAACTTAAATATGGTGTTTGGATTGGGGTAGCCCACCTCAAAAGTCGGTCATATTTTTTAAGACCAATGAACTGTGTGATAAAAATTAAAATATAAGTTATGGATAAGCATTACAAATTAATCATACAATTATTGATTGAATTAACCCTAAAAGTATACTACTATAAAAAGTTAAAAATAATATATATATATATATATATATATATATATATATATATATATATATATATATATATATATTGGAAGGATATTTTGCAACCCACATCTTAACCGTTGGATTCATGATCGATGGTTATTTTATTTTTATTTTTATGTTTTTTTTTTAAATAAAAATATTGAGTCCCATATCTATTGTAATCGCCGATCATAAATCCGACGGTTAAGACGTGGGTTGCAATCTTTTTCAGGGTTGCAAATAAAACAATATATATATATATATATATATATATATACATATATATACATAGTGGAGGGATATTTTGCAACCCTTAAAAATGTTGCAACCCACATCTTAACCGTTGGATTCATGATCAACGGTTATTTTATTTTATTATTATTTTTTTTTAATTAAAAATATTGGGCCCCATATCTATTTATAACCGCCAATCATGAATCCGACGGTTAAGATGTGGGTTGCAAGATTTGTAACCTTTTAAATGGTTGCAAATGAAACAACCCCTATATATATATATACCGTCAATTTTATTGGTTAAATTAATGAAATTGATTCATAAAGTTGTTTAATATGATCAAGTTGTTTCATATAATTCTTTTATTAATGAAATTGTTTCATATATTTGTGTTTTTTATATAGTTTCATCTGTTTTTCTCATTCTGATGAAATTGTTTCATGTATTTTCATAGTCTGATTAAACATTTTCATTTTTACATAAAAAACACAAACATATGCAACAATTTCATCAATAAAAGAATTATATGAAACGATTTCATCAAATTAAACAATTTTATGAAACAATTTCATTAACTTAACCAATGAAATCGAGGGTTTTCACGGTTTTCAAAATTAGAGTGGTTTTCATTTGATCGCTCCCTATATATATATATAGAACGTCATTATAACAAATTCCTTTCGTTATAAAAATTAAATATTTATTTATTTATTTTATTTTAGTTTGTCTGAAAAGAGATGTCTATTTTTTAATTTTACCTTTAATTTAAGATAAAGAAATTCTTTTTATCTATTATTAAAGGTAAAATATCATTTAATTAATTAAAGAATTTAATGATTACATATTTTTAAAATTGTGTGTTATTTTCATGATGAACATTTATTTTCATGACAAATAATAATAAAATTAAAAGAGTGAGAAAATTAGGCAATAGCTGCATAGTTGTAGTAATGTCTATAATTGTACATGAGGTTGTATGCTTGATCATTTTAACTAGGGTGAGCATGGGATCAGTACCGTACCGAACCGGTACCGTATCGAAAATTCCCGATACCGAAAATGTGGAAAACTCGATACCGAATACCGTACCGATTAGAACGGTACGGTATCGGTTTGGTACCGGTACCGGTAATACTAACGATATTTCGGTACTAGTACCCCATCAGTACCGAACCGATTACCGATTATAGGAAAAACATGGAACCGATTACCGTACCGAAATACATGGGACGGTCCGGGATCGGTACGGTACCGGTTCGGTATCGGGATTTGGGACTCCTTGCCCACCCCTAATTTTAACTATATTTTTGTTGTTAGTATTTTCAAAAATAGCATTGTAGGACCTCAGTTAATGTTCTGGGTCAGGCCTGGAGCTTAAAATTAAAAGATAAAAAATTAAACTTTCATTTGAACTTAGATTCAAAACCATGACCTCTTGGATGTGTAGTGGTAATCCAACTATCCTACCTATGGTTAACTTCAATTATAAAATTGGTTTCAAAGTATTTAAGGCATCCCTCAAAACCAAGCGAGTGTACCTTTCAGACACCTAATTTTTTTTTCTCTTGCAATTATCAAGTGAGCATGTGCACGGGAGTCTGTTCAACTCGTATAAATCTGCCCTTGCACTCGCATCTCTACCGTTGGGACAGATCAACGATAACTATGGAATTAAGGCATTTCATTTTCATTTTCTTTTAAAATTTTGTATGTCTAGAAACCCTTTTTTTCAAATAGGGAAAAGTTAAAAAAAACCCAATAAACTATCATATTTTGAATGGTTAAGTCCCTGAACTATTTTTTTGAATGAAAAAACCATTAAACATTCTCATTTTGATTGATTAAGTCCCTCAACTATTTTTTTGAACGAAAAAACCATTAAACTTTCTAATTTTGAATGATTAAGTCCCTCAACATTTTTTTTGAATAAATAAATCATCGAACTTCTAAAAATTGGTTACCTTTTTTTTAAAGATACCTGAAAGGCTGAAACTGATGATGAAGGTTTTAAAGTAAAAACAAATCAAAATCAGTTTTATCGTTCTCAAATTATACGCCATTAAAACCCCTCATAGACAATCGTATCGCTCGACCTCGCCTCTCCCCATTGCCCTTACATTGTTTGTTCTCCATATCACCTAACACGTTGTTGCTTCTGACATCGATCTCCCTCTTTTTGATCTATTTTTTATTTATTAAAAGAGGAAAAATCAAAAGATAATCGGTTCCATGTAGTTTTTTTTGGGTTAAAATGATGTATGTAACCAATTTTTAAAAGTTCGATGATTTAATTTATTGAAAAAAATATGCAGGGACTTAATCATTCAAAATTGGAAAATTTAATGGTTTTTTCATTCAAAATGAAAAAGTTTAATGTTTTTTTCATTCAAAAAAACAGTTCAGGGACTTATTCAAAATGAGAAAGTTTAATGGTTTTTTTATTCAAAAAATTAGTTTAGGGACTTAACCATTCAAAATGGAATAGTTTGTTGGGTTTTTTTCGAACTTTTCCCTTTCAAATATTTGAAATTTTAATTGTAGGTTTATGACAAACCCGTTTAACAAAATGTAAGATATATTAACAACATATTGTTGTAGGATAAATGTGTCTTCGTCTAAAGAATATGGCGATAGAGATAGAGATAAATATACCAGAGATAGATTAGAACTGAAATATTTCATAATATCTACTTGTAACTCATCCATATTTAAAGACTTTTGATTAATGAGAATTACAGATTCATTCTCTCCATTCTATTGTTGTTTTGTTTAGTTTTTCCT